>CM052446.1:4680075-4761162 GCA_028533085.1 Varecia variegata | reverse complement strand
TGGTGTCTGTCCATTATCCCAAGCTGAGGGCTTAGTCTGCACAGTCCACCTGTGTGGTGAGCACCACCATCTCAATTTAATGAATGAGGAAACTGAGGCCGAGACAGGTGGGTAAGTTGCCCAGAGTCACAGTTCTAGGAAGACGCAAGGTCAGGATTGGAACTCCATCCTGTCTGGCTCCAAAAGGAAGCGCCTTCCCCCACTCTCTCCCCTGGGCAGCTTGCAGTGCAATTCTTTGGCAGCTTGTATCCCCTCGGGAGGGGTGGAGAGGAACAGATGGGGTACAAGGGCCTGGGCATCTCTGCAGCCCCCTTCTCATCCTCTCTGGGGCTGGCATTGAAAGACAGCATCCCTCAGGCCACTCGGTGTGAGGGCCTCTGGGCAGGTCTCACATCTTGGGCTCATCTTCCCCAAGACCTGGGCACCGGCTCCTCTCGGATATGTGTCTGCTGCAGTCATCCCAGCCCCGGGCCTCAGGGGGGAGAGGGAGGCTGAGCTGGGGGCAGGAATCAAGGCCAAAGAAGGAGCTGGCAGCCCCCACCCCGCCAGGCCAACACTGCCCTCTGCAGGGGCACTGGGCTGGTCGGGGGCAAGAGCTGACCCTGCAGCTGTCAGCACTGGCCAAAAATGGAGAAGGAATGATGCCCCATGCTGGCCCTTTCCTAATATAGCACCACTTGCAGCTATTTTGAGCCTGGGAGGACAGAGGGAATTTTATCAGCTCTAAGAGAGTAGCGGGTCTGGGGCCGAGCAAGGCCACCACGCGGCTCCCTGGGGCCAGGGATCCCTGACTTTAGCTCAGCTCCCCAGGGTTCTGGCTGTGGGACAACCAGGGCCAGGCCAGCTGAGGCCCAGGCTCCCTGACCCTGAGCCCGTGGTGAGCAGATCCAGGAAGGTGGCAGGGTTTGGGGACAGAGCCCATCACCTTCCACACTGTCTCCCTCTCTGGCTTCACACAGGGCTACTAGCCGCAGGGTCTGCCGCTGCAGGGAATATGCATTTAAAGAAACGTGATATAGACAATGCTTCCCCCAAGGAGACCATGCTCCAGGAAGCTGGCTCTCAGATGAGAGTGAGGGGTAGGGTCCCTCCATGGCGTCCAAGCTAGGCTGCCTTGGCTGGGGGCTTTGCCGCAGCAAACCTTGGACTCATTTCTCCCTGAGCCTCCTTAGTCCTCCTTCCTGCCTCATGGCTAGTCCACAGGCCTTTAGGAGTGGTCCCTGGGGACTGCACCACTCCCTACATCTGTACCCCAGGAAGAGAGGCCAGGGCTGTCTGCCCCTCTTCTGGGAGGGAGATCAGCCGGGGGCTGTGGGTAACCCTGCCGCATACCCCAACCCCCAGCATCACTGCAATGCGGCTCCGGGAGCAGAACTCCAGAGCTGCCCCTGTGGAACAGGGACAGAGCTGCTGTTGGCAGGGAGGCACCTGGGCTGTGGTCCTCTCCGTAGCAGCCACAGCTGGGCCTGTCCCCATCCCCAGCTTCCTCTCCAGGGCCTATTGCTGGGCTGAATGTGGGGGATTCATGTACATGGTGCAAATGCCCATGAAGATGGACAAGAAAACCTTTTTCCCTGGCAGAGCTGAGGGCACTGGGGGCCGCCGAGGGGGAAACATTGCTGGGTCGGAGGGTCCCGACTCTGAGCTCTCTCCCTTCCTCACTCCTGACTCTCCCCACCCAGTGCTGTTCTGCCTCCATAATGACCAGTCTGAGGATGGTCCCCACGCTCACACTGCCCCTGGCAGGAGCCTCGCTCTGATCACCCTGTCTTCTTTGCCCTTCTCTCCTCCCCAGGTGGTAGCCAACTCTCCAGCCAAGTTAGTATCGAAGGACAGCATGTGTGTGCGCTTGTGTGCCGACCCCAGCATGCGTCTGCGAGTCTGGCGTGGACAGCGCGTGCTGCCGGCATGTGTGTGCGTGTGTGCATGTGTGAGTGGGGGTGCATCTGTGCTCCTGGGGGAGCCTGCATGTGTGTGAAGCTGGAGTGTGGAGCAGAGGCGTCCTGGGGGTAGGAGTGGGGGCTCCATTGGATGATTCCAATTTCGACCCCGATTTCCTGCTGCAGCTGCTTAAGACGCGCAGGCTGGCTGGGGGGCGGGGGTGCGCTGCCACCGGGCCTGTGCGAGCCTGAAGACCTTTCTGTCCCGGCGGGACCCCTCAGAAGGGCTGCTCCTGATCTTGTCTTTGCCTGGGGGGCACACCTATCTGTTGGAGGGAAGAGCCTCCCATGCGCAGAGGCTGGCGGGACACGCAGCAAGCTGGACTGAAGAGCCCTGCTCTGAGGAAGAAACTCCTGCACCGAAGTATCCGGAAGAGGAGAGCCCCAGGCCGCTGAGGGGGTGGCCTGCAGGACGGGCCCCTTCTTGGAGGAACGTCGTTGCTCAGAACTCCTGTGGGTGCCCAGTGGGGCTGCTTCTCACCTTCGGGGCGTTTTGGACTCAGCTTGGGCTGCCGCTGCCTCTCACCCGTGGCCCAGCGCCTGTCCCTGACCTCCAACCCCTGCTTCCCCTGCTGTGTGTGGAGGAGATCTCTCCCTGCCTGGCCCCATCCTGCGCACCCTGGCCCTGCAGGGGACCTGGGAAAGCCTCCTGCACCGGGCTCTGCAGAGGGTGCTGAGGATTTTCCTGACCAGACCCAGCCCACCCACAGCCGGGGGCCTTGTGTAGCCTGTGTGGGATCAGGGCCGCGGCTTTGGGAGATCTCTCTTGACACCCACCTCCGGCAGCCCTTGCCTTGACCACCCATGTAACCACCTCCTGTTGCCCTTTTCTCCTCCCCCTCCCTGCCGGTCCTCACGCGCCCCTCCCCAGCGCCGACTACCAGGAACGCTTCAACCCCAGCGCCCTGAAGGACTCGGCCCTGTCCACCCACAAGCCCATTGAGGTGAAGGGGCTGGGCGGCAAGGCCACCATCATCCACGCGCAGTACAACACGCCCATCAGCATGTACTCTCAGGACGCCATCATGGACGCCATCGCTGGGCAGGCGCAGGCCCAGGGCAGCGACTTCAGCGGGTAAGCGCCTCCCTTCCTCCACCGTCCTCAGCGCCCCTGCCACACACCGGGGCTCAGCGTCCGCAGAGCCCAGGGGACCAGGCCATCGGGACCAGCTTTCCTCCCTCACCCTGGACCTCCCGGGGGCACAGGCCCTTGGAGGGGAGCCAGTCTTCGCCAGGGCCTTCCGGAACGTGGCTGTCCTCTCTTCAGAACCTGTCTCATGGTCAGCCTTAGGAGAAGGGTGGCAAAACGCAGAATATGGTGGCTCCTCAAAGTGCCTTTCACAGCCTCTGCACTTTCCCAGGCTCCGTGAGGGGCTGGCTTAGGAAGAGACTTCTGCAATCGTCTTAACAAGGGGCGCCTTCTGGAGGCCCCAGGCCTCTCACAGCTAAGCCCTTCTTTGCAGGGGGACGGTGCCATGTTCTTCCTGCGATGACAGTCAATTCAAATAAGTGGCTGGGTTTCTGGTTTGGGAACGGGCCTGGGTCTAACCATCGGAGATGTTGCTGGCAGTCAGTCCCACCGATGGGCACCTCCCTCCTACTCTTGGTCCCAGGAAGCCCAGCCTCAGGGCAGTGAGATTTCAGACATCTTCGTTCCTGGAATTTGACCTTTAGTTATGATTGGGGAACTGGAGGGTTGAGTAGGGAAAGAGTTGGCTGAAAATTGTTTGTGGATGAAAAATGCTAATAGTGCGAACATTAATGGGACCTCTCTGTGCCTCTGTCTTTCTCTCTGTTTCTCTCTCTCTCTGTCTTCCTCCTTGCGCGCCTCTCTCTCTCTCTCTCTCTCTCTCTCGTCTGTTGTCTCTCTTTCTTACACACATGCATGTGCACACACACACACACACAGTGCCTTACTGTTTTCTACTTGGGAGTACCATGGTGTTGACTTACAGAACTGGCTGATTATCTCTTTGGGCAACATCTTATCCCTGGGTCAGGATCCCCAACAAGTCAAGGCAAAAAAAGGTCTTAAAATGACAGCTGTACTTTTTTTCTGAAGCTAGGAGGACAGATGTTGTAAGAGGGCTAGAGGGGTTGAAAAGTCACCGATAACCCCTACAGTGCTTGGCCTTTCCAGAGCCCAGCCCCTGTGGCCACAGTGTGCATCCAGGTTATGAAGGGCAGGCTCCAGAGGCCAAAGGACGAAGGCTGGTGTGGCCTTCCTGGGCTCTCTGGGCCTGGGGAGCCTGGTGCCCTCTTGGGGCCGCAGTACTGCCTTGGGGCCACCAGGGGACAGAGGTCACCTGTCCCGGAGCTGCGCGTCTCAAACCCCTCAGGCTTGGGGCTGCTGGCTTTGCGCAACTCTGGGCAATGTTGATTTATTTAATTCCATCATTCAAAGCAGAAAATATGACCATGCAAGTTTAAAAACACTGCCATTAGCTCATGTGTACCCAGAAAAACAAGGCTGCCTGACTAAGCTCAAAAGCTAACAGGGATTTCCTGTTAACATTTCTTTGCCTCGTGTGTCCTTGGTGTGCTCTTAAAAGTGGTAGCAGTCGCCAAAGGGAAGTTCAGTGGACAATAATGGAAGAGCTGCTCTTCACTCACTCTTTGCTGCACCTGAGAAGACGGCAATCGTTTGGTTTTACCACTAGGGTATCCATAATTTTCGGAACATGGCGCACTTACTGATTAATCTAGGCTTCTCAAAGGACCTTTCCCATCTCCTTCCTGTTCCTGTCCCTCACTTTCCCTTTCCCTTGCTGCCTGGAAAGGACCATCCTTTCCCCTTCCTTTTAACGCTGCCGTGGTGCCAGTGGGCAGCCCTCTTGGCCATAATGTGCTCCCGTTTCTGCTGTTAATTTCCGCCGTTCCTTCTTCACTGACCGTTTTCTTTTTCTCTTCCTCTTCCTTCTTCGCCCACCCCACTCCCATAACTCATTTCTGATCCTAACCCCGCTGTTTTGTGTGCGCCGTCCTCTGCCATCTCATGATGGACGCGCACTCACGGCTGGGTTTCCCTCTGCTTGGCAGGGCGTCGCCGCTGGCGTAAGTAGACCACGCAGTGTCTGTCCCGTCGTCCGTCTGTCTGGTTGCAGGATGGTGTGTGGGCTTGGTGGGATGTATCTGAGGACCTGTGGCCAGTCCACGTGCTCGGTCCACATTCTTCCTCACACCCACCTCATAGCCAAACGACATCCCCTGCAGCCTGTACGGGCAAGTACTTGTCTTTGGGGGTTTGCCCCAAATAATGTCACTGTGGCTGCAGAGTAACGACACTCACACTGTACTGCCCCCAGGCTGGGGTGCATCCCTGTGTTCTTGCCATGCTTCCGGTGGCTACCCCTGGCCTTTCCAATCTGCACTGGGACAGCATAGACCTGAATGTCCGAATCCACACTTGGCCGTGACTCAGGGCTAGAGGGTGGCAAGGTAAACTCTTCGAGGCCACTCCCCAGAATCCTCACGGGAGATGGACCTGCAGGAGCCAGTCCCTGCCATGGCCACCCATGAGAGGTGAAAGATGAATCAGATTTGGGGACAGTGCATAGTGGGGTAAATGCCAGAGGTAACCTTGATGTCACAGTGACCATGGCATCTTTTCTGTGGCAAGAAGAATAAGCCAGAAGTGGTCCAGAGAGTGGCCTCAAGCCCAGGCCCCCAGGACTGCAGGGCCTGTTTCATCCTCTCCTCACATGTTCTCCCTAAGCCTTGGTGTCTTGAAAGGCACAATAGTCCCTCATCTGACTCCAGCCTCTGTTGCACCAGCAACACAAGTCCCTGGTCTTTGCAGTTTGTGGGAAATGATGCCAGCAATGTTGAGTCCCAAGGACTCACGCCTGGCAGCTTTCTTGAGCCGTTGGAGCTGAGAAAGGCACAGGGGAGCTCCTCATGGGCACGTCCCCGGGAAAAAGCAGCATTCGCCTCCGGTCTGCTCTCTGGATCGCAAAGCTCCACGTAGACAGGCTCAAGGGCAGGGCCTGGGCTCGGGGCCACACGTTCCGTCTCGCAGGGCACACTCTATGCTCCTTCTTTCCTCTCCTCCTGGCAGGCCAGGAGCCAGGTCCAGGGACACCAGGTTGTGCCTTCCTTTGTCCGTCTCACCCAAAGACCTCAGGAGCTCTTGGGACTCCTCCCTATGCCGGAAATGGCCTCCCCTAGCAAGAGCGAGTTTCCTCCCTCTCCTTCACTCCTCCCTGGCTGGACCCCAGAGGGATCTGCTGTTCTTCCCCGTCTGATCCCAATCACAGGCTGCCTGTACCTGTAGCTCTCCAGGCCAGGGCAGAGCCTTCAGGGAAATAGAGGTAGCTCCACCTAACCTCAATCACCTTTCTCTACCTCTGTGCTTGTAGCCCACCCTGAGCCAGACATGGGAGACCAGGCCAGTTCTCTGTCCAGCTCCTTGCAGAGAGGGTAGAAGACATGGGCACTGGAAAGATCCCTCTCCCAGCTGGCCAGCCCTCTGGGGGGAAAGGGGAGGCAGGCAGGAGGATGCTGGCCAGGATGGGTCTGGGCTGGGCCATGTCTCCAGGCACAGAGCATCTGACCTCTGTAAGGCTCCAGTGGGCAGAGTGGCCATCCTGAGCCCTTGTGACTGCAGAAAGCCAGATGGGAAGGACACTAGGCTAGAAGCTAGGAAGTGAGGGCTGCAGCTCAACAGGGCCCCACCTGCCGTAACTTGGAGCTAGTCAGCTGGCCTCTCTGGACCTCAGTTTCAGCATCTGTAAGAGGACAGGGCTGGACCAACAGTCTGTCATTGCTGCGAGCTTCGCCTGAGCCTTCCCTAACCTTTGAGAGGGTGGGCTGGGCAGCCTGGATCCTATGGCCCCCTGCCCGGGGTTAGTGGGCACCTGTAAGACTTTTGATTGTTGCTGCCCTACAGTCTGATTCGGGCCAGGAGACACTGGACCCAGGGGGCTCTGATGTCCCTTCTGGCTCTGGTCCAGGATTTGTTCATTCAGCTAAGAGTTTTGAGCACCTATCATGAGCCAGACCCTGGGAGTCTAAGAGAAGGTCACCAGGCACCCCACCACCACCACCAAAAGGCTGTGCTGCCCTGGGCCACAGGACCAGTGGCCATCTCTGTGGCTCCATTCCCACCTCCCCCAGGCCAGAAACCCCACTGTCCCTGCGGGCCATGCTGGGGCCACAGGGCCTTGCTGCCTTGTTTCTCACACCACCTCCCAGGGGAGTCTGCCTGCTCGCAGCTGAGCCCAGAACCCTCAGCCCTCTTCCAGGGCAGTCACGGCGTTGGCGGCTCCCTGTTTGCATCCACAGGTGCGAGGAGGGCCCTGAGGAAGCCTCTGGGTGCCCCCAGATGGCCTGTTCTCACCCGGGCCCACACTCAGGGCGTGCTCAGAAAGGTCAAAATTACTTCAAGAAGACCTCTTCTGTTTCCTCCTTCCTTAAACGGGGTGGGGTGGGGGGAGGGGGGCACCTTCAGGCCTGGGCCTGGAGTTCGCTCTGGGAGGGGCAGACTGGAGGGATCTGAGCCCCCAACCCTCACCGGGACCACCCTGAGCACCGAGGACCCAGGCCGCGCCCGTGTCTTGGGTTCTCAGAGAGCAGCGGGCGAAGGCCAGGTGGGCACAGAACAACATGTGGGTGGGGGGTGCTCAGGGGCACAGCGGGCGGGCGGGTGCCAGCCTCGCCCCCGCCCACGCCCCTTCTGCCCTGCAGGAGCCTTCCTGTCAAAGACCTCACGGTAGACAGCGCCTCTCCCGTGTACCAGGCTGTGATTAAGAACCAGAACAAGCCGGAGGACGAGGCTGAGTGGGCCCGCCGTTCCTCCAACCTGCAGTCACGCTCCTTCCGCATCCTGGCCCAGATGACGGGGACGGAATTCAGTGAGTGAGGGCTGCCGGGTGGGCGCAGGGAAGGGAGGTGCTGAGGGCCACGAGGGGTCTGGACTCGGCCGCTCAGTCTTGGGGCCCACGGAAGCCAGGGAGTCCGGAAGCCTTTGTGGTTCGTTAGCGGCCGGCAGAGCTCCTGCGGGCCCTCGGGCAGGTGGCCCGAGCAGGTGGCCAGTGAAGCAGCTTCTGCTCCAAGCCCAACTGTGACAGCGGGCAGCAGGCTCATGGGGCAGCTCCTGGGAGAAATGCCTGCTTGGGGCTGGGATGAGAGGACCGCACAGGCAGCGCCTCTGACCCCTCCCAGCACACTGCCCTTCCTGTCCACAATGACAAGCCTGGGGCAGGTGCTACCAGGGCCTGGCTGCTCGGCAGCTCTTCCCTGCGCTCCCTGTCAGTGCCCTGACCAGCTCCTTTCTACCCACAGTGCAAGACCCGGATGAAGAAGCTCTGCGAAGATCAAGGTGAGTGCCTGGACCCAGCTCCGCGGCCTTGCCCTCTAGCCCCATCCCACCCAAGCAGCCCCCAGGCCACAGGACTCATGGAAGGAACCTCTCAAATTCATGGATTTGGAAAGCCTGGCCCGAAAAGGGCTCCAGCACACTCTGGCTTGAGGCAGCCGTCCTGGGTCAGGGGTCTCTGTGCCCCGGCCCCAGGCTGCAGGAGGGAAGACTCCGGGCTCTCCTGGCTCCTTCCCCAGGCAGGGGGCAGGGCTGCTTTGGCCTTTGCTGGGCTATTGAGAATGAGGGCATCTCTCCCTGTGAGGGCTCCGGGCCGCCACCTCGTCTGCCCACTCACCGCAGGGCCTGTCCCCCTGTGAATCTAAAGGCTGGGCACCGGGCAGCAGGCAGACGGGAGGCCATGCTGGGTGTGGACGCCTGACCCCTGGACTCACCTGTCCAGGCCTGCATTGAGGTACCAGTTCTGTAAATTGCTCAAAGCACAACAGCAGCTGCAAGGAAGACAAGCCCTCGACAGGAGGGGCTTGTGCAGAACTGGGGGTCTCAGGGCATGGTGTCCTGTCAGTGGCAGTTCTGAGGCCACAGCCGCTAACCTACCATCATGGCCTGTCAGATGCTCATAGCCCTGGGCATGAGGGAGGCATGCTGCCCCGGAACCCCCTGGAACCGACTAGGGCCTTCCATGGTGAGGTGTGGGGCTCAGTGATTGTATGTGCACTCCCGGTAGCAAATGTGCCATCCGCATGCTCTTCCCAGCACAGTCTGCCTTGGGCCAGTGCTTCCCGTGGTGGCCTCTGTGTGAGGGTCTGGGGTCAGAGGTGCTCTCCCACCCTGGGCCAAGCTTTCTGGGCTTGCTAACCAGCGCGTAGTGGCCACAGGACCCACAGAGTAAGACTCAGGCCAGCTCGGACTTGATGTAGATTTTCTTGTTGAACCTGTATTTTTGCCAACCCAAGTTGCTCCACAATTTGGCTGGGCATCCAGGGCTAAAGTGTGGTCCCCCGGGCCTGCATGGAATGGCATGCGGTTCCAACAGTCCTTAACCCTTCGTGCCTGCAATGCATCTGGAGTCTGAGATCAGATATGTTTGATTTAGCTCAAAAGTTAAGATCCAGCTAGGTTAAGTGTGACTGAGCTCTTGGCTGTCCCCTCCTCCTACGCTGCGCTGCCCCTACGTGCTGTCCCCATATTCGTCCCACCCTCCTCTTTGAAGCCACCCATGTAGATACTTCCGTGAACAATGTAGACATTCCCAAAGATTTGATAGAGCGATCTTTACACACCCCAGAGTCAAATGGCCTAAAAATCCCCGGTTCCTTCCACCAAGAGGTCAGGAAAGGGCCTTCTTCCTCCCTCCCACGAGACACAGACCGTTGCTTCTCCAGACCCTGCCCCCCCACTTCTGGTTACTTCATGTTCTTCTTCCCTTCAGTATGCAGGGTGGTCCCACCGAGCTTGTGCCTCAATACCCAAATGTCATTAGCAGGGGAAATGTACCACGGAGGTAGATTACAGCGAACTTTTGACTTTTGCATTTCCCCTGGAATCTCTGCAGGCTCTGCAAAGTTATTGAGTGAGGAGAACACACGGGCAATATAAAGCGTGGTCCCCAGGCCTCATTCATAGCCTTCCTCTTCCCTCCTTCCAGAAGCATCTCTTGAGGCTTGTCCTACCTGATCTTGTAGATATGCAAGGGGTGGGTGGGAGTTGTCCTTCCTCCAGGGACCTAACCCCACAGGAGCTTCGTTTGGCCCCCAGCAAGAGGCAGCAGGTCTTGAGAACTCTGGTGCAGCCTTCAGAGCCTCTCCCCCAGCTACTGTAGGGTTTCGTCATGGGAAATCGGAAAGAGGGCCCAAGAAGAGGCTCCAACCTGCTTCCTCCCTCAGGCCCGGGAAGCCTCCCTTGGCAGGCACTGCCCCCCCATCAGCCCCTCCCTCTGGGTTCTCGGGCCCTGCAGTGGAGGCTCTGGGGCACCCCGCAAGACTTCTGCCCAGGGATGGAGGGGCTATTTTCCCTGTTCGTGACTTTATGTCACTGAATCCCAAGCAGCCAGGTCATAGACCTGGACCCCCATCCCAGGTGGATGTGGCAATTCTGTTTGTGATTAAAGCCTGAGGTTGTGATTGTGGCCCTGGTCACGGCTGGGGCCATGTGAGCAGAAGGGAGCATCCGTGTCCCCACTCTGGTCCAGGCTGGTCAGGGCTCTCGCTCCTCAGGGGCCTGAGCCACACTTCCATCCGTCCCCAATCCCGAGTCAGAAGCTGCACCCCAGATCCTGCTGACCCATCTGTGGCTGAGGGCAACCACCGCCTCCTTCTCTTTCTCCTCCCAAATTAGCGTCAGTCCCAGCGAGGATTCCAAGGGTCTCTCCTGAAGGCTGAGCTTCCACAGGGAGGCTTCACTGCAAACCCTGCCAAGTGTCTCACCCCGGCAGAGCCTGAGCTTGCCAAGCCTGCGCACGGGGACTGCCTAAGCAGCCTATGCCCGTGCGAAGGTGCTTTCCCTTCCTGCTGCTGTGTGGTGAGAAAGTTGCCAGGAATGTCAAGTGAGTAGCGTCAGGCGTTCTGTACCACACAGGGGCACTGGTGACCTCAAGGATAGGTGCGAAGCCACATGTCAGGCAGACCTTGCAAACTCTCCCCTCACTTCTGTCACTGCCATGCCTCCAAGGCTGCCCCTGCAGAGCAGCTCACAGCCCTCCTCTCCTCTCAGGTCCTGGCTCCCGATGGTGTCCCTGGTATCTGGTAGCATGTAGCTTTCCTCTCAGGCTCCAGTGCCTCCCTGCTGGGCAGCCCAAGGCAGAGTCTAATCTCCAGGGACCCTGTCTTTACATGGAGGGGTGGTGCCTGAACAGCCCAGGCATTCACCGTGGACTTAGCTGCCCTCCCTAGAAACACCCCAGCACCTTAGGAAACTGTCCAAGCTGCCTTGAACATCAGCTCCCGTCTGCTTC
Source organism: Varecia variegata (assembly GCA_028533085.1). NCBI lineage: Eukaryota > Metazoa > Chordata > Mammalia > Primates > Lemuridae > Varecia > Varecia variegata. The sequence continues at coordinate 4,749,953 of CM052446.1, read as the reverse complement.
CACGTGGGAGCTTCTCCAGTAGGTGTAGGTGATGCTGTGGCTCCCCAGTTCCCACCTGAGTTGCTGAAATAGTGCCTCCATCCCACAAGCAGAGCCCTAATCTCAGAGAGGCCACCAGAGCTTCCCTCTGACTTGAGAAGGCACTCCAGGGCCTTGATGGCTTGGAAGTTCGGGTCCCCATTGCCCTGCCATGATGGGGGTGGGGGTGGGGGCAAGCCCAGCTCCGTCCTAGGCAAGGCTCGAATCCACAAGGCCTCTGGATCCCACTGCTCGGGTATAACCATCCTAGAGGCCCTTAGTGTGTAACCAAGAGTGCCCTGACCCCGCCTTGTGGCACAACTGCCTATAAATGCAGTCCCTGACACTCACCTGGCTAAAGAACTCTGCATGTCTCCTTCATCCCAAGTGTTAGGAGCAATGCTGATTTCTAGAGGAGAGTTCCTGGAGGAGTTGAAGGCGAGGGCTGCATCATACCCCCTTCCTCAAACGATGTGGAAATCCCCCCACGTCCCTTCTGTACCCAGCAGCAGCGGATGCTGAGGCTCACTGGCCCGCCTCCCCTCCTGCTCCCCGCCCCCTGTAGCCCACCCTCTGTGTGTCCACGCCCTCTTCCCTGCCTTGTGCATCCTTCAGCGCTGCCCCCTGTCCAGCCACCATACTTATGCACTGGCACAGCACAGGACCCTCCCTTAGATGGGACCCTCGTAAAAAGGCAGAGACAAAAGTTACCTGTGTTTCGTGGATTTTCAGTCCCTGGTGTTCAGCCCCACTAGCAAGTTTGAAAACCACAACTGGAGAGCCCAGGACACCCTGGTGTCACCACCTAAGTAGCCCTCGTAGGGGTCAAGGGTTTCTTCCTCTCTCTTGCTCTCCTCTTTCCCTGTCTCCTGTGCCTTCCTCTCCCTGCTCCTTTCTTTGCCTAGCTGAGGATCTCTAAACAACTGCAAGCAGAGCAGTCTCGCTAGACTTGCCAGCTCTTCCAGGACTGTCCCCAACCCTGTCTCTAAGCACTGACAACAAACCCTCACCCGGCCACCACAGGCCTTGCTAGGGCTGATGATTTATAGGCAAACTGGCTGCATCTGATTTGTGCCCCTGTGTCCTGGGTAGTCTCTCTGGGATAGTCATGACTGTAATGCTGTCAGCAGGGTTGTGTGGGCCCTGCCACAGGACCTTTGCTCATGCTGTCTTCACCCCTTCACCCTGACCTCAGAAAGGCAAGTGTGTGGCAAGGGAAGAAGATGTCTAGCACTTAGATTGTGGTCCTGTCGCTGAGTTTCTGTGTAGCTTTAGGCCATTCATGTGACATTTCTGGGCCTTGGTTTCCTCTTGGTATAAGGAAAGTTGGGATTAGACCAGTGGTTTTGAAACATATTAGCAGTGGGCCCCTTTTGTTAAACAGTCTCTCACAAAGACCCAATACGCAGGACTCAAGGGGTAGAGTGAGGGTCTGGCAGGTAACGCAGACATGGGAAAGTGGACCTATGTGAGTGTGGGGACATGGGGACTGGTCCCTGATGACTGTTACTATGCAGAAGTGTAAGACCAGCACAGCAACATCTTCTGATCTTCAAAGACCTAAAAGTTCATCTTCCTGATTTTCATATGCTGGTGACTCATTTTTTAAATTAAACTTTTTATTTTGAGATCATTGCAAATTCAAGTGCAGTTGTAAGAAACACAGAGAGATCCCATATGCCCTTTAGCCAGTCCCCCGAGTTGTAACATCTTGCAAAACTGAAGCACAGTATCAGAACGAGGATGTTGACACTGACACAGTCAAGACACAGAACATTCCGTCACCCCAGCGTCCCCGGGTTGCTGTTTTATAGCCACACCCACCCCCTCCAGTGTCCACTCCCTTTTTAACCTCTGGCAACCACTAATCTGTCATCTGTTCTCCATTTCTATAATTTCATCCCTTTCAATAATGTTCCATTGGTGGAATCATGCAGCACATGACCATTTTAGGATTGGCTTTTTCAATCAGCATAATTCCCTGGGGATTCATCCAAGTTGCTGAGTGTCCCAGTGGTTCAACTGTTCCTTTTAATTGCTAAATAGCATCCCATAGTATGGATATAGCAATTAATTTTTAAATGGAGTTTTAAACGCTGTACAGGTTAAACACACTGTGTGTGTGGCTAGATGTGGCCCTTTGGCCACCAGCTGACACCTCTGAGACAGGCTGTTGGCAGCCCTTCCAGCCTGGAGGGCCTGGGATAGCGGCGGCAGCGGCGCTGGCCTTTCCCAGGCGCGCTCTCCTCCACTTCCACGTTCTGCTGCTGCTTGCCTGCTCTGCACTATGCCCTCGGCTGAGCAGGTGTCGGTTGAGCCCCCAGAGGTCTTGCTGGTGGGAAGTGGCGGGAAGTTCTGGCCCTCTGTATCTGTGACAATGGCCCTGTGAGTATGTGTTTGCATGCGTGTGTCTGGGCTGTGCTCAGGCCTGGGTGGGCAGGGGCAGGCGGTGGTGTGAGAAGGCTTCTCTCTCAGGACAGTGAAGGCTTGGCGAGGCCAGGGCAGCACAGGGAGGGGGCAGTTCTGCCCACCAAGCCTCATCACGGGGCATAGGCGTTCCTCTTTCTCGATGCCCAGCTAGGGGACAAAGATCATGCGCGGCGCACCTGCCTATTTCGTTCAGTCCTGAGAGCCCACAGCCAAAGCAGCCCTGCCCAGCCCTAACCACACAGGCCAGGGAGCCCCCTCTTTGCCCAGCCCCACTAGTCAGGACCCTTCTCCGTGGCCCCTCCACTCACTCAAGGAAGGGGCTTCAGTCCCTCCAACCTGGACCTGGGGACTCTGGTCTTGCCCCAACCCAGGCCTGACCACCTAGAAAGTACCCCATGATGGCGAAGTTTCTCCAAGCCAACTTCCTCCCTCCCATGCCCTCCATCCCAGCTATCAGACAGGGGAATAATGAACACATCCCCTAACCCCTTTCGTTCTTTCTCTCTTCTCTCTCTCTCTGTCTCTGTCTCTGTCTCTTTCTCTCTCTGTGCCACAGGGAAAGGTTTGAAACGGAACGTAACAGCCCACGTTTTGCCAAATTGCGCAACTGGCACCATGGCCTTTCAGCCCAAATCCTTAATGTTAAAAGCTAAAAGGCTGCCTGGAATCCCCTCACCCCAACAGGCTGGACTCCCTCTCTCCTTCCCCCACACAGATCTGGCATGTGAGCCCCATGGTGATGCTTGACAATATATAGCTGTGCTGGGGACACCTCTATAGCCAACTGCAGCACTTCTGCCCTCTGCCCACCCCAGAGCTGACGCCAGGGCCCAGTGCCACGCAGCGCTGCACCCCCACCCAGTGCAACCCTCACCACCCCCAAATAGCCCGAGCCCATGCCCCCTGCACAGGGCTTAGCCATAGACCAGAGAGGGCATGATGGGGTTTGCTGGTGTAACACCCCAGAGCCAAGGGAAATGGAATGTGCCACTGCCCAGTTTCCCACCACCCTCAGCTCCTGGCCTTGTGCCATCCTGGAATGAGTCGCCCATAGATCAAGGTCCTGGGAAGAGGCCAATCCCTGGCCCCCTGGCCCCCTGGCCCCCTGTCCCCCTGGCCCCCTGGCTGCCCTCTGGAACCCAAGGCAGCCTGGAACAGGGCTCTCTGCAGAGGAAGTGGAAGCCCTAGGGTAGATGAGGCAGAGACCCCTCCTGGCTGTGGTGAGATCGGGGTGTGTGCCCTCCTCTCCGTACCATGTGCTGGCTCCATAGTTCTCTCTCCTGTACATATATGCATGCTTGTTCTGAAATAAAGAGGATTTGAAGTGAACGAAACCAAGCCCCAGTCATGCTGTGCCTGTGTGTGTCCCGCCCGAGAGGGGCTGTGAGGCAGTGTCTGGGACAGAGAGAGGACAGGGGCAGGAGCAGTGCGCGTCAGGCCCCAGACCCAGCGCAGCTCTGCTTGCCTCTGCTTCCCTACGCCGCAGGGAGGGATGGCAGGTGCACATCCATGCTGTAGCCTGTGGGCAACCTTAGTCTCCCACGAGCAGTGAGTATGGGGGATCCCCAAATGCCCCCTCTCCTCCCACACCCCACTGCAACCAGCAGGCCGAGCCATCATCCTTCAGAAAGCACACTGCAAGCCCCTCTCCCTGGAAGGCGCTACTAATGCTCAGTCCTGGCCCAGGAGGTGCGAGGAGGGCTCCGGTGGGCACACCTGGGCTGAGGAGCAGTTCACAGGGGAACTCGGTAGGCTGGGCCGGGGCTGGGGCTCAGGAGAGAGGTGATGGAAGGCAGACACGGCAGAATCTATCTCAAGCATCAGGAGGACAGGGGCTGCCTCCCGCTGGGCCTTGCTTCTCCGGCCCACCTGAGCTTGTCCTAGTCCTGAGCATTTGGTAAGGGATAGTCAGGGTGGCAGCAGCCAAAAAGATTCCAGCCAGTCCTGCTGAGCTGTGAGCCACTAGCTAGAGCCCATCCACCTGTCTACCCACCAACCTGTCACTGGAATCACAGGCTGAGAATACTAGAACACTGGCACTTGGCAAATAAAGGCAGATATTGAGTCCCAGCCTCCTGGACCTCCCTGCTTTGCCTGTGGCTGGGCTGGGCCAGGGCCCTGCTCCCTCTCCTGCTGCCCAGGCACAGGCTTTCTCTCTGCCTCTGGGGGCCTTAGCACTGCCACTGGGAAGGGCTGGCCGGGAAGGCTTCATCCTAGCCCGAGGATCCACAAGGTTCCCCCTGAGAGGGGGATACCTGCCTTCATCTAGCATCCTGGAGCACACCCATATTTGGCTGACCTCTTACGGAGGACTTTCAAGGTCCAAGAATGGCATGGGGCAGGGGCCTGCCAGACAGAGCAAGGTCCCGGGCAGTGGGTATCCTGAGGCTGGCAGAGGACCTGAGCCAATCCCTAAGAGTTGGTGGGATCTTGGACCCCTATCCCCAGCCCCTAGCCTGTTGGAGCCTTCTTGGGATTACCTGGTTGAAGCCCTAAAAGACTGTTGCTTGCTTCCCAGCCTGCCTGGTGCCTTCCCGGCTACCCCAGGCCCCTGCATGCAGTGCCCTGGGTGGCCCCAGGCCAGGGGTCCCTGGAGAGATGTCCTCACTAGGTGTCCCGTGTCTGTGGGCATTTGTCAAAGCACCTGGCTGCCGTGGGTGCTAAAGGAATAGAAAAGTGTTGATGTGGCTGTGACCACAATGAAGGTTGATCACATGGGGTCCAGAGACAGGTAGTGTTCCTCCAGCTGGAGGATCAGAGGCTTCCTGGAAGAAAAGGTCACACTGGCATTTGACCTTCAGGCATGGTTAGAATTGGGGTGTATACAGATAGGGGAGGCTAGGTGGACAGAGCAGAAGATGCAGAGATGCCAACAAGAAGAAGAGGTGTCCTGGACCCCAAGTTAATCACTGTAGTTGGAATGGATGGAATGCAGAGGATGCCATGGCAGTAGTGGTCCAGATCTAGAATCACAGGCCGTGGGATTTTGAATGTATTCTGCAGGCAAAGTAGAACTAGCAAAGGTTGCAGGGCACACCCACACTGCAGCTGACGAGGCGTCCTTCGCATAGACCACAATGTCAACATGGGCCCTGGAGTTGCGGTGTAGCTCTGGGGCAAAGAGACATGGCCAGGGCTGCCCTGAGCAATAGTCACCAGGCTGCAAAGGGGAACGTAGACTAGGTGGGTGGCAGCGTGAACAATTTCAAGACTAACCACCTGACTGGGATTCTGCCACCATCCAATCAACAGAGAGCTTCATACTCCACCACTGTAACTAACACAAGAAGCATCATCACCCCACTAACAACAACCACCCCCTGCACCATCAGTGCCAATCACAACGCCCCCACCATCACCAACTGTTCCAACCTTAGACCAGTGACCACAACCTCAAGACCCAGCACCACCATCAATACCATCTCCATCCTTTCCAGACATACCGTTGTCATCAATAACAGCATCAACCAAACCCCACCATTCCCACCACCAAGGGCCAGCGCAACAGAGCAGGGGTTCAGGGTCTGCATGTTCCACCTTATGCTGACCAGGTTGAGGGAAGAGATGAGATGAAGAGAGGACCATAACCAGGCTGTTTCTCCTTCTGGCCACACCCTCCCCCCATGTAGCCGTGAGCATTTGAGTCTGGTTTGATTTGGTTTGGTTTTTGCTTAGATGTTTAAAGTGCATTAGGACCATGGCAGAAAGCAGCTGTAGAATCTGAGACCAGGGTGGGGTGATCTCACAGGCACTGTCTTTAGGATTGAAGCCACGGCCAAGTAAGCTCTCGGCAGTGCTCGCTCTCTGAGGCTCCCTTTTTGGGGATTCTGGAGACTCGTGGAACTTCAGGCAGGAACTGGCCTGGAACAACCCAGGATCCTTCAGGATGCCCTTCGATGCCTCCTCTGCCTTCCCTAGGCCCTTGCAGCTTGGTGTCTGCAGACAGTGGCCCTAGAGAGGATGCCACTCCACAAGAACCCCAAGCAGCAGGCTCACATGCATGTCCATGTATACCTGGCGGTGATCTTTGTCCTGGCCCTGTGGTCACTGAGGAATTTGCCTAGGGCCACATCCAGCTCCAACTTCATCCCCTGGAGTCCAGGGTTCATGTGGAGCCATGGCTGGGAGAGCAGCAGGTATGCTGGCCTGACAGTGAATTGGAGCAAAGGAGACAGGCAAAGCCAACTTCCCATTCATCCTGCAAAATACCATCCCCAGCCTGGAGATTTCCATCTCTTGTCCCGTGCAGTGTCCCCACTTCCCAGCAGCCTACTGGAAATGTGGGATAGGCCAGGGAGAAGCAGACGAAGGAGGCCAGTGTCAGCCTGGGCCTTCCCAGGCCATACCTGCCCATGCTGAGAGGAGGGTCTGAGCAGCCGGCTCAGCAGTATGGCTTCAGGGCCTGCAGCTGCTTCTCTGACGTGGCCACACCACAGGCATGTCGTCCAGAAGCGAGGTTCTTTCACAGGATGGGAAAGTGCCCTCATGGAAGGGCCAGGGCCAGGCACTGCTGCAGGCCCGAGAGCTGAGCTGCCCAAGGCCTCCTCTCAGAGCACCAAGCAGGGGAAGCCCTGGGCAGGACACAGCCACTGCCCTTGCCCATCTTGAATGCATCTCACCCAGGCATGGAGAAGAATGGCACTCCCTCCCATGGGGCAGTCAACCCTCAACCTTGACACTTCTCCAGCTCTCTTCTTCCCTGATCCTCTCGCAGTATTTCATGCCTTTTTCTACCACACACCTCATTGGATGGAGGAGAGAATTCGGCAATGCTTTGCTAAACAGCATTCCTACCTAGGGCAGACCTCGGTAGCACCTGCTACTCCAAGCACAGTCCCGGAGCAGCAGCACCACCCAGGAGCTTGTTAGACATGTAGATTCTCAGCCCTGCCCCAGGCCCATTCAACTAGAAGCTGTGGTTTAACAAGATCCCCAGGTGATTCGTGTGCACATCAAAGTTTGGGAAGCGTGGCGGTGATGAGGGCTCAAGCCCTTCTCTGCCACTTGCCAGCTGTGTGATGTCTCAGCAGAGATGCTCTCTCTGGACCTCAGATTCCTCATCTGTACAACGAGGTTCATGATCCCAATCACCCAGAGAGGCTGAAAGGCTAAAATGGAATAATGGGGCCATGCTTATACTATGGTAAGCACTCAGTGGAGGGAAGTATTGTTAGTCTAATTATTTCCAGTAAGAATAGTGCCTATTATTAGAGAAAGATTCTACTTGGCTGATCACAAAAAGAGGTTTCTTTCTTCCTCCACGAGGTACTGGTTTTAAGCCTTCAAATCGAAGTGACCCTAAATCAGATTCTGCTGTTCCTAGTGATAAGCTCTAGGACCTTGAGCAATGGAAAATGGAAATCTGTTTCCATTTTCTCGTCTATTAAATAGAGTTCATAATACCCACATCAGAGGGCTGTTGTGAGGCATTAAAGACATAATGCCTGGTGCACCGTATGGGAGGCGGAGTTATTCCCACTTACAGGATGCACATTTATCCTTTCACTATTGTTGCAAATACAAATATAAATCAAGGAGCAAAGAACGAGCAAAGAATGTGCATTTCTTTGCTTTCCTGTAATTTAATTTTTATTCTCTGCCCCATTTCACAGGTAGCCAAAATCTAATCCATCAACCCAGGCTCCGACTGCTCTTGTCTTCCTGGAGTGGTCCTGGGTGGAGGCACTTACAGAATGCCAAGGCGTCTGGGTGGGGGCACGTGGGCACCTGGTCCTCGGTCATGGTCTATCTGTACTGGCATCTGCTGGGATCTGCCGATCCCATTTGGTCACGCGGGTTCACGCTAGTGGGTTCACGCTCTCTTGTTCTCAGTTACAAGGCCTTTCAGATCTGCAGTGTTCAGCCATAGTCCATGCCACTCTTGAGTGTGTGTGAAACCCTCTGTGGCACCTAGGCCACACAGAGGCATGGGGGTCTTTGGACTGTCTTGGGTCTGCCTGGTGCCTCGCCATGGGCATGGGGAATCCTGGAAAAATTCTCCAGGATTGAGAGTGTTTTTGATGTTACCGTGACCCTCCCCACGGTCTAAGCGTTTCCTCCCCGGATCCCGGAGGAGCTCTTTCCGGAGCCTGGCGACGCGCTCTATGGAGGCTCCCGCACTGTTTGCAGCATGGGCGGTGGCTTCTGCCCAGCCTGCCTCTGCCGCGGCCTCGGCCCCCCGCACAGAGGACCCAACAGAGACCCCCTGACCTGTTGTCTCTTTCGGTCGCTTCATCAGCACCCCTATTGAGCATGCTCCAGTGTGCACCAGCCAGGCCACCACCCCGCTGCCACCCGCTTCTGCCCAGCCGCCTGCTGCTGCCTCTCCCAGCTCGGCCTCGCCACCCCATGCTGCCACCGCCTCTGCCGCAGCCCCTGCCTCGAGCCCTGCAGATGGTCCAAGGTAACTGGCCCCCAGCCCTAACCTTAGGGAAGGGAGGCAGGAAAGGCGCCACCTTGGGTCCATCCGTGTCGAGGTGGGTAGGATCTGGGGCCAGCACTGCTTGGTGCAGAGTATAAAGAGGAAGCTGGGGTGCATTTCAGGGGAGCGCACCACCCTTGGCTGGACACACTCTAGTGAGAGACGTAAAAGTCTCTTTCTCTCTCTCTCTCTCTCTCTCTCTCACACACACACACACACACACACACACACACACAGAGATAACAAAGGAAGACTGTGTGGAAAGTCCTTGCTCCTGGAACTAGGATCAGGGAGAATGAAAGTCATGCATGTGGGCTGGGAAAATCAAGGAAGGCTCCATGGAGGAGGGAGCTATGAGCTGAGCACCAAGGCAGGTCAGATTTGGTCAGCTGGATTTCCGGCACTAACTTGCACCCACCCCTACCCTCTCTTCTCTTGATGGAGAAGCAGGTTAACTCCAGATGCACCTGGTGTAGTGGGAGCTAAGTCTCTGCTCCACAATTTTCTGTCTGTAACCTTGAGACAGTGGCTTAACTTTTCCAAAGCTCGGTTTCCTCATCTGATAAGATGTTTAACAAACACCTATTTCATAGGGTCATGATAGAAAAAAAAAACACCAAGCCCATATAAAGGACACAGTATTGGGACTTCCTACATCCCAGCGTGCCCCTCTGGGTACGAGAAGGACAGAGACCGAAGGCCAGGGAGGCCAGGGGAGGCAGAGCGGGCAGGCCGGACAGGTCAGTCTGGAGCAGCCAAGTAGCACAACAGCTGGGTGGGCCAGCTCTCTGTGTGGGCTTCCTGGAACTGTCCAGTTGGTGTTTGGGGACAGAGCCTGGCTTTCCCAGCTTCCACGCTGCTTCCTAAGGTTCTATTGGGCAGGACATGCCTTTCTGGGTCAGGGTGCATAGGCCTGTGGTGCAGCCTGAGGAGGGACTGACATGGGCAAAGTGGCCCGCAGGCCTGTGACCCGCCCGCACCCCAGCCTTCACATGGCCCATACCTTGCCTTTCCCCAGCCCAGCCTCAAGGTGAGCCTGGCCCTGGGCCTCCAGGGGTGGTTTTATCCCAGTGTCCGGGGGGGATTTAGCAAGCTACTTGCCCTCTCCCTGCCAGAATCTCTTCACATAAGGGCCTTGCTACCTGCACCAAGAAGAAACTTTGAGGAGGGCAAGAAATATCTCTGTTGTTGTGCAGGAAGGAGCCTCCCAATTTGAGTGGGGGAGCTCTAGGTGCTGGAGCCCCATGGGCAGTCTAGCCTCATCCCCGAGGCCTCACCCCTGCAGAGCTCCTGGAGCCCTCAGGACGCCCTCAGCAGGGTGAGTCCTTCCTTCTCTGCCTTGCCAGGGAGCTAGGGCCTGGGTGGGACTTGGAGAGGGGCCCAAAGAGCTGCCCAGCAGGGAATGAGGCTGGAGCAGAGGGGTCAGAGGGTCACATTCTGAGCCAAGCTGCCTCCCCTCCTGACACACAGGCCAAGGGAACTGGGCTACAGGGAGCCCATGAGAACGGACGCCCCCAGCCTTTCTTGGGAGCGTGGCTTAGAATTCTCACTGGATATCCTAAGCCTCCGCTTCCTCTGCAACATCATTCCCTGACACAGGACTTGCAGCTCCTGGGATGCTGGCAAAGCATCCTCTGCTGGTGGGGGGGTCCAGCTGAGACCCACTGACCCTTGGCCCTCTGCTACCACCGTGGAAGCCAGGCACCCGTGGACACTCCCTTCCTCCTCCATGGAGGCTCCCACTCCCCTGCCCCTTGCACAGGGATCTATCCAGAGAAGGGCAGGGGGGGCCCAGGGAGGGGAGACAATGTCCTTACTCAGCCAGAAACTTGGCAGCTTGACAGGGCAAGTCTGCACAGCCCCCAGGTGTGGGACGCTGGCTCCCCAAGGCTCGTTTTATCTCTGCCTTGTCTGGGGCGGCTCTGCAGGCCCCTCTAGATCCACTCGGGAGCCTGCTGGTAAGTTCTATCCCAGGGCCACTTCCCTCTCAGAGGCCCTGAGAGGAAGGTGCTCCCACACCCTACAACTGTGCCCAGCAGAGATGAGCGGGCCCACCAGGGAGGACAGGTAGAAGGAAAGCAGGAAGCCATGGGGTGGGTGGGAGTGGCAGGCTGTGTACCTCCAGGAGCTCACTCCTTCAGCAGCCCTGTCGGTGACCCACTTGCCCTGTGTGTGGTCACGCGGTCCCCTTTTGGATCTGAAAGATGCAGGGCCACACAGGGAGGGAACAAGGATGTGTTCTACAGGGGGTTCATTAGTCTTAAATGAAGAAAAGAGTTTCACATACAAACTGGGAAATATGGGCTCAGACAAGGTTACACAGGCTGCTGAACTCCAGGGGTTCTCGGATCCTTTAGCCCTCTAAAAGTCCGGCATCTCCTGAGGGCAATGAACTGAGACGCTTTTCCATCTCTTTGGTCCCGTGGTCCCTGGGCCACACGGGGCAAAGGCAACTCTGGTCAAAGGCAGCTCTAACCCAGTCAAAGGAGGAGGCCAATAGGAACTCTGTGCAGATGAGAGGGGCTGTTGGGGGGAGCTCTCGGAGGCCTTCTGGCTTCTCATGAGCCCTCCCGGGAGCATTCTTGCCCAGAACCTCCAGTCTTTGCTGCTACCCTCTAGCAAGAATAGAAAGGGGTAGGCGGAGGAGGCCAGGTGGTCTGAGGCTGCCAGGTGCCGTGCAAGGTCAAGGGGATGAGGTAGCTCTGACCACCTCCATCTCTCTGCTCTCTCCTGCCTCTGCTGCCTTCCATGGGCCCACCCCAGCAGTCTCCCACGGAGTGAAGGCTTTGCCCTGTATCTTCTTGTCTGGCTGGTGGCTTTCCTCCCTCTCTCTAAAGGCAGTGGCATTAGCCACCCAAGGAATGGCTTCCTCCCCTGTAAGACCCCCATAGTCTTTACTTCACAGCCTCTGGCAGCTCCCCAGGGACATCTCTGTCAGGTGTCCTCCTCACGAAGGCTCCTGAAGGTCAGGGAGCCAGCCTGCTGTGGCTGCAGGCCCCAGGATCCAGTTGGGGCTGCCCTTCTTGCTATAACTCTTCCCCTTGTTCCAGGCCCCAGGCCTCTTCCTACAGCCCCGCAGCAGCCAGCTCTCCAGCACCCGCCGCCCATACCAGCTCCAGCGAGGGCCCAGCTGCCCCTGCAGCCAAGCCCCGGGTTGTCACCACTGCCAGCATCCGGCCTTCTGTCTACCAGCCAGGTGAGAGGCAGAGAGGGAGGGGAGGCTGTCTAAGCTGTGTGTGGGCTCCAGGAGTCGGAAGAGCAAAGGGTTGGCTCCAAAGCCACAGAAGGATGGTGGCCAGCAAGGCCCTGCTAATGAGGCTCAGCCCTCCTGCCCCCAGCTGTGGGCCAGAATCCTGTGGAGCCTACATGGGGCCTTGAGGAGACAGGTGGGCAGTATCATGCAGGGATGGAGCCTCCCAGCTCTTAGGAAGAGGATGCTCCTGGCTGGAGATTTCTAGCTCGATGAGAGGGAAGAGAAGGTTTAAAGGGGGGAACTGTTCCTCCATGAGTCTGGGTCTGGCTCAAGCTGCAATGACAGGCAGCTACAACAGAAATGCTGTGGGCTTTGGACAGACTCGCTGCATGACTGTGTGACCCAGCGCGAGCTGTTCAACCTGTCTGGTCTTTTGTTTCCTCAGCCAAGACAGGATAACAGGAGGTATGGGGAACACGTGAAGGGGGACGGCGGGGGGCAGCTCAGGGGCAGCCAGAAACAACACTCGCTGGTTGTCTGTTACATCTATCTGGGCCCCATTCTCATCAGTGCCCGGGGTCCCCTTGCTGGGATGAGGGCTCAGCCCCATGGCTCCTGCTTTCTTAGGGAAGGTTAGGCCTGCTCCCCAGAGCCTGAAGGTAATTCTTCCCCTGCCAGCCATTGCTCAAAGAACCTAAGGGTTCTTGAGCAGGTGTTTTCCCAGGCTGGGGGAAGGTCCCATGTGCCCTGGTATATAGGATGTGCCCACAGGAGAGCTCCCAGCATCCAGGCCCTGAGTCTGGTCACCATCACCTCCTTCCCACTGGATTCTGACTCTGAACTCCAGGAGGTCGGGGCTATGGTAGATTTTCTCCACTGTACGCACCTGACCCATGCCTGGCACAAACAAGGTGGTCAGCAAAGGCATAGGGAATGAAGAAACAAATGAATGCACGGATGCTGGGGAGGAAGGCACAGGCAGGTGGGGGACAAGGGCACAGGAGAAGCTGTGAGCAGTGCATTCTGTCTTCTGGAAGCTGCATACACAAGAGCAATGAGTCAGGAGTTCCCAGAGGGATCTTCTGGTGCCCATTACACAAATGGGTGAGATAGGGTTTTTGGTGGGCACATATTACATTCAAAGCATTATGCGTTCAACACATTTAGCAGCTGTCTTGGATTATGGAAAGCAATAACGATTTTCCATTTACAGTACTGATACAAACATTTCTTTCCCCTCAAGATTATTATACATGTACAATTTTTAATAGCCTTTTTAAAAAGAGCAGTTGTAGGGCCGGGCGCAGTGGCTCATGCCTGTAATCCTAGCACTCTGGGAGGCCGAGGTGGGAGGACCGTTTGAGCTCAGGAGTTCGAGACCAGCCTGAGCAAGAGCGAGACCCCATCTCTACTAAAAATAGAAAGAAATTAGCTGGACAACGAAAAATACATAGAAACAATTAGCCGGACAACGAAAAATACATAGAAAAAATTAGCCGGGCATGGTGGTGCATGCCTGTAGTCCCAGCTACTCGGGAGGCTGAGGCAGGAGAATCGCTTGAGCCCAGGAGTTTGAGGTTGCTGTGAGCTAGGCTGATGCCATGGCACTCTAGCCCGGGCAACAGAGTGACACTGTTTCTCAAAAAACAAAACAAAACAAAACAGCAGTTGTAGGTCCACAGCAACATCAAGCAGAAGGTACACGTTCCCCTTGCCCCAAGCAGGCACAGCCCCCCCTCATCAACATCTCCACCAGACACCCACACGTTTTTACCATGCTAAGACCCAGGAAGTGAGGACATTAATAGCTCTTTTGGGAAAGAATGAGGTAGATAATTCGAAGGGAGAGGGAGGGGGAGAGAGAAGACCTTTTGTGTCTTGCAGAAGTGTGAGAGTACAGAACAGCACATACAAGGGCTTGGAGCATGTCCTGTTAGGGCACAAGGAGAGACCCGGCTGAATTTTTCTCTGCAGCCGGAGCAGAGGGGAGATAAGACAGGAAGGGAGTCAGGAGGGGCCTTGCGCAGGAGAGCTCGGCTCCACGTGTAGGGGAGGCACGTGATCAGCCCCGGGTTTGCAAGGCTCGCTCCGACAGCGTGGAGTGTGGGCGGGCCCAAGCGGCCTTCCGTGACCGACCCCAAGTGGGCCTGCCGTGCTGTCTGTGCGACCTGCGCCATAGACGGCCAAGTGCCGGTGTCTCCTGGCCAGATTTTCTCATTTGAAAACGAGGACTGTGCGATGTACACCTCGTGTTTTGTGGATGAAGTGAAGACCTAGTACAGTGCCTGGCACACAGGAGGTGTCCTTCTCGGTCCCTACAGGGTCAGGGACAGAAAGTTCTGAGGTTAAAACTACACAGGATGAGGTGGCATTTGGGAGGGGGCTGCGATGGTGAAAAACCTCGAATGGAGCAGGAGGAAGCGGCTCAACCTGTGAAAACGGGGACCCAGGAGGGAGGCTGGTGAGGAGTTTGGATGCGAAGCTGCGGGTGGTGGCAAGGCCCTGTCGGCGCAGGGACTGCATTTCCGTCCCGTCCCATCCGGAGCAGGCCCTTCTAGCACCTTCCGGGCCGGCCCCGCGCTTCGGGGTCCCCGCCCGTCCGCCACTGTCCTCGCAGGCCCGCCAGGGGGCGGCACGGACCGGGGCGCTGCCGGGCTGCTCGGCGGCTCCTCCCCTCTTTCCGGGCTGGGGCCCGGCGGGCGCGACGTGCAGCCCGAGCCGCCGGCCTCCGCCGTTCCCAGGCCGCGCAGACGTTAACTCATTCCTGCCTGGGGCGAAGGAGGCGGCCGGGCGGGCGCGCGCTGGAGCCGGCCTGCCTGCACCTCCCTCTCCCGAGGAGGCCCGGCCGCCGAGTGGGGTCCGGGGGCGGCTGGCAGACGGCCCGGGGCGAAGCGGGGGTGCGGGCTGGAGCCCCCTGCCTTCCCCTCCCCTGCCCTCCGGGGCTCCCCGGGCTCGGGCGTCGGCGAGGGCGCGGAGCGTCCCGGCCGCAGCTCCCTGAGGGCCTCGCTCGGGCCGATGGCGGCGTCTGCAGCCCGGATCCGACCGCTGGCGCCCAGGACACCTGAGGCCTGGGACGGGGCGCGCGGCCGCGACGGCCACGTCCGCCTGTGGGCCGGGCGGCGGTCGCGGAGAGCCAGGCCCGGCCTGGAGTGAGTCAGAAATCACCTTGTTTAATTACACATTCCCGAGGCCGCCGAGTGCGATAGGGGCCTTTTGAACTTGCCAATTAGAGATGAAATATCACCTTCTAATTTGGACGAGCTTAATTCCGTGTCACGCAGAAATAGCAACAGCCCCGGGGCTCCGAGATGGGATATCAGGTCTCTCTGCTGACATGTGGGGTGGCGCGGCAGGCCAGGCTGAAGGACAGAGAGGGAACCGTGAAGCTGCTGCTGCTTGACCCCCTCGCCCCAGCCCCGCTAGGAGTCGGGGATGCGAAGCGGGAGGGAAGAAGGGTCCCTTCTCCTTGCAGCCCCTGTCAAGGAAGCTGGCAAACCGGGGTCCAAATTCCGGCCTGCCTCTGTGAGACCTTCGTATTGTGGGAGTTTAGAAAAGGAGGTGGACCGAGGAGTTTAGGAGACCTTATAGTTGAGGGGAGCGACTGCCAGGCAGAGAGGATAGGGTTGGTATTGCTGGAGGGAGGCAGGAATGGTGGGCAGAGGGTTATTTGGAAGAGGCTTATTTGGAAGAGGCTTGCTAAAGCCTTTCTGGCCGCCTGGGGAGGATCTAAGCAGGGATCTGGAGTTGAGTCGCCCGGGAGATCTGACTTTGAGGTAGCCCCTCTCCAAGTCTCAATTCCTCAGCTGTGAAGTGGACTTGCAAATATGATCTGCCCCCCTCGTTGGATTGCAGCGAGTATTACCGGAAATGATACACATAGAGGGCCTGGCATGTGCCAGTGTCATTCTGGTGTGGGCAGCACCATTCAATAGAAAAAAATTTTCTAATAGTCACATTTTAAAAAGTGAAAGAAAAGAAGTGAAATTCAATTTAATGTATTTTATTGACTCAGTATATTCAAAATATAACTTCAATATATAATCAATATAAAATAATTATTAATGAGTCTTCAAAATCGAGCGTGTGCTTTGCACTGAACAGTGCTTCTGCATTCAGACTAGCTGCCTTTCAAGTGCTCAGCAGTCACATAGGACTATGTATTGGACAGCACAGGATTAGGGCTTTTGTTCATGTTTTTTAGCAGAGGACTGTGCTTTACAAAAAAACGAAACAAAATCTTGCAGAGAACCCCATCATACGTAACAGAAAGGGATGAAGCTTCTGAAGTTCTGCTAGGGCACCTCTCCCCACTCCCCCTCCCTCATGGCACTCCTCAAATCACCTCTGCCCCCAGCATTTTGAGACCCTCTGCTCTAGGAACCAGGGAGCTATGCAAGGTCCTTAAGGAGGGTGACAACACCTTGAATCTGGGCTTTACAAATTTATAAAATGCCCGCACTGTGTCACTGCCTGCCTGCCACAGCTGTGAGGCAGGCAGGGGTGTCATACATTCCACCACTGAGTAGACTCCCAGACTATCTGACTTTGGGCTGTCCCATCTCCCTTCCCCCCTCCCTCCATCCCACAATCTACCTGGACTGGGCTTCCCCAGGTGACCACCAGGCCATGAGAGGGGCTGACAGGACATCTGACCCTGAGATCCAGGTCCCACCATCCTTGCTATCCTCACTCACATTTAGTGATACATTATGCCAGGTACTTGGCTAAGCTCTTTATATTTCTTATCTTCTCTTAATCCTCATAATAACCTTGTGAGGTACTAAGAATTATTATTGCCATTTTTAGATGTGGCAGCTGAGGCCCAGAGAGGTTAAGGAACTTGCCCAAGGTCACACAGCCAGGCTGTCGCAGAGCTGGGACCTGGAGCCAGGGCTCTTGATGGCTGAGCTACAAACCAGAGCATAGGGTCTCCACAATGTTGAAAATGACTCCTCAATGACATGGTACATTGAGATTTCCTGGAAATTGAACTCATGTTCTTTACAGAGGCAGCTTGGGGTGATGGAGTGGTTTTGGAGACACACTCTGCCACTTACTGGCTCTGTCTGACCCTCAGTGACCTCAAGTGCAAAGGGGGATAATGTAGGACTGACTCAGATGATCTGTTATGTGCCTAGTCTACCCCTATGGAAGTGGGAGGAAGATTCCTTATGGAGAAGATTGTACCTTTGGAAGCTAGCATCACTCCCAGGATGGCTCCAGGGTAGGGCTGCGGAGGGTTTTATCCCTTAATCCTTCAATAACACAGGCCTGGTCCCCACCCACCCCCAGCACAAGGGTTTCCACGTCAGCCAGCTTTGAAGGGCCAGTCACCTGGGAGTAGAAGGTGCAGAGTGGGAGCCACAGGTCACCCAAGGTGGTCCAGGGGAAAGAGAGACCAGAGATGGGACCAGGGTCTTGAACCCCGAGGAATACCCTCCTCTCCAGGCCGGGGCCCTGGAGCGCTGCCTCAGTGCAGTCCATCCTGCCCAGGCTGAGCTCAGGAATGAGGAGGGAGGCTGCCCCGACAGGCTTCCTGGGGTGGGGTGAATGAGGCCTCTTTCCAGAGGGGCAGACTGTGAACTGAGGTGAGGCTTCTGGAACCTCCTTCACTGAGAAGGGAGGCCAGCTGGACCTTGTGTGCAGGGCACAGCTGGGTCTCCCTGGCTGGGCGTTGAGGGCCTAGGTGTGACGGTGCTGTGGGTAAGCAACTGCAATGCTCTTTCTGTGTCGTGAGCCCGAAAAGGTTTTCTGCTTTCAGGGAGCTGGGGAGGGGGTAGCAGAAGTGGGGCAGCGTGTTCTCCTCCCTACACTCCAACTCTTTGGTAACCTCTAGACAGTCACTCAAACACACTCTCAGCTTCCACCAAAGTGATGTGGGGGAACAGGGGTCCCCTGGGGCAGCCACAGACCAAGTGAGCAGCTGCACTGGGCTGTGTCCCCCAGCACCTCTGCCTAGGCTCACTCTGATGACTCCTTCAAGATCCCCCACCCCAATCAAACCAAGATGACATTTCCCCCCAAAACAAATCAAGCCACACTGTTTTTCAAGAAAGCAGTTATAGTCAAACCTGAAACCTGAACCCAAAAACCCAGCTGCCTGGTCATCTGCTTTGTGCGGAAGGCTGAACTAGGTCCAGGTTCAGCAACGGCATGCCGATTGAGGCATTTCCGACGTACAACTGGTAGCATCCTCCAGTCAAGCTGGGCTGACCCACTCCCACCCTCTTCCCTGGCCCAGGCACCCGCCCCCACGCCCAGTCTGATGCAGGCCGCCTGCAGCCAAGGCCTGGCCGGGCCCCG
This sequence comes from Varecia variegata, assembly GCA_028533085.1. Lineage (NCBI taxonomy): Eukaryota > Metazoa > Chordata > Mammalia > Primates > Lemuridae > Varecia > Varecia variegata. Next base: position 4,731,588 of record CM052446.1, on the reverse strand, counting down.
CCCTGCACAGCTGTAGATATTTATAGCTATATCCCTCTTCCAGCCCTGTCCAGCTCCCAGAGCTCTGCTGCACTTGCTCCTTCTCTCCCTGGGCTCCCTGCTGAGAATTCAAATCTGGGGCATCAAGAAGTTCAGGAACAAGTCTTCTATAAAAATTGGGATTGTACTGCTCTTATTAAAGTCACCTTTTGCAGATCTTTGGCTGAAGGTGGGAGAGTTTGGGAGAATGAATTCCTGACACATTTTTCTTTGGGTATTTTTGTCTTGCAGTGCCTGCCTCTACCTACAGCCCGTCCCCAGGGGCCAATTACAGTCCAACTCCCTACACGCCCTCGCCTGCCCCTGTCTACACTCCTTCACCTGCCCCCACTTACTCTCCACCCCCAGCACCAGCCTATGCTCCCTCGCCTGCCCCCAACTATAATCCTGCACCCTCAGCGACCTACAGCGGGGGACCTGCAGAGTCTGCCGGCCGTGCCCCCTGGGTGACAGATGACAGCTTCTCCCAGAAATTTGCCCCTGGCAAGAGCACCACCTCCATCAGCAAGCAGGCCATGCCCCGGGGGGGCCCAGCCCCGGCGCCCCCCGTTGCCAGGGGCACTGTCCAGAGAGCTGAGCGCTTCCCAGCCAGCAGCCGGACTCCGCTCTGTGGCCACTGCAACAACGTCATCCGGTATGATCCCACTGTGCCCCTGTGCTGGGGCGCTGAAAGGGTGGGCGTGCATGGTGCTTCCCCGCAGTCTGAGCCCTGCGGTGGTGGGGTGGGGGGCGGCAGCTAGGGAGAAAGCCACATGCATGGCGGCCTTGGGTCCCTCTGGCTTGCTGTCTGGTCTGACCCTCTCTGAGCTTCAGCGGCCATAACTGTGTGACACCCACTTCCCTAGGAAGGTGGGAGGATTGCATGAGGCAAGTGGGGGAAGCTCCCAGCAGGGTGTCTAGCGCCAGGAGCTCTCCCTTGGGCTAAGGCTGGGTTCTGGGAATCACCAGTCTTGTTGTCAGTAGGTTTATTGGGCGTGTTGCAAGCTGGCTGGCTGTTGGTTTGACCCAGCTTTCCTTTAGGGTCGCTTCTGGGTCTTTCCACAAACAGGCCTGTTGCTGCACCGGGCTTTGGTGGGCGTCTGCCATACTCAAATGAAAAGCTGTCATTTCACACCCAGAAGACAGGGACCATGGGTGGTGGTGTTTGAACACAGTATGTGTGTGTATGTGTGGTGTGAGCTTACATATATGAAAACCACACTTTTATTTATAAATACAGTAATTCATACTCAGAAAAAATTAGAAAACACAGAAAAGTAAAAATTAGAATATAAACAATTGCCTCAGAGTCCCAATGTTCTGACCACTACCTAGAACTAGACGATCCAGGTTCGTATCTTGGTTCTACCACTTACGAGCCCTATGGCTTTGAACAAGTTGCTCAGACTCCTTAGGCCTCATTTTCCTTATCTGAAAGTGGGTATCGTAACAGTACCTATTTCATGGGATTGTTGTGAGACTTGAACAAGTTAATAAATGCAAAAATCTTCTGGAATAGTGCCTGCAGAGTAATCACTTAGTAAATGCCAGCCACCTGCAGCATCGTCATTGTTCTTATTATAATTCTCAGTAGTCAGCTGAATTCTGCAGTGTGCTTACCCACACCCCTACTGGTGCACAGCTGAGTTGTTTCCCAGTTCCTTTTACTGTAAGTGACGCAACAATGAACACCTTTCTGCATGGAGCTTTTTCTGAATTTCACATGATTTCATTAGAACAGTCCACAAAAGTCAGAGTTATTGAGTAAAAGCTTGAACATTCTTGGGGTTCTTGAAATATCTGGTTCCAAGATTTTGGGGCTGCATTATTAGGTGCTGTTCTCTGCTTCCCCAGGGGCCCTTTTCTGGTAGCCATGGGCCGCTCCTGGCACCCTGAAGAGTTCAACTGTGCCTACTGCAAGACCTCCCTGGCAGACGTGTGCTTTGTGGAGGAGCAGAACAACGTCTACTGTGAGCGGTGTTACGAGCAGTTCTTTGCCCCCATCTGTGCCAAGTGCAACACCAAAATCATGGGGGTAAGTGGGCAGCATCCCTCTGCTCTGACCTTGTCTTTTTTGTTAGCCCTGACCAACCTCTCCCTTCCCTCTGAGATTCTGGGGTCCCATTAGGAAGCCAAGAAGTTGCTGGTAAAAGAGAGAAAGGAACTCCATTTTTATCCTAGAAGGGAGTTGTTTTGCCGCCAAAGAATTAGGGAGCAAATGACCTTGAAGCAAGAGATGATTCCATGCCTGTGCTGCATAGCCTGAAGTCGTGGTGGAACTTCTGCAAAGCAAATTGTTGCTTCATACCCTGATCTCACTGCTCACCTGCATGTGGCCTTGGCCCTCCATGCCTCTTTGGTAAAATGGCAGTAGTAGGCAACACCTCCCTCCCAGGCTTAATGGGAGGATTAAGCATCACAGCTTACATAAGAACACATAGAACCTGGCACCCACCTGGGTAGAGGGAACCCCTCCTCTGCCACCTCCGGGTTTTTCTTCAGCATGTCCGAGGCTTGCTTCCTGGGCTGTCCTGCCCTGTTCCCTGATGGGCTGCTCAGGCAGTGGCCAGGGCCTTGGGGGACGTCAAGTCCGGCTCCCTCTCACCCTTGGACCTTCCTGTCCTGAGCTCAAGCTCTTTCCCTTAGGAAGTGATGCATGCCCTGAGACAGACGTGGCATACCACCTGCTTTGTCTGTGCAGCCTGCAAGAAGCCCTTCGGGAATAGCCTCTTCCACATGGAAGACGGGGAGCCCTACTGTGAGAAAGGTAGGAGCACTGCGACAACACACAGGAAGCCCCCCAGTCTGGGAGAAAGTGACAGGCACAGGGAACTAACTCTTGCCTGTGTCTATTCACATCTGACCATCGGGAGGCCTTTATTTCTGGGAGAAGGGTTTGTTTTTATTTTTGTTTTTAATGGCAGAATCATGCTAATATTACACAAAGGAAGTTACTTGAGCTATCTCCTCTGCCTGTTTGGTTGCAGTTTTCCTGGGGTAGGGGGTGGGGGCAGAGTCTGCAGCTTATTTTACACATCCAGTCTCTTCTCCCTTCCCTGCGTCAACTTTGTGGAGTACAAGTTGGCATTTGATAACCACTTGGGAAACTTGCAGGTCATTTTGACTTGGACACCACAAGGTCTAGTTTGAAAAGCCCTTGGCTCTGTGCTTCATCCTACGTTCTATTCCTGGTTCCACTTCAGGCTGGCTTTGTAGCCCTGAGTGAGTTACCAAACTTCTCTGAGCCTCACTTTTCTCATCTGTAAACACCTGTCTTCTGGAGTTGTGGTGACGATTAAACCAGAGAGGGTGTGTAAAGTATTGGATATGCAAGAGTCCCCTCCCCTGCTCCTGTGACATTTATCAGACCTTGATGTTCCTTTAGAGCCCTGTAATCTCACTCTCTGAATTCAGACTTTCTGTATACCCCAAGAATGCTATATGCTATCTTGAAACGCAGAGTAAATCATTGTAAGTTCAGGAGGCACAGCAATTTATTAGACAGTTGGGAGTTCTGGCTAACTGGGCACTCACTCACTCACTCACTCACTCACTTGTTTATTCATAGCCTGCCCCTTTCGGAAAGGATTTGAGGCAGGTTCCAACAAAGGTAACATAGACGTGAAGGCTAAGACTATGCCACTAGAAAATCAGAAGAGGGAAACGCAAGCATACTGATTGTGAAGAATAACAGAGCTGCAGCGACTGACTGCGTAGCAAATTTGAGGGCAAAAACAGAAACACAGTAAGTTAGTTTACTTTAACATCAGAAAGGAGAAAACATTCCGTTCCTCAAGGTAAAAAGCAAAACTAGATAAAACTTCTTTCCCCCGATGATAAATTATAAAAGAAACTTTTTGGGTTCTTATAGCGGGAGATTCTCTTTCTGGCTCTGAAGTTAACTGCATGACTTTAAACAAGTCACCTAGTTACTCAGTGCCTTGGTTTCCTTGTCCGTAAAGGGAGAAGATAACATCTGTCTTTTCCCTTCTTATGAGCATATGATATTGACTGGTAATTAATGAAAGTGCTGTCATTCTGATAATGACTAAAAGCATTATCACTTCCATAGTTTGTGATAAGCCACAATTTGTGTCAGAGATTTATGAAAGAATAATAGAGTTCCACTATCAGCTGCCCCTCTTCAGAGTAACTCCCCTCAAAAGATTCTTAAAAATGATGTTTTGAGGAAGAAGACCCAGGAAGAGGATAGTCTAGTGTTAAGAGAAGACAGTGAGAAAGCAGATTTGCCTTCAGACCAAGGTACCTGGAGAGACCCAGATTGAATCCCTCGTGGGCCACCATGTGACGATGGATAAGGCTCTTCCCTCTTCCCAGTGTCTGTTTCCTCATCTAAACCACCTCGTTCAGAGGCTGTTGTGAGGATGAAGTCAGATAACACATGCAAAGCTCTCAGCAAAGCACCTGCCCGTGGTAAGTGGGCGATGTGAGTGGCCCCTGAAATGGCTCCAGGAGACTCATGGCTCTCCAGGAAGCCCAATTTACAGTCCACTTCCTTAGGCAATGGGAATCATTGAAATGTTTAAGGCTAGGAATTAACACAATGTAATTTTTATTAGAAGGAATACTAGAAGTTTAGTATGTTGTTGAACGCAATAAAGAATGATATTCCTATGAACAAGGTAAAGAGAGGAGAGCTAGATGATCCAACAGTCAGGTGAAGTCAAGCCTGGCTCGTTAACCTGCCCTAGAATTGGTAAAATATACTGGAGTCAGCCAGGAGGGAGGTCCCCAGTGTCATACTGTGGGACATTATGCTTGGTTCTGACCTTGTCATCATTTTTTTTATTGTGGTAAAAAACACATAACATAAAATTTGCCATCTTATCCATTTTTATGTGTATAGTTCAGTATCGTTAGTATATTAACCTTGTTGTAAAACAAAGCTCCAGAATTTTTTTTTTTTTTTTTTTTTTTTGAGACAGAGTCTCGCTTTGTTGCCTGGGCTAGAGTGAGTGCCGTGGCGTCAGCCTAGCTCACAGCAACCTCAAACTCCTGGGCTCAAATGATCCTCCTGCCTCAGCCTCCCGAGTAGCTGGGACTACAGGCATGCACCACCATGCCCGGCTAATTTTTTCTATATATATTTTAGTTGGCCAGATAATTTCTTTCTATTTTTAGTAGAGACAGGGTCTCGCTCTTGCTCAGGCTGGTCTCGAACTCCTGAGCTCGAGAGATCCACCCGCCTCGGCCTCCCAGAGTGCTAGGATTACAGGCGTGAGCCACCGCGCCTGGCCCTCCAGAACTTTTTCATCTTGCAAATCTGAAGCTCTGTGCCTATGAAACAACTCCCTCCTTTTCCCTCTCCCCAGCTTCTGGGAAAATAGGCAAAATAGAATAACTACCATTCTATTTTCTGTTTCTGTGCATTTGACTACTATAGAAACCTCATAAAATATAAGCGGAATCGTACAGTATTTGTTTTTTTTGTGACTGGCTTATTTCACTTAGCATAATATCCCCAAGTTTCATCCATGACGTAGCATGTGTCAGAATTTCCTGTATTTTTATGGCTGAATAATATTTCATTATGTGGATAGATCATATTTTGTTTATCCATTCATTCAATGGACACTTGGGTTGCTTCTACCTCTTGGATGTTGTGAATAATACTGCTATGAAAATGGATATGCAAATAACTCCTCAAGACCCTGCTTTCAGTCCTTTGGGGTATATATCCAGAAGTGGGATCGCTGGATCATATGGTAGTGTTATTTTTGTTTTTTAAAGGAGCCTTGGCTGGGCGTGGTGGCTCACGCCTGTAATCCTAGCACTCTGGGAGGCCGAGGCGGGCGGATCATTTGAGCTCAGGAGTTCGAGACCAGCCTGAGCAAGAGCGAGACCCCGTCTCTACTAAAAATAGAAAGAAATTATCTGGACAGCTAAAAATATATACAGAAAAATTAGCTGGGCATGGTGGCGCATGCCTGTAGTCCCAGCTACTCGGGAGGCTGAGGCAGTCGGATTGCTTGAGCCCAGGAGTTTGAGGTTGCTGTGAGCTAGGCTGACGCCACGGCACTCACTCTAGCCCGGGAAACAGAGTGAGACTCTGTCTCAAAAAAAAAAAAAAAGGAACCTCCATGCTGTTTTCCATGGTGGCTGCACCATTTTACAGTCCTGCCAACAGGACACAAGGGTTCCAAGTTCTCTACATCTTCATGAACACTTGTGATTTTCTGTGTTTGTTTTTACATAGTAGCCATCCTAATGGGTGTGAGGTGATATCTTGTTTTGATGTCTTGCCTTCATTTTTATTAACAACTTGGAAGAAGATACGGAAGGGAGTCCTGTGGAATCTGCAGCTTGAGCCAGAATGATAGGGTCTGGGCTGAAAATACTTCAGCCGGCTGCACAATGAGCCGACACTTTTATCTAAGCTCTACATACAAGTAGGAGAGGTAGGAGGGTCAGCCCCTCGCAGGTGAGCCTGCACCTGGGCAGTCCCCAAGGCTGGCGGGGCATCACAATCCCCTGGGGAACTTTAAAAGCTGGAGAGAAGATAAATTTCCAGACCTACCTCAGACCTGCAGAAGCAGAATTTCACAGGGCACCCCATCCTACCCAGGTGATTCTGATACTCAGTTAGGTTTGGGAATCAGAAGTGTTTCTCCCAGCACCAGCGGCATCAACCTCACCTGAGAACTTGCTAGAAATCGCAGATCTTCAGGCTCCACCCCAGATTTGGTGAATCAGAAACTCTGGGAATGGAGCCTGGCAAACTGTGTTTTTAAAAACCCTCCTCGTGATGCTAATGTTTGAGAACCATTACTCTAGAAAAGCACTAAGTCCTTTTTCAACACAGAGTATCTGTGATTTGATGGATGGCAGTTCTTTTACAATAGCAATAAAATCCATTAAATACAAGGGTATTAATTCAACTTGGGACAAAAAGGAGTCAAAGAAAATTAGGAAGACTTAAAGGGAGAAACAAAGGAATGAATGAATAAATAAATAAATAAGCAGCTAGATTATGTTCCTTGTAGGAAAGGCCCATGCACAGACTTAATTCCATACCAATGATGTTCTCCTTTTGTAGAATAAATGAGGAAAAATACCAACTTTTTTAATGTATTAATATTAGGGTCAGACCCGTGCTACCAAAAAAAATTTTTTTTTGAGACAAAGTCTCATTCTGTCGCCCCACGTGGAGTACAGTGGCGTCATCATAGCTCACTACAACCTCAAACTCCTGGGCTCAAGCGATCCTCCTGCCTCAGCTTCCTGAGCAGCCGGGCCTACGGGTGAGCACCACCACAGTTGGCTAATTTTTCTATTTTTAGTAGAGACAGGGTCTTGCTCTTGTTCAGGCTGGTCTCCAACTCCTGAGCTCAGGCAATCCTCCCGCCTTGGCCTCCCAGAGTGCTAGGATTACATGAGCACCTGTGCCTGGCGTTGCTACCAAATTTTAAAACAAAGTGGCAATTCTCCGGATCAAGTTTAAAACAGAAAAATTAATCGGTAGTAAAGACTAGACATTTCAGAAATAGATTTAAGCCATTGTAAGAGCTTAATATGTGAAAAAGCAACAAGAGAAGGAATCACTATTTAATGAGGTTGTTTGAACCATGTCTTTGTCCATTTGTCATTCCTCCATCAAGCGTGTGTCAAGCATGTATGTACTCTGTGCCAGTCCCAATACAAGGAGCTGAGAATAGACGTGAGCACGGGCAGGGTCTCTGCCTTCAAAAACCTCAAGCAAACACAGCATCATGTGATATGCCGGCATGTACATGGACGTTCAAGGGATGATAGATGAATGGATGGATGGATGGATGGATGGAGGAGGGAAGTCCAGCGGAAGCCCTCAGGAAGGCCATCTCATCTCTGTTGGTTGAGGAAGGGGATGAAGACTTCCTAGCAAGAAGGCATGGCCCAAAGGATGGCAGAAATTCCGGAAGAGAAAGTGGGGAGGGTTTTCCAAGGCCAGGACGTGGTTTATGCAGAGGCATGAGGGTGGAAGAGAGAGCCCAGGGCAGCTGGAGACTGACTGGGAGCGACAAGAGAGGAGTCAGAAGTGGGGTGCAGGGCTCGTCCTCAGGTGGATATGGGTCAGGCTATACCCCACACCAGTAAGTTCCTACAGAGCACAGAGTGAACCGTAAATCTGGTGTAACTTTTTAAAGGAAGCAGGACAATGCTTTCTTTAGCTCTGGAGAGGCTATACATTTCTGCCTACTGAAGAAATTGAGTATTCTAAGATTGCTGGACTGAAATATATAAGAGTATTTGCATGACAAACTATAATTAAGTACGAAAGGGAAAGCCGTATGTTGGAAAAAACATGCAAGTGATAGGTATAACTTATCAACGCTCAGTGGCAGGTAGATAAGGAGTTGCAGACAGCATAAAGTCGTGGAAGGAGGATGAACTTTGGAGTCCATCAAGCCTGGTGCTGCTCCTTATGACCTGTGTGATGGAGCCACTCCAGTCAGTTTGCTTGTCTTTTTTTTTTTGAGACAGAGTCTCACTCTGTTGCCCAGGCTAGAGTGAGTGCCGTGGCGTCAGCCTAGCTCACAGCAACCTCACACTCCTGGGCTCAAGCAATCCTTCTGCCTCAGCCTCCCAAGTAGCTGGGACTACAGGCATGTGCCACCATGCCCGGCTAATTTTTCTATATATATATTTTTAGCTGTCCATATAATTTCTTTCTATTTTTAGTAGAGACGGGGTCTCGCTCTTGCCCAGGCTGGTCTCGAACTCCTGAGCTCAAACAATCCGCCCACCTTGGCCTCCCAGAGTGCTAGGATTACAGGCGTGAGCCACCGCGCCCGGCCAGTTTGCTTGTCTTTAAGACGGGAATATCATCTCTTCACTGAGCTGGCGTGAGGATTAAGCAAGAAACAGAATAGGCACTCAAATCATGGTTCTCTTCCCTCCTTTCATCATTTATGAAGACTTTCAAAATAACAGCCAACATTTTTGAGTGTTTGTGCCAAGTACTTCACTTACATTATCTTATTTAATCCATTCAATGACCCCATGAGTTTGGTACTATAAATATAGGATATAGATGGGAAAGTTGAGGCCCTGTGGAGTTAGGCAGTTTGTCCCAGGTTTGAACAATTCCTTAATAGAGCTAGGATTTAACCCAGCTCGCTCTTTCTTCAGAGTCCAAGTATGTAACCCCATGGCACACTGCCTCTGAGCACATGGTCTAAGGCAACGAACAAACATACCGTCTACAAGGAGAGGAAAAGAAAATCACTGTAAGAAAAAGCCAGTTGTGGGAGAGCTATCGAGAGAAAAGCATATTTCTGGGGGGATGAGGGCTTCATAAAGGGAATTGAGCTTTTCTAGAACAATTTAGAGAAGTTCTACAGTGAGTGTGGTTCTACAGAAGTGCAGCCCCTTTAGGCCAGAGAGGACAGCTGCCATGGTGGGGGAGCACAGGGCCCGACCCGTTGTGTCTCAGCCAGGGGGTCTGCTAGGCCCTTTACCTCTGTGGGTCTCAATTTCCTCATGTATAAAACAAAACAAAACAAAATGATACTTCAATCTCTGAGGGTTTTTATGAAGATTAGGTTTGTTCATTGATTGATTGATTGGTTCATTTCCTACATATATATTGGGTATTGGCTGTGTGCCAGGCATTGTGCTGGAAGTACAAAGAAAACATGTCAGTCTTAACATTGAGATACTTATAAATAATACCATTTATGTGAAAATGCTTGGTAAACTGCAAAGCATTATTATACAAATAATATTTAGCAATAGTAACTTCTTGCTTGGGGGTGGGGCAGGAGGAGGAGGACATGCTCCAATAAAGTAGTTCAAATACTGTTTATAATAGTGAAAATTTGTCAACACAAATGCCCAATGACAGAAAAATGGCCAAGCAAAGAACATTCTATAACTCTTAAAATTGTTGAATCCTCATTCTTCTAAAATAAGCATAGCTGTTTGGAAATGTGGATTTTTTTATCTGTTTGGGGATCAATCTTGTTGGGGATATCAGAGGTGACAGAAGCAGAGAGATGATCACCTTGCAGAAAGTTGGTGACAATTCCAGAAAGTGTTTGCAAATCCAACCAGCACAAGGTGGTGACTAAATCTGAGTCCGCACAACATCAGTACAAATTTTTGGAAAAGGAAAAAAAAAAAGCCCAGTCATGTAACTACGTATTTTGTCTGTGCCATGATAAACAGTCAGTTAGGTTTCACCCACTGCCCCCTGCCCACTGATTTGAGGGTATCCTGGCCTTGGGTCAGTGTGGCCAGGACGCTCCTCACTGCCCTCGTAGGTGCCTGTCCTCACTCTGTCTTTCATTTCAGACTACGTCAATCTGTTCAGCACCAAGTGTCATGGCTGCGATTTCCCTGTGGAGGCTGGTGACAAGTTTATCGAAGCCCTGGGGCATACTTGGCATGACACCTGCTTCATTTGCGCAGTATGTTTTTAGCACGGGATTCTGACTTTCTGAGCGTGGGCAGGAGGGGATGGAGGGGGCACAGATGACCAACCCTCTATATCCCTTGCAACTCTAGCATTCTGATATCCTGATCACTTTTAAAAGCTGGCAAATACCATGATGCCTTGATGTGTCACGGTTGAACAAAGTTTTATTACTAATAATTATTTATAAGCCAGCGTGGCTTTGTGACTTTCCATTTTGTAAGGACAACAGAGTGTCCCAGGATTTGGCCACCCAGCAGTTTGTCTCAGCAGCAATGCTCTCAGGAGGCAAAGCAGCAAACAGTGCTTGGATTAAAAGAGGGGCAGTTGGTTTCCTTTGATTACTCGTTGCTTCAGATACGATGAAGTGATTGGAGGGGTTTCTCCCAAATTTTCACCTTGAGCACTAGATTGGAGCTTATTGACTAATCCTGTGAAAACCTATGATAAGGTTTCTCTTGATAGAACCTTTCAAAAGCAGGACTGAGTATCATTTTATTTTCCTAAGTGGTCCTGTTCTTGATATATAGCTGCCAGGAGATAAGTCCTAGATTAACTATTAACTATGTGCAATTTATTTCTGCTGACCGGCGGGTCATTTTTAGTATGAGACTGGCATTTTGCTTCTGAGGGCTTTGGGTTGGGGTGGGGACATCATGGCGAGACATTTAGACTCTGAGTTAGAGGTAAGAATCAGTCATCCCTGATAAAGCTGTAATGTCAATCTGTAATTGACTAAACTTCCTTTGGGAAAATCAATGTCCTACTACTATTTTTTTTTTAAATCAGAGTTGCTCAAGGTAAATTTTGGGAATGTATGGAGTATCTAAACAGTTTAAAATTGAATCCTTTTTTATAGACTTATGATAGGACAAACCCTATTCATAAAGTTTACTGCCATATGCTTTTGGATCTACACTTCACTTCTACGCCCCACCATTTGTGGGATGCATTGTATTCACTCTGTGTATTAGTTTGCTAGGGCTGCCCTACGAAGCACTGTGAACTGGTGGCTCAAACAACAGAAATTTATGCTCTTGTAATTTAAGAGGCCACAAGTCCCAAACCACAGTGCCAACAGGGGGCCATGCTCTTTCTCCTAGCTGCTGGTGGTTGCCAGTAATCCTTGGCACTTCTTGGCTTGCAGCTATGCAACTCCAGTCTCTTCCTCCTTTGTCACAAGGCTGCTTTCCCTCTGTGTGTGTGCCTTCATGTGGTGTTCTCCTCTTCTTATGAGGACATTGGTCATATTGGATTAAAAGCCCACTTTACTCCAGTATGATGTCATCTTAATTTACATCTTGATTGCATCTGCAAAGACCCTATTTCCCTATAAGGTCACTGCTGTGTCCCTGAGCTGGGTAGGCGGGAGGTACTAGGGGTTAGGACTTCAGTATATGAATTTTTGGGGATACAATTCGACCCCTCAATACTCAGATCTTTAAACAGATTCTCTAACTGCCTTTTAGGGTCCTTTAAATACATCAAGGCCTCCCCTCCAAAAGGGACAGTAGTATAAATATACTGACTTTGGGTTTGTCCCCTGAAGAGCCATGGCTCAGGAAGGTACAACATGGGGCTCTTTGACCCTTACATTCAAGCCCTGGCTTGTCTGGGCCTGAGACACTGCCTGCAAGTCTGGTTACCCAACTTCTAGAAGGATCCAAGAGACCTGGAGAAAGTCCAGGAAGACAGTGGCACAGAAGGCCTGTTCTCCAAGGGCAGGCTGATGAGGTCGGTGCTGCGTGCAGAGGGAGCTGTGGCAAAGGCGAGTGTGGGTCGGCTCCCACGTGCCTGCCGTGTTTGGCTGAAGGCCACGAGACACAAGTCCTGGAGAGAGACCAGAGGAAGCAGTAAAGCTTAGGGTGGTTCAGGCTGATATTACAAATAAGTTCCAGAGAACTAAGTCCAGTCCGGTGTGACAGACTGTGGCACTGCCCAGAGGACCTACCCAAAGAAACTGGGCAGATCCTGCCCTTTGGAGAATCCGCATGGAGGTCGTGAGGTCTTCCTCCAGCCTGGCCGGTGCCCATTCACTGCCCCACTGAGACACAGCAAAGTGCAACATAGTTCTCCTCCTTGGGAAGGAATTTTTTTTTTTTTTTTTTTTTTGAGACAGAGTCTGGCTCTGTTGCCCGGGCTAGAGTGAGTGCCGTGGCGTCAGCCTAGCTCACAGCACCTCAAACTCCTGGACTTAAGCGATCCTTCTGCCTCAGCCTCCCGAGTGGCTGGGACTACAGGCATGCACCACCATGCCCAGCTAATTTTTCTACATATATATTTTTAGTTGTCCAACTAATTTCTATTTTTAGTAGAGATGGGGTCTCGCTCTTGCTCAGGCTGGTCTCGAACTCCTGACCTTGAGCAATCCTCCCACCTCAGCCTCCCAGAGTGCTAGGATTACAGGCGTGAGCCACCGTGCCTGGCCGAGAAGGAATCTTTTAATTGGAAAACTCTAAGGGTTTTTTTTTTTTTCCTCTTTCTATCACTTTACATTTCCAAATCACTTTTAATGAGGATGTGTTTTCCTGTAACTTAAAAAAAAACCCACAAAACCTAGTAAGAAAGGAAGATCTGCACTAGCTCTCCCAGCTGATGTGCTATTTTCCCACTGATTAGATATCATGGTTGCACATTCTTTAGACTGATTCAGTTTACTAAATATTCCTAGAGTTTGGGAAGTGCAAGAGTATCCCAGAACAAGTCTCTAACTTCAAGGAATCTAGAATCTTGAAAACAAAGCTAACAGATATGAACAATTAAAGGGCAGAGGAAGACAGTATCTCTCAAGTCCAAAGCCATAAAGGAAGGCTGGTAGGCTGAGAAGGGCAGGCTGGGTCAGGGTGAGGGCTGGGCTCCTGCCTGGCTGTGGCAGTTGAGTTCCAACAGAAGGGATTTGGGTCCTACCTTAGTAGGGGAAAAATGTCTTACTGATTCCCTCTTTTCTTCTATTTGGTTTCTCACCCTTCCCCACTGGCATGGCATCAGGAGGGGATAGGCAGTGGGAAACTTTTGCAGGCAGTCACAGGGGCTGCTGTAGGTGGCCTCGTTTATTGCCTTAACTCTGCTGGGACTGCAGTCAACACTGTCCACGGCCACCACTCTTCCACAGCCAGGCCCTGATGCCACCTGGCCGTGGGGTTTGGACCATCCCTGCTGTCCCCCCATGGTGGGGGGGCTGGAGGCTTCCCCCACCATGAAGCCACCCTGCACCAAGAAGACCCTCCCTCTGAGGGTTCCTGCCCCCAGCCCCATCTCACCCATGAGCCACTTCTGAAGTTCTGTCCCTTCCTCATTCCTTGGTCTTCAGTCCCCTGACAACTTCTCTCCCCAGCATGACTCATCTTGAAGCTCTCACAAGCAACCAGCACTGTCCCGGACCAGGCGGGGTCTCCCAGCCAGCACTGCAGGGGTTGACAGGCAGCTCTTTGCCAACTCCCTCCAGCGCTGCCTATCTCCCCCTAAACCCATTCTCACCAGTTACAGCTTGGGTGTCTACCTTTTTGGATAAATCTCCAAGTGGTCACTAGCAGCTTGAGGCTTCCACGAGAGCCTACTTATACTCAGCATCACTGCATCCACCTGGGGTGTTTTCAAAATACTATTTAAGCTCATTGGTTTGCAGAGCCCACTGGCAGCCCTGTGTGACCCCAGGTATAACCTCCCCAACTGGGCCATCAGGCCTTGCACATGGGGCCATCGTGATGCCCTTTCGTTTCCAGCCCTCTTGTGGTGGACACATGCTCACTGACCCAGGCTCAGCTCAGGAGGGTGATTTATCTGTCCCCATGGCCACCCGTATGTGGAGACTCCACCTGCACTTCTCCTGATGTCGGTATCCTGGATGCGGCTCCCAATTCTGCTCCCCTGTAGGGATCTTCAAGGTCCTCTCTGAGGCTGGGGCCCATCCCCGTCAATATGACTTCCTGGCTGACTCTGACATACGGACATTGCCAACCCAGGGCCCCGCCTACATATTAGTAGTCCAACAAAGTCAGAGGGCTGCCTCTGTAAGATCCGTAAGCCCAGAACGGTTTCAAGTAAACACGACGCCTCTCTGCTGTGGGGTGTGGGGAAAATTAGCATAGAACTGGAGTCTGACAGACCTGGACACGGATGCCCAGCTCTACAACTTACTAGATCTGTGACTTAAGCAAGACTTTTGGGCTCTCTGAGCCCTAGTTTTTTCGATGGTGAAACAGGAGAAAGGCACACCTAGGCCCGTGAGGTTTTTGTGAGAATTAAGTGAGCTCATGTATATAGAGTATCTAGCATCCTGTTTGACCCATGGTAGCCTCAACAAATCAGTTCCTGTCCTTCTGGGATGTCTCCAGCCTCACGCTATACTCATATGTTGTTATCATGGGGATATATAATTTTGTCTCTTTTTTCCCCCTGTGTACACTTTTCCATATTTGATTTAGCTTTTTTCATGATGGCATTCCATTGGAAAAATGCACCATAAAAATTTAATCGTCTCCCTATTGAGAGCAATTTTAGTAGTTTTCAGTTTCTAGCTGAGCACATGTAGCTTTCTTACTCTGTGGAGTTGTTTCTGCAGGATAAAATTCTGCAGAGTGGCATGACTGGGCTACAGGGGAGGCACGTCTTTATGGCTCTTGTTCAGCGTTGCCACATCCCTGCAGAACACTGGGCTGATTCATGTGTCCCCAGCAATGCACAAGGAGGCCTCGTTCCCTTTTGGCATTGCTGATTTTAGATTGAATACTTTTCTTTCTTTTCTTGGTTTGAGTCATGTAAGGTTAAAGGTGACAAGCCATTGAGTTTTTCTGTTGTATTTATTTTGCTAGATGAATAGGTACCTAGAGGTATCTCAGGGTAGTTTTGATTTATTGTTTTTTAATTGTTAGTGAGGATAATCTTTTCTGACATGTTTGTTAGTTTACTAATATTTCTTTAGATGTTAATCCTCTCTGTGAGTATCGACTGTGAACTTGTGTTGGTTCTTTATACATTTTGGATAGCATGAATTGGTCATATTCATGGTGTATATTTTCTCTACTCCATTACATTTAATTTGAGTCTTATTTTGTGTCTTCTTTGGAAGTCTTAATTTGTATATAGTCTAACCCATCTACCCTGCTTCTGTTGTGGGGAGTATAGGCTATTGGCTTTGCTCTGGGCTGCATGTGACAGGGCTTTTCCTTAAAGGGGTGACTGAAGGCCGGGCACAGTGGCTCACACTTGTAATCCCAGGACTTTGGGAGGCTAAGGCAGGAGGATTGTGAGGCTAGGAGTTCTAAGTTGCAGTGAGCTGTGATAGCACCACTGCACTCCAGCCTGGGTGACAGAGCAAGACCCTGTCTCAAAAAAAAAAAAAAAATAGAATGGGAGTTAAAGCAGTGACTGAAATTTTTTGCTTGTGTCCCCCTGCCACATGGACTGCAGGGTCCCGCCTCACGCAATTCTGTTCTCTGTCCCAGGTCTGCCACGTGAATCTGGAGGGGCAGCCATTCTACTCCAAGAAGGACAGACCCCTGTGCAAGAAACACGCACACGCCATCAACGTGTAGGGGTGGAGGCGACTGGTGCTGACGGGCAGAGCTGCTCTTGCTGCTGGCAACAAAGGATTCAAGGAGGCTGATGTTTCTTTTGAGGGGAAGGGGGGAAGAGAGGAAGTGATTGAGCCCTTTTGAAGTATAATTTTAGTTTTTTCTTTGGTGCACAGATCGTGTATTTGCATAGTTCCGACTAGAAGCCAAATGAAGATTCAAACCAAGCTAGTAATTAATCCAAAACTGGAATTGTACTTCAGACGTTTAGAACAGAATTCCAAGAACTCAAAAGTGAAAAACAAAAGCAACTTTCCCAAAGTGATACACTTCCCTGTGGTCGTGGTCACCAGAGTAGGGACAGAGCTCAGAGCAGTTATGGAGAATCCAAAGCATTCTGCAGAGTTCTTTAGAGCTCCCCTGGCAAACAAAATGAAGTGCCAAACAGTCCTTGCTGCAGGGTATTTTTAGAGCCATAGCTGAGAGCTTGTTAGCTAAGACCTATCGGCCTTTCCTCACCAAAAAAGGAAGTGTTATTCCCTTACTAGCGTCATGGAGCTACCTCTGTGCATCAGACTTCGGACCTTGAACGAACTTGAAACGTTCTAAAGGGAGCCCCCGTGTCCAAAGAGATGTCTTCTGGGAGCCACTGGGCGCTTGCCAGGGCTCCAGGAAGGGCTCTGGCTCACTCTGCAGACAGCTGAGAAAGATGGGCCCTTCAGCCACCCTCTTTCAGTTTGAAACAGCCAATGTCCCCAGAAGGCCTGGCTCCTTTTTGATTTGTGATGGGAAAGTGGAATTGGGTTTTTCCAGTTTTGCTTTGCAGTGTGTGAGAGGAGATTTTAAAGACTCTGGGTTGTGTTTGGCCCTTGTTTTACTTTAAGAGGTTTGTCAGCATGAGTGTCCAGTCCTGTGCATGTATTTCACCCCCAACCTGTGACTGCTCACTCATGACATCTTCCTCAGTACCCTCTATCTCAAACAGGCTTGGTGGCTCATGGAAAAAAGAGAGAGCGAGAGACAGAGACAGTGTCTAAAACAGGATGGCAGAATAGGTTGACATGCCCACACTCTGGGTGGGGACTAGGAGCCTTACTTTCTGCCAACCTCAGTAAGAATGCATGAGGGGGCAGGACCTCCCACCCTCAGGTCTGCACCAACCATCCTTTTAATATATTCCTTTCAATGCAGCACACTGATTATGTACAATTGTGCTGACTGCTGGAAGGAAAAGACAGACTGATATATATGCATTTGCCATTTTGGCCAACACTTTGAAAAGCTATGAGCTGAGTTGATCTAGCAATTATTTAAGTATTTATTGAAGTAGACTTGGGCCTTCAAACTTCTTTGCAGTATTAGTGATAGTTTGAGTTAAGTAAGCATTTTAAAGCTGTTTGGTGATAACGAGAGAAGTTTAATTTCTGAGGTTGGAAATGGGATAGTCACTTTCCTTTTTAGGAAGCATTGTTACTATGCTCATTGAAAACGGCATTGAAGCAGGCAGTTTGCGTGGATGTTTCTCACTTGAGCACGATATTTAGGCACTCTTCCAACTCACTGCTACTCTGTCCTCACTCCTGTTTTGGATTTTTCTCTTTGCATGTTTGAAATGTTTTATGGGAATGCATTAGCACTCTTTTTCTTCTGAGAACTGAGGCTTCCAGGGGACTGCCATCCTACCAGTGTGTATCTCTTCCCCTGCAGGAGAAGGAAGCACCTAGCTGTGTCCCTAGCAGGAAGCCTGAACTTTTTCCAAGCATGAAGCCACCAACTTCCCCCAGGGAACATCAGGGAGGGTCATAAATGTGCTCCTACCACAGGGCCTTTCTTACCTTTGGTGCCATGAGAAAGTGAGACAAAGTACCAGGCAGAGTAAAATCTGCTGGGACTGACTGGAGACTTGTCAGGAGTTGCAAACAAGTACCTTGCAGCATTCTGTTATTTTTGGAAAGTTCAAATATGCAGGGACAAGGCGGTTGCTGACTTTACAGAACGGCTCTGAGTAGGTTTTCTCCAGAAACAATCTATTAAATTATCTGGGACTGGTCTCGAGGAAAGAAAAAAGTTCCCCAGAGTTCAGTTTCCAAAATCTCTTTTTAAAGGTTTTACACACACACACACACACACACACACACAGACACACACACGTGTGATCCTTAAAAAGTGTATGATCATTAAGAAGAAAAGTGAAAAGTGAAATATCTCAAAGGACAGCTTCACCATAGTCCTTTATTGAATCAGTTTTTCCACATCTCAGAACTAGTGTAGATTCTGAGGTACTCTTTTATTTACCCAAAAAACAGAACAAACAAACAAAAAATTTTGAAGGTAGCAGGAAAAGGAGGTAGTTTTGAGTGTGGTTCATTCCGTGTCTGTAAATCTGATACAGCGTCAGAATTAAGATTGTATCTAGTTCAGATTAACATCATAGATGTCCTTCAACACCAAACCAAATGCAATTTTTAATAGTCCTTGATAAGGTATGGCCTTGGGAGGTACCATTCTTGTTGACAATTTAACATTTATAAACATAACTTTTTGCAACTTAGTGACTTATATCTGCACTGTTTGTGTTAGGAATCTAGCTTTTATAATGCTAACTTTTCAACCCAGGTACTCTTGCTTTGGGATTTTTTTTTTTTTTGGTTAATATTTCAGAAGTGGAATATAGCATATTAGAGGTGTGTAAAAAAAATATTTTGCATGGTTTTTTTGGCCTGTGTGAATTCCTCTTTTTAGCAAAATAAAACTCCAAAAAGGATATGCAAATACAGATTTTTCTGTGTAAAGTTTTTTCATGGGATATCAAAAGTAGCTTACTTCTATATGACCACAAGTAGAAGTCTGAGACAAAACAAAACATCTTATAGAGAATAAACACAACTCACTTGCTGTGTTGCTCAATAGCAGTTTAATCAGCTTCTTTAAACAGAAAAGGATATGTGAATAATACAAATGTTTTGCATGCAAAGGGAGTTTACCAGGTAAGTAATAAACTGAAGACCACCCCTTGCCTAGTATTTTCAAAAAGGTTTGTTTATTTATAAAGCTACTTGGTGGTCAACTATTTCTTTTCTTTCTTTTTTTTTTTTTTTTTTGGAGACAGAGTCTCGCTCTGTTGCCCAGGCTAGAGTGCCGTGGCATCAGCCTAGCTCAGAGCAACCTCAAATTCCTGGGCTCAAGCAATCCTACTGCCTCAGCCTCCCAAGTAGCTGGGACTACAGGCATGTGCCACCATGCCCGGATAATTTTTCTCTATATATTTTTAGCTGTCCATATAATTTCTTTCTATTTTTAGTAGAGATGGGGGTCTCACTCTTGTTCAGGCTGGTCTTGAACTCCTGAACTCAAACGATCCTCCCACCTCGGCATCCCAGAGTGCTAGGATTATAGGCGTGAGCCACCACGCCCAGCCCAGTGGTCAACTATTTCTGATTTTTTTTTTTTTTTTTTTTTTGAGGGAGAGTCTTGCTCTGTCACCCAGGCTAGATTGCAGTGGTGTCATCATAGCTCACTGCAACCTCAAACTCCTGTGCCCAAGTGATCCTCCTGCCTCAGCCTCCCGAGTAGCTGGACTACAGGTGCATGCCACCAGCCTGGCTGAATTTTTCTATATTTTTAGAGACAGGGTATCTCGCTCTTGCTCAGGCTGGTCTTGAACTCCTGACCTCAAGTGATTCTCCTGCTTTGGCCTCCCAGAATGCTAGGATATAGGCATGAGCCAGTGCACCGGCCTAATTTATTTTTATTCTGATATAAGTGGCTTTATGTCTAGAAAAGTTACTATATTTCCTTTCATATCATTTGTTTTCAAATAAGTTCAGTGTAAAACCTTCTCATGACATTTTTTTTTTAAATAATGAAGGCCCTATGAGGGTACTATGCTTAACAAAACCAATTCATTCTTTTTCAAGGTAGTCTGTTTCTAGGCATTACTTAAAAGTAAAGGGAAATTTTTCATAATATATTTGATTTTAAGCACCTGGATCAGATTTTGAAAGAGCTGTGCAATTACAAATAGAAATAAAATCTCATTATTTGAGTACTTTTTAAAGCTATAGCAATTTTGAAAATAGATGATGGAGAAGAAGGCTCATAAACTCATAAAATTTAAAGTTGGAAGGAATCTAACAGATTATCTAGGCATTTTCCAGATGCAGGAACTGAGGCCAGAAAGGGGAAGTGGCTTCCTCAGTGCACACAGCCAGCTAGGTGCCAAGGGAATAAACCTGGACTTTGGCACAGAAAGACCAGGGTTTAGATGGAGGCAGATTTGTGCCGTTTGAGTGATATTGGGAGAGTCTCTCTAAGCCTGTTTTTCTACCTGACAATGAAGGTTATACCACCTGCCTCACAGGGCTATTTTGAGAACCAAAGACAATAACTTTTGGAAGAAAATGGCAATACAAATGTTAGTTGTTACTATCACCAGTAAAGTGGGGTCAGAACCCAAGTTCCTCACTCCTGCTTCACTTTCTTAGCTCCTCCGCCTGGGCTATCTGAAATAAAAATCCACTGGGAAAATCAGCGGCAAGAATAAACAATAGAGAGCCCAGAAATATGAACCACAAGAATCAGAATTTGGTACAATTAACTTGTACTAAAATTCCTGCCCTCTTCACTAAGTACTTGTGGGCAGAATAAATATTGTTTGTTCATTTGCTCATTCATACATTCTTTCAGCAGATATTTAGTGAGCACCTACCAGGTGCCAGGCACTGCTCTGGATACTGACAACACGACAGTGCACACAACAGACCATAACCTCTGCTCTCACGGAACTTCCGTCTAGTGGGTTGGAATCAGCTGAACAAAATAATAACTAAAATATGTCAGATTACTTCTATGGAGAAATATTTTGACTACTTAAAGCTACTTTACATGGCCGCATGCAGTGGCTCATGCCTGTAATCCTAGCACTCTGGGAGGTCGAGGCAGGAGGATAGCTTGAGCTCAGGCGTTCAAGACCACCTGAGCAAGAGCGAGACCCCATCTCTACTAAAAATAGAAAAATTAGCCAGGCATGGTGGTGCGTGCCTGTAGTCCCAGCTACTCAGGAGGCTGAGGAAGGAGGATTGCTTGAGCCCAGGAGTTTGAGGTTGCTGTGAGCTATGGTGACACCATGGCACTCTAGCTGGGGCAATGCAGGAAGACTCTGTCTCAAAAAAAAAAAAAAAAGCTGCCCTACAGGGTAACAGTGGCATCAAGCTGAACTTAGACTCATGAATGACAGACACGGCATAAAGAATGGGTTCTGGATGGAATAAGATTGAGAAATAGCTGCATATGCTGATCACCCTAGAGATCCCCAATACACAGGAGTGAGCTGTGTGGGTACTCGCTCCCTCAGTAAAGAAACCTGTTTAACTTATGTGAGCACAGAGTACAGAGCTCCAATTGGGAAACACTGCCTAAGGAATTGGTCTAGGCTTTCCTGACCTCTGGCTTTCCCAGGGCAATCGCAATGTCAAATCATCCTTCTCAAGGTTCCATTCACATACTTAAACCATTTGGACAACTTGGGATGTGTACTTTTTCACGGCACAAACATGCCCCAAATGACTAGGCTCTGCTGTGGGTATGGACGATGACACCACGGACAAGGTGCCTGCTTTTGTAGAGCTGACGCTTTGAAGGAAGGGCCAGGCAAGAAACAAGTAATACATAATAATCAACAGAATTTGAGATCATGAGCACTACGGGAAAATGAAACAGAGTGACGTGCTGGTGTGGTCAGGGAACCCTTCTGTCTTTCTGAGGAGGTGACATTTGAGCTGAGTCTGACTGATAAGAAGGAAAAACATTATGCCCTAGCGTGAGGCAGAGTGTTCCAGACAGAGGGAAAAATAAACGTAACGGCTTTAAGGGAAGGATCTTGGCTCAGTGAAGGCACAGGGCAGGAGAGCAGAGGGGAGGGGAGGAGGGGTGGCGGAGAGGCCGTGCTAAGATGCCGCAGAAGGCTTTCAAATGCCTGCCAATGGCAAAGAGAGGAAATAAATCGTTGACTACAAGTAGAGATAAAGAACCTGGTTTTTGATAAGAATAAATTTTATTTTTCCTATAAGACTTTTCACTGGAAAAAATGTTCAAAGCTGCCTGTCAAGCAGTTCTGTATGAATATGGCAAAACAGTCAAGGTTGTATGCAGTTGTCCTCAGTCTGGGAAACATCGGTCCTGTGTGGATATGGCACAGTTTCGTTTTCTGATGTCTGGGACACAGCGACCTAGGCTTGCACACACACCTACACAGGTCGCACACACTGTGTTTTATTGCACTGTAATCATACTATCCACGCTGTTCTGAGATTTGCTTTCTTTTAAAAACAATTTACTTTGTAACTATGAACTTCACTGTCTGATCCTAGTTAAACCCCTATAAAATACATATGAGGGGTTCTCTGAGAATAATGATTGTATTAGTCCTTTATGTGCTGCTATAAAGGAATACCTGAGGCTTGGTAATTTATAAAGAAAAGAGGTTTATTTGGCTCACAGTCCTGCAGGCTGTACAAGAAGCATGGCGCCAGCATCTGCTTCTGGGGAGGACTTCAGGGAGCTTCCGCTCATGGCAGAGGCAAAGGGGGAGCAGGCGTGCCACAGTGAGAGAGGGAGCAAGAGAGAGAAGAGGAGGTGCCAGGCCCTTTTCAACAAAATGGCATCAAGCCATTCATAAGGGACTGCCCCCATGACCCAATGCCTCCTACCAGGCCCCACCTCCAACACTGAGGATCAAATTTCAACATGAGATTTGGAGGGGACAAATATCCGAACTATACCAATTACCATTAGTTAATCTACTCACTGAGCTCATGGAATCAATCCTGCAGTTAATTTTGTCAAGGCCATCAGCTACTTTCTGAGCCGTCGGACAGAAGTCTTCAGCAGTCCTGAGCCTCAGGCTCACAAGTCCACGTCTTGTTCCACAGCCTCACCTGGACGCTCCGCAGCCATCCAAGCCCACCTGTTTCACGGGTTGGAGGAATGGCCGTCTGCGTGTTTGTCTATCCTTTCTTCTGGTCCAGACCCTGCCCCGTTAGGCACAGCGATTGGTTCAAGTAGTGGGTTTGTGAACCAAGCTAGAACACTCAGAATCCTTCCCTGAGATTATGTTAAAAGTGGAGGTTGGAGAAAGAAAGTCTCTTCTCTCACCGGTAGCTGAGCTGGAAGAAAGTCCAAGAGGCCCCTGTTCCCTCCTGTGTGAGGAAAGTCTGTCTGCCCCAGGAGAGAATGAAGCCAACAGACATGGAGAAGCAGATTCAAAATGAGACAGAGAGTGTGTTCTGCCGACATGAGGGCTCCTGGATGTAGCCGTTCCTGAGGCCCCAGGCCTATCTTTTCCCTGGCTTGCTAACTCTCCCCTTTTTCCTTAAGCTTGTTTAAACTGGCTTTCTCTCACTTGCAAACAAAAGAATCTCAACTAATACAATGTGCAATGCTGAATTCAGGATGGGTGAAGCCCCCATAATCTGCCACCCATCTTACCCACGCTGTCCCATCTAAACATACACTCTAAGGAAAAGCAGACTGCTTGTTACTGCGAACAGAGTTCCAGACAAACCCACAGGCCTACTGCCCCGCACTCGTTCCCGTTGCGATTCCAGAGCTCCCGCCGGCTGAGTTCTTCACCCTTCCACCCACCCTGCCTCTCCTCCTGGGTTCTTTCTTTCAGTGAATTGGAGGCACCACTCAGCCACTGAAGCTAGAAATCCAGGCCCTCCTAGTGTCTTTCTTCTCTCACACTCTCTGACACCCAATAATTACCACAGGCAGCCAAATTTACTTCCTGAACCTGCCTCGAATCTGTTTTCTCCTGTCCATCCTCAGGACTCCTGTCTTCAAACATCTCCCCTCTGGGTTATCTCGCCAGCTTCCTAACTGATCTCCTAGTCTCCATTTTGCTCTCTGTCCACCCCCTAGTCCATCTCCTATTCGAGATCTCTCTGAAAATAAATCTGGTAAAATAAATGATCCTGGACAACACTCATAAATGGCTTCCCACTCTCTCTCCATAGAGCACAAACTGACCTGCATTCAAGACACCCACCGATCGGCCCCAGCCACCGCTCCAGCCTCACCTCTCAATTGCCGTGTTCCACCCTCTCAGGACACACCATCGTCCTGGCCACTCTGTGGGGCAGCATTCCCTCCCTGGCATTTCCACAACACTCCTGCATTTTTACATGATTTAAACACTGTCTGTTTACCTGCCTGTCTTTCCCACCTGCTTATACAAGCAGCAACTATGAGGAATAACTATTTGGAGCACGTTTATGTATTAGCCAAACTGTGAAAAACTCTAATTTCTTTCCAGAGCAGTGTATGCACACACTGGATTATGCTTTTTGGTTTTTTCCATCTACACTTAAGTATTAGATTGGAGAGATTTAGAAATGAAATGACAAAAGAACGCCATCATTGTTATCGCTTAGCTGAGAACAGAGTGGCTTTTTTCACACACAAATTCTATCTAAAACCCAAAGTATTTTATTAAGTAAATACTTAACAGACTACTTTTCTATTTGCAAATCAGTTATTCCCTTTATCTAACTCTAGTTCAAAGTCTATTTGATGCATAAAAGGAGGTATAAAGAGACTATTTCAAAATTGTTTTTTAGATTCAGGGGAGGAGTCAACTAAGAGAGGTTTTATTTTTTCCTTCTAGTGGGAAGCCCTTAGGAATGCCAGAGGGTCCTAGCATTTGTAGAAGAATTGGTGCAAGGCATCCAATGTGTGCCTGGGCTAGAAGAAGAAATGCAAGTAGCAATGGTGATTTTATCTTGCGTGTGGTCCCCTCTACAGAGACCCCCCACAGAGGAGTCCCCTCCCATGATACTTGTGACTTTCTAGTGGGAGGCATTGGAGAGAAGTAGGCAGAGACTGGAGAAGGGACTGATTCAGCCTGGGATCCAGGAATTGTGGGGCCATTTTTAAGAAGAATATATACAGTAATTGCAAATACCAAACTGAGTATTCATTTAGAATGAGAAAAAAATCCCCACAAATGAATGAAGTCACGGAACTCTAGGTCTCTTTCTTCGGAAATCTCTTTAGGTAAGTTATCAGAGAAACTTACATAGGAATGCTCCCTGATTGCAACCAAGCTTCCCCTCTCAACCTAGAATATTCCAGCAACTCTTAGCACCCACAGGCGCCTTTGAAAGTGAGGGAAGAGTTTGAAGCTTAAGCTTCATTAGTTTGCTGGTAAAGCTACTTTAGACCCAGGCCAACAGAATGAAGGACACAGCCACTGGGGGATCCTGATTCCCTGGTTCGTGCTGTATGTTAGGAATTGGTAACATTCATCCAGGGCTGTCCTGGAACCAGGGCCAAGCCATGCCCTGGGGTTGGGAGGGTAAATCACATTACTGAGTGAGGCGAGGCTTGAAATGGCTCTGAGGCTTCTGCCTCCTAACAGGTGCTTACCTTTCTCCACCTTCTAGTTGAATTATCCCTATCTTATAAGCCCAGGTTTAATGTGAAGGAAACCCAGATTGCGAGCATGGGTAATATTAAGTTGGGAGTTTAGGAGGAAGAACGGGGGTGTTACAGAAGCCCAGGGCAGTGGCTCAGACCTGAGCCAGGTCCTTTTCGAGTTGCTTAGAATGATTAAAATGACCAGAATCATCTCATAGCTTGCAGTTAATAACCAGAATGTGACTTTGGAGGAAAAGAAATAAGCTTTTTTTGTGTGTGGGTGTACCTTCTATGCTTAAGTGCTTGGCACTTTATGTATCGTTTCTCATTGAATCTTCACGACCCTCCCAGGTAGAGAAGCCGAGGTTCAGATAGGTTAAATACCTCTCCCCAAAATACCTGTCTCCACTAGGCATGCAATGTGACGTCCTGTCAGTCAAATGGTTCCTGTCCTGGGTGGAAATACTATATTCACCAGAAGTACCAGGAGAAAGAGTTGAGTTCAGTTCCACAAACATTCACTGAGGCTTTCCTTTGAGCCAGGCCTCATGCTAAGTAGCTAAGTACTGTACTGCGAATTCAGATGCAAGTGAGGCACAACCCCTGCCTCACAGAGCTCATAGTCTGGGGGAAGAAATAGATAAGTTACCGCAGAATTTCACTATCATATGGCAATAAATGCTTCTCCAACTTTTCTACAAAGCAGATCTAGAAGCAAAGGACAGCAAACACGTGTCCTCTAGGGACCCTCTGCAATTGTGAAATTTCTTTTACAATCTAATGTTTTAGCTAAAAAAAATCATGCACTTTAAGTTATTAAAAAACAAAAACAAAAACAACAACAAACAACAAGCTGATACCCTGGAGAAGATGTTGTATAATGTTATGTGCTCCATGCTCAGTGTCGGGTGCCCCAGCTTGAGAAGCAGAAGGCCAGGTGTGTGCTGTGGGATTGCTCAGGAGGGCCACTAACCCAGCCTGGGAGTGGGCAGCCAAGGTTTTCCAGAGAGGGGAATTCCAGAGCCCAGGCTGGAATGAAGGACTGGAGCCCAGCCCAAGCCGAAGCAGAACTCACATGCTAATTACTGAACTGCACTGGGCTGTATTTGAAGTGAGGTTCATTAAGAATTTTACAGTTTGTTTTCTCTCCCCTTCAACATAAACACTAATGGACCAATCACTTTCTAGAAGGAAAAGGAAAGGTAACTAAAATGAATTGAGTGCTGACTGTGCCAACCACTTTGCATATGCCATCTCAGTTAATTCTCACATCTGTCCCACTAGATTGGTATTATCCCCATTTTATAAAGGAAGAAACTGGGATTCTGAGAGGTTGACAAACTTTGCCCAAGGTCACAAGCTAGGAAATACAGCCAGGATTCTGACTTCAAAGTCTGTGTTCTTCCTACCGCATCATGTTTCTCAGGAGTCTCTCTAGTGGATGGGTGCTAAAGTACTCAAGAAAACAGTGGGACTGGCTTCAAGTTTCAAAGAAGAAAGGAAAGAAAAAGAGAGGCTTTCCCTGAGCTCTCTGGCCATCTCTTTTGGTCATGGAAAGTTCTGGAAAGGGATTTCTGGGGTATTCCCCTGGCTGGCACTGCAGCACCCTACCTCATCAAGCCAGATCTGCTGAATCTGGACTCAGAGAAGCAAGGGTTCACGGGACATCCTTTGGGAGTGTCCACTGAGGTCTGCTTTACACAGTTTATACTTTGCTGTAAACAGCTTGCTATTCCTAATTAAACCTGTATGGTCATGTCAGAACTTTTGGGAAACGAGGACTTTTTATGGTTCTCTTTTCAGTGGTAAAACTAGAGCCTTCTTCAATCTACAAGCTTCCTTAATCTATTGGGCCTTGACTGCAAGACTCTGGACTATAGTCTAGAAATGCACGGAGCCTGGCAAAATGCCCAGCAAATGCCTGGGTAGAGAGGATTGCTAGCAGTCACGAGCCATCTCTTCCAGAAGGATGTTCTCTGATTCTACTTAGCAGGGCTCTTGCATAGCCCAAACACAAGTCTCTGATGCTGCTCACGTCAGAATAGAGGGAATACAGACCTCTCAACTAAAAGATGCTGTCTGAGAGTAATTTTTGAAGAAACAGTAGCTCAAAATGACTACTTCCTGTCCTAGAGACAGGGACTGGATGAAACCACCTTAGTTTAAAACTGGCAATAAAAGAAATAAATGGGTTTAGATATCTTTAATTTTTACTACTTAAGAAAATATGTGCTTATTAAATCTGAAAAACACATACAAGTAGAAAAAAGAAAAAAGTGATCACAGTCTCACTACTAGGAGACAACCACTGTTTAGCATTTTGGCCAATTTTCTACCATTTGTAAAAAATGTATTTTTTTTCCAAATTGTGGTAAGCATACTTTATATAAACTGAAACTTTATATCCATTGAAAAGCAACCCTTATTTCTGGTGCTCTACATGTTTAGAGATACTTCTCTAGTAACAAACTATAGAAAAGATCCCTGATATAGAGTCTTTCTACCACTTATTTTGAATGGTGAGAACAGCAATAGTTTCAGATACCATTTCTTAAGGTCTGAGCTGAGCAAGGCAGATCTATGCCTGCACTAACTGAACTTTCAGTGGAAATGGAAATGTCCTATATCTGCCCTGTCCCAACACGGAAGCCCCTAATCTCATATGGCTATTGAGCACTTAATGTGGCTAGACCGAGCAACTGAATTTTAACTTCAATTTACTTTTAACTAAATTTAGAATTTACATAGTCACACACTGCAAGTGGCTACTGCCCTGTCCAGGGCAGGTCTACACAAAGGATTTATGTAAGAGTCACTTGCTGGTCTCAAAGCGTACTGTGGGCAGGGATTGAAAGTTGGCATTGAAAATACAGCATCTGTCCTTTTAAACAATGACAGGACCCAGAATATTTCTCAGCAATGACAAAGGCCACCCCCAGACAAAGTATAGAGATGGGCTCACAATTAGTCTCTGAAAAGGAAGCCAGTCATTAGCCACCTCTGACATCCTAACAATTAGCCAGTCTTGGGAGAAGAGCAGGTATCTCCAGAGAGGTGTCAAATAAATAGGAGATAAGAGACTATAAAAATGAAAAGGCTTTTTGGCCTTTCATCACAGGATAATCCAGTGCATGCGAATTAATGGTGAAAGGCTCTGTAATAGCCTCTGTGAGGAAACGGGAGCAGTGTAGCAGGATATCCTTTTTCCGCACTAAAGCACCCAATTCTTTCAATTTTATATACAGCGGAAGCAATTAATTGCACTAGAAAGAAGTCCACAGCTGGCTTTTCCTGACGGCCCCATAAGCAACAAGCACTATTGTTCAGCTTCCGGCATAGATGGAAAGTCATTCTACCGCACTGCTAAGATTGTTCAGTTTGACTTCTCCAAAGATAAACTTGTGTGTTTTTTAAAACATTTAAAATTCAATTTTTCTTATCATCACACACTTTCAATCTAAGCAACTGTCACAAAGTTAATTTTTTATTTATCATATAATCCAAGGACATGACTTGATGCTAGTATTTCTTCTAAACTTTATGTGACTGATTCATAACTTATGCACTTTTGTTTGTTTTATGTATTTATGTACAGTTGACCTGCACTGCCTCTGCTTTTGTGGTAACATTCATAGTATGGCTATTCAGGAATCGTGCACAATAAATAAGATTATACATCAAAAACCTAGAAACTCAACATTTCAAACTATTGACCTACATGGCATGGTTTCACCTTCTAGATGCATTAAAACACACTGTATTTCATCAACTCTCACCAAGGTGCACATTTTCTGACATTCTAATCTCTCTGAAAGTGGGATGTCTTACAATCAATAATGTGTCATCGTTTAATTGGCAGTCTTTTTCTTCCTTAGTTGTACATAAAATGATGCATCTTGTAATCAATAGTATAATATCTTAATTATGATTAAATATGGTATGTAATATAGTTGAAATCTGATTATTATGATGCATTATTGCAAGTATAACAACAGAATAACTTTTGTTATTAAGAAAAACATTCACATCGCTCAAATACATGAAAACTTTACACATATGGGATTCTAATTGACTTCACTTTGACAAATATGCATCTTGCCAATTTCATTTTTCTCCCCAATCTTTTTATCAATCAGTTCTTTTAAATAATATCTACCTTTCTGATTATAAAATTAATATCATCCATTGTGGGCAGATAGAGCTTATTAAGAAAATAATAGCCATCTATTAGGCCACCACAGAATACTGCCAACATTTTGTCTCTATTTTCTTATAATCTGTTTACTTATTTGCATTCGTATTTTATAATACAGAATTAAACACTTAAATATATCTTGCCAAATGCCCTGAAGTGTATATAATGTTAAACAATAAAAAAGGCTGGTTCTTTAAACAAGCCAGGAACTAGGCTCCCTGCCTACAATTGGAGAAGCACTTTCCTGGTGTTCGGTAGGACCTCGGGCAGATGTTGCAATACACAATTCCAGGGAGCACTCTTTACACCACGCAGGACATGAACGGCACCCCCCTGGAGTTGTGCAATCTAGCAACCCTGGTGCTCAGCACAGTGACTAAAGCAACAGTGGTAACTATGGAAGGACAGGAGGGAGGACACAACAGCATAGCAGGTGCATCAGGGAGTTAGTGACTACCTCCCCACCTCCAGCTGGGCCTTGAAAACAATGGATTCACAGGGGCAAGGATTCAATAACTGGTAGGCCCCAGCAGCTGGGGACTGCTCTTTTGATACCTTGTGTATTTTGATACCCCCTAAACTATCCTTTCCTAGGCTGGGAGGCTGAGAAGCCCCTATTCATGTGTAAGTGAATAAAGGTATGAAATCTTGTTTGGAAAAAAGACACAGGAACAGCTAAGCTATGCAAAAAAGTCAATAGAGAGAAAAGCTTAAGGAGTTTAGGATAGAGCAAAGATGACTTCTTGGAAGAGGTGGTACTTGGGCATTATAGGCAGGAGAATGGCATCTAAAGAAGAATGAATATGGCCCATTCCTCAGAAAGTAGGGAGACCAGTCTAGCAGAATGTTGCCATATAGCAGTGGTTTCCAGACTTGATGTGACCGGTGTTTCACAAGAGAAATCTGGAAAAACTCTGGGCAAGATTAGTTGAAAGAGGGAATGACCAATTGGGAGGAGAGCTGGTATAATTCCAGTGTATAGGAAGATAGGCTTCAAGGTGGGTAGCAAACTAAATGGAAAATAGTCACGTTTTAAAGGAAACACTGACAAGTATTGGTCACTGGTTAAATACATGATCATGTATCTCCACGAAAGAATTGAGAAGTTGCTTTAAAGAGCAACAGAACCTCAAACACTATTTATTGAAAACAAGTTGTTAGAATTTAAAGTCAATGACAGTTCTGTTGTTATCATGTACAGCATGTTAGTAGACTCTCATTCCATCAAGAAAAGTGCTTTATTATTAATCCTCAAAAACACTGAAAAACAAAACAACCCCAACCCTGTCTTGGTCGACAGAAATAAAATGAGTGAGGGCACACTTTCAGTATGGAATGAAATAAAGTATCAACTATGTTAAAGTCAGTAACTCCTGGCTCAGAAACAAACATTAAATGCCAGAATTATGTACATGTCTTATTTTTACTAGAAGATATTTTAAGCTTTTGGAGGACAGGAGCCTACCATGATGCTTAGTAAATACAGTCATCCATTCAATAAATATTTACTGACTACCTACTGGTGTGCCAAGTAGCACGCTAGATAAAACGAAGTGAGAGTAAGACTGAGCCTGCCCTCTGGAACCATGAGTCCAGCATAGGGACAGGCACCCCCAACATATCTGGTGGATAAACTAGTATGCCTGGTCACATTGATGACACCGCATCACACCTAGGAATACAACTGGATGACCACGTAGGCCGTGTACAGTAGGTATAGTATGGCCGTTAATGCCTCTGCACTCCTGATCTGGGATTTTATCTCCCCAGTATCTCAGCTTGAATCTTTACCCCAGGACCTTGCCTTCCTTTGAATAGTCGTTTACAAGGTAATCATACTCAGCTCCACACACTGGGAATTCTGGACTAGTAGCCTGAAAAGAATTTTTGAGTGCAATTTGCGTTTAGGAATAATAAGTATAATTAGGTAGTGGTCTTTCATTTCCGAACGTATATTTGGTGTATATATATATATATATATATACACATTTTTCAGAACAGATACTAGGAATTTGTGAATATATTTATTACACTTATTTTTTAATCAGACAAAAACTATATACATGTTATAGTTATACATACATATATATTATTACATAGTTTTTTATCTGGTTAAAAAATAATCCAAGTGTAATAGGTCATAAACCCAGCACCGTGAGGACAGGGAAAGGCAGGGCGGAGAGCTACAGCAGGACCAGGAAGGCCAAGATTTACAGTGGGCTGAGTGGGAACTGTGGTTGGGTGCTTGGTGGGAGGAACTACCGCCTTCGCCCTCTAGGCAGTAGCTGATAGCCAAAGCAGTGAGCAAACAACAGGTGGTAGGTAGTCCAGGAGAACAGCAGGCAGCAGGATGTCGGACCTGAGGCAGTGGGGCAAAGGAAGCCCAGTAGAGAGGTAGAATACAGACACACGGACTCTAGAATCCAGAAACTAAGAGCTGGAGGCAAGTAAGTGTTGCCACCAGGAATATCTATTCGTGCACAGCAGAGTCTGGGCTGTAGGGCTGGGGCTGAGCCCAGACAACAAGCAAAGAAATTCGAGTTCCAGGCAGGTTCACAGGCCAGGGTTTCAAACACAAGGGCTGTGTATCAGTTCCTAGAAAGAGGCCAGGGTCAGGGCTCTCCATGTAAGCAGCAGAGCCTGAGTTTTGGGCTCTGGACTGAAGCTTTGAAAATTCTTCCTCCCTCAGAGCCTAGGAAAGATTGGGTTCTATGAGAAAGGGTATATAAATGGTAGGGGAAGGAGAAATGCAGAGGCCATGGACTAGGTAGGACCAAGTGATGGCTACTTTGCTGCAATATCCTCAGCCAACTGTCTTTCAATCATAGTAAACAAATGCTTTGAAGCAAAGAGAAATTAAAATGGAGTAAGGGCTGGGCATTGGTGGCTCGCACCTGTAATCCTAGCACTTTGGGCGGTCGAGGCAGGACGATCACTTGAGGCCAGGAGTTGGAGACCAGCCTGAACAATAGCAAGACCCTGTCTCTACAAAAAAAAACAATAAAAAAATAGCTAGGTATGGTGGTGCACCCCTGTAGGTTCAGCTAATCAGGAGGCTGAGGCAGGAGGATCGCTTGAGCCCAGGAGTTTGAGGTTGCAGTGAGCTATGATGACACCAGTGGACTCTAGCCCAGGCGAAAGAGAGAGACCTGTCTCAAAAAAAAAAAAAAAAAAAAAAAAAAAAAGGAGTAAGGAATAAGTTGTTTAGTGAACATAGAAGGGGAAGTAAAATACTGTACCACTGCAAAGAAAAGAACAAAGTCATGCTTTTAAACTTTATTTTGTACACTGAATTATATGCATCCATCTTTTTCTTAAACACAATTTCTGTTTTGGCTTGGTCCTTCTAAATCATGATGGAGTGGTCCTATTAACCAATAAAATGATATAGTAGCGTCCATGCTGAAAAATGAAGCTGTTTCCTCTACTCTGCATAACACCTGTCTATTTAATATTGGGCTTGAAACCAACCTGAAGTGTCCCCCTACCACTGGCATTCCTTCTCTAGTCCCTCTTCACTGGGCTCTAACTCATCTCCAGACTCACACAGACTTAGTGCTGCCTTTTGCCTCATAAAATCTTTACAACAGGAAAATGACTTTGGACGGATTAACTTGGATTAATCTATTCAACTAGGATCCCTTAAGGTGGAAGTCCCCATTTCACTGAAGACGACGTAATCCATGGCTTCCCCCGCCAACTCTCATGCTTTCATAGCCAGCCATGCCACACTCTAACACTGGAAGGGTCTTGGTGATAAAGTTCAGAAATGCTCACAGGAATTCTATGCTTATCTATCTCACTTATTCAACAAATACTGAGTACTTACCACGTGCCAGGCACTAGGCTCTGGGGAGAGAGTTGAGAACAGATTGACAGTCCTTGCTGTCATGGAGTTTACATTCTGGTGGGGCAGAGGGACTCAGATCATAAACAAATAACTAAATGAACACGATAATTTCAGATAGTGAAAAGTGGGGTAAAGAACATGAAATTGGCTGTGATGGGATGTTCATTTAAGATAGGTATTCAGGGAAGGTGTCCTTGTGGAGCTGAGAACTGTATAGGAAGAGTCATTTCCATGCCAAACTAATACTGATTTAGGCATGTAACAGCTACCATTCTTGGGACCTATACTTCAAATTAACAGTGCAGAGGAAAAGGCCCATTTCCAGCCTATTCTATTAACCTACTCAACAACAAAAAAAATACCACATTAGATAATGTTAAATTTGGACCTTGAGGTGTTGCCTTTGAGTTTAGGGGCCAGATCATATGTGTCCAGATGTCTCCTTGAGCTTCCTGGCTGCTCTGTTCATTCAGTGGGCAAGGCAAACCGGAGAAACAGGCTTGCATGCACAAACATGCCAGCAACCAGAGAGAACACCATGCCCCGCTAGTTGTCAGCAGGTAGGGTGCTGAGGGTTTAAGCCTGGGCGCTAAGTGGGCCTTATCTACAGGGAGCAAAAGGATATTTAGTACAATTCCCAAAGATCTGAAAAGGAAATCATTCTCTAGGGAAGCAAAGATACCACAACTTAAAATTTGACACAATTTTGCTCTCATTTCTGTAGTGGCACATTACACAAGGCAGGAAACACTGATTTGTACATCTCAGAAACTTGTACCGAAGTTCCAACCTGAGCTTGTTGGCTATTTTAGAGACTGATTCATGTGCCTGAAAATCAACCTAGGCCTTAGAGGGCATAATACACTTGTGGTTTTCTCTGCCATGACAGATTGTTCAGCATACATCAAGGAGCCCTTTGCCCAATCAATCTGAATCTCCTTGCGCAAAAGGTACACCCTTTCCTTTAACATTAAAGCAGAGTAGTGTGTAGGAAACCTGAGAGAGAAAAGTGACCAATTTTTGTTGATGCAAGGAATCTCAAGTATCATATTCTTCCTGCATAGCAAGATACCACAACCCATGACTCTCAAACTGGAGACAGCTAAAGAGCGAGCTCAGAAAACAGATTAGAGAGGAAAACAGAAATGAAAAATAATTTGGAATTATGGAGGGTATCTGAAGCATTAAGGGCAAAGGTGGATAACAAGGACAGAATAAGAGAGGGACAAAAAAATCTAGACAAAAATACACAGGAATTTAAACATTTACATTAGACTATGGAATACTCTGGAGTCTAAACATCTCTTCAGGGAAGAAATGTGTGAAAATCCAGGTATCAGTGCCTGGCACATTCTTTTCCTTCTTTTTTTATCCAGTTTTAAAATTGATTTTTTAAAAAATGGATTTAAAAAAAATACTATCTTTTGCAAAGTGACTTAATTGAACTCAATGCATTTGTTGAACTACTTACCAAAGAGGTTAAGGTCACGTTTGGTTAAATGGAGCCTATCGCCTCTTTCTTCACCTACAAGTCACTGAATATTTTTAACAGCGTTTTCCACAAATGAGGAGAAATGTAAGAAAAGAGGTAGTGACAATTATTTGCATTTTCCGAACGGAGGCAATGAGCCTCCGGAGGGTATACGAGGTCACTAGAGTGAGCCAAAGGTAGAGATGTGAGGAGTATTTATAGTCCACTGACTTCAGTTCAGACGGGCTCGGGCCGCGGCTTATCTTATGCCTTTGGAATTCACGGGCTCGCAGATCACAGGGGCCCGAGCGGGCAGGGCCGGCGCCCCCGGATCGATGGTCCCCGCAGCTCCCGCGCGCCGCTCTCCTCCCTCCGTCGCCGTGTCGGCGCGGTGGCAGAGAGCCCGGGAAGAGAGGCCGGGGGCGGGGGGAGCGAGGGGGCGGGTGAATAGGAATGCAAAGTGACTACATTTTTCTTTTCTTTGTCGCACCGACTGCTACCACGACTTGGCAGTCTCCCACCTTGGTGACTTGGTGCCTTCTGAGCGATCTGGCTGACTTTACAATTCAGCTGACTGCCGCTCCCGTGCGGCGAGTGTGGGTCGGAGAAGGGGTCCGCGCGAACGGGGGCCCGGGGAGGCGGCGGCCGCCTCCGTCTGAGCGCTCGCGACCCCGCCGCGGCGGCGGTGGGGCTGGCGGGAGGGGAGGGACCGGCCCGCGCGGAGAAGTCCCCCCGCCCCAACAGCAGCCCGGCGCCCCCTTGCCGGCGGCGGGTCCTCCTCCCCGGCAGCGGGGCGCCGGGCTCCAAGGACCCTTCGGGCGCTTTCGCCGCGCGCTCGGCTGCACTCGTGTCGCGGGCGGGCGGGGCCGGCGCCCGGGGTCGGGTGCGCGCGCGCCGCGCCGAGGCCCGCGGAGGCCCGCCCCTCCCCCAGGTCCCGCGCCCGCGCTGCCCCCTCCTCCCGTGCGAGTGTCCGCGGCGGCGGCGGCGGCGGCGGCTGCCGAGATTGGAATCCGCCTGCCCGGCTCGGCGAAGTAGGAGGGAGGAGGAGGGAGAGAGGAGAAGGGAGGAGGGCGGAGGGAGGAGGGCGGGCAGGAAGGCTCGGGCTCCGGCGCGTCCGCCCGCGCGAGACGAGGATCGCTCGGCCGCGCGAGGGGCGACCGGGCCTGGGCCGCGCACGCCGAGGGCCGAGGCCGAGCCAGGCCCCCGCCGCGCCCCGGCGACTCGCTGCGCCCCCGCTTCGCGCCGAGGGCTGGAGGATGAGTTCCCCGGGGTCCGGGTGAGTTGGCGGCCGGGAAGTGCGTGTGCGGGCCGCAGAGGCCAGCCGCGGCGGGGAGGCCAGTGCGGGCGCGGGCTAGGGCGAAGTTTCGGAGGGAGCCGGGCGCCGAGGCCCGAGCGAGGGGCGGCCGGGCCCGGTCACTCCATGGGGCCCCCACCTCGACTGGCCGGGCCGCGGCCCAGCTGGATACCCGCCGCCCCCCGCCGCGTCCCGCCGCCGGGCCCCTCTTTTGTTCCCGACCCCGGGTTGCAGGCCCAGTCCGGGCTTGGCGGTGTGGGCGAGAGCCGCGCCAGGGACGCCTCTGGAACCTTACATGGGAAAGACGCTCGCCTCCCCGCCCCGGCGCCGCGAGGTTGATATTCGTGATTTGTCTCTGTGCGCTTTGGCAAGAAAGCAAAAAAGAGCGAAGTCAGTTTGGTGGGGGGCGCGCCGGAGGTGTAGCTGGCAGCCCCAACACCGGCCCGCGGGAAGGTGCCGCGTTTCCGCGAGGTCTGCTGTCGTTTCACCTGTTTTCCTGCGCGGCCTCCGCTGCCATGTCGGTGTTGTGATTCTGCACTTCAGCTTCGGAAACTTTCTGCTGGATCGCATGGACTCTTTTTTCTCTCTTTCCAGACTCCTAGTGGAAAGGTTTGGCAAGAAAAAAAAATGAGCTTGCGTCAGGGAAGAAAAATAATATGCTATGTGGTAGGGTCTGGCGTTTTGTGACTTGTACTCTTTCATACTCTCGGATGTTTTAATTTGATCAGAGTGCTTCAGGTTTTCTCTTTTAAACGGTTAACAAGCTGTTCTGAGTATATGGTGTGAACTTGGCACCAGTGTTACGTCATTTAATCCTTATAACAATCCCGTTTTATTGTATTCCTCATTTTTTCTTTTTTTTTTAGACAAGGAAACCGAGTTGCAAAGAGGTTAAATAGCTTGTCTAAGTGAGTTGGGATTTGAACCCAAGAACATCGTATTCAGGCTTATGGGTTTTTTGTTTTGTTTTAAAGCACACTTTTTCTGCAAACACTTTTACGTTTAGGAACATTTTTAGTTACTCATACTTAAAATGATCGCTATTTTGTAGCTTGAGTTGAAAACAACTCCTTTATTGTATTTACTTGTAAGAGGAGTCAAACTTTGAATTAAAGTAGAATGTAACTTAATGCTTCTTATTGTTTTTGATTGTTGAAATAAAGACTGTAGACCAGAATTACTTAGATTTTTAAATTTAAAGCTAAAATATGGGCAATTCTCTGATCTAAGAATGGGTTGAGTTTATGAAAGGTCTATTGAAATTTAGAATGCATTTTTAATAGAACCAGTACCCTGTTCCTATTGTATTTTTTCTCCCTTCACCTTCTCCTGGACCCCATTTCAAACCTTTTCTGCTTTCTTCACTTCTCCTGCCCTCTACAGAAAAGATTGAGGCACCGGGTGGGAGCTCTTTCCCTAGATTCCTTCTATCCTCTGCTTTCCTTCCAGCTCAGAGGAAGAATATTATTTTGTCCTTCTTAGTAGGTAACACCTTGTTTCATTTTTCTCTAATTTTCCTATTTAACAGAGCATGAGTTATCCTCTCTGTCCTCTTTGGGACCTTAAAAGTTCAAATGTACTTAAGATTCCTTCCATTTACAAAAACCTTTCTCTAAGTCTGCTACTCCCTCAAACTGTCTTGTTGCTGCTTTTCCTTTTCAAATCATATTAACATTTTAGAACGTTTTTTCATTACCAAAGTAATACAAGGTCATTAAAGAAAAATTGCAAAATAGAGCAAAATTGAAATAAAGGTAGAATTCATTCATTCATAATGAATCCATAATCCCATTTCTAGAGTTTACCAAGAGTAGTCTACTTTTCCTGCGTTTTCTTGGTGACTGTCCATTCTTAACCCCTTGTTATCTGGATGTCCCCTTCACAAATTCAAGCACCTTTTCTAAGTCCTGTCCTTGAGCTTTCTGTAACATTTAACATTCTCCTCTTCTTGGCTTCCTTTCGTCTGTGCATTTCATTCAGCAAATACTTGTTGTATTCAAATGCTCAGGCAACAGTAACAGATATAGTCTTTACCCTCATGGAGTTTAAAGTCTAGTGGGGAAGACTAGACTTTAGAGACAGGGAACACCAGACAAGCGAGTTTGGGAAAGAAAAAGAGTTCAGTCTGAACCAGAACAAGCAGGTACAGATATACCTGCTTGTATAAAATTCAGGTTTTACATTTTATAATTTTATAATTAAATTTTATAATTTAATTTTATAATTTTATAAATTAAATATAATTGTGATTTTGATTAAAGTACAGAGTATGATAAGAGCTTAGAATGGTGACTTGACCTGGTGCTGCTGGTACTGGGAGAGTCTGAGAAGGATTCCTTAAAAATATTACCTTGGAACCCAGGGCAATTGTGAAGGATGACAACAATTAACTAGATGAAAAAAGGGGCTTATGTGACATACTGACTTTGTTCTTCTTTGCCCCTTTTTGGCCTTCTCTTTTTCCTCTTTCCTCTAATACAGGTGTTCTCCAAGTTTCACTTTTCAGATAACTTTTCTATATGTCTCTAGTCCCTTGACATTATTGTTCAGACTTTTATATCTGAATAATTCCCAATTCTTTATTCTTTCTTTTCTGCACTTGAATCCTGTTTTTTCAGTTGCTTTATGCATTATCTGTACCTGCTTGTTCTGGTTCAGACTGAACTCTTTTTCTTTCCCAAACTCGCTTGTCTGGTGTTCCCTGTCTCTGTTAACGACATACCAAACTCAGTGTTTCCCTTTTTGTCATATCTTGTGGTAGCCAACATCTGTGATTCTTGTTTCGTGATATTATAACTCTTCTGCTCTCTATTCCTGCTAACTCTGCTACAATTCCTAATTCACGTTGGTATCAAGGTAGCAATAAAATCATAAAATGAGCTGGGCACCTTTCCTTTTTCTCTTTTCAGAAGCAGTTTAGACTGGGCTTATCTGTTCCTTGAAAGTTTGGCAGATCTCACCTACAAGACCATTCAGGCCCAGATCTTTTTTCTAGAGGGGACTTTGAATACTATTTCAGTTTGTTTAATAGCTGTTGGTTTGTATAGGTTTTCTACTTCCTGTGTGAATTTTAGTGTTTCATATGTTTTCCAGAAATTTATTTATTGAGTTTTCAAATCTAGTGTTATTTGGCTTTCATATAGTTTTCTTCTCCCCCCCCACCCCGCCGCGCGCACACGCACGCGCGCCTGTGTGTGTGTGTGTGTGTGTGTACTTTAAAAAAATTTTTTTTTTTAAATTTTTTTTTTTTTGGCTAACTCTAAATCAGGTTCTCCTCCCACCTGGACTAATGTTAAGACCTTCTTACCTTCACTTTCTCACTTTCTCCTTTATCCAGTTTATCTTATGCATTTCTGCCTAAATTAATCTTGAAGTCAGTTCTTATCACAGAGGTTTCCAGTGTCTTCCATTAAATGAAGTTCTTTCTATGATAATTTGCCTCAGATTTGCCTTATTCTTACCTAATGCTATTTTTGCTCCTTGCCCATATTCTTTTTTCCCCCTTCTCCTGGATTGTTGTTTATACTGTTTTCTCTACTTGGACTGCCTACATGGTCAAATTGTCTTATGTCCAAGTTCTACCCATTCTTTAAGGCTCATTTCAAATTCTACTTCTTTCTCAAATCTTACCCATTTTCTTTCTCTGGATGGAATCTCTTCTGAAGTCCTACATTGTTTTTTTAAGGCGTACAATTTCTTATCTAGTATTTTCCTATTTGTCTTCTTAAAAAAATCACCTTTATTGAAGTATAACTTACACACAATGTTATGCACAAATTAAGTGTGCAGTTCCATGAGCCGTTTGATCTTTTAGAGCAGTTTTTTTTACACAAATACTAGCTCCACTACTAGATTACAGGTTGTCTGTAACTGACTTTGTTGTATATTAAAATAAATAAATGCGAAGGGGCTCCTGTGTGGCCTAGCAGTGGCTAGAGAACTGTACTGATCAGTTTTGAATCTTAGGAGCAGAGAGCCATGGAGAGGAAAGAAAATGGGCTTCCTCTCATGCTAAATTTTGAATTATGACCCTTTTCTTTCCTTTTACCCTCTCCCACCTGTTGCTAGTTTTTATGCTCTTAGAATGCCTTTTTAATACCACAGGGTCCATATTGACCAGTTGGACCAAATCTTTAAGACTTATAAGATTAAATGTTGAATTGCATTGAATTATGTCAGTTGTAAGATACACCATAATTTTATAGACCACTAAAGAAAATATGCGTTTAGCTGCAGGAAACCATTGATTGTAGAGTGCACCCCACTTTAAGAGATACTAAAATATGAAAAATATATGCATCTTAGAATTGATGAATAGAGTTTCTCTTCCTAACCAAAACACTTACTCCGTTAGTATGGATGTTGAAAAGAAAAAATTTCAACTCCTGAGAGTGGCTCTACTATGAAAAGCTATTTTTAAAGGAGGATGCTTGTTGAACCTATTTTTAAGTGAAAAGTTTCAGGTAGGGTAGAGAAATATTTATTCTTGAATGGGGTCTCCCACAACTAGGTAGGCCAGTTTGGGAAGTACTTTGACCTCCATCTTTTTAGATTTTTCCCCCTAATTTCTTTTGCTTATTTTCTGAACTCCCAACTTTTCTGAGAGCTGGTAATTTTCACAAAATGGCACAGACTGTGTAGTAGGGGAATTGTGGGAGAATTGTGATGCCCAATTGTATGGATCATTTTAAAGGTAAGATCCAGTGTTTATATAGCATTAACAATTATGATATACTTAGTTTTTTAAAAAGTAAATCCAAAAATGTGTTTGGATATTTGACTAAATCATAATGTGCATGAGTTTTTCTAGCCAATATTTTAAAGACTATTAGTTCTTAAAAAAATAAAGATGAAATGATGTGCCTAGAGATCCCCTGTACTGTTTTTTGAAGAGAGCACTAGTTAAGGGCTTAAGGAGAACAGATCGGTGGCATGCATTTCAGGGTGAGCTAAGTGGATCCCTAAACGAAGTTCATATGGGCAGTTAGATATAGAACTAATGAAGAGACATTAAACAGATAAGGACACTATTTTTGATTATCTTTTATTTACTCTGATGTGGACTTTGTTTCTCTTCCTTTTATAATTTTGTTTCTGGTGAACCTTGTTTTCTCATGGTATAGATTTGTTATACCACTAATGTCTGAAACAGTGGAGCTCGGCTGTTCCTCTAGCTATGTATAATTGGCTGTTGCCTTATAAAGGAGGGTGAGTTATGCCAGGTATAGGGATAAAATGATCAGATTTGCAGTTTAGGGGGATATTAGTTACGCATTGGAAAATCAGTTTGAAGAGAGGAAGACCAAAGACACTGAAACTCATAGGGAGGCATTTCTGACCTGGCCCATACTACATAAGATAGTGGAGGATAATTAGGGCCTGGAATGGACCGGAGGTGGTAACTAGCTAAGGATGAGAGAAGGAATGGGTTTGGCAAGAATAACTCCCAGGTTTCTAGCTTGGAAAGCAGGGTAGATAGATGCGTGTTGACTGAGATGAAAAATGTGAGGGGAAAGCTAATTTGTGGGAAAAAATAGTGTAATCTTGATCTTACAGAGTTTGAGGTGTCTCTGAAACAACCAAATAGAGATTTCCACTTGGGAAATGTACATATGGATCTGGAGACAGAGGTTTGGGCTGGAGATAGACATCCGGGAGTGATTACCGTATGGGTTTTATATTCCAGCAATGGGATTTGGGTGGCTCTCTCAAGTAACTTTTGCTTGCAAGTGACAAACCCAACTCAAATTAGTTTAAAGGGGAAAAAAGCTGCCCCGCGCCCCCCGCCCATCATGTTTTTCAAGACACTAGAAATAGGCATGGCTGGATCTAAGTGTTCAAATGATGTAATTGGGGTTCTGTCTTCTCTGTTCTCCACTTTTTGGGCCTCATTTTCAGGCAGGTGCATTCATCTGGCAGAGGAAGCCCACTGGCAACTCCAGGCTTAAATGGGCTTGACTGCTGTGGAATCAGGAGGGGAATAGGGAACCTCTTTTCCAGGTGCATGTATCCTGTCTCCTGGAGAGTCTCATTGGGTCTACATGGAGAATGGGGTGCCATTATTGGCCAGTCCTGGCTTATGGTCCTGCTGGAGCATTGAGGGAGCTGTTTAAATACCTGGACTCATAGTCTTGGTGGAACCATGTGGGAGGGGCAAGTGTGGTTTCCCCAAAGAAAAGGTGGCTCTGGGCAGGTAAACAACATAAATCTACTATTTCAGTATTTTTTGATTCTTAACCTTTTTTAAGGTCAATTTTTTTAGAATCTGAAGAAAAATATACAAATAAAACAATTTTGTATATAATTCCTGTTGCTAGGATGGACATCATATCAGGAACTCTTGGTATATACAGCAAAGAGCCTAGAACAGAGCCCTGAGAAATGCCAATTTAAGGCCTGGGTAGAGAAGATAAACATTAAATAATTATCTATTGTAGTTATGCTAAGATCTATAAAAGGGAAGCCCCGGGAGCTTATACCAAGAGTGCGTGATAGGCCTGTCTAGGATGCAGGTGCTTTGGAAGGCTTTCTTGAGAAAGTGCCCTGCAGAGTGAGACCTTAGGCAAGAAAGGAGAAAGAGAATGTTTCTTAAAGTATTCAGTAGTTTTTAAAGCAAACAGTTTTTGCTGCTTTTAAAAAATTATAAAAGTAATATATCTATTGTGGATAATTTGGGAAATATAAAAAATTAATAAGTAGCAGAATGAGTAAGTTTTGGCTTCTAATTTTTTATAAAGAATATCTACTACCACTAAGTAGCTGTGCAATCTTTTTTCTTTTTTCCTTTTTAGTTTAATTTCTCCACTTTTGAAAGTAGCCGTGCAGTCTTGGATGTCACACTGAACCTACCTGAATTTCCATTTTGTTATGTTAAAAAGTAGAAGGGACTCGGTAAACTTTAAGAACATTTTTCTACTTAAAAAAAAAAGAGAGAGAGAATTCCATGCAGAGAATTTAGTTGCCAAAATCGCAGGTCGTATAATGCTTTTAGTCCTAATGACATCACTGGTTTTCTGACTTGTGGTTGAAAAATCACTCTTCCAACCTTGGCAGGCCTTGCACGTAACGAAGAGAATATAGTTTATGATCAGTGGTACTCTTCTCATACCCTGCTTTCTTACCTCCTTTTTTGAGCATTAGTTTTTTTTTTTTCTTTAGCTGTTAGGTAAAGTGTCTGAAATGTGAGTGTAAATTCTCAATTTTTAAGTTAAATCTGTAGGAGACTTGCATAGTTGTGATACTGTTTTATGTATGTTAAAATTTGCAGGTAGTTTTCTTGTTAGCAATGAAAATTCTTTGTGATATATTTCAATATAGGTCTTGTGTGTTTTAAATTTGTATTGAAGGATTGTTTAGATTCCTAGCTAAAAGAAGCTCCTGATAGGAAATTTAAAGGCTTTTGGGAGGCTGAGGTGGGAGGATTGCTTGAGGCCAGGAGTTTGACACCAGCCTGGGTAACATAGTGAGAACTTGTGTCTTAAAAAAAAAAAAAATTAGCCGATCATGATGGTGAGCACCTGTTGTCCTAGCTAGTTAGGAGGCTGAGGCAGGAGGATCGTTTGAGCTCAGGAGTTTGAGGTTACAGTGAGTTATGATCATGCCATTGCACTCCAGCCTGAGCAAGAGAGTGAGACCCTGTCTCTTTAAAAAAAAAAAGCAGTAAAGACTTAAATTTTGGTTCTTAACATGTCTGTATTTTCCAAAAAATCATTGAAAAATGTCATGAAATAAAAATATTTCAACAATAATTATCCAGAAGTATGTTAAATGTACACCAAATTGACAAAATACAGTTACTGGATGACAGATAATTTTTTGTATCTCCATTTCAGTAATCTTTCATGTAATAAAAATGTTGGGGAAAAATTACATGTTGAATTTTTATGTGTATCTTAGTAAAGAAAAACAGTTAATCTTCCTGAAATAGTGCTTTAGTCATCATCCCTATTTGTTAAATATTTTTCTTTGGTTTCTTATTTGCTTACAATATAAAATCCAAATTATCTCAGACT
The DNA here is from genome assembly GCA_028533085.1 of Varecia variegata. Classification (NCBI taxonomy): domain Eukaryota; kingdom Metazoa; phylum Chordata; class Mammalia; order Primates; family Lemuridae; genus Varecia; species Varecia variegata. The sequence continues at coordinate 4,687,404 of CM052446.1, read as the reverse complement.
GGCCTTCTGCTCTGGCCCAGTCTGCCTTTTCTGCCTCTTTGATTTTGTACTAGTCTTTTGTTAGCCTAAGTCACCTAAATGTCCACTTCTGGGTTTGGGTCCAGAATCGTTAAACCTATACTGTCTACTACAGTAGCCACTACCACGTGTGGCTACTTGAACACATGAAATGTGGCTAGTCTGAATTGAGTTGTGCTATAAAGTGTAAATTACACACTAGATTTGAAGATAGAACAAAAAATATGAAATATCTCATGCTTTTAAAATATTGGTTGCATATTAAAATGATACTTTTTTGGATACATTGGATTAAAGAAATATATTAAAACTAATTTCATGTGATTCTTTTTACTTTTTTAATATGACAACTAGGAAATTTAAAATTACACATTATATTGGACAGTGCTGCCTTTGAGTTTCCCTGGTTATTTGCCCATCAGAATGCTTTAAAATATAGTGTAAATTCTATCTCCTTTATGAAGCCTTCCTCAGTGGTCCAAACCTTAAAGTTATCTCTTCTCCTGCATCATTATTTGAAAATAGTATTTTGGTATTTCTTGTACCATCTATTAATATGTTAGATTTCTTACTATAAACCTTCTCAGAGCTTTTAATATGCTAATATGCTTGGTGAAACTCTAGTATAGCTTGCATATTACTATAGAACTGTGTGTTTTTTCTGTTAATAGACATTACATATATAGAGATAAGTATAACTTTATTTTCTATTTGTCTTCATTTCTTTCTCTTTCCCCATCCTCCTCTCCTAAAGTGGGGGTCATACTATACATCCTTTTATTTAAATTTCTATTTTCACTGCACAAGGGGGACTCTTTTTATGTCAGTATTTTTCCATTTTTTCATTGTTTTTAGTAGTTGATTATTCCATTATATAGATATACCTTAATTTTACTTACCAATCCTCTGTTGATGAATAATTAGATTGTTTCCAGTTTTTTCTTTTACATTACAGGGAATGTTCTGATGTTTGTACGTATCCTGTGAGACTGTTTTTATTTTATGAAATGAATTCTTAGAAATGCATTTACTGTAAGAGAAGCCATGCATATTTGGTAGAAAGTGTCAGACTGCCCTGCAGAATCTTCTTAATAATTCACTTGTCAACCAACAGTGTTTGAGCACGTGCTCCCCTTCTAACATATATCAGTCTATTTAAATATTTGCCAGTCTGCCAGTTGAAAAAATGTTATAATATAAAATTCCTTTGCTGTTGTAGGAGTATTAGAAAACAGAAAGATTAAAGTTTAAGTTGTCTTATACTCTCAGCTTATTATAAGCTCCTTTGTATTGCCAACAGTACCAATGCCCTGCTTTGTACAAAGTCAGTGTTCAGATATTTGTATCTGTTCACAGCAGAGGGGTCCAGAATGTGCTACTGGGACACAAAAATGATTTTGGGCTGAAGACATGTGAGAATAGGCTTTTTTCCTGAACTCTCTTGTCTACCAAGAAGCAGAGCCTCCCAAAAGAACTCAATCGTCATAAATCTCCTCCCTACGACTTCAATTGTTATAAACTTCAATGTTCATAAATCCCCTCCTTGGGAGTTTTGCAATCAGAGATGATTGAGTCATATCACAGGAGAGAATTTGGTCCCACACCTAAGCAGACATTGCTACAAACTAGGGTATCCTGTCTCTGTCTGGTCTTCTAAGGGCCCATTTATCTTTCCCAGAGTTCCTTGCTTTTAGCGTAAGTTCCCTTTCTTCCGCTCTAGTTTCCCTATTAAGATGGTATATGAGCCCCAAATTCTAATGACCCCCTTGAATCACGTGTTTCTGTGGACTTCTGTACATATGTGAATCAAAATCTGTCATTGCTCTTGCAGATTTGTTTTTTGTCAGTTTAATTCTCAGGCCCCAGTTACTGAACCTAAGAGGGTAGAGGAAAATTTTTTTATTCCCCCACCAGTGGCCAGATGTTTTTCTGTCTATTAGGGCAAAGGATAATAAAGTGAAGTTTCTCTCTCTGAAAATAAAGTTAAGTATTTTAAATATAAAGAGCATGAGTCAAATTTCTTTAAACTACATTTTCCCAAATCTGTTCTCCAAAACTAAAAATTTGTTAAATGGAGTAGCATATACTGTTAGAGAAAAACACTCCTCCCACTCCTGTACATATATTCCTACAGTAATAATGCTGTTTATTAGTGAAGTGGCACAATAACTTTAATTGTGTTGACTAAGCCTTGCTCTTCCTAAAGTTATTCAGTCTTCCTTGTTCTTTCTTAGCATTTTATTAATTTGCATAGGAGAATAAGTGGTTTGCAACAAGTTCCTCTGTTCATATCATTGAGGAGGACAACAAAGAAAGTCATTCAGTTAAGGTTAAGTTAAATCTTTACACAAAGAAGGTATTAATTTCTTAAAAGAGTAAAGAAATCCTGATGTGATTACAGTGACTTTCCATTTATCTGGATACCAAATAACTAAAAAGGATAATTAAGTCTTGGCTTATTTATATGTTTAGTTATCTATCTATTTATTGTATTCTGTACGTTGTTACACTCTGCTTACTAGGTTTGTGACCTTGAGCCAAAGTAGTTAATCTCTATAAGCTTTATTTGCTCATATGTAAAATGGGGATAATAATAGTCCTCCCTTACAGGGTTATTATGAGGACTAAATGGAAGAATACAGTTAAGCATTTAACATGGTACTTGCCACATAGTAGTAGCTTAATAAATGTTAGTGAAGATGAATATTTATGAGAGAGAAATAAAGTTGGACAGAGTTGTATCTTAAAAAGCAAATTTGAATGGCTTCATATGGAGATAGGGTCCTTGAAAATTAAATCTAATCCTGATACCTTCTAAATGTATGTATTATTTTTACTTACATTATTAATATTCACATTTGAATTTATAAAGTACTTCTGTATATTATCAGTACTAGCAAATGGACATAGGAAATTGTGTTGTTTTCTCTTTTTTGTACATGAAGAATTTGAGCTGGGTGTGATAGCACGCACCTGTAGTCACAGCTCCTTGGGAAGCTGAAGAGGGAGGATTGCTTGAGCCCAGGAGTTGGAGGCTGCAGTGAGCTGTGCTCAGACCACTGCACTCCATCCTGGGCAAAAGAAAGAGTGAGACCCTGTCTCTTTAAAAAAAAAAATAAAAATGGATGTGTATATGTGTACGTGTATATGTGTATATCTTTTTAAAAAAAAAAACAAAAGAGTCTGAGGCTAATGAAATTAATTGTCATACACATTAATTGTCACCAAGGGCATACAAGTTAAGCATAAAAAGTAAATAGAATCAGACTTTTCCTTGTTATCTCAGAATGAATGACTAGGACCTCAAAGTTAAGTATAAGGTCAAGTCAAAAACTCCACATTCTAAAGAAAGCCCCGAGCACTTAGTGGCCAGAATCCTCTCTGGGGCTTATTAAAATGTGGCAGAATTAGGTCAGAAGTGGAGGGGAGGGATGTTGCATACAGTAGTCACTGCAGTAGTCTGTGTTGCCTGGAGGGGAGCACTGTAGTTTTTCCTCCCTTCTCCTTCCCTTGGGGTGTCCTACCCTTAGAAGCTTAGTGTGGGGAAGTCCAAGAGAACCAGTCCTGGATGTTAAGAGTACTAGCCAAAAATGGAGTGGGGTGTCTTGGTTACCTACGTGATGTTCATTATGCAACTGACTGGTTTATCCGTGCCTATTTGAGCAAAGGATAAAGAAAATTAGAAATCTGTGAACAGAGGGGATGGCAGTGGGTTCTGTTTAGGTGGGTAATGCAGAATCAAGGCTTCAGCCTTCTTGCTAGGGCTGGCTCTGCTGGAGAGGGGAGCAAAAGTAGGAGAGGCTGAGCTGAAGCCGGTCTTTAGGTAGGAGTAAGAGCCCCCAGTCCCCTCATTCACCAAAGAGCTCTACTTGTCCTGAGAAGAAAACCATTTGGCTGCCTGTGATGCAGATAGTATAGTGAGTATTAGCCAGGAAGTGGCTGCAACCATAGATACCTGCACAAATGCTCCAATGCTGAGACAGCTATTCCAGTCTCCGCCATCCTTCCCCTAGATCAGACCACACCCCTTCCTCCAGGTGCACTCTCTTGGAGTCTGGGCCAAGCCTGAATTTGGAGAGGAAGGAGATGATTATGAGACTGCAGATTAAAGTTTTAAACTGCAGTAAATTAGACTGGACTTCTTTAATAACTGAAAGCTACAGGGATTTTTCAAGACGTCCTTAAGAGGTAGAAAAGGGAGACTTGACCAGCCACAATTGGTGATAGGGACTGGAAAAATAAAACTGTTTCTTGTGTTTGCACTGATTTCAGATTCTTTATTAAGGTTATGTGTGATTATCACCTTATGTTCCTACTATGTTCCTTGGTCCCTTTGGACACCAAATCCCGTTCTCTTTTCTCTATGTAGAGCTATCACGTTATTATAGATGACCATTTGATCTTCTCAGTGTTTCCATTTCCAAGTGTATTCTAATTCTGCTCAATATAGTTTTAGCATTAGGTGTACTGTTTCCATCTCAAATTTATAAACTGTATGTTATATGATAACCCTTTTAATTGGAACATTAACTCAAATATCTTATTCCTTGTTTTTTATGAAGTTATTGGAGTTTATCAAACCTTAGAAACATTAAAAAGCACTCAAGAAGTACTAGTTTAATATTATATTTTTACTTAGTGTAGGAGATTTTGCGTGTTATGCAGTTTTAAGTTAATTTTCAGCCATTATTCACATATAAAATTAAGCGGGTTTTAGTTTAAGGAATGCAGAGCAGTAAAATACAAGATTGAGATGGATTAAGTAGTATCTAACGTATTTCCTTGCTATGTATTAATACTAGGCTTTATTTTGAATCCTATACATGAATCATTTAATCCTTGTAAGTATTCTATGATATAGGTACTGTCACCAGTTCCCTTTTACATGAGAAAACTGAGGCTGCAGAAGTTAAGTGATTTGTCAAGGGTTACATAGCTAGTAAGTGGCAGAGTTGGGATTCAAACCCAGGCATTCTGACTTTAAAGTCCGTCCTCTCAATCACAGAATTATATCAGTTCTCAAATGGAGTAGAGTAGTTTTAAGATGAGGATGATGTGTATAAATACTACATAAACAAACATTTTAGTTTTTCCCCTGTTTCTATATTTAATTAAATTTAACTGTTTTAGAGACAAAGTGTTGCTCTGCTGGCCGGGCTGGAGTGCAATGTTGCGATCATAACTCACTGTAGCCTCAAACTCCTGGGCTCAAGCAATCCTATTGCCTCAGCCTCCCAAGTAGCTGCGACTTGATGTGTGCCACCATGCCTGGCTACTTTGTGTGTGTGTGTTTGTGTGTAGAGACAGGGTCTTGCTATATTGCCCAGGCTGTTCTTGAGCTTCTGGCCTCAGATGATCCTCCCATCTCAGCTTCCTAAAGTGCTGGGATTACAGGCATGAGCCACCATGCCCAGCCCTCCTGCCCCCCATTCTCCACATAGATTAATTTGCCAATGTTTGCTGTGGTGTTACCTGAGGTATCTGGTAAAACATCATTTCTACTCCATGTCTAAATGTATATATATAAATAAATATATAAAATGAGTTAAATTGGATTGACTTTTACCAATTAGTTAACTTCTACTTCTCTTTTGAATATATAAAATGTGTTATAAATTTTCCATAGGTAACCTTTTGGTTTATATTTTTTGACTTGACTGATTTTTTTTTCTTTGCATCTTAAACAATTTTAAAAGGTCAGTGGAATCTAGTTGTTTTTAAAGTATTTATCCAAAACTCTTCCCATTTTTTTTTTTTTTGAATTAGTGCTTTAGCCTGAGCAAGGGTGAGACCCAGTGTCTACAAAAAATAGAAAAAGTAGCCAGGCATGGTGGCATGCCTGTAGTCCCAGCTACCCAGGAGGCTGGGGCAGGAGGATCGCTTAAGCTCAGGAGTTTGAGGTTACAGTGAGCTGTGATGATGCCAGTGCACCCTAGCCTGGGCAACAGAGCGAGACCCTGTCTCAAAGGAAAAAAAAAAAAATTAGTTCTTTGTTTTTTCTCATATCTGAGATAGATGCATGTTTAATTGATGTGGTCACACAGATGAGCCTTTTTTCACAGCTTCACCATGAGTATAATTAAAATATTTGAAATTGGGTAGATGTTTACATGACATAATTAGGTAATTTGTATTTTTTCTTAGAATACATTTAAAATCTACCCTGTGAGAGAACAAGAAGAAAAAATGATGAAAAATACTGCAACATCAATTGAAAATGAAAGTGAATAAGCCCATCTGTGGGGTAGTTTTTGGAGTCAAATAGATTGAGAAATGAAACCTGACCTTTACTGTTAATGGTGCTGAATAGTAGTATGGTATATTATTAAAATTGCTTTTGTGCTATAAAAATTGTTTAAACATAATTAGCTACCGCATGTAGACATCTAAAAATAATCCCCTTTCTTGAAAGTTTCTCTTCAAAAGTCTTTTTTCCCTCCTGATTACAAAAGTAATGCTAACAGAACAAATTTGAAACACAAAAAACCCTGAGAAAAAAGTAAAAATCCTCCGTATTCATACCACTCAAAGGTAACATCTATAAACATTTTCGGATATACATTGTAAGTTTTTTTTAAAAAATCTAATTTTTTCTACCATAACTTAAGAATTTGTGCAAATAGGGTGAGTAAAGCTGAAGTTCCATTCATGCATTATACCTGAATGTCTGAACCTGAAATATAAGAAACTTGAAATTAAGGGGAGGCAGTTATCTAAATAGAAATAGAAAGTTTAGAAATAGAAAGTTTTGAAAATTTGGCTGTCTTATTCCAGTTACCTCATCTTCTTTTTCCCTATATATTTTTCCTTTCCTTTTTAATCTTGCAACTTTTAAGCGTTTAAAAAAAAGTTCATATGTTTCAGATTTGATATACTTTTCTGTAATAATGGATGTGGGGAGGTAGAAACTAAACTGAGGGAGGTCAAAAACCAGATGGAAATAGAAAATCCAAAACCTCTAGCAGAACGAAGCTAGAAGGAATGGAATCTAAACACTGAAATTATACATCTGCTGGGCAGCTGTGCATTTTCTATTTATAGGTTCTGTTGTGGAAATAGCAAAAGGAACTTTGAAAGAAAAAACGTATCCTAAATAAACTGAGCATATATTCATATTAATTATGATGTCTACATTGTTGTACAATGTGTATTTAATTCATCTTTAAATGAATTATTCCCATTTCCTAGGAATTATAAAAATTCTGTTTTAAAAATAGCAGATCACTTTTTTGAATTCAATTTAGATTTCCTATTTATATCTTCAGCACTGAATCAGTATTTTATTAAATTTACACATCAAGGGATATTCAG
>CM052446.1:4608256-4679575 GCA_028533085.1 Varecia variegata | reverse complement strand
CTGACGCCACGGCACTCACTCTAGTCCGGGCAACAGAGCGAGACTCTGTCTCAAAAAAAAATTCCATTTTGTTAAATCATACATTGAATCAAATATGTTTCTTGTAAAATGGGATAGAAATGAACTTTTCTATTTGGCTAAATAATGTGGGCTGAAAACCTGTAGGTTTCATCTTTTCATCAACTTCATCCTAAGCCCTCTCTCACTTTATTATTCACGCAATTGAAATATAAAAAATTATTCACAAATGATGCTCCATCCCCACCCCTGCCCCCTCCGAGTTTAGGAGGCAGTAGTGTAGAGAAGTATCCAAACACCAGTCTTAGGACTAAAGTAGAAACACAGACTCCTGGAGGTACATAAGCACAGGGATAATTTCAAGTGAATGAATTTCGAAATCCTAAATTTTTCCACATAGGCTCTTTCCTAAAATTGATCATCCTTTGAACCAGTGTTTCGAGTGGTTTCCCTTTTTCCACATTCGTTTCCACCGCAGCCTTTTCCATTATTAAAAAAGGATGGCATAACTCTTTCCCTGACCCTACTCTTACCATGATGTACTTGCCCTGTTGTGGAAGAACCTCAGGGATGAACAGGGTAGAAAGACAATTCCAAGACACCAAAAGAATGGTGCTGGAACAACTGGATATTCAATTGCAAAAGAATGAAGTTGGGCCTTTACCTCACACCATATGTAAAAATTAAATTAGAATCAAGGACCTAAATGTAAGAACTAGAACCTTAAAACTCTTAGAAGAAAACATAGGTATAAAACTTTGTCTTGGATTAGACAGTGATTTCTTCAATGTGACATCAGAAGCATAAGCAATCAGAAAATAAAGATAATTTGGACTTTATCAAAATTAAAAACCTGTGTGCATCAAAGGACACTATCAGCAGAATGAAAAGACAACCCACAGAATGGGAGAAACTATTTGTAAATCATATATCTGAAAAACGACTTGTGTCTAGAATACATAAAGAACACTTACAACTAACCTAAAAAGCCAAATAATCCAATTTAAAAATAGGCAAAGGATTTGAATAGGTGTCTCTCCAAAGAAGATGTACAAGTGGCTGATAATCTCATGAAGATATCATTAGTCATTAGAGAAATGCAAATCAAAACCACAATGAGAGACTACTGCAGACACACTAGGGTGCCTATAATAATAAAGATAGGTAATAAGAAGTGTTGGAGAGGATGTGGAGAAATGGAACCTTCATACACTGCTGGTGGGAATGTAAAATGTTATAGCTGCTTTGGAAAACAGACTAGCAGTTCTTCAGAAGTTAAACAGTTTACATATTATCTAGCAGTTCCACTTGTAGGTATACACTCAAGAGAATTAAAAACGTTCACACAAAAACTTGTATATGAAAGTTCACAGCAGCAGCATTCATAATAGCCAACTGGTGGAAACAACCCAGATGTCCATCAGCTAATAAGCAGGTGAACAAAATATAGTCTAGCTATGCAATGGATTATTATTTACCCATGAAAAGAAAATGAAGTACTGACTCATGCTACAACATGGATGAATTTTGAAAACATTATGCACAGTGTAAGTCACAAAAGACCACATATTTTACCATTTTTAATGAAATGTCGATGAAAAGCAAATCTGTAGAGAAAGAAAGTAGATGAGTAGACTGGGGACATGGATAGTTTGGGTATGACTGTTGAGGTTTTTTTTTTAGGGTGATGAAAATATTCTGGAATTAGATAGTGGTGTGGTGCTGGTTATATAACTTTGTGAATATGCTGATAGCCACTGAATTGTATACTTTAAGAGAATGAATTTTATGGTATGTGAATTTCATCTCCAAAATCAAAACCAAACCTAAAAGGCCCCTCAGAGTGGTGATTCCAGATACTGGTGTTAGTGTTAAGTAAGTGGCCCTGACCTTTGGGGAACAAATCGTTTAATGGTGTCCAATTTTTTTGCTTCTAACAAAACTGAAGGATTTTTTTAGCTCCAATATTCAAAAATAATTTGTTAACTGCTAAATCATTGAAAATATTTTTGATGGAAAACCCCTATGGGATTTTTTAACAGATGAACTCAGAAAGAATTTTAAAAGTTGTGTGACCCAACTGACAAAATTCCTTTCATTCCCTTTTACCTGTTTATAGGAATAAGATTTCTCAGTGCTTTCTTTAAAAACACACACACATACATACACACAGAAAAGTAGAAATAAGTTTGCTGAATCATGTCTCATTTTAGTAATAATTATTCAAAGAGATGCATGAACTAGTTGGAAAAAAGCCTTATCCATCTCATTAAGAGATACATTTCTGGTAAAATTTTTACCTTTTAATGTAATTACTTATCAGATCCATATTTGTCATTTAAATCAGTTGTGTACTGCTAATAATTGTAATGGTAATTGAATTCCAAATACTTTTTAAACACTTAGAGGCTTATTTATGGTCAAAGGAAATTTTTTTAAATTCTCATTTTTTTCAGATATATATGACTAAATGATTAAGACTTTCAAGCATTAAAAATTATTATATGTGGGGCAAATTTAATGGAAATACGAGTTTAAGGAGGAAAAACTTGATGTGAAATTTTCATTTTAAAATGGGTCATGGTGGGTGTCAGATCACAATGGCATTTGGATTCTGTTGAACAGATTTAAGAGTGACGTTATAGTGACTTTCCTAAGTTATATAATTGTTTTGTGCTCAGTTTCCCCACATGTAAATGATTATAATAGTACCTAAATCAAGGACTACCTTATTTGTTATTATATCTAGCACAGTTCGTTGACATATATTCTTTGAACTGTAGTCAGTATTCCACATTCTGTTCGATAGCTCACTGCCCTGTTTCCTTCTAAGCCTTCCATCACCTGTACTTACTGATCCTATTCTTTTCTAGTCATCACTGCAGTCTTTCCTTCAGCTACTGTGTCCTTTGATCATCCTGCTGATGATTTACACACACACACACACACACATACACACACACGACAGTGGTGTAGACAAGGGCAAAAGAAAGTTAATTGAGTGTGTGTTTTGGAATTTCAGGGTTTTGTATTTACAGTTGACTTGTTAGGAGAAGAGGAAGAAGAGTTAAAAAAGTATAGCATTGGGCCAAGCAAGATACCATTAAGCAACAAGATCACATTGAGTTGAATAGTGAAGGGTCCCTGTATTTTTATTTCATCTATACAGGGGAAAGGATTTCTGATTTTCTGATTGCATATTTGCTCATTGACAGGTAGTTTTTTTTAGTGGTTTAAGACAGTATTCAGTTAATTTAAAGTACAAAACAGTCATGTCATATGGTTGTTGTATTGATTTTCTATTGCTGACGTAACAAATTGCTAGAAACTGAGGGTTTAAACAGAACAAATGTATTATCTTACAGTTCTGTAGGTTAGCATAGGTCTCACCAGGCTAAAATCAAGGTGTCTGCAGGGCTGTGTTCCTTTCTGGAAGCTGTAGGGTCTGATTCTTTATCTTTGCCAGTTCTAGAGTTTGGCTACATTCCTTTGCTCATGCCCCCCTTCCTGATCATCCTCAAAGTCAGCAGGTCTCATCTCTGACCTTTTGTCATCTCTTTCCCTTCCTAACCAGAGCTGGGAAAGGTTCTCTGCTTTTAAGGAGTCCTGTGATTAGATTGGGTCCACCAGGATGATCCAGGATAATCTCCCCATCTCCAATTTTCACCCATCCTCACATCCGCAAAGTCCCTTTTGCCATTTAAGTATCATATTCACAGGTTCCAGGAATTAGGATGTGGATGTCTTTGCAGCAGCCATTATTCTGCTACCACAGTTGGTTTTTAGTCAGCTATGTAATTTTAAACTGTTAATTTTATCTATTTATTTTGATAAAGGTAAGGACTTCAGTTGTGGTCCAGGGGTAAAACCTGGATTGAATCTTGTTCTGCTGTGTATCAGCACTGTGATTTTAGGCAAGTTACTTAAGTCTCAGAACTTGTTTCTTTGATAAAGTAGGGACAGTAATGCTTACCTGTCTATATTGAAATAGAATTAATAATTTTGGGCTGTAAACGGGAGTCAAGAGGTTTTCACCAAACTCTTTGTGTCTGGCTCATATAAGCAAATATGTGATTCACCTAACTCAGTGCTTTTTGTGAGGATCGAATTAGGTCATGAATATAAAAGTGCCTTGAAATGTATAAAAATTCTATAACATTTTGTTGGTATTAATTTTAGAATGCATTTTAAAATTTTTGTCAATGGTGAGAAAGTTCAATACACCCTTTGGTGTCCCTGGCAAATCTTTTTTTCAGGTTTCTATTGTTCTTTTCCAGATTTCCAGACTCACTTATTTCCTTTATTAAATTAGGGTAAATGAAAAGATAATATGAGAATTATAAGCACATAACTTGCATGATTCTTTTAAGCTACACTAGGATTTAAAATTCAAGTTTATCTAGATTATTTTTATTCTTAACTATTTCTCTTCTGAAGACTTCTTAGGAGCTACTTACTATCTTTATTGTAGAAACAAAATTAAGTCCACCTTGTGTTAGTAAGACTGACTGTTCTTAAAACTTGAGCTGCATTTTTAATGTTGGGTAGCAGACATTTTACTCAAGTAGTGAAGTCTTCGTTTATAATTGGCTTGTTATGTTAAGCAGAAATCATTTTTAAGAAGTGATTTGATTTGTTTTTCCCTTACGCTGTAATAGCGAATAGATCTCTTCTCCCTAAGTAGCACAAAGATGCCATTTTGAGAGGTTAAATTACTTTCTGACTGTTGCTGTGAAGGAGGAGAGAAGGAAAGATCAAGTTACACGTTCTTTGTTCCAGAGCCTGCTACTGCAGTTCAGGTTTGGAGAGGTGCTGCCAGGCTCCAGTATGCCTTTGCCATGATGTCTTCAACCTGCCCCCACACTTTCCCAGTAGGCCCCCAAATAAATACCATTTTTTAACTTAAATATTTGTAAAAGTTGCTACTTATTCTTTTAAAGGCTTTACTTTTGTATAAGTTTAGCCTTTGAAGTAAGCCAAAAGATTATTTCTTTGTATATTCAGAGGTATTTTTTAAAAATGTTTTGAGAGGCTTTAAAGTTATATTTTAATAATACAGTTAAATTTATCTCAGATTCATAATCGAGTTAAGTTTAGAGAGTATCAGAAAGTATTTTGTATTGTATTTTGAGGGAAAAAAAATAACTTTCTTGGGATAAAATAGCATGAATTGGATGTGTGTTTCAGGAGCGTGGTGATAAAAAGTCCCCAAAGTAGGTACAATATTTCTTTTGTTCTGTTTCTTTGCTCCTCTTAGATAAATGAAGACTTTTTAAAAGTCACATAACAACTGTCATAAAAATCCCAGTGCCATATTCTGTATGTTAATTTGACTGTTTTAGCTGTAATTTTTCCTAGTTGAGTTTTAGTTAGACTATAAACATTTTAGCCTTTGAGGAATCATTTAAACAATTTTGGTTATTAAAATTTAAATGTATTACGTAAATACGTGTAACTGGTCCCTTTTCTGAGGCTTTAAGAAGCTTAAGCAGTATTTGTAAACTGATTATTTGCAAACCTCTGTTTACAAAGGTTTTGTTAAACATTATCAGTCCATTAAGAAATATGGCTTTTATTCCTCATTTCTAGGTCATTTTGAGTAATGCTCATCAATTTGCTTAATATTATTCTGAAGAAAGTAACTATAATTAATAATCAGAATTATGTCATAGAAATGTAGTCACATTTTTACCAATCTTTTTAGTATTTTGAGAGTTGGTGCTGTATTTTCTGTGCTGTATTTTCTTAACAGAATATTTTCCCAGTACACTTTTTCCAAAAGAGAAAAGGTACAGCCAGTAAAAATTTGTGGTTAGGCATTGGAACTTGATGTTCTGTTTTGTTCTAGTCATACAAGTTTTACTCTCTCTAGCTCATGATTTATTTCTATTATAATTTACTTACATATTTTTGCCTAATCATTTGATTTCATACTTGGCTTTCTGTATTATTGCTCCAATTCTCTAGCTTTATCTTTCTTTGCTTCTCTTTTATGCTCTGTGACCTCCGTCTCCCTGCCTGTCTAAGCCCCAGCCTTCTTTGTAGGCTCCGTCTGTCTTACCTCCTCCATGAAGCCTTCAATTCATCCGGGTGCTTGGTCATTGCTTTCTTTTCTATGTCTCTTTAGTGCTTAGTGCCAGCTTGTTCTGTTGTGTTTCTTGTTATATATTTATTCTGTGTCTCTAATTTGATTTTAAGTAATGACACTAGTTACCACTAGTAGTTACTGTATACAATAAAGTCTACAGTAGGTATACAAATTTTACCATAATATTTGTAAATTTTGTAAAATTTAAAGTAACCTGGTAAAGGTAGGCATTAGCCTACACCTGTTCTGGCAGTTCAGCTACTCCTCTCGCTTTCTGGTTTCTATCGTACATCCTGGGGACCTTAAACATACTAGATGCTTAACAAAGGTATGGTGATGAGGTGACTTATATTTTGGTTCACTCTTTTCAGGATGGTTTTTGGAAGGGGCAAGAGAAGCCGAGTCTGTTAGAATTTGTGGATTTTTCATTCTTCAAATTGCATGACACTGTCAGGCACCATCAAGGGCTTTTCATCTGAACTTCCACATGTCCAAATGGACCTTGTTACAAAAAGACTGATGTATGGTTTACTGTAATGTCAGGAAATCTATTACTGCATGGCACAGGGAAGATATTTGAAAGTGACTAGTGAGAATAGGGTTGGATGCTTTCTATAGGTTATTATTTACAGTATTAAGGGAATATATTTGTATATTTAAAAATTAAATGTGGGTAAACCTCATAGGTAAATCTCAGGAGAGAGATTAGATTTTTGAATCTTTCACTTAAGACTGTTCAAAACTTTGTACAGTTGCTGTTATTTTGATATAAAAATTATTAGTTGCTATATTGAGACTTGAGACACATTTTCAACACATCTTGTTATTCATTTAAGATCATCGGCCAGGCGCAGTGGCTCACGCCTATAATCCTAGCACTCTGGGAGGCCGAGGCGGGCGGATTGTTTGAACCCAGGAGTTCGAGACCAGCCTGAGCAAGAGCGAGACCCCGTCTCAACTAAAAATAGAAAGAAATTATATGGAAAGCTAAAATATATATATAGAAAAAATTAGCCAGGCATGGCGGCGCATGCCTATAGTCCCAGCTACTCGGGAGGCTGAAGCAGGAGGATGGCTGGAGCCCAGGAGTTTGAGGTTGCTGTGAGCTAGGCTGACGCCAGGGCACTCTAGCCCGGGCAACAGAGTGAGACTCTGCCTCAAAAAAAAAAAAAAAAAAAAGATCATGGAAGCTTTACATCAGTCTTATATAAGCATATTTTTAGATCTATTCCTTTTTTGGTGCCAATTTTTTATTAGATTATGACTCACTTTGGCACTTTGCTTTTGTAGCTTCCTAACCTATGACATTTTTATATCTTTGCAAATACCAAGTAATTGGACTATTCATCACAATTTCCATACTTAAAAAACTAACTTTAAGTATTTTACATTTATCAATAAAAGTAGCATTTTAATCATTTGTTTTTTCCTTATTATTTGATAAATGTCATTGGTTTTGTCTTTTTTATTTTTATAAGCCTATAATTTGCTTTTATTATTTAAATGTTCCTTGAGTCTTGGACTTAAATCCTGATAAGGGTTCGACTTTTTAAATACTTAGGTTTCTTATTTTTATGTGTGTGTCTTATGGAAAAATGAATGGCTTTGAAAAGATAAAAAGTGAAGACTTAGACATAGAAATTTATTCTAGGACATATAAATTATGAATAGAATTATATATTTATAAGAAGTTAATAATGTAAGTCTTCAGACTTTGTAATATTTTAAAGGAACCATTTCATTGTAAGAGAGCAGTTTGTCTTTTTACCTTCCCAATTATATTGAGATTTTGCCCAGTAATGCCTTTTTACTTAAACTGACACACCTTTGTCAAAGCTGTCTAGCAATCTGTTTTAGATCTCCTTTGTGGCACTTATCATAATTAAAGTATAGTTTGCATGAACATTTCTTTCAGATCCATTTCCATTCTCAGAAACTATAAGCTCTATGTGAGTAGGGAATCTTATTTGGTTCATTGCATATTCATTGCATAATGGCCTAGCTGAGTGCCTTGCCTAGCCTATGTGCTCAGTAACTTATTTGTGGCGACAGTCTATGCTTTTTTTTTAGTTCTCTTTATATTAATAAAAAAGCTTCAGTTTTGTAAAACTTTGTTTTTAGAGGCTCTAAAAAGGAACATATTAATCAAAAAGAAGAGCTGACTTCAATTTTACTTGTCTTGAAAATATTAAATAATTGACTATTAAAGTGACCTAAAGATCAAGGAAGATCATTGAAACTGGAAAATTTAAGGAGTTGAAGTTAAAGTTTTAGCTATTTTATTCAAAGGATATTGTCCTTCAAAACCTTCACTTTGCATTTTTGTTATTGTGGTTTAAGATGGTTGTAATTATTCTTGATTGATAATACCTATCAAAAAGCAACCCTAACCAGCCATTTCTGCTGGATTCTGAATGCTGAGGAACAAAAACTGAGAACTTTGTGAACTATTGCAAGTCATTTACAAAATGAGATGATAAAATTGACTTCACAAGATAATTTAGGCTTTAATGGAAAATCAGTGTGAAGTGCTTAGCAATGTGGCTGGCATACTGTAGGTGCTCTATAAATGTTATAATACTTCTCTGGATATAAGAAAACTACTTTTTTTCAAGAGTAATTGTAAATTTAAAAATTAATTTGTTACCATCAATCCTCAAAAAAAATGAATTTCTTTCCCACCCCAAATCAGTATCAAAATGCAAATATGGAATACTACTTTTAAAAAGAGGTGTTTAATGACAGTTGGTTGTGGTGGTGAGTCTTTTAACTTCAAGTTTCTGACTTGCCGTATCTTTGCTTGGAGGGAAGAATTATATAAAAACAAGAAAAAGAGGAATAGCAGACCCACCATGATTCTTTAACCTAGAGGTTGCAAACTGATGGTCTGTCAGCTGGATTTGGCCTGTAGGCTTATGTTTGGCTTATACTGTAATTTAAAAAAAAATTAGTTGCTAAAAATTAAAAATTGGGAGATGTCATGAAAAGAAAACGCAGGTTTGTGACATTTGAAAAACTGTAAGATAGGCAGCATGGAACCTATATTCCCAATTGCAGTGGTGCTAAGTTTAAGGTCCCCTCACCTCTGGGGCTCCATGGTTCCTCCCCCACCCGCGGTGGCTCTCAGGTGCCATCGCTCACTGCATTTGCACTGGTTTTCACATAGTGGGACTGAGGGGGGAGTGACAATGCTCACATCTATGGAAAGAAGGAAACCTAAAATAGGGCCATTTGTATGTGTTTTAAGAAAAACAAGAGAGCATATGGTAATTCTTTGTCAAAATAACATTTCTACGTGTTATCTGTCAAAAGTCCTACTTCTTAGGACTTGAGAAACAATTCTAATAAGAACTAATTAGTATGATATGTGGAAAAGATATGTAATGGAAAACTTTAACTAGAATGGGAATTAAAACATCAATAGGGATTATTTTAAAGTAAGAATAAAATTAGTGATACTGCTGTGAGGAAAAAATCTCTGATGCACATATATATGAAGAGAAACTTCCTGAGTGTCTAGAGACAGCAAGAGTAGCTGGGACTACAGGCACCCATCACCATGCCTGGCTGATTTTTTTTTTTCTTTTTCTGAGACAGGGTCTCACAAGGGATCTTCCTACCTCAGCCTCCCCAAGTGCCAGGATTACAGGGTCCAGCCTGCCTTCATTTCTCATGCTAAGCATGCTTCCTGAACTCATCAATCTAACACCTTCCAGCGAATTTGGAAAGCTATTAAAGTACAGTATTTAACCAAATGTATAGTTCATTTTGGAATCCTATAGAAGAAAGGCTGGCTTTTTAATTCACTACATCCCACCATAATTTTTAATTTTCCACCAATTCTTCCTCCCCCTTTCCACCTTTTGATCATTCCTCTGGTCCTGCAGAATCTTACTAATCTGACTTTTTAGAGTTACCTGTGAAATTAAATTGACAGATTCTCCACCCTAGAAACATCCCTTTTAAAAGTCATGCTTTCTCTTTGAACAATCCACTCTATCCATCCTGTTCCACTAGTTTAAAAAAAGAATGCTATTGAAAATTACCTTTCTGTGGGTAGTGCCATCATTTGATAGAACAGTTCTAAGAAACACTTGACAAAAAAATCCAGAAACCACAATGTACTTCACTCACTCATAAGGAAATACACACCTTGTTTCCTATATTGTTACAATTTGCAATTAGAAAGTGTAACCGTACAATCCTTGAGAAAATGTTAAAACATTTGCTGCCCAATTCTACCAAAATAAAATACAAATGACTGGTAGGAAATAATTGTATCTGCATTAAGCCACAGAATATAATATATTTTTTAAGTTTCAGTGGAATAATATCAGTAAAATTACTTTTGATTATGCCTGTTCAAATGAAGTACAAATGAATTTGTGAATAAATCTATATTACCTGTAATGGGAAACAGACTTTTAAAACTATAGGATAGTATCTTGACAGTGGTCACAGAGGTGCATGCATTTGTCAAAACTGATCAAACTGTATACATAAGAGCTGTGCATTTTGCTATATATGCATATATTAAAAAATCTCAATTTTTAAAAATTTAAAAATAAATTAGAATAAAATATGGAATGAGGAAAGGCAAAGGCAATCCTGTAGGTCTGACTTTCTATTTCCAGAATATGTTCACTGAAAGGGGCTAGAAGCAATGACACTTCAGTACTAATGAGAATACCCAACGCCCAGATTTTGGTTTCTACATATCATTTCCCGGTAAGAAAAACTAAGCCTCCTTAGAGACATGATCGATTCCAGAGATGGGGCAAAGAAGGTCCAAGACAAGCCTAGAACATTGTTGTGTCAAAGTAAAAAAGTGCTTTAAAAAAAAAAATGGGGCCATATCCCATATCCAAAGAACACCAGAGCCAGAATGAAGAGACTCCCACTGTCAAAATCCAGGACAATTTGAACATGAAAAAACATAAGGGCTGTAATGAATTATAACTCATTGAATAAAATAGGCATCTAACAGTCCATAGTAATAGCAGCTAGACAGATAAGGGAGTAAGAAGAATTCTTACAGAATTCAGAATGATAAATATAGATCTAATGACGAAACTGGAAGAAAATCACCATTCTACAACTGTAAATAGTAAAGACCAATTAAATCTATGGGATATTTTGTAGAGACGGGGTCTTGCTCTTGCTGAGGCTGCTCTTGAACTCAAGCAATCCTCCCACGTCAGCCTCCCAGAGTGTTAGGGTTACAGGTGTGAACCACAGCATCTGGACCATCCCTTTTACTTTTAATCTATATATGTCTTAATATTAATATTTAAAGTAGATAGTTGGGTCCTATTTTTTAATCCATTCTGACTGTTTCTGTCTTTTAATTGATGTATGTAGACTGTTGAAGTTTAATGTGATTACTGATATAGTTGAATTTAATATCTATATTTGTTACTGTTTTCTATTTCTTGCCCTTATTCTTTGTTCTTTTCTACTCTTTTTCTACCATATTGATTTAATTGAGCTTTTTATATGATTCCATTTTCTCTTCCTTCTTAGCATACCAAATATATTTTTACCTTTTTAGTGGTTGCCCTAAAGTTTGCAATACACATTTACAGCAAATCCACATCCACTTTGAAATAATACTATACTACTTTATGGGTAGTGCAAATACCTTGTAATAACAAAATATTCCTAAATGCTTCCTGCCATCCATTATACCATTGCTATCATTCATTTCACTTATATGTAAGCGTATGTAATCCAATACATTGTTGCTATTATTTTGAACAAGCTATTTTCTGCTAGATCAATTAAGAATAAGAAAAATAGCTGGGCATGGTGGCTCATGCCTGTAATCCCTGCACTTTGGCACTTTGGGAGGCTGAGGCAGGAGGATCACTGGAGCCCAGGAGTTTGAGGTTGCAGTGAGCTTATGATTGTGCCATCGCACTCTAGTGTGGGCAACAGAGTGAGACCTTGTCTCAAAAAAAAAGGAAAAAGAAAAGAATAAGAAAAATAAATGTTTTTATTTGCCTTCACTTATTCCCTCTGTAATGTTGTTTCTTTTTTCATTTAGACCCAAGTTTCTGGCCTATATCAATTTCTTTCTCCCTGCAGAACTTAACATTTCTTGCAAGACAGGTCTACTGACGATAAATTCCCTCAATGTTCGTTTGTCTGAGAGAGAAAGTATTTCTCTTTCTCTTTTGAAGGATACTTTCTCAGCATACAGAATGCTAGTTTGATTGGGTTTTTTCCCCCTCAACACTTTAAATATCTTACTCCACTCGAGTTTTTGAGGAGATATGGGATATAATTCTTACCTTTGTTACTCTATGAGTACGGTGTTTTTCCATTTTAAGGTTTTCTGTTATCTTTGATTTTCTGGAGTCGGCATATGATAAGCTTTAGTGTAGTTTTTTGGGCATTTATCCTGCCTGGTGTTCTCTGAGGTTCCTGGATCTGTGGTTCTGTGTCTGACACTGATTTGGGGAAATACTTAGTCATTGCTTCAAATACTGCTATTTCTTTCTCTTTTTCTTCTCCTGATATTCCCATTACGCGTGTATTACATGTTGTGTAGTTGTCCCATGGTTCTTGGATATTGTGTTCTTTTTTTTTTTCCCGGCCTTTTTTCTTTTCGATTTTGGAGGTTTCTATTGAGCTATGCTCAAGCTGAGCAATTCTTTCCTCAGCCATGTTCAATCTGTTAGTGAGCACATCAAGGCATTTTTAATTTGTTACATTGTTTTTGATCTCTAACATTTCTTTTTGATTTTCTCTCAGAATTTCCACCTCTTCTTACATTATCCCTCTGTTCTTGCATGCTGTCTGCTTTATCCATTAGAGTCTTTAGCATATTAATCATAGTTTTGAATTCTTGGTCTGATAATTCCAACATCCCTGTCATATCTGAGTCTGGGTCTGGTGCTTTCTCTTTTTCCTCAAACTAAGTTTCTTGCCTTTTAGTAGGCCTTGTACTTTCTTCCTGATAGCCAGACATGTTGGTACTGGGTAAAAGGAACTGCTGTAAATAGGCCTTTAGTACTGTGGGCAAGGTGTGGGGGGAGGGGAAGTGTCGTATAGTCTTAAGGTTAGTTCTCAGTCTCTTAGTGAGTCTGTGTCCCTAGACTGTAAACTTAGCCAGTGCTTCTCAGTCTTTTCCCCTTCACTCACATGGAAGGCTGTAGGAGGGCTAGAGTTGGGCATTTCTCTACTCTGTTGTCTACAGGGAGCTGGAATTGGCTATTTCCCTTCTATATGGAAGCCTAGAGTCAGATGGAGTTGGGTATTTCTTTCCTCCCATGTTAGTTAGGCTCTGGTTAAGTAGTTTCTGCTGAAGGCAGGCTTGTTAAGAACTGAATGCTCTGCTGTGTTTCAACAGGGTTCCTTTTCCCCTCCCCTTGCTGTAAGCATGAAGAGATTTTTGTTAATTATAATTCAGGTTTTCCTACACCAGCACTCCTTCCTGCTGAGGTTCTGTTCATGGGTTTCTGGGCTGGTAAGTTGTGATCCTTTGTAAGTTGCCTGTCTCCACTTTGGGGGCCAGTGGTTTGCCCTGTGACCTCACTTCTCTGATGGCTCTTAAAAGAGTTGATTTTTCAGTTTATTCAGTTTTTTACTTGTGAAGTTTGAGAATCAGTTCCCAAGCAAATTACATGCTGGACTGGAAACCCAAAGTTGATATTTTCTTTTTGAATTATAAATTTAAAGAAAATAGGTGTTTTTAAAATTAGGTAATTTTTTCTATACTTTGTAACACACAGATTTTATAATGAAAATTTTAAGGCTTTTCCCTTAACATCTGTGTTATATTAAGGTTGTGCTGTATTTGAGCCTGAATTATTGGTATGAGATGTAGGAATTACTTTCAAAAGTATTTCTTGAATGTGCAGCAAAATTTGTCTTGTTCTTAGCAATATCTGTGGCTGCATGTTACAGTACAAAAAGGTACTGTACTTTCCAACATTTTGATGAAAAATTTCAAACATACAAAGAAGTTAAAATAATTCTACTGTGAACACCTATATGGATATATTTGGCTATTTATCTGTCATCCCTCTGAATTGATTAATACATTTCACTATATTATATATTGCACAATATTTGCAGACATCAGTGCAGTTCCCACTAAATACTTCATCATGCACATCACTAATTAGAATTCACTATTTGTTTACATGTTCAGAGAAGATAGAGACCCAGTTCATTATTTAAGAAGCTGATAAGTGAAAGAAACAAATATTTATTCCTGGCATTCTTATTCCCTGGAAAACCAAATAATAGTTGAAATTCCCAAATTATAGGGGAAGTATCCCTTTATAAAATATATCTGCATTTTCATTCCTAGGTATTTATCCTAGTGAAATGTAAACTTAGGTTCACACAAAAACCTGTATGTGAACGCATACAGCACCTCTATTCATAATTGCCTCAAACTAGGAACAAGCCAGAAGTTCTTTTGAATGGTGAATGGTTAAAAAAACTGATGCATCTATACCATGGAATTCTATTCTGCATCAGAAAGGAACGAACTATTGTTACATGCATCAATGTGGATGGATCAAAGGCCCTGGTGGAACATAATTGAGTTTAGGGATTTGAAACTATGGCCTGAGTTTGTATCCTGGTCTCCTACTCATTGACAAGCCACTTGTCCTGTCTGAACCCCATCTCCCATAAAATCGAGAAGAATATTGACTTAAGTCATGAGATTGTTGCCAAATTCACTTAGAATGTGGGTGAAATCCTGTTTTTAAACTATGAAGTGCTACAGTTTTGATACCACTTTCACAATCACCACTGGCATTTTGCCTCAGTTTATGGTCAAGCATTCTGGTTCTCCGTTTCCAGAATTCCCTTCTCTGTCCCCTCCTCATCTCCCACTGATACCCCAGTCAGGACATCACATGCCCATCTTCTATAACCTCTCTTGTTTCATTCATCACAGGTTACTCATAGGGGTTCCAGTTACATGCTTTGAAAGTTTTGTCAATACTTGAATTGTAAATGGTAATCCCGTCTGGGAACAAACAAAACTTGAACTCAGAGAGAGCGAGTCCAGTGCTCTCCTATCTATTTTAGTTTCACTTCTCTTATTATGAATAGTTTATTCATTGTGAAAATCTCTTCTCAGTGACAGGGAAGGCAAAAAATCACTCTCAACTTTTCCTGCTGTTTTATTAAAATTGTAAGATATATACAACATAAAATTTACCATTTTAATCATTCTAAGTGTACAATTCATTGGCTTTAAGTACATTTACGGTGTTGTGCGGTCATCACCATTGTGCATTTTTAGAACTTTTCATCATCCCAAACAGAAACTCTGTGCCTTTTAAACAATAATTCCCCATTACTCCCTCCTTCCAGCCTCTGGTAACCACTGTTCTACTTTCTGTTTTCTATGAATTTGCCTATTCTAGGTACCTCATGTGGGTGGAATCACATATTTGTGTTTGACTTACTTCACCTCGCACATTGTTTTACAAGGCTCAACCATGTTGTAGCATGTATCAGTACTTCATTTCTTCTTATTGCTGAATATTACTCCATTGTATAGGTTAATTTATCCATTCATCGGTTAATACACGTTTGGGTTATTTCCACTTTTTGCCTGTTGTTCATAATGCTACTGTGAACATTCTAAGTTTTTGTGTGGAAATAGGTTTTTATTTCTCTCAGTTGTATAGGTGTGGAATTATAGAGTCATAGAGTAACTCTGTGTTTAACCATTTGAAGAACTGGTTTTCTTTTCCAAATTGGCTGCAACATTTGCATTCCTACCAGCAGTGTATCAGGGTTCCAGTTTCTCCAGTCTTCACCAACACTTGTTATTATTAATATTTTTTTGATTATAGACATCCTATTGGGTATGAAGTAGTATTTCATTGTGGTTTTTATTTGTATTTCCCTGTTACTAATGTTCACGTGTATTCGTGTGCTTATTGCTCATTTGCTTATTTCTTTCAAGAACTGTTTTTTAATTGGGTTTTAATTGGGTTGTCTTTATATTATTGAATTGTAATGAGCCTTTCTATATTCTAGCTATAAGTCCTTATCAGATACATGATTTGGAAAATTTTTCTCCCATTCTGTGGGTTGTCTTTTCACTTTCTTTCTTTTTCTTTTTTCTTTTCTTTTTTTTGAGAAAAGGTCTTGCTCTCCTGGGGTAGAATGCAGTGGTGTCATCTTAGTTCACGGCAACCTCAAACTCCTGGGCTCCAGAGATCCTCCTGCCTCAGCCTCCTGAGTGACTGGGACTGTAGGTGTGCACACCAGGCCTGGCTAATTTTTCTTTTTTTTGTAGACATGGGGTCTTGTCTTTGCTCAGACTGATCTACGAATTTCTGGCCTCGAGGGATTCTCCTGCCTTGGCCTCCCAAAGTGCTAGGATTACAGGCATGAGCCACCGCATGAGGCCTACTTTTCACTTTCTTTATGGTGCCCTTTAAAGCACTACAGTTTTTAATTTTCATAATGTTTAGTTTATCTATTTTTTTTCTTTGTTACTTTTTTTGTGTATGTACCTTAATTTAATATGTCTTTTAAGTCTATTTTAATCTACTGGTTCTTCCCTGTACTGCCTGCCCCCCGCCCCCATTTATCTGTTGAAGAATTGTGTCTGTTTGACCTGTAGAGTTTCCTATGGTCTGGATTTTTTTTTATTGTGTTCTCATGGTACAGTTCAACTTACCTCTCTGTCTTCTGTATTTTCTACAAATTGGCAGCTACGTCAAGAGACTTGATCAGATTATGTTCAATGGCTTTTAAATTTTATTTTTAAAATTATTATACTGTTAAAATTGACCTTTTGGGGGGTATATAGTTCTATGAATTTTAACACATCTATAGATTAATGTAACTACCACCACAATCGCTACACAGTCACCTAAAAATGCCTTCATGCTATCCCTTTGTAGTCACACACTTACCCCTTCCCTAACCCATGGAAACCACCAATCTGTTCTCTGTCACCATAGTTTTGTCTTTTTGAAGTACCCTTTTGAGACTGGCTTCTTTCACTTAGCATTATTATGCCTTTTGGGATCCATCCAAGATGTTGCATGTATCAATAGTCTTGTTCCTTTGTGTTGTTGGTTAGTATTCCCTTGAGTGGATGTGCCAGTTTGTTTATCCTTTCACTTCTTGAAAGACTTTTTGGATTGTTTCTAGTTTTTGGTGATTATGAATAGGGCTGCTGTATACATTCATGCATATATTTTTGTTCTAACATAAATTTTCATTTCACTAGGTAAATACCTTGGAATGGGATTACTGGTATATTTATAAAGAAATATTTCCATATTGGTTTTCCAGGAAATAGGAAAGGCAAGATAAATGCTTGAGGCTTTTTTTTTTTTTTTTTACTTAGCAGTTTCTTTTAATAGACTATTTTTAAGAGCAATCTTAGGTTCACAGCAAAACTGAAGGGCAAATACAGAGAGTTCCTGCATTCCCCCTGAGCCACACAGGCATAGCCTGCCCCACTGTCAGCATCCCCCACGAGAGCAGTACGTGTGTTACAACTGATGAATCTATGTGGACATGTCATTATTAACCAGTCTATGCATTACATTAGGGTTCACTCTTGGTGTTGTACAGGATATGGGTTTTGACAAATATATAATGATGTGTATCCACATTATAGTATCATATACAGAGTAGTTTCACTGCCCTAAAAATCCTCTGTGCTCCACCTATTTATCCCTCCTTCCCCTCAACCCCCGGCAACCACTAATCTTTTTACTGCCTTCATAGTTTGCTGTTTTCAAAATGTCATACAGTTGGAATTGTAACAATTTTTAAAATAATGAATTGGCTCCCTGTCTTTTCTGAAGGTGATTGATTTTCTTTTCTTTTTTGAATTGATATGAACCCATTTGTTGGTTCAATCCACTGTAGTTTTTATACTTGTTGAAAGTCAAACTGTCCCATTTTTGGCCATGGGAATGTCTTCACTTTGGCTTCTGAGTCCTTTTGACATGATTCAAATAGTTTTTTATAATTCCCTTACTACCTTGTAAAACGAGACATTCCAGGAACATCTACAATTTCTGCCTCACACCTGGAGTATCTCCAAGAAGCCTTGTTTTTTCCAATGGAAAATGGTATTCCAAAACCCCAGTCAGGACTGTAGAGATGCTCGGATGCTTTAGTCTTTGTTTCTAGGTCTTTTCAGTGGATATACTTGCAGATAAAAATTGGGAATCCTGATTTTCAAGGACATAAGGGTGATAGAATATTCCATAATTACTCATTTATTTTGTCAAACATTTCATATCTGACAGTTATAGAATAACAATACAAATATATCCACCACCAATTGAAAACATTTTTTTGCATATGCTCTCCATTCCTCCGCATTACCTGTGTAGTTGTGTTCTATATGTTACCAGTTCATGTAGCCATTAGAGCATATATGTCCATTATACCCATCATACTCTGTTTTCATCCCCATTTAGTCTACAAGTAACTATTTAATACTCATCTCCAGTCTTCATGTCAACATCCCTCTACTTATGTTGGTTCTCTGAAACTCATTTTCTAGTAGATTTCTCTAGAAAGACCCATAGGAACAGTATTCCCTGAAGTTTTTATATGATGATATGTGTAATGTTTATACTTGAAAAATAGTTATACTAACAATAAAATTCTTGGCTTTCATTTTCTTTCCTTGAGTATTTTAATTTTTTTCTGGCATAAAATACTTATTTTGGAAAGTCTGTTGTTAATGTAATTTTTTTTCCCTTGATGTTTTTGCCGGGATGCCCAAGTAATATTTTTTCCTTAAAAATCCTGTAATTTTACTATAATACATCTTGGTGTTGATTATTTTGGCTCAATATTCTCAAATTTCAGTGTATGCCTTAATATATAGTTTTTAATCTTTTACTTTAGTAAAATTGTTTTGAATTATAGTTTTTAGTATTGGCTGTTCCCTTACCTTGGCTTTCTCCAGGGATTCCTGTTAAAAGTTGGAATAATTTTTGTCACTTTCTCTAGAATCCTTGTATTTCTTCATTTCTTTTTTTACTTTTAGGATTCTTCTTCTCATTTTCCATTTCTCTTAGGGCATTATCGATTGTGTTTATTCACTCTTTTGTTCCTTGTTTTTATTCTCCATTTCTGAAATAAATTTTTTCATTTATTTCTAATTCTTTACTGAGTCATGTTCTCACATTTCTGAGTTTCTTCCATTCTGATGTTGTTTTTCATACTTTATGTAATTTTCTTAATGTTTTTAGCTCACTTTGAAATAGTAGGCTATAGTACATTGGTTTTGTGTTTCTGCCCTTCTGGCATGCTTTAAATGGTCTGTAGGGATGTTGTTTTGCTACCTATGAAAATATTAGTAAAAGGAAAAACTTAGCACATAGTCTTTGTGCTGAAGCTCTTCTTCAATATCTCCATTCCCTCAATATTCTTTTTCCAATTTTTTTCATTGTGGTAAAATATATATGCATAAAATTTATCATCTTAACCATTTTTAAGTGTACAGTTCAGTGGTATTAAATACATTAATAATGTTGTACAACCATCACCACCATTCATCTGCAGAACTCTTTTCACCTAGTAAAAACTAAAACTATACTTACTAAACAATGACTGTCCCTTCTCCCCTTCCCCCTCCCCTGGCAACCAAGATTCTACTTCTGTGTCTATGATTTTGACTGTTCTAAGTACCTCATATAAGTGGAATCATGTAGTGTTTTTCTTTTGGTGACTGGCTTATTTCACCTAGTATAATATAATGTCCTTAAGATTTATCCATGTTGTAACAGGTATCAGAATTTCCCTCCTTTTAAAGGCTGAATAATATTCCATTGTATGTATATGCCACATTTTGCTTATCTATTCATTGATAGATACCTGGATTGCTTCCACATTTTAGCTATAATAATGCTGCTGTGAACATGGGTGTACAAATAAAAAAGCACTGGGAACAATTGTATACCAACAAATTGGATAACCTAGAAAAAATGGACAGATTCCTGGAAACAAAATCTATCAAGACTAAATCATGAAGAAATAGAAAATTGGAATAAATCTGTAACTAGTAAAGAGATTGGATGAGTAATAAAAAATTTGCTGACAAAGCCCTGAACCTGATGGCTTCGCTGGTAAATTCTACCCAACACTTGAAGAAGAACTAACACCAGTCCTCAATTTTTTCCAAAAAATTAAAGAGGAGGTAACACTTCCCAATTCATTCTATGAGGCTATCATTACCTTGACACCAAAGTCAGAAAAAGACACTATAAGGAAACTATAGTCAAATATCCCTTATGAACACTGATGCAAAAATCCTCAACAAAATACTAGCAAATCTTCCCCTAGTATTTTAAGAAGTTTGCTGAAGCATGTAATGGTTCGTTCTTTGGTTAGTAACTTTAGGGAGCAAATGAAGAAGTCTTCATATTTCTTTTAGCTCAGTGATTTTTTTTTTTGCTTTAAAATTTACAAAGTAGACGGAAGTTTGTTACAGATCATTTCCTATATTGAGGGCACTAGTGTGAACTAAACAGCAAAATACTCAAAATTCTCAAAATAAGTGTTATTTAGATAAATGTAGAAGTTATTTTTTTCTTCTGTTGAGCAGTAGTTACATGTGCTAGAATCATAGTTTGAGTGAATCAAAATATGTACTTGCGACCTGTCATATATGAACCGGAATCCCATCTCTGCCACCTACTAAATCTGACTCTATAGAGCCCTTTGAAACACACAGTAAAATAGGATATAATTTCCAAGAGGGCAGGGTTTTTTGGATTCTTTGTTTTTTGGATTCATTGCTGTATCCCCAAGTTTAGATTAGTTCCCAGGACACATAGCTAGCACCCAGTAAATATGTGTTGAATGAAGATGAAGAGTCCCTACCTTATAGACTTGTTTTGAGGATTAAATGTGATAAGTATGTGAATGTTGTAAAACCAGCCATGTATTAAATAAGTACTTGGCTTGTGTCCGTTTATCTTACCTTTTAATTTCTGTGACTGTATCCTCACACATAAAAAACTTGATTGCTACTTATTTTTTAAGCCACTTCCATCTGTAGACATCTCTGTGTGTGTATCAAAAATACTGTATTTCATAACAATTTGCCTATCTGCGAAAACTTCAGTTACATAAAGTTTAAGATCTTTGCAACTTGAGTTTTCCTAGAAAACTAATTTTTATCCTCAAATTAAAAATTTATGCTTGAAGTTTGGTGCTTCCTTTGACTATGCATCTCATCTCCTAAAAGTAATGGCACTTACACCATCAACTTCAAAGATTAAGAGATCATTACATTTTTCAAAAAAATTCCATGCTACTGCCTACAATTTATACTGCTCCCTTACTAAAAGTGAGTATAACAATATGAAGAATGTGTTGTTTTCCCTCTCTTGCCAAAATGGTAAACTTGATTCTAAGGGTATCATTGCTACATCATGGTTAGCCACAGATATTTCTTGATCTACATTTTATTCATTACTCAGGTCAGACTTGAGTGTGGGGGTGTGTGTGTGTGAATGTATATATATATGTAGATTCTAAATCTTTCTGTTCTGAAAGTATTCATTTTTCTATCCTAAGTAAATTCATATCTCCCGTTTTATTCTAGTCTTAGTTTGTGTGTGGATAAAACCCTAATTACTCTATAGCCTAATTTTACTATTTTTTGGTAAGAATTTTTTAAACAGATTTATTGAGATGTAATTCACATATACAATTCACCCATTTAAAAGACACATTTCAGTGGTTTTTAGTATATTTGCAGATCTGTACAACCATCATCCTACTCAGTTTTAGAATGTTTTCATCTAAATAGTATTCTGGATTTTACTCTGTTGTTATATCATGGACAATTGGCACAGGATTTGGGAAGAGAAAGTATGGCATCAAGATTAGTGTCTGGAGTCAGACTGATCTGGGTTTAAATCTCAACTCTCTGCCATTTATTAACCGTATGACTTTGGCCAGATTACTCAACCACTGTGAGTCTCAGTTTTCTTAATCTATAATATGGAATTAGTAGTGGTACCTGTCTCCTAGGCTTAAATAAGATAATAAATGTATAGAATTTAGCACAGTAACTGGCACATAGTAAATGTTCAAAAAACAGAGCTCAGTAAATATCATTGTTGCCATAATTTTGTTCTTAAATCAACCAGCAAGTGTTTGATGCTATTAGGCATTGTTATTAAGTACTGAATTGTGTTTCTATCAGTGATTCAGAATGTTTTCTGTATCTAGCAACCTTTTAATACAGCTGCTTACATTATTTTCTTACAAAAACTTCTGATTACTCTTGGAGAATACAATTGGTTTCCTATTGATAGAGAACGATAATAGTAGTTTACACTTAGAAAGTGCTTACTGTTTGCCTGGCACTGTTCTAAGTTCTATCCCTGTATTAACTCCTTTGATCTTCACCTTTCAGATGCATGCAATTATTGTCCTCATTTTACAGATTGGGTATAGAGGAGGTTAAGCAACTTTGGTCAAAGGATTATGACAGGTAAGTGGAGTAGCCAGAAATCTAACCTTGGTACTCAGTCTGGCCAGAGAGCACATGCTCTTATCCCTATATTCCTCACTTTGACCCTCTCCTTCCTAAAAGAATGGCAGATGATTTCAAACATCTTGACATCTTGGCTGCTAGGGGTTCTATGTTGAGAAGGACTGAGGTCTTTAATGCTTGGTTCCAAGGAGAACTGAAATGAGTAGTGATGTCTCCTATGGGTCTCAGGGGGCCTGTATATTTATCATCTGGGTCAGATGATACATTGATGATCCTGCTTCACCACCCTAGAATGCGACTCCCCTGTGGGACCATGGCCAGGCACCGAGCACCCTTCCTGGGCTCTCCCTGCAGAATACCTATTTGAAGCTGCACCACCCCCCTCCTTG
Organism: Varecia variegata; assembly: GCA_028533085.1. Classification (NCBI taxonomy): domain Eukaryota; kingdom Metazoa; phylum Chordata; class Mammalia; order Primates; family Lemuridae; genus Varecia; species Varecia variegata. The sequence goes on along the minus strand of CM052446.1, from coordinate 4,656,603 downwards.
CATGCTGTCAAATCCTGCCAGTCCTTGGAAGGCTACCCTAAATTACTTCTCTGGAGTCAGCCCTGGTGATCTTCCCACCTGTGAAGCAGTGGTCTTTTGTGCTCCTTAGTTAATCATCATGTGTAGTGGTATGACAACACTTGTATTGTCATCTGCTGTCATTATTTAAATTTTAATATCTTTATGGTTTGACTCCACATGTTGATTAAATGTTGCTTGTAGGTAGGGAACTGTATCTTAAGTGCTACAGTGCCCCTGGAAGTATCATATATATTTTTCTTTCTCTTTAAGTCACTTGTCTGTTGATGATAGAATATTCTCTGAAATTTTTTGGTGTAAATGATCCAAAGTAAAAAAAAATAATAATAGTAATAGTCTCTGAAATTCAAATATATCTAGCCTCACAAATTTAGTCCCAAAGGTACAGGATATGTTTTTGCAAGAAGGTGGGTAGTCCCTAGTCAGGCTGTTGGATTATGTGCATTATATTGGGGTGGTTGCTTCTGATTATCTGCCTGCAACTCTTTGGAACCTGGTGTTGCTTCCTTTTGAAATCTTCCTTGATTGCCCTAGTTGCTGCCCGTGCTGCATATAGGCCCCTCCCTTAGGCATGTGACTCACTGATTTAAAAGACAGTGCTATACAGTAATTAACTACGTGCCTCTCATCACATAGAGATGAGAGCTTAAATGTAGGCTTCCCAGCTAAAACTTTCTTCCCTGTGTGTTTACCCACCTACAGACATGTAGCAACACTGTCCCACACCTGGCCTTTGGAGGAAGTTTCTCTAGACTATTTCCCCCTCCTGTTGGAAGTGATTAGTTTACATACTCCTATACAAGTGATAGATTTTACAGGGGTGCTGTTAATTGAAAAGAATTTTATTTTCTGTAATTTCTAGAATGTCATTACTCTCATTGATACATCTTGGGTGAGTGACAACTGGGTTTTTAGTAAAGATAATTTTAAGTTTTTAGTAAATAATAATTAAGTCAAATATTATATGACAGATTGATTGAATTAAATTCTGGCATAACTAGTACATGTCCTTAAGGTGATAGATGGTTATCCATTTTTCATGAAGTGTAATTAGTTTTTAAGGAAACTGTATCCATGTAAACAAATTCATTCCACCCTTACTATCTGCTTAGCAATCCTGAAAAATATTTTAAATATAATCTTAGAGTATGCGTCATTAGGAAATAAATCTAATTTGGGAAAGAAATTTTAAATATTCTTCTATTCGCTATATAGGACATTTAGAGATACTATTTTAATGTGTCAGTATAGTTATATTAATATCTATTTCGGCAATATCAAATAAAATCTTCATAAATTATATATTGTATAATTGAATTGCCAAAAAAAGTTCTTGCCCTTGTTTCTGAAGCACAGCCATAATCTTTGACCTTTTAAGCAAGATTTAATTTTTCATTCAACTTATGTTTTACAATTTCCAGAAAAAAATGTTTAAAAATTTACTGATAGGGGAAAGATCTTTGGGACTTCCTTGTGCATCTGTCAATATTTGATTTTAATAAACTCAGACCAACATTGTTCACTAAACCCTACAAGTAAAATTATTACTCGTAACTAATAAAGTACATATTTCCCACATTTTTACTTTAAAAACTTACAAATTCATAGTTGAATGGATAGTAAATACTCATTCACTTGCAAACATTTTGCCTCATTTGCTTTCTCTTTCTCTCTGTTTTAAAAACATACATTTTGTTTCTGAGCCATTTGAAAGTAAACTGCAAACATCTAGACAGTTAACCCCTACATATTTTAGCAGGTATATCCTTAGAACAGGTTGTTTTCCTGAAGAGTTATTATCAAACCTTAGAGATTTAGTATTAATACAATATTATCTAATATGTGACCCTTATTTACATTTCCTTTATTTTCCCATCAGAACAGTTCTTTATAGCTGTTTTGATTTTTGATCCAGGAACCAATCAAGGAAAAAAATATATATATATTGCATTTGACTGTTAAATTTCTTTAGCCACTACCCCGCCTCTACTACCCGTGCCCCCATGGTCTTTTATGCAAACTTATCATGCTTTTTCTTTTTATATATAGGATATCCCACAGTTTGATGATTATATTTCATGACTATTAATACATTAAAATTAAAATATTTTGTAATGAATACAATGTAGATAGCATTGTGTATTTTCCATTGCATTACATTAGGAGGTGAAGTAAATTTTTTCACTTTATAATAGCTTAATATTTGTTTTGATGTATTGCTCTTAAAGATTTGTGATAGTGTCCTCAAATTTCAAAATACAGTCTTGCAATAATTTATTCTTAATTTGTTAGTATGATATATTCCAAAAATATGGAAAGTGCTGTAGTACTATGTCTATATACATAATAGATAATTATACACATTTACATAAATGTAAAGACATTTATGACATCTGGGTATGTAGCTAAATACACAGATTTTAAAAATATTAACATTTAGCTGTGTTTGCTTCAGATTAAAATAGAATTTACATTCTAAAACCTGCCCTACACACAAAGGTATGTATAATATAGATGCACATTTTAAATAATAATAATCGTAAGTGAATAAATCTGGCCCAACCTTCTTTCTTAAGAAATGTAATGTCATCTTTGAACCCTTTTATGCCTCCAATTACTTCTCCCTCTCCAGAGTTAACTGCCCTCCTAAATTTTAGTGTTATTCCCTTAGTTTTTCTGTAAGATTTACCACATTTGTATTTTCTCTTTAATATGCATTTTTTTTGCTTGTCCTATTTTTGAGCTTTATAAGAATGGAATTATACTGTATGTATGTATTCATCTTGGACTTGTTCTTTTAATTCAACATTTTAATTTTGAGATTTCATTCATATTGACATTCTTAGCTGAGGTTCATTCATTTTCGCTACTATGTTGTAATTCCATTTTGGTTTTTTTGTTTTTTTTTTTGAGACAGAGTCTCGCTCTGTTGCCCGGGCTAGAGTGAGTGCCGTGGCGTCAGCCTAGCTCATAGCAACCTCAAACTCCTGGGCTCAAGCAATCCTACTGCCTCAGCCTCCCGAGTAGCTGGGACTACAGGCATGCGCCACCATGCCCGGCTAATTTTTTTCTATGTATTTTTAGTTGGCCAGATAATTTCTTTCTATTTTTAGTAGAGACGGGGTCTCGGCTCTTGCTCAGGCTGGTCTCAAACTCCTGAGCTCAAACAATCTGCCCGCCTCGGCCTCACAAGTGCTAGGATTACAGGCGTGAGCCACTGCGCCCAGCCACTATGTTGTAATTCCATTTTGTGAGTATACTACAGTTTATCCATTTTGCTGTTCTTTGACACTTGGGTTTCCTCTAGTTTTTGCTATTAAGAAAACAATACTGTAAATATTGTTGTGCATGTCTCACTGTAGCGGTATAGAAACAGTCCTCTAGGTTTTATACCCAGAGCTAGAATTGTTGTATCTTTGGGTATGTGTACTGTCAACTTTACTAGGTAATGCCAAAATGTTTTCTTTTAAACAGTTGTGGATTAATCCAAATAAGGAATTCAAGAGGAGCAGGTTTGTGATAAGACGGAAAAGCAAGGTGAGTTATGTTTCATGTGTTTTGAGTCTTAGCATATCTATTTAGACATGTCAAGTAGGAGTCTGAGATGTATTTGCTTTTAAGCTCCACCCATCTTTGTTTTTTCCTGGGTTGACTCATTCAGGTATGTCATCTTTCCCTTCTCCTTAAGTGGTCTTTTTTTTTTTTTAATCATAATATCGCAGCATAACAATTACTTGATTGTAATGGAAGATGTGTTCAGTTTTTATACCTCAGTCTCGGGCTGTCATATGCAGCCTTTTTATTTCCCTGCAGGGTCCCCAACACCCCACCCTGCCACCAGTGAAACTTAGGAAGGCAGGGGGCACAGTGGTGGCTGAGAAGCTTCAGCAACTCCCCTCCTCCATCAATCATATCACAGCCTAAGAACCCCCCGCCCCCTCCCATGGAAAAATTGTCTTCCATGAAACTGCCTGAATCATCCTGAAACAAGTCCGTGGTGCCAAAACCACGGGGGAGGTTGGGGGCTGCTGCTGTAGACCTTTCTGATTCCCAGGGATGATGTAAATGAAAAACGGGTAGAGGGTAGTGGTATTGGCAAATGTGCATTCCAGGTAGGTGTTAGCAAAGAAGAGAAAACTTAAGAAAAAGATGAGGATACAAGCTAAAACATACAAATAAGCAAGTAAATAAGTAGACACAACAACACTCTTTGGGGACCATTTAGGTCTAGAATAAACTGTGTATTAATAGTCCCTGATGATTTCACTATATTGTAGCATAACTCTGTAATTGGTGTTCATAATGTCAATTCTAAATTTCTTTGTGTGTTGAGAAGGTGCAACAATGCACATTTTAGAAGAATTAGTGGACCCTTAGCAATCTAGAATCACTTCCTGACAATTCCTCATAGTAGAAATTTTATTGTTTCATGTGGTGAAATTCAGAGTAGCCTGCTCCAAGGTACTTTTGCTTATCAGTCAATAAAACAAAAGGTCTATTGGTAATTTCTGAAAACCTCTATAGCTACAGTCCCCACTTGAACTGGTACCAGTCCATGTCCTATTAGGAACTGGACCACACAGCAGGAGGCGAGCAGCAGAAGAAACTTCATCTGTATTTATAGCCACTCCTCATTGCTCACTCACCTCCTGAGCTCCACCTCCTGTCAGATCAGTGGCAGCTTTAGATTCTCACAGGAGCACAAACCCTACTGTAAACTGCGCATATGAGGGATCTAGGCTGAGAATCTAATGTCTGATGATCTGAGATGGAGCTGAGGCAGTGACACTAGGTGATGCTAGCACTGGGGAGCAGCTGCAAATGCAGATAGTCAATAGCAGAGAGGTTTGACTGCATAATAAATGTAATGCGCTTGAATCATCCGAAACCATTCCCACTCCCCCCACCCCCAGTCCGTGGAAAAATTGTCTTCCATGAAACCAGTCCCTGGTGCCAAAAGGTTTGGGGATCACTGCTCTATAGGAGAAAAACAGGTGATATGCAGTATATTTCTCTACTGACTAAATTGGATTTACTTGGAAAGGCAAAGAGGATGTATCAAATAATTTAAATGTCTTATGTTATAGTATGTTATTAAATTGTAGTGAATAAAAGAATATCGAAGTGATTTTCATGCTTCACAGTTGGGAAAGATAAATTGAGAAAGAACATAGAGATAGATGATTATCTGGGGGTTGATTTTGCTGCAGGTGCTACCCCTAGAATAGAATGACACTCACCTTGGGATAACCACTGCTTCACAGAGCCAGAGGAGGAGGGATACTAAGAGGAAAAGGCCCTTTCCTAACTTAAGACTGAGGACTCAGAAGTTGACCTGGGAACTGCTGTTTTGTTTAGTCCTCTACTACGGAGACTCTTCATTCCATAGGAAACTAGAAACCACTGCAGAATTGAAGTTTCCTAGCTAATCTTTTCTTCTTTGCTATACAAAAAATGCACATGTGGCCGGATGCTGGGGCTCACGCTGCCTATAATCCTAGCACTTTGGGAGGCCAAGGCAGGACAATTATTTGAGGCCAGGAGTTCAAGACCAGCCTGAGCAACATAGCAAGACCCTTGTCTCTACAAAAATTTTTAAAAACCCAGCCATACATGGTGGCACGTGCCTGCAGTCTCAGCTACCTAGGAGGCTGAAACAGGAGGATTGTGTGAGCCCAGGAGTTTGAGGTTGCAGGGAGCTATGATCACACCACTGTGTGATCACGCCACTTACATGCTCACCGACAATGCATGAGAGATCCCGGGAGACAGAGTGAAACCCTGTCTCAAAAAAAAAAAAAAAAAAAAGCACACAGGTATATGCACACATATATATACTCACACCCACATAAAAGAAAGATGATGTCTTGAATAGTCTTTGAACAGTTATTTTACTATTCAAGATCTAATGGAATGCAGAGGTAAAAACACTATCTTTAGAAAATAGATATTTTAAAATTTTGAAATAATTATAGATTCACAGGAAATTGCAAAAATAGTAAGGAGAGGTCCCTTGCACCCTTCATCTTTCCCCTGATAGTCACTTCTTACTACCCATAATACAATATCAAACCAGAAATTGATATTGGTAGCTTTCATGTATAGTTCTATGTTGTTTAAATGTACGTGTAGTAGATTTGGGTAACCACCGTGGCAGCAAGACACAAATTCTGTCACCACAAAGTTCTCCCTTGTACTACACACACCTGCCCCCTTGACAACTGTTAATCTGTTTTCGTCTCTGTGATTTTGTCATTTTGAGAATGTTTAATGGAATCATCTAGTGTGTGACCTTTTGAAATTAGCTTTTTTTCCCATCAGCCTAATTCCTTGAGATCTATCCAAGTAATGTGAATGAACAGTTCTTTCCTTTTTATTGCTGAATAGGATTTCGTGGTATGGATGTACCATAGTTTGTTCAGCCATTTACCTGTTGAAGGATAATTCCCCCCGCTCCTAGTTTTTGGCTATTAAAAATAAAGCTGCTATGAACATTTATTATGTTGAGGTTTTTTTGTGGACATAAATTTTTATTTCTTTGGGACAGGTGCCATTAAAGAAAAAGTGATTCCATGACACTTGTTAAAGCATGGTAAGGACTATCACTGTAGGTGCAGGAACCGCTGCTGCAGTGTCTTGGCATGGGGCAGAGAGAGATTGGCCTCGGTGCTTAGTATAGCTTGGGCAAGTGGGAAGTGATGGCTAAGGAGCAGGTGGGGTCAGGGGATGGGAAATTACCACGAAGAAACATCAGGGGCCAAGGAGGATTCTGGCTAAACCAACCCAACAGGATTCTTGCTGAAGACAGGTGAGGGTGACCAGACATCACCTGGGGTGGGGGCGGTGGAGGATGAGGAACCTGATCAGATACCAGGGTGGGGGGTGCTTGCCTAACACAGGTTCTTTGCTAAAACTGGATTTTATAAGGAAGTGCACAGATGGGCGTAGGAGATAGTTCAGGCACCTGACCAAACAATAATCTTTGTCAGTGCCTGGGAGTACAACTGGTGAGTTACATGTTAGTGTATATTTAGTTTTTGAAGAAACTGCCATACTTTTCCAGAGTGGCTGTGCCATTTTATATGCTCATTGGCAATGCACGAGAGATCCATTTTCTTCGCATTCTTGTCAGCACCTGGTTTTGTCACTTTTTTATTTTAGCTATACCAATAGGTATGTAGTGATGATCTCAGCACAGTTTTAATTTCTATTTCCCTGATGTCTAGTAATGTTGACCATATCTTTTCATGGGATTATTTGCCACCCATATGTCCTCTTCAGTGAAACGTCTCTTCATATTTTTTGCCCAATTTTCTAGTTGAATTTTTTTTTGCACTATTGAGTTTTGAGATTTTTGTTTGTTTTTTGGGGGGGGGATTTACTTAATAAATTCATTGTCTTTATCTGAAAAATCCTCGTAGAAAATTGCTGTTTGGCTTAGTTTTCAGCAGCCTGCTCCTGAGCTCTGAGGAAGCTTGCCTTCTGAGCTACCCAGTCTTTGTTCTGGGCAAGGGACATTTTGGGACGGTTCCACCTCTTCTTTCTTGGATTTCTTCTCATACTGGATTATCTCGTATAGCTTTCTTACATATACATCTCCTCCATCATGTCTGGAGTAACGTTCTTTATGTATTGAGAGAACCGTTTCTTGTGAGCGTCTTCATCTTCTTCCACTAGATAACGCATATAATCTTCAACATTCCAACCCACGGTGTGCTTATGATGTACTTCTGTGTTAAATTCCTTGCCTTCAGAATCGTAACCAGGGAAATCGTTTGGTACTCTGAGGGATAGACAAGCCTCCATCCACAGCTCCCTTCAGGGCCCCCAAAACTTTATTTCCAGTGGTGGTTCTGGCAAGGGCTGCATCCAAATAGCCTGTAAAAGCACCAAGCTGGCCATCGAAGCTTTCCACATTGCATTCATCTCCAGTCACCTCCACTTGGCCTTCGTAGATCTCGTCCATGCCAAACCTACCGCTAAGCTTGCGGGCCAGCGACAGGCCAGTACGGTATGCTGCAGCACAATTTGTCAGGTCAACCTTGTCAACTAAAATAAAATTTTAAGGCTCACCCCTCCACCGGCTGACTAAATGGACACCCTCATGGCCAAAGGAATATCCTAAAACTAAATTGCCTGCCAGGAGGAGGGAGGTCAGACATGCCTCATCATGCCCCCCTCCCTTCTTGGGGACATCCTTTATAACCCATTAACAGGCCTAAGACTATACAAGACAAACCTACAGGTCCGCAATTTACACAACAAATATATGTCCAGTGTCTTATCTCTAATAAACAACAACTATGTTAAAACATTCCAAACCTTTAGACAAATTTCATGTCTTTAACTAATTACAAGCCAAAAAATCTTTAAACCCACCTATAACCTGTAAGCCCCCACTTCGAGGTGGCCCACCTTTTCAGGCCAAACCAATATATGCCTCCCACACATTAATTTATGACTTTACCTATAATACCCAGTCTCCCTAAAATGTAGAAAATCAAACTATAACCCAGCCACGGCGAGTCCACTTACTCAAGGCCTCTTGGGCATGACTCTGGGAAATACTTTGTCTTGTCAGACCACATACTACAAAAATCCATCCCAATCATAAAATTTTTCCTACTTCCTATAAACTTAAAACTTCTAAACATAATTTTTCTCAATTATAAATTTATATAAAAAATAAATAATTTATCAGCCACCTTAATATAAATTACTAAAGAGACTAAAATATGACACAATAAAAGTCTCTAAATTCCCTTAACTTAAATATTAATAATACTTATATTTACTACAAGTCTACCACTAAACCCAAAAATATAATAAATCAACACTTAATAAATAAATTAATTTTATAACCTTACCTTTGACAATTTAAATTTTACTCTTATGTCACCTAAAAAATTTTAAAACATTAATAAATACCTATCTACCTCCAGTCCTCTTTGGCCTAAAATATTTAATTTACTATAAGCCCTCTTTCGACTCTTCAATCCTCGGCCACAAGGGTCCCACCAAGGGACTGGACAGACCCAGGACAAATAACTACACCACCCTGACAACAAATGGAACAAAATAAAAATTTGGCCATAAATACTACCTCTAACATATTGTGGCCAAAAGGAGAAAATCATAAACTAAAATAAAATTTTAAGACTCACCCCCTCCACCAACTAACTAAATAGACCCCTTCATGGCCAAAAAAATATCCTAAAACTAAATTGCCTGCCAAAAAAAGGAGGTCAGACTTGCCTTATATCCCCCTCCCTTCTTATAGACATCCTTTATAACCCATTAACAGACCTGAGACTATACAAGACAAACCTACAGGTCCTCAATTTATACAACAAATACATGTCCGGTAACTTATCTCTAATAAACAACAACTATATTAAAACATTTCACACCTTTAAACAAAATTTCATGTCTTTAATGAATTACAAGCCAAAAAATCTTTAAACCCACCTATAACCTGTAAGCCCCCAATTCAAAGTGGTCCACCTTTTCGGGCCAAACCAATGTATGCCTCCCACATATTAATTTATAACTTTATCTATGACCCCTGTCTCCCTAAAATATATAAAATCAAACTATAATCCAGCCACAACGAGTCCACTTACTCAAGACCTCTTGGACATAACTCCAGGTCATAATCCTCAGATTTGACTCAAATCTCTTTAAAATTATTTTACAAAATTTAACCTTTTTCCATTGACAACTTTCACACCATATTTTGGTAGCTCATGTGCATAAACTGCGCAGACTATCATGTCCCCTTCTATATGGGCATAAGCAATCTGACAAATGGTATTTTAGTTACACAGACTATCATTCTGTATTTGGGTGTGTTGTGCTTATTTTTACCCTATACTGCCAAGCGTTTCTGAGTGTAGTAATCAGTTTTACCCTCTCCTCATCTTCTAAATTCCACTTGGTATCTCTTAAGGTAGGCCTTTAAGAATAAGGCCTAGTTACACTCTGGGAGGCCGAGGCGGGCGAATTGTTTGAGCTCAGGAGTTCGAGACCAGCCTGAGCAAGAGCGAGACCCCCGCCTCTACTAAAAAAAATAGAAAGAAATGATCTGACAGCTAAAAAAAAAAAAATATATATATATATATATATAAATTAGCCGGGCATGGTGGCGCATGCTTGTAGTCCCAGCTACTCGGGAGGCTGAGGCAGTAGGATCGCTTAAGCCCAGGAGTTTGAGGTTGCTGTGAGCTAGGCTGACGCCACGGCACTCACTCTAGCCCGGGCAACAGAGTGACACTCTGTCTCAAAAAAAAAAAAAAGAATAAGGCCTAGTTACAAACCCCATCCTGCTGAATAGAGACCCGAGTCTGCGGCACCCCCACAGACTTCGAGTTTTGAGATTTCTTTATATATTCTAGAAGAGTCCTTTGTCTCATATGTGGTTTGCAAATATTTTCTCCTAGTCTGTACCTTTTTTCACCTTCCCAACAGAGTCTTTTGTAGAGTAAGTATTTTTAATTTTGATCAAGTCCAGTTTACTGTGTTTTTTTCTTCATGGATCATGCTTTTAGTGTCATTCTCGATTCCCACTCCCACTCCCCAGCCCTAGACAACTGCTGATTTGCTTTCTGTGTCTATGGAATTGCCTATTCTGAATATTTCGTATAAATGAAGTCATACAATGTGTGGCCCTTTGTGTCTGGCTTCTTTTACTTAGCAACTTCCCAGGTTCATCCATGTTGTATCATGAAACAGTTCTTTCTATGGCTTCATTTACTTTTATGGCTGAATAATATTCCATTGCATAGATAGACCATGTTTTGTTTATCCATTTGTCAGTTGATGGGCTGTCAGCAGATGTTATGTTATTTCTACTTTTTTGTCTACAGCAAAGCAGTTGCATATGTAGCCTGCCAGCCAGCATGTATCTAGTTCAAAAGAATATCTGGGCTGAGGTATAAATTTAAGGGAGTTAATGTTGTGCAGATAACAGTTGAATTCATGGAAACAAATGGTGTATCTGTTCTTAAATCACTGTATCTTCTGGGTTACTTTTGGCAACTGAAAATTGCTTAAACAATAAGAGAATTTAATATAATAAAAAGATCCAAGTTAAGATAGTTCTAGGATTGATTCATTTAGGCATAACAGTATCACTAAGGACCCAGGTTCTTTGCATCTTTTAATGCTGCTGCCATTCTTCATCTGTTGGGTTGTCCTCGTGGTCCTGTGATGGCTACCACAGTTCTGGTTGACACATTCAAACAGAGTTGTGTGCAAAAAAGGGGGGGGGGAGTTTAGGATGTTTTCACCTGGATGTCTTTTTTCATCAGCCAGGAAAACTTTTCCCAGAAGTTCCCTATTCTCTTGTCTTATTGACCAGAGTTGGATTAAATCCTTGTTGCCAAACTACTCACAGGCAAGGGGAATAGAGATTGCCACAAATGGTTTAGATCAGAGCTATCTAGGCCAAGTATTAATATCTTTTTCTGATATCTCATGGAAGAAGCCTTTTGCCCTCTTCTTTTGGTTCTTTTCTGCTGTTCAGACAGGTTAGATTTTCTAGACAACTCAGTTTCAAATCACTGAGTTGTTCCTGTTCAATACTTCAGATCAGCTAATACTTGCTGAAATCCTACTCTGTGTCATTAACTGTACTAGATTCTAGGATACAGAAATGAATAAGAAACATACAGTTTGATTTAGAAATAAGCTTAAGCACAAGAGTGCTGTGATAGAATTGTACACTTAAGTTTATTTGTATCATGGATTTAATATTAGTGTTTATATGTTTGGTTTTATGAGAAAACTTATCTTGAGTTTCAAAATCAAGCTTATATTCAATTTATAAATGAACTTTTGGAACTTTAGAATACAACCCATTCAGGAGTTGACCCTCCCTTTCTGTTATGTGGTCATATGTTTCATTATAGAAATACATGATGAACTAGCCTAAATTATACTGTTCATTTGAGTTATTTAAAACTAAAACTGTATTATGTCTTTTTAGAGCATAATGTTTGAATTTTCTAGTTAATGTGCTGAAGGTTTTAACAGTAATAGCTTTAGTTTAAGATCCCAACTGAAATGTTTGTAAAGTGTAGAATATTTTGTAATTTGATTTATAAACAATGGCTATATGAATACAGATGGAGGGTTTATAGCACTGTTTGTATGGTATATGAGGTGCTTTTCATGGGTGCTGAGAGGAAAGGAGAAATGAAGATAGGGAAGAGAGAATTTGGAGTGGTAGAAGAACAAAATGTGCAATCAGTGTTGCTGATTATTCAGAATACTAAGAATTCCACTACATTTTGATATATTGTAAAAACTCTAAAGTAATCTTAAATTTCATCTTAGACTGAGTATATTTATCAAAAGCATATCCTTGCTATTCTTTCCTGTAAAGCAAATCTTACTAACACGGAAATCAATGGGTATTCTAACACCTCAGAGTCCAAGATAACTAGTATAATATCCATAATCAATGTGTATCTCTGAAGGGCTCCATATGGTTAGTGAGCTTTAAAGTACATTGATGGTTTAAGATTTAACCATTTTAATAATTTTGAAAACCAAGAAAGATATGTACATTTTGATGGCAGAAAAAGGTATTTTTAAAGAAAATGTGGGATTAGAATGATTTTTTACATTTCTTTGAAAATAGTTATTGAGGAAATTTTAATGTTAGCTCTGAAATATAAAATATTAGAATATATTTAGAAAGGTTTGATTTTCATTTATTCCAGGTCATTAAGAAGCTCTGATATGTTTCTCTTTAGTATGTTTCTACAACTAATAAGCTTAAAAGTTTCAGACACAAAATCCTTGGTGAAAAAATTACTTTATTATTTAGTGTTCAGTTTTGAGTACCATCCCTTGTAGTTGTTGAACACAAGTTTATAGTCCTAAAAGCCTGTGCTAAATTACCTAGTAAATTAAGTGGCTCAAGTTGTTTGCAACATTTTGCCTATGTAAATCCTAAGTAGATATTTATAGATTTGTGCTTCTAAGACTATTGCACTGTATTGTGAAGTTCCTAACCTTTACTTTATTCACACAATTTTTAGTATGTATAATACAAAGTAGTTTGCAGACCTGTACGTGAAGCACATCCTTTCCTTTAATTGTCTTTTGTTTACCTCTGAGTAATGAAATCAAATCTTACTTGATTTTCCTCAGCCAGTCTTAAGTTTAATCTTTAGAAAAGGTTTTCTGAAGTTTCTGTTTTGTTAAGTGTTTGTACTTGTGAGAGAACAGAGAGAGAATGGATGATCTGGGGTCTTGGACTTTGAAGATGGGATATTTGAAAATTCTTTTGGTTATATATTCTCATATTTTTTTAAAACTTTAGATTTAGCCTAAAGCTTAAAACTTTTTTTTAACCAAGGAAATAATGTGATAAATAGTGCTGTAATAAACAATGCTTTGTAAGTGGCTTATATGTTAATTTCATTTATTATTTGATCCATTGGAAATATCTGGTAGAATTAGAATCAAGTGATATATTTTTAAACAGAGACACTTTGATGGACTGTACTGTTTCAGGAATAGATTAATCTGAACTTTGTTTAATATTAATACAATGATTGCCTTCTCTCTCTCTCTCATACACTCCCTTAGGGATGAATGGAGTAGTTGGCAAAGAGTGGCTTTGGAGAAAAATCTTTATGCCATTTCTAAAATGGAAATACAATGCATTTCATTTTTGATTAGTATAAGGGAAATTCTTTAAGATTATGAATATCTCAGAAAAACACTAAAAACCAAGTCTCCATTTTTGCCTTCCCTCATTTCCCTGAGTGATATTCTGAGAGTATTATAGTCATGGGCACTCTGAAAAATGTTAAGGGCCTGGTTAAGTTGTGGGTAACTAGTGCATTGAGAAGACTGTTAAAGGCTCCTAAATGCAGACAAAGCATTACTAATTGCTTTCAGGGTCAGGCTGTCTTTAGTTGGACCATGAAAGATTTAGCATGGTCCTGTGGCCGCCTGTCTGCCTACTGGAGACTCTTGTCTTTAAGAAAGACTGCTATCTGATATGCTAGACCGGTTCAGGTTGCCCCAGTTTACATGAATTTAGTCATTATTGCCAAGATTACTAAACCTCAGTGTGACACAAATGATACTTCTAAATGGACTTGAAGACAAAGGCATTTGACCTTGCAGTGGGACATAAGTAACGTACATACAGCTAGCTCATTTTAAAATACGAAACAGAATACTTTGCTATTTCAAGTTTCAGTTGCAAGATAAATGCAATAAAATTATTTTTAAGATCCCTAAGTAAACAGCACATAGATCTTTAAATAAATTAAATGTTTTAATGTTTTCCATCTTTTAGATTTGTGAATATTTGCCCCTTAAATCAGTAGGATATTAATGCCAGTATTAGCATACAGTAGTTCAAACCTATCCCACGGACTTAGACCAACCAGTGCAATTAATTCTTTATCTTCACAAGTCCTAGTGTTCTAGGTAGAAGTTCGGCTGAAATTAAAACTGGTTATGAGGCTTTGTGATAAAAAGTGAAAAAAGAGATACTAGCTAAGTAGTCAAATATATTTTTACGTAAGTGGGAATCTGAATATTACAGAATTGTAAATTTTAGTGCTGCTTCTACCTGTTTCTGTTTTTTCAAATTGAGATGAGATTTTTTTTTTCCCCTCAAAGCTTTAAGCTAACTAAAAACTTCTTTGGGCAGAGGTTGGGGAAAATGGCAAAGTGATAGGTTTCTAAAAAACTGTAGAACTTTTCACTGACTTTACTTTGAAAATGTATAGTTTTGCACATGAAACATTTTTAGCATTGCTTCTACATATGTTATTCTGAAAAATGAAAGTTCTTCCGGTCTTAAATAAGTTTTTTTTTCTAAACAGATTTATGAAAATATGCATCAGTTTAATACTGTCTTGGAATTCATGAGATGGAAGCATAGGTCAAAGCTTGGAGAAAATTGGAAACACAGTTTTATCTAGCTGCATTTCCAAGGTAAGGAAAAGACTTTTCCTTTTAATAAAATAATATGAAAATTCTCATTTCTTAACAATTGAAAATTATCATCACTGCAACATTGCAGCTGCTTTAGTTTCTTTATAACACCACTTTATATTAGTTTCTTTAATCATCTTCCTTGTAAGTTCATAAGTAATTCTAATATATTTTCCTCTTATAAATGTTGATCCTCTTCAAGGGTGAAAAATGTTTATTCTAATATCACTTTATTAACTGTACTTGTAGAAAATAAGCATTAAATAGTTTATTTACTTATTTTTTCCAAGATTGCAGAGTTCAGAATGATAGATTATATTGAAAAAAATGAATGTTTACATTATTCTGAAAGTTTCACAAATTTTAGAACTCAGAATAAGATTTTTAACATGTAAGCATGATAGATCTTTGGAGATAGAATTTGATTTAAAGAAATAGGAAATAGAATTTAAAGAAATAGGAGCTGCAGTCATGCCAGACAAAGGAAGCCATTCTAAGACAATGTGTACAGGGAAATCAAGCTCATTGGTGTAAGATCCATACTGAAATTGTCAAGTAAAAGGTTTGAATTCTTCAGGGATCTACATTTTAAAAAATAGACAGGGCATACAGTTTTATGAAGCAGTCTCTACTTTCATTTCTGGAAGTTGTAGGCTTTGCCTGTTGCTTCTGCTTACAGCTTTCACTCATCCTCCACTGCCCCTACCAAACTGGCTCCTCTGAAAAATACTGTGACTCTCTAATTCTTTTATTAGTTTTCGTATTCTTTGATTGCTTTAGTAATTGTCATTTTTTTCCTTCTTGAAATTCTCTTGGTTTCCATGACCCTGTGCTCTTCTAATTCTACTTCTTTAGTTAGTCCTTCACAATTTTTTCCTTTCTGTTCTTACTCTTAAATAATGACCTCAAGGTCTTATCTTTGAAATTGTTTTATTTTTTTCTTTGTCTTTCCTAATCTCATGATTTCAACAGTTACCTCTAAAATGATCTCTCTCAACTTTCTTTCTTGGGTGTTTCATTTTCTCTAAGTTTCAGACCCATAATTTCAACTGTTTGCAGGATGGCTTAGCGTGTTAACACCGCAGACTTCACATTCATTGTCTACCGCTTAGTTCATCATGAGCTTCACACCCAGTACCCCTCTTCTTTTAGTGGAACTCTTTGTCACACAGGCTCAAAGTCTCAGTCCTGTATCTGATCCCTCATCTTTTACTTCCTGCCCTCAGCCAGTCCTACTAGTTTTACCTCTATAATGTGTCACAAATGTTTTCATCATCTCCTTTTTTTCTAATCCCCCTTCATTATCCAAGTAAGGACAAACTCCTCTAATATTAAAACCTCTCAAAAGTGTAGCAGTGAGTGAGTGACATCTTTGCCTCCATTTGTCCATTATTTTCTTCCTTTAAACATGTATCAAACACCTGATCTATGCCAGGCACTGTTAGGTGTTGAGAAGACAAAATGGTCAGTAAATCAGGTTCCTTGCTTTACTCTCAAAGAATAGCCTGTTGAGAGATGAGCATGTAAACAGTTATTGAAGTACAATTTGAAAGTGCTATATTATAATTGAAAAAGTGTATTGGATCATTCCACACTGTACACATACATCATAACATCACTTTGTACCCCATAGTCATATATGATTATAATTTTTCAAAAAAAAATGTAAATAATGCACATGTAACCATGTCAAAAGAAATTGTTGGCATCACCTAGAAAGGCTAAGGAGAAAATTGTCAGGCAGAATTCACGTAAGAAATGATATTTGAACAGAGTCTTGAAGGATGAGTAGAAGATTGCTGAGTGGAAATTGGAAGGTATGATATTATAAAATATATATTTCATTAGTCAAATTGTATCCTGGCATACAACTAAAATCCTTGGAATCTCCAAAGTGATGTCTTTTTGTATGCTAATGATTGACTGATGGCTGGCAGCACCTAGGTAGCTTCAGGATGGAGGCTGGTCACCAGAAAGACCAGGGCAGGATTAGAAGGTTGGGATTTACACTCCCACCCCCACCAAACTTTGGGGAGGGGAGAAGAGCTAAAGGTTAAGTTAATCAGCAATTGCCAGTCGTTTAATCAATCATGTCTATATAATGAAGCTTCCATAAAAACTCCAAAAAACTGGGTTTGGAGAGCTTCAGGCTAGCTGAGCATGTGGAGGTTCCTAGAGAGTGGTGCACCCTGGAAAGGGATGGAAACTCTGCACCCCTTCCCCCTACTTTGCCCTATGCACCTCTTCTTCTGTATCCTTTGTAACATCCTTTATGATAAACCAGCAAACCTGTTTCCCTGCTGCGAGTGCTCTGGCAAGTTAATCGAACCTGAGGAAGGGGCTGTGGGAACCCCGATTTATAGTTGGTTGGTCAAAAGCATGGGCAAAATAACCTGGGGCTTGCACTTAGCATCGGAAGTGGGGGACATTCTTGAGGACTGAGCCTTCAACCTGTGGGGTCTGACGCCATCTGCAGGTAGATAGTGTTGGAATTGAGTTGGAGGACACTGCTGGTGTCTGATGCAAAATTGACTACTTGCTTGTTTGTAGGGAGAAGTCCCCTCACATTTGGTCATACAAGTCTTCTTTGTTGATTGTTGTGCTGAGAAAGCAGAGGAAAAACAGGTCGAGTTTTTTCCACACTCTCAGAATGCAAGGGAATTAATTTTTTTGCTTTTTGGAGACAGAGTCTCACTCTTTGGGCCAGTCTAGTTACAGTGGCGTCGTCTTGCTATGTTGCCCAGGCTGGTCTTGAACTCCTGGCCTCAAGTGATCCTCCCACCTTGGCCTACCAAAGTATTAGGATTATAGGGACGAGCCACTGTGCCTGGCTGAATTTTAAAAATTTTTAATAGTTGTATATTTATCTTGATACCTCCTGTTCATGACACATAATCCTTACTTTTCTGTTTAAGTAATGGCAATGCTTTCCCCTTTATTTTTTTCTGTTTTGGACTATGATTCAGAAATTTAAGTTAATCATACCTTCAATTCATGACAGGAAAATTGCTATCTTTGTTTTCTGTAAGGCCCCTCAGTTGTTATTTTATAGTATCTCCTTTATTCTTGATCCTCCACTCTATTTTTCCTCTCCTTGTGCCATACATAGGAAACCATTCTGATTTGTTGGCTATATTTCTTTGAATGAGTGTATCCATATAAAACAAAGTGTTCTTGGTGTGTGTGTGTGTTTAATTAACACAAGTAAGTTTTGCTACAAACACTTTGCCTTTTTAAAATTTTTTCAACACTAGACAGAGCTCATGTTGCTTTGTGTACACTTGTTCATTACTTTAATTTGTGTTTAGTGCCCCATGATGTGCTGCACACATTACTACGGTAAAGGGGCAGCATACTCTGTTTAAAAGCACAGGCAGTAGAGCCAGATGGCTTCAGTTTGAATCCTGACTTTACCACCTCTTAGTTTGGGTTCCCTTGAAAGTTCAGCCTGAGAAAAGAACTTACAGCTGGTCGTTTATCTGGGTGATGAACCAACAAAGCAGAAGCAAGAGAATGGAAAAAGCGGGCAGAGAAGGGAGTAGAGTTACATAACGTATATTAATGAGCCAGTTGCCAGTATGGACGACAGAACTGGGGTTCCGTCCCCCTAGTGACCCTCTGAACATACATTACTGTTGTCCCACCAAAGGACAGGGAGCTTGGGACATTTATCCACTGACTTTCATCTTTTGCTAATTGAGAGTTTCTGCATGAGCTTTAACTCTAGCACTTCTGTGGTTATGCCTCCGTACTGCTGAACTGTCTGCTTTAGGTTTGAAGAAGTCTCTGAGGAGAAAAACAGAGCAGTGCCTGGGCTCGTACTTGATGGCACATGCTGTGGGACAGTGCCTGGAACTGTCCACCGTGGCTGCAGTGAGAAAGGTGGGCTGAGGGAATGTGTTGTACAGCCCTGCAAGTGTCTGCTAGAGTTGGCCCCTTGCATCACTAAGATTACCTCGTGCCCCATTAAGTCCACTCTGTCACTGACCCTTCACAGTCGTAGCTGGTTATAAGCACTAATAGAAATATCTAAAACAAGAGGGTTAGTAGAATAAGCTTTAATCCCCACTAGTGCAGCTGGTCCTGAGACCGTAATTGATATTCACCACGAGATGCTCTACAAGGGTGGACTCTGGGCAAAGAAGGCGAACCCACATCTGGAGTAAGTGTCAGTTCTGCACCTCCCCGTGTTACTGGCATTCAGCAGTGGCAGTAATTAGATCACCCTTCATAAGAAGGCGCCCAGGCTGTTGTACCCATGTAGAGCCTTCCTCTGTTGCTGTAATGGCTCCATTCACGGGCCTGTTGCTCAGGCATTGAGGCCAAGGTCAGAAGCTGGCTGACAGCCACTAACGAGTCATGCACTGGTAGTTGGGATGTAGTTAAATGCCTCTTCTGTTGGTGGTGCTTTGTGGTGGGCATTAACATAAAACATAAAGATGGGCACTTTGCTGCCTCCCATAGGGCCATCAACATGCCTCTTCTCCAGGGCCCTTTTCTCTTATTTTCCTGTTTTGCCCCTTCCATCCCTCTAACCAATCAGCCAAACCATTCTCCAGTGCCCAGAGGTCCACATTTTTTCTCCTCTGGTCACTTTTCCCTTCACGATACCCATTGAGAGAATGTCCTTTCACCGTTGTCTTTCATAGCTCTCTGAGTAGGGCTACAGAGCATCCGCAGTCCATTTTTCACTTGTGTCTGTTAACCAGGACCCAAGTTTACCTACCGTGAAGTTATTGGTGCAAGGAGAAATTAAAAAATCAGTGTGATAGGGATAGGACACTTGAGGTGCTGGGTTACCTCTTACAGTTTACTAGAGGCAGGCCCTCTAGACCTGTCTAGGCTCTATTCTAAATATACCAGTTCCATCCTGGGATGGATTGCTGCTGCACCTGGCCTTGTGAATTGGTGGATCATGATGGGTAGCTCTGGTCATAAAATCCTTGGTTCTCTGTGATTGAGTTCTCTACTGGGGTCCAGCATCGTGTCAGGAACTGGTTTTCAGACAGTGCTGTCTAAGGCTTGTGCTTGCTTCGGGAAGTCTAGAGGTCGGTGCTGTAACTCTCCTATAGGGACTTACCAGAAAATCTGCACAGCACCTCAGTCTACCACTGATACCTCTGGTGCCCTTGAGCTTATTGAGCCTGAGCATCAGGGCAGTTAGCTCTGGGGCTTGATTTGCTGAGAGCCTCTTCTCCTCTGGCCCCTAATCAAAACTGACAGCTTCAGAGTCACTTGATCTGTTAGTTCTGCTTAAGTGGTCATAGTTTTAAGCTTAGTCTTCCTGCCTATTACTGAGTTCCCTTTAAATGAGTTATATTTTTTTTATGTTCACTCTTGGGGGTTTTGGGTTCCCTGAGCTCTAACTTAGTTCTGACTGTAGGCATCTGTTGTCCACTAGGCATTGGAAGGCAGGCTTCTTTCTGTCTTGTGGATATCAAACTGTTACCTATTTCTCGAAGCTCTGGGAGGAGTCCTCAGTGTTTCTGGACACCTCCAAATGCGAGATTCTATAGCAGTGTAGCCTATGAGGGTTGCCTCTGGGTCTGCTGAGATGTGTTAGGTCTAGCAGCCTTTTGAGGGCCTGCGTGCAGGAAGGCTGCACTTAGCCCTAGGCACGTAGAAAAGAGCTGTATCTTGAATATTGGTTTCTCCTTGGACCCCACTGAAAATTTAACCACACACCCACTCACTTCTGTAGAGAGGCCTAGAACTCATGGTCTCAGACACATCATCCAGGTCTTGTCGTCAGGCTCTTTAGTTCTTATGCTACTCCAGAAAAAGAGGCATAGAAAGTTTATTCTCACTCTTCCATTCTGACTGCTTCCTCATTTTTTTTTTTTTTTTTGAAGCAGAGTCTTGCTCTGTTGCCCGGACTAGAGTGCTGTGCTGTCAGCCTAGCTCACAGCAACCTCAAACTCCCGGGCTCAAGCAAGGGATACTCATGCCTCACCCTCCCGAGTAGCTGGGACTATAGGTGTGTGCTACCACAACGGGCTTATTTTTTCTATTTTTAGTTGTCCAGCTAATTTCTTTCTATTTTTTAGTAGAGATGGGGTCTCACTCTTGCTGAGGTTGGTCTCGAACTCCTGACCTCAAGTGATCCTCCTTCCTCGGCCTCCCAGAGTGCTAGGATTATAGGCGTGAGCCACCACATGCAGCTGCCTCTTCATAACTAAATTTTTAAGATACCATTATTTTTTTCTTAATTTTAAGTTTGGTAGGTTATGTTTCTCCTTTACTTATTTGATCTGTCTCCAGTTTAGGTGCTTTTAGATTGAGGTTGTTTGTGAATATGCAGCTGCATATGATATAGTTGGGGAGGGCATGCAAGATTTTTGGTAGCATCTTTTCATGCTCTGTAGTGGCATTTCAGTTCATAATACTGTCTTGCAGCCTGATAACCTCTTTCTTGCACTTCCATCTTATTGTTTCAAGCATGTGTAAGGTAATTTTCAATCTAGGTGCCTTAGATAGAAATTCCTATTTAACCTCTGATCACATCTACTTCCTACATTCTTTTCTTCCTCCCTCCAGTCTTCCCTTCCCCCTTCCATCTTTTGTGGAGTAGGGGTTAGGGAAGGCCTCACTGCCTCTTTTTAAAACAGTTTTTTAATTTTTAAAAGATTACATAAGCAACCTAAATAAGTTCTTATATAAAATTTTAAATGATAAGCACCAAAGCCTAAGTCCCTTTTCACTACCCTTTCACCCCATTGCCTTCCTCTGTCCCATTTCCATCTCAATGACCTCTTGTTTTTAGGTCAGGTTATTGGTCTGTTTATGTATTCTTTTCCTTCATTAGTTAATTTTGGTATTTAATATCTTTCTTAGTACTAAGATAATTCAGAATATGAAATAAGCCAGAAATATTTTCAAAAGAGGTCTTTTATATATACTAAGGTTCCCCATTTTATGATGCACATCTAAATTTCTTTTCTATGACATCTAGAAATCACAAAAGGGTGGTGATTATGGGAGCAAAATTCTTGAGCTCGCACTTGGATAGAGATTGTTGGGTCAGTAGTAACTGGCTGTTAGTGTACAGTTTGGACATGTATTTTTAGGTGCCAGTGTACTTACAAAGAACTGTTAAAGTATATTATGTGATTTTATAGTTGGCTTAACTCCCCAATTATATTTCTCTTAATGGGATATTAATATTATTTTTATTCCTTTTATTCATTTATTGAATATCTGTTGCTTTACTTAGTAATGTACTAGGCAATGGAGATTACAGTGCTGCAAGGTAAGTAAAAAATATCACCTGACTAAGCTTCATGAGAGAAGGAATCGTGTCTGTTTTATTGGATAATCAGTACATGGCACATAACCAAGTTAGTTTTTGAGTGAATGTTCCAGTTCTGTGAAGCAGCTGTGGTGCATTCCTGGGTGCACTAGAAGTAGAGATGAGACACCCCAAGCAGCCGGATGAGTAGGGATCAAGGATTGCCTACAGATCGTTACTCCTAGTTAAGTTTTTTTTGTTTTGTTTTTTAATTTTGAAGAATGCTTCACAAATTTGCCTGTCATCCTTGCACAGGGGCCATGCTAATCTTCTCTGTATCATTCCAATTTTAGTATGTGTGCTGCCAAAGTGAGCACTCCTAGTTAAGCCTTGAAGAGTGAATTATACATAACCTAGCAAAGAACAAAGGGAGAGCACAAAGGGTATGCAAAGGAATGGAAGTCTGGAAGGGAATGCCTGTGAAGTTAGAGGGGCTGCAAGGGCTTCCACATTGTAAGGGTGTGGAGGAGTGGAAGGACGCTGGTGGAGGGCTTGGCAGAGCCAGGTCGCAAAAATTCTTCTTAAGTCTTGCTAACCCCATCCTATGAAATGAGAATGTTTTTAGTTTTTTGAGCAAAGAAAAGGATAAGATCATTTGGTTGGAAGTTCTAGCCGAATGCAGTGGCACACGTCTGTATTCCCTGCTACTCCTGAGGTAAGGAGGGAGGATCGCTTGAAACCAGGAGTTTGTGGCTGCAGTGAGCTAGGATCCTGCCTGTGAATAGCTATGGTGCTCGGGCCTGGCGACAGATTGAGGCCCTGCCTCTTCGATGATGATGATGATGATGATAATAAAAGAGTTAACCTCTTTTATTATTATCATCAACTCTTAGAAAACATACATTCTTTTAAGCACACATGGAACATTTTATGAAGATGACCATTTATTGGGCTGTCAGCAAGTTCTTATACATTTCGAATAATATCAACCATGTCTTCTGACAAGAAATGTACTTTGGTTGGAAATGAGTAACAAACTGTATGTATGCACACTTGGAAATTTTAAAGCACATTCTGTAAAGCCCACAGATCAAAAATAACAATGCAAATTAGAAAACATCTAGAATAAAACAATAAAGAAAATTAGGAGATACTAAAACTTGTGTGATACACTGACACCTTACGTATTTATATTTTAAAATAATTAAATATTAATAAGCTGTTCTAATTTTAATTGGGGAAGAAAAAAATTAATTCCAGTGATGTAATATAGGAGATGATACAAAGAAAAGCTAATACTTACAGAGCGCTTGCTCTTTAATTTCTTTTCAAGGATTATCTCATTTAATGTTTACCAAGCCATATGAGGTGGGTGTTGTTACTGTCACCACTTTACAGATGAGAAAACTGAGGCACAGAGAGAAACTTACCCAGGCTTCTAGCTAATAAGTGATAGAATTTGGGGTTTGAAAGAAAAAAGAATTTGGGGTTTGAAATAATGAATTTTTTAAAAAGATACATTGGAGACGATTAACAAAGCCAAAAGTTGTTTTTCTGAAAAGGCTAATAAAGCATTTGAAAGATCAGTCGAGAAAAACACTAAAAGCCCAAATAATACTGGAAATGTAAAAGGGGGTATAACTCAGATACAGAAGAGACTTTTTAAAATAAAAAAATACTTTAAATAACTTTATGCCAATAAATTTTACAATTTAAACAAAAGGACAGCTTTCTAGAAAGTCATAACTTAATAAATTTGACTCAGACTAAAGAGAAAACCTGGATATTTCTGTAACTACTAGACAATTGAATTTGTAATTAAAAGAGCTACCCCCCCCCATATGCTTACAGATAAGTCCTTGACCCAGATGATTTTAAGAGTGAATTCTTTCAAACTATTCAGTTGGTAGATATGTCCACATTTACACAGACTGTTCCAGAGAATAGCAAAATAGTTAATTCCTCAGTTTATTGTATGTGGCTAGTATAACCTTGATACCAAAACCAGGCGTGAATAATATGAAAAAATACAGGCCAGTCTTGCTTATGTAAAACCTAGTACTAGCAAAACAAATCCAGTAGTATATTTAAACATTATATATATCATGTCTGCAATACTGACTATAATATAATTCTGACAGAGTTAGCATCAGACTCCACAGGTTTAAGGGCGCAGTCCCCTACAAGATGGTCCACTGCAGATCCCACTTACAAGTTTGGTGGTTCCCCGGCACATGGGCTTCTGGTTAATTAGCTACAAGTCTGGGGGCTTCTATGAATCGCCTTGAGTTTGATACCTCACTGAAATGACCTGTCCAACTCAGGAAAGCAGTATACGTACAATTATGGTTTTATTATAAAAGTTACAGATTGGGACCGGCCAAATAAAAGAGACACAGATGGAGATCTGTGAGGGTTCCAAACATGATGCTTCTGTGCCCTCTTCTGCTGGAATGAGGGCATGTCACTCTCTAGGTACATCAGTACATTCACCCACCAGGAGGCTTACCTGAGCCACAGTGTACGGAGTTTTTATATGTAGCCATGATTGAATAATTGGCCATGTCTTCAGCCTTCTCCCCTCCCCAGAGGTTTGGCTGACTCAAAGCCTCAACCCTCTAATCACATGGTGATCTTTCTGGTGACCAGCCCCCATCCTGAGTCATCTTGTTAGCACAGACTCAGGAATGATCCATGAGGCTCATGAATAGCAAAGATACTCCTATTATCAAGGAAATCCCAAGGATTTAGAGGTTTCCTCCCAGGACCTAGGACAAAGACCAGACAAATTATTCATTATACAGTAATAACAAATTGAAATTATCTCAGGAATCCAAGAATAGTTTATCCCAAAACTTAAAGACTTGAAACACTTACTGACTTACAGGAATTAAGGAGCAGCTTAGCGGGGTGTGGTTCTAGCTCAGGATGTCTCCTGAGGTTGCAGTTGGGGTATCAGCAGGAGCTGCAGCCATCTGAAGGCCCGACTCGGGGAGGATCCACTTCCCAGACAGCTCACTCACATGGCTGTTGGCAGAAGGCCTCAGTTCGTCACACCAGCAGCATCTGGCTTCCCCCATAACGTGATCCAAGCAAGCGAGCAAGGAGGGAGCTGCAGTGCCTGTTAAGACCTAATGTCAGAAGTCATACTTTGGGACTTTTTCTTTGTTCTGTTTGTTAGAAGGAAGTTCACTCAGTTTAGCCCATACCAAAGGAATTGGTGTCCACCTCTTGAAGAGAGGCGTATGAAAGAATTTGTGGACATAGTTAAAAACTAGCAAAGATGGTGTATTCTTCAAGAAAGTTCTTAATGTGAATTAGTATATTTTTTTGTGAATTAGTGTTAATTCATTTATATATTGAAGGAGAAGAATCCTGTGATCGTATCACTAGGTGGAGAAAAACCATTGATGAAATTTAACTCCATTCATGGTGAAACCTCTCAGCAAACTAAGAATAGAAGGGAGTTTCCTTCATGTGATAGGGATTACATTTTAAATTAATTTAGGAGCAATTGACATACCTGATATTGAGGCTTTCTATATATAACATGATACATCTTCTCGTTTATTAAAGTTTATTCTTATGTCCTTTACTATTTTAAAATTGTGCTTATCACTGTTTTGTATTTGAAACTGCAAAATGGTAAATCAAAAATGAAGGTTGAAAGTCCTAGCCAGAGCAGTTAGGCAAGAGAAAGAATTAAAGGGCATTTTAAATTAGAAAGAAGGAAATCACATTTTCCCTGTTTGCAGATGACATATCATACATACATACATATATAGAAAACCCTAAAAGCTTCACCAGAAAACTTTTAGTACTGATAAATGGATTCAGCAAAGTTGCAGGATACGAAGTCAACATACAAAAAAATCAATAGCATTTCTATACACCAATAATGAGCTAGCAGAAAAAGAAATCAAGAAAGCAATCCCATTTATAGTAGCTAGAACCCCCTCCCACCAAACAAAAAACACCCTAGGAATGAATTTAACCAAGAAAGTGAAAGATCTCTACAAGGAAAACTGTAAAACACTGATGAAAGAAATTGAAGAGGACACAAACAAATGGAAATAAATCCCATGTTCATGGTTGGAAGAAATAATATTGTGACAATGGCTATACCACCAAAAGCAATCTACAGATTCATTACAATTCCTGTAAAAATACCAATGACATTCTTCCCCGAACCCAGGGGGAGAAAGTCCTAAAATTCATATGGAACCACAAAAGACTGCAAATAGCCAAAGCAATCCTGAGCAAAAACAAAAAAACTGGAGGCATCACACTAACAGACTTCAAAACACGATACAAAACTATAGTATACAAAACAGCATGCTACTGGCATAAAACCAGACATGTAGACCAATGGAACTGAACAGAGAACCCAGAATTAAATGCATGCATTTACAGCCAGCTGATTCTCAACAAAGACTCTAAGAACAAACATTGGCGAAAGGACAGTCTCCTCAATAAATGATAGTGGGGAAATTGAAATGAAATACTATTCAACCTTAGAGAAAGGAGGAAATCCTGTCATTCACAGCAACAGGGGCTTGGAGGACATTATGTTAAGTGAAATAAGCCAGGTACAGAAAGACAAATACTGTGCATTCTCACTCATGTGGAAGTTTAAAACGGTATCATAGAAATAGAAGAGTGGTTACTAGAGGCTGGGAAGGGGAGAGTTGTGGGGAGGGGGATAGCGAGAGAGTGGTTAATGGATAAAAATTACAGCTAGATAGGAGGAATAAGTTCTAGTGTTTTATAGCACTGTGGGGTGACTATAATTAACAATTTACTACAACTTGTGTGTAAGTTGTAAAAAAAAAAAAAAAAAACAATTTATTGTATATTTTTAAAATGCTAGAAGAGAGAATTTTGAATGTTCCCAACACAAATGATAAGTGGGGTAATAGATATGCTAATTACCCTGATTTGATCATTACACATTGTATACATGTATCAGAATATCACATTTTACCCCATAAATACATACAATTATGTCAACTAAAAACAAAAGCAAAAAAAATTATCAGAATACAGTCATCCCTCAGTATCTACAGGGGATTGGATCCAGGAACCTCCGCAGATACCACAATTGGCATATACTCAAGTTATGCAGTCAACCCTGTGGAACTTGTACAAATGGAAAGTTGGTCCTGTGCATCTGTGGGTTTCATATTCAGTGAATACTGTATTTTTGATCTGTGTTTGGTTGCTATACAAAGGCCAACTGTACTGGGAGAAAAAAATGCATATATAAGGGGACCCTTGCAGTTCAAACCTTTGTTGTTCAAGGGTCAACTTTATCTACCAAAACCACCATTAGACCCAGAATCCCACTTCTGGGAAGCTATCCTACAGAGTTATCTGCCTAAACAACAGCAAAAACATCTATTCAATTTTTGTCATTGACACATTGCTTATACCAAAATATTAGAAACCATCTAAAAGGTCCATCAACATGGCTGGGCATGGTGGCATGCACCTGTGTTCCCAGGAAGGAGACTGAGGTGAGAGGATCACTTCAGACCAGGAGTTGGAGGCTGCGGTACACTATGATCACTCTTGTTAATGGCCACTGCACTCCGCCTGGGCAACATAGTGAGACCACATCCCTTAATAATATAAAAAACAAAATGTCCATTAACAGGAGAATGGGTTAATACAGCTATAAGATACTCATAGGATGGAAAACTACATAGCAATAAATATGAATTAAGAATAACTACATGTGGCCGGGCGCGGTGGCTCACGCCTGTAATCCTAGCACTCTGGGAGGCCGAGGCGGGTGGATCGCTCGAGGTCAGGAGTTCGGGACCAGCCTGAGCAAGAGTGAGACCCCATCTCTACTAAAAATAGAAAGAAATTATCTGGCCAACTAAAATATATATAGAAAAAATTAGCTGGGCATGGTGGCATGTGCATGTAGTCCCAGCTACTCAGGAGGCTGAGGCAGAAGGATCGCTTAAGCCCAGGAGTTTGAGGTTTCTGTGAGCTAGGCTGACGCCACGGCACTCACTCTAGCCCTGGCAACAGAGTGAGACTCTGTCTCAAAAAAAAAAAAAAAGAAAAGAAAAGAAAGGAATAACTACATGTATCCATCATGGAAATGTCTCACAATGTTGTGTGGAAAAAATTGTACCTATGTTTTTATACATCTATAGAAAGTTTAACAATTTGCGAAATAATGCTGAAAGTCACAATCCTTTCTTTAAAACAAAAAGACAAGTTGATGTTTAAACTAGAAATCTCAGAAAAAAAATCAGGTGCCTGAGCTTAAAGAAAGATTTTAAAAGGGAAAAAGGACAAATAAATGTCAAGTCCATTTCATGCCACAGAATTTGATGAACACCCTAAGCCAGTATGTTTTACCCTGAAGAGATGTGATGCAGAGTAAAGAAAATAAAATGTAGATGTCTCATTACAAGGGGGCAAGCTCTTCCTGGGTTTCCAAGTTCTTGGGCTTCACATTCATACAGCAGGAATACGTAATCTGAAGGTGTTTTTTTCTTAGACCTACATGTTTGTAAGGTTTTAGCTTCCTATGCTGTAGTTTGTGGGTCATGCCTGTAAGGGAAGAATTGTTGAAGTTATGATTTTAACACCCTTTGCTCTTACTCAGAGCAGTTGGGGACTTACAATTTACGTATAAATATAACTTTTGAACCTTTTCTTGTGCCTACTTACTGAAAGATTGCAATTGAGTTTAAATAGTGCTTTGAAGTTCCTTTTGTCAGGTCACATTGTTTGTACTAAAGAAAAGACTGTGTTTTCTTTTTGTCTGTGATTATTCTCACAGTCATTTAATGTGGTATAACTATATGGTACTGTAACAGTACAACCCAAGCCATTGTTTGCCTTAAGCAGTATTTTAGATTTTGGGACACGATGTTTACTTATACAAGCCTTTCTTAAGACCTTTTAATTCATATCTCAAACTTGAGGATATGCATGAAAACAGTGGAAATTTTTCCTCACTGGATCTTGACACAGTCAGAGCTGGAAGTGAGCAAAAGGAAGTGGTGTGGTTTCTGTATCATTTCAGTTGTGTTGAGATAAGGAAATGGGATAGTTTATCCACTATGCTGCTCTTTTGGGAAAGTCTGGTTTGTATATAAAAGTAAAAGGAATTGGCATAACGTTTTAATTCCTCCTGCTCTATTCAGTCATTCCCTTAACAAATATTTATTTAGTACCGACTATGTGCCAAGCACTGTTCTAGGACCTAGAAATACAGAGTGAATGAAACAGACTAACACTCCTGCCCTTGTGGAGTATATATTTTGGAACAGGTGGCAGGCAATAAACAAAATGAAAAGTAAATTATATGTCAAATTACAGCATGACAACTGCTAAAAAGAAAAAAAAAATAGCAGGAAAGTGAGGATAGGAGTGCCAGGGATGGGGATGGGATTATAATTTTAAATAGGGTGGGCAGGAACCCTGTAAGAAAGGGGTTTTGAGTAAGCGCTTAGAAGGGGGTAAGGCAGCAAGTCATTACAGATGTCCTGAGGAAAAATGTGATAGGCAGAGTCACCTGCAAATGCAGAGGTCTTGCAGCAGGACTAGGGGGGCTGCATGTTTAAGGAACAACAAGGAGGCCAGTGCAGCTGGGACGGAGTGAGTGCGGTCTGGCCGGCCATTGTAGACTTTAGCTTTCAGTGTGAGTGAGTGGGGGCACCAGTGGAGGGGTTTGAACAGAGGCATGATGTGGTTTAATACGCTTTTTCTTAGGATCACTGTGGCTGCTGTGTTGAGAGTGGAAGCAGGGGACCAATTAGGAGGCTGTTTGAACAATCCAAGTGAAGGTGTTAGTGGCTTGGACCAGAGCGAGAACAGTGGAGGCAGTGAGAAATACATGGGTTCTGGGTAGATTTTGAAGGTAGAATCAATGGATTTGATGACAGATAATATAAGGAATATGAGAAGGAGGGAAAGAGTGGTCAAGAATGACTGAGATTTTAGGTCTGGGAAACTAAAAGAGTAAACGAGGCTGTTAACTGAGGTGGGAAAGACTAGGGTCTAGCATATGTAGGGAATGAGAAGAGAAAAGATCAGGAGTAATAATTATATAGCTGCTGATAACATTATTAAGTCACTTTTTATACGATTTGAGCTGTCTTAAAAATAAATAATTAGCTCCTTCTTATACTAGCCTGTGTTCCCTTTGCAAGTGTGTATCTTTTCTGACAAGACATTTGACTTTATTCAGAATTGCTGATTTTATGCTAATCTAACCTAGAATACTGAAGTTTGCGTTTCCCGTTAATCCTTATATCAGCTAGAATGTTTTTGGTTGTAACAGAAAAACTGACTCTCTCTGACCTAAAAAATAGAATTTATTGGCTCTTAACTGAAAACTCCTTAAGTAATTCAAGGCTCCAGGCAAGGTAGCTTGAGTGGCTCATTGATGTCTCCAAGGAGAGCTGGCTTCTTTCAGTCTCCTAGCTCTGCCTTCTGGCCCATCATAGCTGCCAGCAGCTTCTGGACTGCTTTTTCCTTATTCAAATTCAGTCTGAAAGAGTGACTTTGTTTCTGCAGTCTGCAGTCCCAGAAAAGTCCTGAGACTCCATCAGACCAACTCTTAACTTTTCTTTGTGGCATAGAATTTAGAATATGCTGATGGGTTTAGCCCAGGACAGCCTCTACCCCTGGAGCTTAGAGAAAATCTTTATACTTTGAATTTTTTTTTAATTGTAAGAAGAGTAAAAAGTGGAGAGAAATGATTGAGTTTAAATTGCTTTTATACTGTACAAGCACTGTGGTTGATACAGCAAGAATGATTCCTTTTTAAAGCAGTCAGGTGGGAAGAAAAGAAAAAAAAAGTAAAATTATATTCAGACATTAGTTTGATCAAGATAATTTTTCTTCTTAGAGACCTGATATTGTTACCACTTGAATAGCTGAAACTGCAAAGGGACCTTTAGATGATAATGAAATATGATAATTGCACCATACTATTCAAGAATCATTGTTTATCAACAAGGAGGACACTGTTGGCATTTGGTTGAGACAGTTCTTTATTTTGAGAGATTGTCCCTGCACATTGCATTGTATTTTCCATCTTGGTCCCTAGTCACTGTATGTCTTGTCATATCCCAGACATTATTCCAACCAAAAAGTCATCTGCATACTTTTAGATCTTCTTAGGAAGGGGTGGTAGCCCAGCTACTGCTGCCGCCTAAGGAGCTCAGAGCTGGGGTTTTGAGGATCTGGGGCTAAGACCCTGAGGAGTAGGTACCACTGGATCCAAAAGGGTGCCAAGAAGCTAGTAGTAGGAGTGTGGACGGAAGCTGGGAACCAGAGCAAACTGCTGCTGCCTATCGTAAAGGGTGGTGTTCAGGCAACTCTTGACAGAAACAGCAAACCAAATCAGGGAAAAAGAAAGTCCCTTCTCTGCTCCTCCAGCTTCCTCTAGTTCCCTGAACCCATCAGAGAGCCAGCTGGTGAAGGACATGTTGTTAGCAGTGTCCTAGCTTCAGCATCAGAAAGCAGAGTCTATATACATAGAATAGAGAGCTTTTGAACTGAAAAGCCATAGTGTAATAATGGACACAGTAGTTTGGGTTTTAATTCCATTGCTTTCCTACTAGCTCTTCTCATGCAGTAGTCAGTGGATTTGGGCTTTGTCAGCAGCAGACTTGCCACTTACTGGTTGTGGCAAGTTTCTTAACTTGGGCGGTTTCTTAACTTTGCTGCATTTCACTTTCTCCTTGCAAAGTTATGAAGATGAAATAAAATCTTACATGGCTAAATAAAAAAAAATAACTTCTGGGTTTTTTTAAATGTACTACTTATGATATGCTGGAGTAAACATTGCATTTTGGATTAGGAGACCTGGGTGTTAATTAATTTGTCCACTGTAGATACTAGCTGTCTGAAATTCAACAACTCACTTAATCTCCCAGAACCTATCTTTTCTTTGTAAAAGTAGAATAATTTTACTTACTATAAGGATCATATAGATGGGATAATGCATGCAAGACTAATTTGCAAATTATAAAAATGACAAAGAGATGGTGTGCTAACATAATTAAGCAGTTACCATTAAATACTATATAGATGAGATTCTCTCATTTAGTCTGCACAAAAGACTCAGATGTGTCTCATGCTAGACCCTGAACTTTTACCACAATTATACTGATTTTATCTCTATTCAAATATTATGGAAAAACAGACAGTATTGTTTACCAGTGCAGGTTGAGCATCCCTAATCCAAAAATCCCAAATCTGAAATGCTCCAAAATCTGAAACTTTTTAAGTGCTAACATGATGCTTAAGGGAAAATGGTGCTTAGAGCATTTTGGATTTGGGATGCGGAAACAGTAAGTATATATGATGCAAATATTCCAAAGTCCAAAGTCCAAGACACTTCTGAAACCCAAGCATTTTGGATAGGGCACACTCAACCTGTATACATAATATGTACCCACAGGGGTGACCAGACCCTCTCCCCTTCCAGGCATTTCTGCGACTGCTGATTCATTTCACCTGTTTTGGTCATTTGTGCTTATTCCAGAGGAGAAACAGAAGAATAACACCCAGATCTCTTAAATTAACAGCTGACAGACATTAAGAATGCCTTCTGAGCACAGATATGCCAAAGTTTGGTGTATAGCACAATCTAGTTCTAATTATTTGTGAGATTTTTAAATTTAATACAATTAAACGAGCCTTGGTGACACTAGGTTAGGGAATTTGCAGTACAGGCTCTTTTGAAAATAGATTATCTCCTATTTTTAAAGATATTTCATAAAGCAGAAAGCATTTCTTGTGCATCTAATATTGAGGGCCCTAGTGAGAGAGCATAAAACATACAAATGCATCAGCTATGTCCAGGCGCAGTGGCTCACACCTGTAATCCCAGCACTTTGGGAGGCTGAGGTGGACCAGGAAGTTTGAGACCAGCCTGGGCAACATAGTGACACCCTGTCTCTACAAAAAATTTAAAAATTAGCTGGGTGTGGTGGCATGTGCCTCTGACTCTAGCTACTTGGAAAGCTGAGGCAGGAGGATTGCTTGAGCCAGCCTTGGTAACAGAACGAGACACTGTCTCTAAAAAAAGAAAAAAAAACTACTACAACAAAAAATGCATCAACTATATATAATGCTATACTAGTTTGTCTTGCTTCTCTGGTTCTGGAAGAATTTATACTTTGTTGGGGAAAATATCTTGACACAGAAGGAAAGTGAAGGTTTTGAGTGAGGAGGGGACAATTGAGCAGAAATACGAAGGTTAAATGTGTGATTTATTTTGAATGAGTAATTGAGTGTGGGCAACAGGTAGAGTCTAGTCAGAAAGTAATTTCAGGGGTGGTGATGAAATTAGTAGCCTCAAGGTGATAAAGACATGACAGTTTATAAAGTGGAACTTCCCCGTTTCTATTTCAGGTCAGAATTTAGCTATATGGTTGGTTCTCTTTTCTCCTGGTTCATGGGTGTAATTGTCAGATTTTCTAAAAGACCTTGTTATGAATGTCTTGCCCTGCCCCTTGCAAGATCTCACTGCATGGACTCCAGGGCAGGCTTTTTGGTAAGATTTGTGTGTATTACCTCAGATACACTCACACAGCTCTTTAAGCAAGTTATTTTCTTAAGCATTTGTGTTTAGATTTGGGTGAAACTGTTTTTCTGTACTGATAAAAAAAAAATAACCATGAGTCCTCTTGCTCCAGTTGTACATGTGTATATTAGCTTAAGAGATTGATGGGGAGGAGGTTAGAAATCAGGGAAGGAATGGATGAGTTGCTTGTTAAGGGAAAAGACGATATTCTTATGCTAATGCAAGCTCTGGATAAGAAGCAGAGCAGCCGTGCAAACAATAGCTATGGAGCCAGAAAGTCTGCAGTGAGCCCTTTCCTTCTCCGAAAGCTTGTCAGACCAGGCGCCTGGAGCTGCCTGGGGGAGGGACCCCTGGAAAGGCGACTTTTCTCCTTGCTATTTTATGGAATTGGCAGCTGGCCAGCTTGTTGGAAATTCCCAAACCTCTCTACTAGAAAGTAAAAATTAAGGGTGGGGGGCTTAACGGGAAGAGGAAAGAATGACTTTAGTTTGTTTTTTCAGCTGACTTCAGCCTTTTCCTGCTTCTTTTTTTTAAAATTCTGATTGAACTATTGATTCAACCTTTTTGCTATTTGCTAAGCTTTAAAATTTTTTATTTCAAAAGAAATTATTTTATTGAGTAATTTTGCCCTAATGTTATTTTCCTGAAGAAGAAACTGCACCAATGTTTGTATATAGCAAAGGAAAATACATTTATTTAGATGCCTATTTGATTTGTTTAAGAGCTTTTAAATGCCAGCAGTGTTTTAAAGTTTTGATCATGTAGCATTTTAAATGTCTGCATGTCCTTATATTCTTGACATTGCAAGATTAGGTATTTTTTAATTTATATAAAAATTCTGATGAGTTATTTAGGAATTTTAAAAATATGTCTTATTCTCAGATGTTAGAATTATATAATAGTTTTAAGAGTGGTTGTAAAATAAGGTTAATATTTTGCTATATTATGATTATAGATACAATATGGGACAAGTAAAGGAGAAGTCCTCAGTATTTGTTATTAATCACAATGATAACAATTGACATCTATTCTTTACTGAAGTGTTTAGTACTGATATGCAAGGTACTAACTCATTGGAGTTAGTAATATTATCCTCATTTTGTGGCTAAGGAAACTGAGACCTAGATAGCTTAAGTAACGTCCCCAGAGTCATACAGCAAGTAAGTATTGGAGTTGATATTTTAAACCAAGCAGGCTGACATCATAATTCACTCTCTTAAATTTGCTACCCAGGATATGTATGATTTGAGAAGTGCCTTTCCATAGAACACAAAACTGATGTCATTTTTATGGAACCCATAGTGTAAAAGGGCAAATGTAGTAGTATATAGTATAGAACTAGGGATAGGATTTTTTCCCCTAAAATGAGCCTGCCTTATTGTGATAATTTGAAAACAAGAGCTTGCTTTTGGTTACTCCCTTGAAAGAAAGATGTCAGTTACATGATCCAGTTCTTGGGCATTTTGACTATCTTATATTGTTGTATTCCTTTATTGTCTCTGCTTTTCAGACTTCTGTCTTGGTTGACTCTGCAATGGCTTTCAGTGATTAGGCTTTCATTATTTCAACAAATTTCTAATAATGATTGAATTAGTTATCTATTGCTGCCTAACAAATTACCCCAAAATGTAGCAGCTTAAAACAACCAACATTTATTCTCTCATACATTTTCTGAGGGTCAAGAATCCATTGGGGGCTGGATGGTTCCAGCTTAGGGTTCTCATGAAACTGTGGTTAAGGTGTCTATGAGGCTGCAGTCACCCAAAAGCTTCCCTAGGGCTGAAGGATCCACTTTCAGGGTGGCTCACTCGCATAACTGTTGGCAGGAGGCCTCAGTTCCTTGTCACATGGGCTCTCTGTGAGGCTCCTTGAGTGTCCTTATGTCATGGCAGGTGGCTTCCCTCAGGTGAGTGTTTCAAGAGAGAGCAAGGAGAAAGCTTAAGTGCCTTTTATGACCTAGTCACAAGTCACACTGTTGTTTCCATCGTACTTTGTTAAAAGTGAGTCACTAAGTCCAGTTCACATTCAAGGGAGGGAATTAGGCTCTACTTCTAACTGTTAAAAATATCACTTGTGAATGATAGTTTATATTTCAGCTGTGGTAATATACACCCCATAAATGTTGGACATTCATGATCCTGGACCATGAACTTATGTTATCAGTGAATGCCACATAAATGTATGTGGTGTTAATGCACTTATTAATGCTATTTATTTATTTATTGTGACAGAGTCTCACTCTTGTCACCTTGAGTAGAGAGTGCAGTGGTGTCATTATAGCTCACCGCAGCCTCAAACTCCTGGGCTTAAACAATCTTCTTGCCCCAGCCTCCCAAGTAGCTGACTAGCTGGGACTACAGGCTTGCGCCACACAACTCCTGGCTATTTTTTTTTTTTTTTTATAGTAGAGGCAGGGTCTCACTCCGGCTAGGATGCAGTTTTTAAATGAACAGTTCTCTGTTCATTTAAAAGAGAAGAGAGCCCTCTTCTCTTTTCACTCTTAGAAGGCTATCTTATCCAGAGCCATGGCTTTGAATATCTCTATGCTGTTGACATAACAGATTTATATCTTTAGCCCCAAATGTTTCCTGTAAGCTTCAGAACCAAAGGGTCATTAGACATTCCCTTTGGGTAATCTCAAATGTCTAAATCTGAACCTTTCATCTCTTCCCTTCACTCCTTTCAAAATCTACTTATTCCCATTTCAGTAATTGTTCATTACTAAAATGTGGGAATCTTCTTTGACCCCTCACTTTCCCTTACCCCGTATCTAATCCATTACCAGGTACCATTAGTCTATTTTTGAAGTATATCCTGAATCCATCCACTGTACCACTGCCACCCTAATCTTAAGCACCGCCATCAGTCCCCTAAATTTCCACAATATTCTTCCTATTGGTCTATTTGCTTTTGCCGCCTCTAGCCCATTACGTAGAATCCAGATCACGGCCACTTAGGTTTAAATCCCAGATCCTTCATATGACTGTGCTTGACCTGGTCTTTGTCTTCTCTGTCCCTTCAACCTTAACCATCACTCTGTCACTTATTCTTAACATTTCAAACATTGTTCTCTCTTTGCTTTTCTCTGCCTCAAGATCTTTGCACAAGCTTTTTCCTATGCCTAGAACTCCGTCACTTCTCAGCGTTGCTTCCCTTAATCCCTCCATCTAGATTAGATTGGGTCACTGCTCTGTAGTCCTCTAGGACCTGGCACTTTTCCTCTGCATTTACTATAGGTTATGATTATGTATCATTTGTATTGTCTTGTTCAGTGTCTGAATATCTTAGTTGTCTTTTTTAACGACTGTGAACTCCATGAAGGCTGGATCTCTTTTGCTCTCAACACTGTATTCTTGGTGTCTAATATAGAATCATGCATAACATAGGCACTTAATAAACATTTAGGGAATAAATTAATATTCAGTGGCAAAAACACTGTTCACATAGGACTTCAGCATTGGAAGGGATCTGGTCTTCTTTTCTGTCATGTCAGGCATGTCCCTGACAAAGGTGCATTCAGACTTTGCTCCTTTCATACTTGGTAAGTAAAGACCCCTGGTTCTTTTACTTGTATGTCAAGTGGGGAGTACTTTCTATGTCCTTTGCATTCCCACCATTCTTCTCTAAAGTGCTTAACAGCCCTGACCAGGTGCAATAAAGTAAGATGGTTTTCCTCTTCGGTTATAGCAGTGTGTTTCTATGGATGGCTGTTCTCCATACAAGTTATCACAAGCTTTTTGTCTGTAAAAATTTCTTACAGATGGTATTGTCGGGTAGCACGTGGTACTTCCTGAGCTGGGTGGGCAAATGTGTTATAAACATGGATGAGAGGAGTAGAGTTTTATTGGGCACCTACTCTGTACCAGGCTCTCCTAAATGGTTTATAATATGTATTTGGCAATATACAATATACACAAAATGTCCAGCAGGGCAGCATAAGGTAACAGTTAATACATGGACTCTGGAGTCAGATTTCTTTGATTTGAATTATAACCCTACCACTTACCAGCTGTGTGATCTTTGATAAATCCCTCAAAGTCTACTTGCCTCTTTCTTCCTCTGTAACATTAAGATAATTGTACCATTTTTATAAGATAGTTAATATATGCAAAACATTTATAATGGTACTGGCACGTAGAGGTGAATATATGTGTTCGTTATTATTTCTCAAAATAACTATGGATTAATAAATATCATTCCAGATTTATTTGTTTTTGTAGACAGGATCTCATTGTATTTCCCAGGCTGGAGTATGGTGGCTATTCATAGGCGTGATCATGGCTCACTGTAACCTTGACCTCCTGGGCTCAAGTGATCCTCCCACCTCAGCCTCCTGAGTAGCTGGGACTGTAGGGGCATGCCACTGCACCTAGCCTAAACTAGTTTAAAACTGCACCTAGTTTTAAAGATGAGGAAATGCATCCAGAGAGGTTAGGTTATTTATTTAAGACAGATCCAGGATTTGAACTTGTGCCAAGGGTAGCAGGGTCCTGGACATTTTTGCAGAAGGAATCATGCAGTCCCCTTTCTCTGAGAGGAAAAGTACCTAGGGTCTCATGGGCAGCTCTGCAGCGTGCCTTGGTGGTAGCGCTTTAAATAAATTAACTTAAACAGTAACACTGGTGACACTGAAAGATGTAACAAGTTAGCAGTCTGTTGCCCAAGACTGTGAGCTCACTGAAGCAGAAACAGACATACCCATGTTTGTATTTCTAGTACCTTAGGCTGGTCTGTAATTTGAACTCAACAGATGTTGGTGAATAAATGAGTAAATGAGTAAGTGAAAATTTGGAGAGGGGCTGAGAGCTACCAAGGGAGGCAGGAATGAAGCTAGGATTTCTGGCGTGACTACAGAGATGGTGCTGCCTTTCCCCACAGTAGCCACCAGAGGGGTAGGAGCAGGGCTAGAGAAGCGAGAAGGAAAGAGTGAGTGGGATTCACACAGCTGGAGTGTAATCCTAGTGGAGATATTTAATGGGCAACTAGAAATGAGGAGAGAAATGAGGAGAGGGTTGGAAATATTCTGGAAACTTATCTTGAATTTGAAACTTGGATCCCTAGAATCATAATTGAATAATTTTAAGAAGTTTTCTGAAGATATGCTGTTAAATCACGTTACAAATATTATTGTATAATTTTTGAGACTTTATAACTTTTTCTCTCAGTATTATGTGATGGTAAATAATTTAATTTTATAGTAGAGAAATAAGAAATTGCAGAGATTTTTAGAACTAAGTCATATATAAATGATACCTCACTGTAAACCTTATTTGCCTCAATACATACCTTTGGAGAACTAATTAAAGTGCAGATTTTTTTGTTGTTATTTTTTTGAGACAGGGTCTTTCACTCTGTTGCCCTGGCTAGAGTGCAGTGGCATCATCATAGCTCACTGCAACCTCAAACTCTTGGGCTCAAGTGATCCTCCTGCCTCAGCCTCCCGAATAGATGGGACTACAGGTACATACCACCATGCCTGGCTAATTTTTTTGTTTTTATAGAGAAGGGATCTTGCTGTTGCTCAGTCAAGCTGGTCTCAAATTCCTGGCCTCAAGTGATCCTCTCATCTCTGCCTCCCAAAGTGCTAGGACTACAGGTGTGAGCCACCGTGACTGGCCAAAGTGCAAAATTTTTGGGTAGATAAAACAGCTCAGGTTTTTTTTTTTCAGGTTGTTAATGGTAGAAATCACACCAGGGTTGATTATATCATAAGTAAGCAAAACCTTTTGCAGTTTTTCAGGAATAGTTCAGGCTGAAATCAATAAAATCAAACTGCCTGAAACAATAGGATGGGGGAGAAATAGAATTTTATTTATCTTGATACAAAGTAGGCTTTTTTCCCTATTACCTATTTAACTATTTTGCTTTGAGGCTTTATAAAGTTCACTGTCTATGTTAATAATCACTAGGCCTTACTTGAAAAGGTCATGTTTCATGTCATCCATATTAAAAGCCCAATTTTACCCTAATTAAGTCAGATTTACAGTATTTTAGGAAAATAATTTTATTTAAGATACATTTTAGAGACCATTGTCCTAAGTGAAATATCACAAGAGGAAAAACAAATACCATGTGTACTTATTGTTAAACTGGAACTAACAGATGAGCATGTGCACAGAGAAATGTAAAACTTAGTGAAGTCAGGCGTGGGGAGAAGGTAGTAGGGGAGGGGCAAAAACCTACCTAATGGGTACAGTGAACGCTATTTGGGTGATGGGCACACTTACGGCAGTGACTCGAGCATTACAAAAGTGATTCTTGTAACCAAAAATATTTGTACCCCCTTAATACTTTGAAATTTTTTTTAAAAGTAAAAAAAAAAAATAAATTTCTATTTGCTTTTGCTTTAATGATGAAGCATACTGCTTATTTAAATATGTATAATTTTCTAGGTAGGCTTTCTTTTCTATCAGAATAAATTATTTATTAGAAAGATTTAAGATATTTTTATTTCATCTAGGATTTAAAAGAATATTGATGAAGTATTTAAAATATTTAAAATTATATTTAAAACTTAACTTTTCTTGTTTGATTCTTAACATATTTAGGAATTTTTGATAGTTATAAAATAATTACTTTAGAACATCCAGAAAAGACTGCTGAGATTGTTTAGAGTACTTTCCTTGTGTTACGTGTGACTAATCTGAGGTCAGGGGAGGTTGCAAATTATTATTAAATTATTTAAGCTTTGGAACTACCGTGCCTTTTTTAAAAAAGGAAAAAGAAAACAAGAGTAGCTTTAATCTTTAAGAATATATTTAGTTTAGAGGTATGCTTAGACATTTATTTTCCTCTCAGTTTTTGAAAACTTTCCAAAATTCCGTTATGTTCTTCACCTTCTTAATATTTTTGTCTTTCAGGAATAAGAAGAAAGCAGTGGGAGTTGGAGTCATTGTCAAGTGATTGCGGCCTTTTACGAGAAAAATCTCATTGAATAATAGTCATTTAAATTAGTGAAATAGGACGACCAGTTATTGAAGGTGACAGTGTACAGGAAACATTAAAATTGAACAATGACTCAGCTATATATTTACATC
This sequence comes from Varecia variegata, assembly GCA_028533085.1. Taxonomy (NCBI): domain Eukaryota; kingdom Metazoa; phylum Chordata; class Mammalia; order Primates; family Lemuridae; genus Varecia; species Varecia variegata. The sequence goes on along the minus strand of CM052446.1, from coordinate 4,615,763 downwards.
AGATTATTGGGAGCCTATCTGTTCATCATTTCTCCTGTTCAAGGTAAATTGATACTCATTTTAGCAATTTACTTCTGTAGATAAAAAGCACTATTTTTTACAACTGTTCTTTCAACTCATATCCCTTCTTGAATAGTTAGGCCCAGTATACCAGCACAGCTTTGAAGTAAAGAGGCAAAGAACAGATACATGCCAAATAATTTTTGAACTGGCTGTGATTGAAACATTTTCAAGTATTTTTAAAATCTCAGCCTCTCCGAGCCTGTTTTTTCCTCCGTAATATAGGCATTATGATACACAGCATCAGGCCTTGTGAGGACTAAATGAGATAAAGTATATAAAGCACTTAACCTAGTACCTAAAAGACAGGGTAGCACTCAAGGCTGAGCTTCAAAATTCCTATCTCCTTTAAAACAAGAAGGATACATGTAAATAATAATTTAAAAATCATTTTATTATTGTTAAAAGACTTCAGAAAGATAAATGGCGCTTGTTTATGCTAAACTTTCTTAATAGAGCACTGCAAGTTTATTTATGAGCAGTATTGTAATTTTGTGTTCACAGCTTGGAACTGTCCAACAGGAAGTTATTACAATGACTCTTAGGACCAGATAGACTGTGTTTGCACATGAGCTTTTTCCTGTATGGTTTAATTAGGATAATATTTTAAACTGAAGAGACAATACTGTTTTGCAAAAGGATTTTAGATGGAATTTATTGGACATCTTCATTCTCAAGTTTTTGACTTGACAGGTTGTTCTTTCATCATGTTTCATTCACAGTGGTATGGATTAATATCTGCCCACAAGAAGAAACATGGTTAACACCACAAAGCTTTGATATTTTCATTTTAAAGTATGAACACACAATGGACTCTATGGCTTCTTTGTATGTTGCCTCAGTATTATAACAGTTTCCTCATTATTACCATGCTCAGAATAGAGCCCTCTTGCAAGAGCCACTTTTATTTGTGAAACACCAAATTATTTAATACAACACTTTTATTTTAATATGTTATATGCCTGTTGATCAGCATTGACCAAAGTAAAGCTGTCATAGTTTTGAAGATGAAGTGTTTAATAGTAACATTTATATTTGCTACCTCACTCCCAGGTAATTTCCTTTTTGGTATAACAAATTTTAAATCTGTTTAGATCACATATTGGTAATATGATAGGAAATTCTCATTTACCACCACAAATTAAGTTGCTCTATAATAGATTTTTTATTATATCGAATAAATTGGTAATTAGTTATGTATAATCATGTGTAAGCAAAAAATCTTAATAACTTTTACATTTCTCTGATGAAGAGCAAAATTTGTTAACATTTCCAGTCCAAAAAATTATTTTGATAGTTGCTTCAAATGACAACACAAAAATGTTTGCTCTTAAAGATTAGAAAACTAAAGCCAATGCAGAAAAGATATTATTTCTTAGTGATCACTAAGAAGGACTGCGGAATGGTAGTAGTGGAAATAACTTTTGACTTAATCTCTAGCTTTATCTTGAATTTTGGCTTAAGAAAGTAAATTTCTTTGCTTGGTTTCCTTGTTATAACATAGAGATAATGCTTATCCTAACAGGAATTTATATTTATTGATTTAGAGACAGGGTCTCGCTATGTTGCCCAAACTGGAGTGCAGTGGCATGATCATAACTCACTGTAACCTTGAACTCCTAGGTTCAAGTGATCCTCCCATATCATCTTCCTGAATAGCTGGAACTACAGGTGCATGCGACTACACCCAGCTAATTTTTTTTTTTTTTTTTTTTTTCTGTAGAGACAGAGTCTCACTATGTTGCCAGGCTGGTCTCAATCCTAGCCTCAAGTGATCTTCCCACCTCAGCCAACAAGGAAATTTTTGAGCATCAACTGTTAGGTATAGATTTAAGTGATTTACACTGAGGTGAATTACTCAGGTTTGAATACAAAAACGAGTCATTTGATATTAACATCTGATAGATACTTAATCCTTTTTTCTTTGTCACAAATTTTAGAATTGGATTTTAGCTTCAAGTAACTGATTAATCAACTAAAAGTAACTTTAAATGAATAAGAGATGTATTTTTAATGTAGGTGGTGGGTGTTTGCTGGTGTTCATTCAGTAACTGAGTAGTATCAAGGTTGACATCTCTGTAATTTTCTTGGCATTTTCCTCATGGTTACAAAATGGCTGCTATTATCTGCATTTGAGGCAGGAAAAATGGGGAAAGGATCAGACTTGTAATATCACACAAGAAGTCTGAGGCTAAGGGGACTGCATAGGTTGTTAATTATGTGGCTCATCAAGACCCGGATTCTAAGCTGGATGCGGGGGCTCACGCCTGTAATCCTAGCACTCTGGGAGGCTGAAGCACAAGGATCACTTGAGCTCAGGAGTTCAAGACCAGCCTGAGCAAGAGCAAGACCCCGTCTGTACAAAAAACAGAAAAATTAGCCAGGTGTGGTGGCGGGCACCTGCAGTCCCAGCTAATCGGGAGGCTAAGGCAGGAGGATCACATGAGCCCTCCCAGGAGTTTGAGGTTGCAGTGAGCTATGATGACGCCACTGCACTCTACCCAGGGTGACAGAGTGAGACTCGGTCTCAAAAAAAAGAAAAAAAAAAAAGGACCCACATTCTTTCTCTATTTCAACTGTGTCATCCTCCAAATATCAGTTTAGCTATAGGTTAATTTCCTGCACAGCCATAGTGTGGTTGCTGAGGGGCAGACATAACACAGATATATTAATAGTTGCTTCAAATTGACAACATTCAATGAATGAAGAGGAATTGATATCTCTTTCTGTCTCTTTTTAATTGGTAAATCTTTCCCCAGGCACTGTTCTCATTTTTCCAACAGAATTCCTTCTAATCATAGTGGGCAAAGTTTATTACATGCTCTTGTGTTAAACAAATCAGGGGCAAGGAGAGTGGACCTAAACTCGTTGGATTAGACCAACAGTTATCTCTGCTGAGGATAGGGCTGGGCTTTCCTGAATCATGTAGAGGAGGGACAGATGGTAAACAAAAAAAGGGTGTGTGTGTATGTGTATATACATATGTGCATGTCTGTTGCCAGCAAGGTAAAGGGGAGAAAAATAACAGTATCTGCTGTAGGGCACCACATTTTTCTCCCTAACATCATACATACTCACATGCATACACTAAAAATGCTCATGTTGGTATGAAATATTGAATTCGTCTTCAAAGGGTTATATAACCCAGAGTTTTATCCATTTGGTGCACTCAGCTACTAATCCAGGACTTCTGGCTAGTGTGCAGCCTTCTCCTTCAGGTCCAGATGTGGCTCTTCATGGTCCAGTGATGTATGGCTAAAAGAGAAATTGTAAATGCACAATGTACCCAGATTCAGTGATGAAGATGAAATAGGATCAGTACTATATAAACTCCCATTCAGAGGAAGGAAAATTTGGGAGCAACCTCAGTAGTCATTACTTCATAGCCTGTCAATTAAAGATGGTTAGTCTGTCTGACAGCCCCAGTTTTATTTTCTGGGAGCATCTCCTTTGTCTCTGGTGTTCCTTGGCTAGTGTTTCTGTCCTCATGGCCACTTCTGAGATAGACTTAGTGGAGGATGGTCTTTCTGTTGGTTCTATACCAAGTCTGGTATAGAACTTGGTATAGGTTCTATACCAAGTTGGTTCTATTCCAGTCTGGGTACTGGAAATTACCTAATAGATTGAAAACTTACAGGCTCATTGAGTCAGCCTGACTATTGGGACATCTTTGGCAGTACAGTTCCTTTAAAATTTTAGTAGTTTTAACATCTACTTGCTTCTGTTCTTTGCTTTAGGTCCGTTAAAGTTATATCTTGCCTAGATGTGGTATTCTGGAATTTCCTGACCTTTGCTTTGTCTGTTCTCCTGGCCGTCAGGTCAGTGACCTCTGCTGTGAGGCACTGTACTCCTTTCCCGTGCTAGAAAATGACCCTGCTTTATTTGGTTTCATAGCACTTATCTATGAATAAATATTAAAATAGTACAAATGTCAGTATCTATTGGTCTTTATTGTTTCTTTCTGAGACTATAAGCTCTAACAGATAAGGGACTTTATACTGTTTACAATTCTAGTCACCCAGGGCTTAAAACAGTGCCTAGCACTATGTAGTTACTCGATACATTTTTATTTAACAGATGAATACAGATAAAGTAAAAAAAGCAAGATGCAAAACTATTTTTTTTAGCCGTATATTTTTACACTGATCAACACAGTAGCAACAAGCACCTGTAACACCCAGATTATGGTCTCTGATTATCTTTTTCACTAAAAGGTTCTGGAACTCCTTGGAATCACTTTTAAGTCTGTGACAGGTAGAGTACAAGGTAATCTTGGACTATCTTGGCCAGAAAGCAAGGAAAAGTTAAAAGGATACAGGGAACGGTTAGAATTGGCCAGTTTGAGCCAATAGTAAGGATAATAACTGAAGTAGATTGAAAAAATCAAATATGTTTAAATCCATGGGTTTTTAATGACACTTAAAAAAGAACTAATTGGCTACTGTTGAAAGATGCTAGTGAACTCGTTAATTTTGAAAACTGATACGTAGTGGGAAAAATCAAGCATTAATTCCACCTTTCTTATGTGAACTGTGCCACTTGTATCCAGTTAGTAGATGAAGGAAAGCATCTCATTATAGAGGTATTCCATAAATAAGAAGAAATGGTAGAATTAGAATACATTATTTTATACTACCCCTGTTGAATCAGTCTAGTCCTTGGAAACGGAGATGACTAGATATTTGTGTCCCTCTTCACTACAACTTACAAAGTAGCTACATTTCAAGTACTTGTAGCCCCGTGTGGCTTGTGGCTGCCATATTGGACAGCTTAAGAGCAAAGTACCATTTACAAACTATCAGGAACAAGAGAACATGTTAAGTGATGCTAGAAGGATGCAATCAGAAAATCCAGACTGTGGTGGTAAATATTATAAGACAAATTACCCAGTATCTTCAACAAGTAAATTTCAAGGAAAGAAAAAGGAAGAAAAAACCTGTAGATTAAAGAGACTTGGAGACAGCCATTTGTGATGTGTGAACCTTATTTGGATCCTGATTCAGGGAAACTCTTGAAATAATTTATAACATTTATGATATAATTGGAAATTCAAACTTTGTCTGGATGTTTGATAATACTGGTAAGGATAAAGAACAACTTAACTTTTTTAGGTGTGATGATTGTGGTTATTTTTTTTTAAGTCCTTATCTTTTAGAGATGCATGTTGAAATATTTACAGATAAAATGACATATCTGGTATTAGGTTCATAATTATATGAAAGGGGAAGAGTAAAACAAGATGGGCCATAATTGGTCATTATAAAATCTGGTTATATGGGTATGTGTGGGTTACAGTTTTCTCTGCTTTTGTAAAGTTTTCTGAAAGAATACTTCATATGTATATATTGCAAATACATAGCAAAAGGATTAGAAGCATACATACCAAACAGATAACAGCATTACAGTTAAGGAGAGGGGGAAGGATTATATGGGACTAAAAGGGACTTTTCGCTTTGCTTGTATGGTTTAATTTTTTTTTTTTTTACTGGGAGCATGCATTTTTCTTTTATTTGGGTATTTAAAAAACTACTTATAGGAAAAATACTTACTTCACACATACACCTAAGTAGAGAGAATAATATAATGAAACTCCATGAACTTGTTACTCAGCTTTGACATTGCCAACTCCTGACCAAACCCGTTTCATCTATACCCCCATGCACTTCTTCCACACCCATACCACCCTTGAATTATCTTAGTTAATTTTGAAATAATACTTCCATTAAGAATCAGATACCTCATTAGCCACATTCTCTGATCAAAATGCAATAAAACAGGCCCGGTGCGGTGGCTCACGCCTGTAATCCTAGTACTCTGGGGGGCCGAGGCAGGAGGATTGCTCGAGGTCAGGAGTTCGAGACCAGCCTGAGCAAGAGCGAGACCTCGTCTCTACTAAAAAAAAATAGAAAGAAATGATCTGGACAGCTAAAAATATATATAGAAAATAATTAGCCGGGCATGGTAGCACATGCCTGTAGTCCCAGCTCGGGAGGCTGAGACAGAAGGATTGCTTAAGCCCAGGAGTTTGAGGTTGCTGTGAGCTTGACGCCAGGGCACTCTAGCCTGGGCAACAGAGTGAGACTCTGTCTCAAAAAAAAAAAAAAAAAAAAAAAAGCTATAAAACAAGAATGCAACAATGTAAACTTTTTTTAAAGCATTTGTTTTTGTTTTGTCTTTTTGAGACAGAGTCTCGCTTTGTTGCCCTGGCTAGAGTGCAGTGGCATCATCATAGCTCACTGCAACCTCAAACCCCTGGGCTCAAGTGATCCTCCTGCCTCAGCCTCCCAAGTAGCTGGAACTACAAGTGTGCACCACCACACCTGGCTAATTTTTTTTTATTTTTTTGTAGAGATGGGAGTCTTGCTCTTGCTCAGGCTGGTCTCAAACTCCTGGCCGCAAGCAATTCTCCCCCTCTTGGCCTTCCAGAGTGCTAGGATTGCAGGTGTAAGCCACTGCACCTAGCCAACCATGTGGTATTTAATGGGGTAATATTAGTCAGGCTTCCAGCAGCTTTCTTTGTCATTCAGTAACATTATGAGTAACACTGCATGTCAGTACGTATAGGAATCACTTCATTCTTGATAATGGGTTCAGAACTAATTTTGATTAGTGCTAACTTATGAAATGTGTTTTCTATTCAACTGAAATACGTCTCACTATAATTTCCCTTTATTGGGTCTTATTCTGCCTTCCAAGAATGTCATAAAGTAAGCTTAATTATTCACATAATACCACATCAGATACTGAAAGCCCATTGCTGTGCTTTCTGATCCTGCCACCAAATCATCTTTTTTTTCCCTTTAATTTTTCTCCCTAGACCAGCATAGTGTGAGAACTTTCTTTGATGTTGGAAATGTTCTTTATCAGTAATTTGCAAAGTATAGCACACAGACTAAATCTAGCCCATCGTTTGTTTTTGTATCACCCATGAGTAAAGAATGATTTTTACAATTTTAAATGATTGAAGAAAAATCAAGAGGATACTATTTCATTACATATGAAAATTACATGAAACTCAAATTTCATTGTCCATAAATAATTTTGTTGGACTGCAGCCACACTCATTTGTTTACACATTGTCTGGCAGATTTTGCATTATAACAGCAGAGTTGAATAGTTGTGAGACTGGGTGGTCCACCAAGCCAATACTTGTTCTGTATAGGTGCTGTCCATTATGAGAGCTACTAGCTATGGGTGGTTTTGAGGACTTGAATTGTGGCTAGGGTGAGAAACTGATTTTTTTTTTTGTTTTTGAGACAGAGTCTCGCTTTGTTGCCCAGGCTACAGTGAGTGCCGTGGCGTCAGCCTAGCTCACAGCAACCTCAAACTCCTGGGCTTAAGCGATCCTACTGCCTCAGCCTCCCGAGTAGCTGGGACTACAGGCATGCGCCACCATGCCCGGCTAATTTTTTCTATATATATTTTAGTTGGCCAGATAATTTCTTTC
>CM052446.1:4560913-4601617 GCA_028533085.1 Varecia variegata | reverse complement strand
AAAAAAAAAAAAAAAAAAAGTTTGATAAGTTTCCTCTAACATATTTAAAGTTTGAAGTGTTCATCAAGATAAGTAAATTTGCATATTGATAATACTCAGTAACTTGCTTTTCCAGGATTTTTTCCCCATCTATATACTAAGAAATATAGGTATTTCAATCTAAATTGCCATGTGATTTGAGAACAGTTATGACATCTGATTTACTTAGTTTCAGTTAACCTTGATTTATTTTTGACTTGGTAAACTATAAATCTTGAAAATCATTTGTCATCTTAATAAAGAAAATATATAAGGAGGTACAAACTTTATTCTTAGAAATGTTAAAATGGTATGTGGAAGCAAAAAATTAGTTTATGCGACTACTCTAATGATTTCTTTTAATTAGCTTGGTCTAGTGAAAGTGATATCAAGAGTTAACCTTAGAAACTTGTTGAGTAAAACATTTTCTGGTATAACTTGTTCTTTAAAAAGCAAAAAGGTTGCTATATTTGGAATCCTAAAATCTAAAAGTGTTGAATGAAATTTGTTTTCTTCTCTCTTTCCCACTCTTAAATCTGAAGCTCATCGAGTAAGTGAAATAGTGAAAGAATATGGCAGCCCAGCAAGAGGAAGTACTATGTAGCACCATAGTTAGGAAATAAGTTCTAAAACCCTAGGAGCCTTTATTTGGTCCCACTTAAAATTTAGTGTTTTAAAAATGTGTGGCTTCAGTCAGTCATCCCTTTAAATAATTAAAGCATAAAAGCAAACAAAAATCCAAAACTACCTAAATATAAACAGCAAAAATTAACCCTCAAAGAGAATTCTCCTTATGAATTCTCTTTATGCTGGTAAATATCTCTAGGATTAAAGGCACATTAGGATTTGCTTCAATGTATTTATTCTAAGCTTTCACTGTGCTTTCTTATTTAACAAGTTTCTGAAGTATAAAATTTGAATCTGATTTCTCTGGAAGTATTTTCACAGAGATTTTTTTGATCAACATTTTATGTTGCCTTTTCAATGTCCAGAGGTATTTCTTAAACTTAGAAAGTAACTTATAGTTTTTGAAAATTATGTTTTCCCAGAATGTGCCAGATTTTTTAATTTACTCTAATAAGTATTCAACACCTTATGCTTTGTTTCTGTTGAGAACAAAAGTTCACTATAGTTTTTAAAGAATCATGCATCTTTAATTGGGCCTAAGATCAAATTTGATATTGAATAGTTTATTCCAGGGCAGATTTTATAAATTAAAACACATTTCATATATGTGAATGTTTTGAAATGTTTAAAAATACCTAAAATAATTTCAACAGCAGAAATATTAATTGATTTTTTTAAAAAAAGTATAGCCCTTGTGTTGTTTAAAAGTGATAAAATTTATTACTGACTTGAGTCAGATGTTAAAATTTTAGTGTAGCGGTTCATCTGGCCTCAGTGCAAGATGAGTCACAGTGGAAACTGCAGAGGGAGACGTGTTCATAAGAACCAAATTAAATCTGTGGCAGTATCAGATGAAGCCATGTGTAATGATGGTCACATAAGGAAAGTATGTGAATACGGCTTTTGCAAAGGATTAAATATGTCATTGTAATTTTAGCTTGTACTCTGTATTCTGCTTTCAGTGGGATTATTTAAGCCCTTTTAGTGACTTTTGTCCTTGCCCATTTAAAAACTAAAATGTAGTATATATTGCATAAAATGAAAATATCATCATAGCTTAATTAGGGATACTGTACATAGGCATTGAAAGAAGGGTAAAAACAAGCAGTTTTATTATGCAATTGTAAAACACCAAAAATATAGATTCATCTTTGATATGTAACACACTAAATGTATTTTGTACAGCATCTGGTTTAAAAGGTGCCTTATTAAGTTTACCATTAATTGCTTTGTTCTATACACAGATTATGTCCAATGTATCATTTTTAAGTAAATAACCTTATTTTAGTATACTTTAGTGATGTGTTTTGTGATACCATACTCGGACTGTATTGTGTATCAGAAGTCATCTGGTGAGATTTTGTAACAGATAAGTTAGTGTACAGACATATGTTCCTAAGATGTACGTTTCAGCTACCACCAGAACCTAGTACGGAGCACATGCAGGTAAGTGACTTACGCTCTTTTCGTTGTGTAGGTACAGAAGTTAAACCTATTAGAGTGAAGGGTTTTTTCCTTTACAAAAAGAAAAAGCAAACATCATTTTCTGATTATAAAAATAAGTACTCATGGCAGAGATTCTTGGGAAACATAAGAAAGAATAAAGCAGCACATAAAAGTCACTCAAAATTCTATTGCCAGACATTACCACTATTTACATTTGAATATTTCTTTTTAATCTTTTTCTGCTGCATTTTTTACAGTATTAAATCATAGTATGCTATTAAATATCCACTGAAAACATAGTTTAAAAATATGACTGCAGGCCAGGTGCAGTGGCTCACGGGGGAGTATGGCCTTGGCTGGGTGGACATGGTCTGCTGAACATGGCCACCTGGCAGTGTGAGTGGAGGTCACCTGGTGTTGGTGGCACTGTCCTGGTCATGGAGAGGTAAACACTGTGAGTGCAGGGTCAGAACAGGTGGGTGAGTCACCCTGACTCTGGGGATCAAGAGGAGACAGTGCCAGGGTGTTAAATACATACAAAAACTATTTTGGACAGAAGCAGGAACTAGGGCTGAAAGGTTCATCCATAATCACCATAGGATGACATAGGAAGTGTTATTTTTAAATGGAATATGTGTGGCCTGCCTCTTACTCCTGAAATTTAGCAGCTGGTCTTTGTCCAATTACCTTCACTTTTAGTGTCTGTAATCATGAAATCCAAGGAGATTCCAGATCCCCTACTGCCCCTACATCCACTTCACTACTCATAGCCTAAGTTTTTGTTTTATTTTTTTAGAGACAGGATTTCACTGTGCTGCCCAGGCTGGATTGCAGTGGCTATCCACAGGGGCTATCGTAGCCCGCTGCAGCCTCGAACTCCTGGGCTCAAACAATCCACCGTAGCTCCCAAGTAGCTGGGATGACAGGCATGCCACTGTGCCTGGCTCACATCCTAAATTTTATGCAGGACACCTGAAGTGTTAAAGTCAATATAGAACACTTATGTTGAAAATATGTTCAAGCTGGGAGAAGAAAGAATTTGCCTCCCCCCGTCCCTTTTTTGTTTGTTTGTTTTTGAGGGAGGAGCCATTTTTTAAAGCAAATTTAAACTCAAGATGATGGCTTGGGTTGACGTACATCTGTTGCTCTGCTGTATGACTAAGATACAAGTTAAGTGTTGAGAAACTTTCAAAAGACAGAATGGAAAATCTGCAGCAAAAGACCTACACTGTTGTGTGAGGTATTTCGATCAAACATTTTAAAAGCAAATGTTTTTCTTTTTTAATTAACTAATAATTGTACATATGGGGTAACATAGTGATGTTTTGGTACATGTATAGTGATTGTATCCATCACCTCAAACATTTATTTGTGTTCAGAATGTTCAGTATCCTCCCAGCCATTTGAAACTATGTATTATTGTTACCTGTAGTCATCCTACAGTGGTATAGAGCAGCGGTCCCCAACCTTTTTGGTACCAGGGACCATTTTCATGAAAGACGGTTTTTCCATGGATCAGGGAGATGGGGGGGATGGTTTGGGGATGATTCAAGTGCGTTACATTTATTGTGCACTTTATTATTTTTACATTGTAATATATAATGAAATAATTATACAACTCACCATAGGTTGGGTACCCTGGTGTGGAGCACTAGAACTTATTCCTCCTATCTAGCTGTAATTTAAAAAGCAATTTTTATTACTTGATCCTGTCCTCATACTTGGCTAGAAGTTTGGCTGGAGATAGGATCTAACTCTGAACATAGCACTCCCTGATGTCCCGGCTCCCCTTGTTGCTGATGTGAACTCTGCCATGGGTCTAATTTGTGACACACATCACAGTTTATTTTTAAGAAGCCTGTGCTTTTTTCAGACCATCTACTGAGTTTTTTATTTCAACAACACAAATTTTATTTTAACTTTATTTTCTTTTTATTCTTTTTATTTTTTTTTAGCCTGGTCAAGTGAAGCAGTGGGAGTGGAGAAGGAACAAAGGAATCTGTAACTGGTTGTGATCAATTAGTTGTAAACACCGCTGCACTTAGACCGACCTTCTTTTTATTCTTGATGTTTCGAAGTTTAAACCTGCCTTTCCTAGATATATTTGTTCTGTTGCTTAGTACTAGTTGGATCCTTCTAATGTTTTCTTGGACCTGGGAAATTTTCTCCCTTTATTTTTTGTTTCCTCCTTTCCCTTTTTACTTTTTCTAGATCTAGAACTTCTGTTAGACAAATACCAAGTCACCTAAATGTTTCTTCCATATTTCTTAACATGTTTCTCATCTCTGTCATCCTACCTTCTGCTTTTTTCAGCCTGTCTACCAAGTTTATTTCAACAATCAAGTTTTATTTTAACTTTACTTTGAAATAATTTCAAACTTCCAGAGAAGTTGTGTGAATAGTATAAGAAATTTACCCTTCACCCAGATTCATAAACTGCTAACATTTTGCACAATTGCTTTGTCATTGTGTGTGTGTGTGTATGTACAAGAATCATAAAATCTCATCTTGCACTGTTTGTAATGTTCATGTACACACACACACATACATTTTTATTCTGAACTATTTGAAGTTACAGAACTGATGCCCCTTTAGTCCTAAATACTTCAAGAATATTAATACTTTGTTACTAAACGAATTATGTACAACTATCAAAACCAGGAAAGTTAACATTGATACCATTGTAAGTACCAACAATGCCGTAACCTACAGACCTTATTCAAGTTTTGCCTGTTGTTCTGGTGAAGACCTGAGAACACATTTTCCTGGCCCTGAATCTGGTCACAGGTCCTGGTTCTCCTTTAACCTGAAATGGCTCCTTTGTGGTACTGACATTTTTTAGAGTAAAGCCAGTGGTTTTGTGGACTTGGTGCTCATGAGCGCACCTCATCTGGGGGCCATGACGTCAGTGGGTCTCATGATTGATGATGTCAGCATCAGTCACTTAATGTGATACTCCTTTCTCTGAAGTTACCCTTTTCCCCTTGTAATGAGTAAATTATGGGAGATACTTTGAGACTGTTTTAGCATCAATCAATGATTCTTGTCTGAATCAACGGTTGCAAAGTGGTGATTTTTCTAATTCCATTATTACATCTGTGTGTGTGTGTGTGTGTGTGTATGTATTTTTTTTTTTTTTTTTTGAGACAGAGTCTTGCTCTATTGCCCAGGCTAGAGTGCTGTGGCGTCAGCCTAGCTCACAGCAACCTCAAACTCCTGGGCTCAAGCGATCCTCCTGCCTCAGCCTCCTGAGTAGCTGGGACTACAGGCATGTGCCACCATGCCCGGCTAACTTTTTCTATATATATTTTTGGTTGTCCGGATAATTTCTTTCTATTTTTAGTAGAGACGGGGTCTCACTCTTGCTCAGGCTGGTATTGAACTCCTGACCTCAATCCATCCTCCCGCCTCAGCCTCCCAGAGTGCTAGGATTACAGACGTGAGCCACTGCACCCGGCCTTCCCTTATTTTTTTTATCATCAGGATAGACTCGTGGATTCTTGTTTTATTCAATGGGTTATAGTCTATTAGGTCATTATTTGTTTTGATGCCCAAATTGACCCAGACTTGGTTACTGGGAGTTCATCAAGCTGGCTCCTGGGTCCTTTTGACGTGTGCCCATCTCACCTCTTACTTTTGAACACATTAAGAGATTCCAGACTCCTCTTGTACTTTCCTTGCCCCAGCCTAGAGTCAAGCCATTTCTGCAAGGCACTCTGGTTCTGTTTAGGGGTGATGGTATTTAGAACCATAATCCAAGTTAAAATTTCTAATTTCCTCTGTTTCTGGAGATGTATTATATATGTTCCAACATCTTAGTTTGCTGAGTTTTGGGTCTTCTAGTTCATGATGCTATTAATAGTCTTCCACAAATGTTTGCCAATTTGGGGACGGTTGCTGATCTTCGTATTAATGAATACCTGTTCACCTCTGCTCCGTGTTCCTTAGCTTCCTGCAGCTGTTTGTTAGAGCAAAAATAAACAGTCCTGTCTCCTCTTGCCTGCTCAGGAGGATTCCAGCTTTCCCCACTCCGTTTGTTCACCTCCCCTACCCCACAAAGAGTTCTGTCATCGGCAGGACAGGCTTGGGGGCTTTCTTGGAGAAGGATGGAAGAATGACGCCCAGGCTGCAGGCGGGAGAGCTTTTGTTTTTGAGATAAAGGGGTATTAGAGGAGCTGGGGTGTGAGAGGAAAGGAGGATTTTAGGAAATATTTGTATAGACCATACAGTATAGCCTCTTCTCAGTTTCTGAAATAAGAGTAAAGGACAAGAATTATTCTGACACTGTGTTGTGGTCTGTGGGAATGTCTCTGGGCTTATCTGGGTGTGGGAGCTTCCTGCCTCCATTGACCCCAAGCATGTGCAGGGCTGAGTGGAGTTTGGGGCACCCCCGGACACACTGCCACCTCCCCAGCGGTCTCAAATGTTTTGGGTTGTGATTGCTCTGTTTCATTTTATACCTGATCCCTTCTACTTGCTATTTTTCAGGAATTACTAATTTTCCTGATGTGTTTATGGTACCCTTTCTTGTTTTCTAATATTTTTGGATATTCTTACATGTTCTTTTCCCCCATCAGGCTTGGGGAAGGTTCCACTGTGTGCTCAGTCCACTGTGGTACTCTGGTGCCACACGTGGAAGGGTGTTACTGGGTCCCCATCCAGAGTTACTAGATGCCTCCTGGGTTTTTGTTTTTGAGACAGGGACTTGTTCTGTTGCCCAGGCCAGCACCATCATAGCTCACTATAACCTCCAACTCCTAGGCTCAACCGATCCTCCCACCTCAGTTTCCCAAGTAGCTAGCTAGAACTATGAGCACACCATGCCCAGCTAATTTTTTCTTTTCTTTCTTTTTTTTTTTTTTTTTAAGAGATGGAGTCTCGCTGTTTCCCAGGCTGGTCTTGAACTCCTGGCCTCAAGCCATCCTCCCTCCTCAACTCCCCAAAGCACTGGGATTACAGGTGTGAGCCACCACTCCCAGCCAGATGAACTTTAGAATTCTTACTGATCTGGGGTCCTAATTATAGAACTGTTTAAACAAAATTTACACTTGTTAAGGTTTTATGAAATTTGATCATGTTTGTTTTGTTGCATGGAAAAGATCCTGTCTAAAAGGACCATTATTTCTCTAGTTTCATCCCAGAAACTTCTGGGTGACTCATACATGCTGCTGGCAGAGTTGATCAGTTATCACTTTCCTATCAAAGAGCACAAACCATATGAAGTTTGGACGACTTGTACCCTTTATGGAGGGAGCGATTCACTCTGCTTATTAGTGCAATAAATTCCAAATGAAAATCTTAGATGTTCCAACTTAGTCATCAGCAGAGCCTGACCAATAACAGCAAGATTGAGCAGCATGGTATGGCCAGCAGCAAGGGTAACCCCCCACCACTGGGTTTCCATCTGTGGTCTGGAGCGGCCCAAGCCCATTATGTCTCAAGTCAGGATTGGTCCTGGCAACTGCGATCAGCACTGGGGGTGAGCTAGATTCACACCTGTGGTCAAGATGATAAGATACTAGAATACTTCAGGAGAGCTGTTAGACTAACCACCTCACACAACAGATGGAAAAAGTTCAAGAGAGGTTGTGATTTACCCCACAGTCAAATGTCAGTGGCAGAGCGGCCTGCCGTGCTATTCATTTTAACATTGATCTGAGAACATTGAGCACATGAAGCTTCATGGTAAAAAACCAAAAACCTCTGAGGAACAATTATTTGAACTGATGACCCCCAGAAAACAATGAGAAGTGCTGGTAACCTTGTTAACCCCAACAACCAACTCACTACCAAGTCCAATTTGATTTTTTTACAAAGAGCATATTCAACAAATATTGACTACTTACTATCAAAAAACCCCACTTTATTTTCCAACAACTACATGACTGCTATCTCAAGGCTGTTTACTTGAGGATCTATAATTTTTTGAAAGCCGTACATTGATACTGCACGAATAACTGCGACTTTGAGCTGTACTGTCTGGTCCAGTATTAGGGTCACTGCCTGGTGTGGAGGCCTATGAGTGTTTTATGTAGAATTAACTGAAACTGAAGTCAAAAAGACCTGGAATAATGAAAGTCACGTTTACCCCACACAGTTTCGTTTTGTCCCATATTTCTACCTACTTTACCAAATGTTTTTGCTCTCCAGAAGGAAATGAGGCAGAGGTTTGAAGGGCATTGCTTTATTCCAAAGTTGATCATTATTGAGAGAGATCTTTAGTCTTCCTTCGCTTCCTCCGTCAGCTCCCTTCCTGGTTAGAGATGCTAACAAGAATGAGGGTGAGGAATACTGGAGAAAGCAAAAGAGGTGACGGCTGGACACATTCAGTTCATGCTTGGATGCCTTGGCCTTTCCCCTGTGCGAGGCAAGGAGAAAAAGACATGAACTTAAAATTACAGATAAATAAAAGGAATGACTGAAACTATAGAAAAGACACTTATCTCCTTTCTCTTGGTTAACTCAAACCAGTCCTTTGTCTCCCAATTCTGACCGACAGAGACCAAAGGGATTGGTTTAATCCTATTGCCCTGTAGTGGCTGGAGACTAGTTTCCAATATTGGCCAAAATGTCACCTCCTTTGTAAACATTCCTTCTGGGAAAGAATGGCTTTTCTAGCATATGATTAGGGAGAAGAGGAAGCAAGAGAAAGGTTTAAAGTGTTGTACGGAAGTTTCCAACCACAGGAGGAGCAAAACACCAAAGCAGTTGTAGAATTCAGGGCGTGGCAGAGAGCTGGTGTCCAGGCCGCGTTGAGGACACAGCCATGCCCAGGTCAGCACTTGCCAAGAACAGGTCCTGCCAGAGAAGCATTCCAGTCCTCCTCATCACTGAGAAATAGCCAAATCCAGTGTGGCTAGAGGGAGGCACCTACGCCACGGTGTCTTTGCAGAAGGTTTCCAGGGAAGAGCTAGACCAACTGGGTGGTGGTCTCCGGACCATCTCTTGCCAGAGCCCCAGGCCAAGGAGAGCTGGGCGAGTCTATGATGTCTGACCAGAGCTGGACCCAGGGTTCAGGTCTTGAACATCAGGAAGCCCCCAAATGCGGTGCCCGGCAGGCTTCTCTTTGTGACTGACCCCTGGGTTAACTCAAACCACACCCTCTCCCCCTTTTGCAGCTCAGCCATCGCAAAGGTCGTTGCTGTGCTTCTACCCTTCTGCCCAGTGGTACAGACTGGGGTCCAACGGTGACCTCCAAACACCAGCTGCCCGGTGCCTGGCCCTGGGCCAAATTCAACGCTCACTGCAAAGAGGTAGACACCACGCTCAGGGGCTCGGAAGTAGCCGTGTTCAGGGAAGTAGCTGCTGCCAACGTTGATGTATGTAGTGTTGAACTTCACTGTCTGCAGGGCAGCTGTCCCTTCTGAAAAGCCGGCATAGAAGGCCACAGGGGCACCTGAAACACAAAAGGAAAGTGCTCAGTGACTTGTCCCTCACTCCCCTGGATGGGAAATTAAACCCTGAGACCTGCCTTTCTCACAGTATTAGCACTGGAAATGTGAATACCATTTCCCAATAGTAATGTTATTGCCGGGAGCAGGAGCTAAACGGCCAATTCTCAGTTTTTCATGAATCCAGAGAAGGGAAAATACAAGTCTGTTGTCTCAACTGATGTACATTTTAACAAAGCACTTTCTTTCTTGTGTGATCCCTTTTCCAACTTTCTTGAGAGAAAAGTATCCCTGATTGAGGGAACTGGGGCTGCGTGCCTAACCAGCTGCCCATGGCCACACAGTTTGCAAAGGGCAGACCTGGGCAGGAACCCAAGCCTCAGCTCCCAAACCACTGCTACCTGCTAGGAATCCTGAGATACCCGGGGAAAGAAAGAAAATACTGCCCATCCTCAAGGTAATGGTGCTGATAGGGAGATCACTGCAGGGCAGTGAACGGTGGTTCGTTCCTACTGGATAATGGGCACAGGACCTTAGAGAAAGAAGGAACGAGCAGGTGGGGCTGGGGAAAGGAGGCCTCTTCAAGCTGGTCTTCTTAAGGTGGTTTTCAAAATGTTGCACAGAGACCTGGGATTACAAATGGGGAAACGGGGGCCCAGAAAGCTTGTTGCTCCAGACTACACAACTAGTAAATTACCAAGCTGGAAGTAGATCTTGGGTCTCTTGATTTCAGATGTTCTCGCCTTTCCCACCTGCAGGAGCACACGAGCCAGCCTTGGGAGGACAGTAACGCTGAGACAGACAGAGCGCAGGTGCCCGGCGCATGCGCAGACATGGGGGCAGTGGACCTGCCACGTGGGTAGGGGACCCTACAGCCAGCAGGGAGCCAGCAGCGCTGTCGGCAGGGGGAGGGCAGGGCCCAGGGACGGGAAGCATGGGTGAGTCCCGGCCGCGACACTTGCTGTGGCACCAAGGTCATGTCCCGTCCCTCGTGGGTTCCCTCGAGGCAAGGAGCTGAGACCACGACCCTGTTTATCAGGGGATGAAACCAAGGCCTGGAGGAGGAGCAGTTTGCATAGCAGTCGGCCACTTATGTTCCAGAAATAGAGCCGCAGCTCTTTGGCTCCCAATCCAGCAATAGCCTTGTGAATGACAGAATGTTTCTTTTCTCTGGTTGTGGAAGATACTCTGAGAATGAGAGTTCAGAATAGCGTTCCTGTTTGTGTAAGATCGCGCCGAGTGGAAGGCCGCCTCGGCCTCCGCAGTTCCCCCAGCGCCCAGCAGGTGGCGCTCGCGCCCAGCCGCAGGAAGGCCTCGGACCCCGCGGTGTGCGGCCCGCGGCCTGCGCCCCCAGCTCCCAGCTCGAAGCCCCTGCGGCCAGCAGGCCCTCGGCAGGTGGGGGCTTGTGCAAACCGAGACTGGCCGTCCCTGTAGGGCACAAATTCAAGCCCTACAGCTTGCAAGACGAATAAGGGGCCTTTTTTTTAAGGAAAACTTTTTTTTTTTGAAATTATAAAATATTGCAGTGGTAAACACAGATACCTAAACCATAGGGCAAATTCTGAAAGTCATCAGCATATTGAGGCCTTGCGCCGCTCATTTGAGGAAAAAGGATGGAAGAGTTAGAGTAGGTGATGGACACAGCCTCAGCCCTGAAAATGCTGGGGAAATGGGAAAACATGGACTGGGTTCCTGGATGTGTTGAGCCTTGTGCTGGGTATTTGGTAAAGGTAGCTGCCTTCATATCAACCCTTTGATGTGGGCAGTGATTCTCCCATTTTACAGAGGAAGAAACAGATAAGTGATGCTGGAGCCTAGGCTCTTCCCATTGCTCCACACTGCCTCCTGGGCCATGGGGTTTGGGGGTGGGGCCTTCAACAAGGCCTTGGACTTCCCACGGGCCAGGCTGCACCAGGGTATAGATAGCCAACATGACAGCCTTGTGCTTACTCCTGCATCTGGGCGAGGAGTGGCGCCAGCCTCGGGCAGAGTTACTTGAGGCACAGAGCCTAGTGGTCCCTTCCTAGGGCCACATTCAGGGAGGGGATGGGAAGGTTGGCCACACATGGCTTCAGCCTCAGAGCCAGTTCCCAGGCCCACAGCCCAGGGCCCTGGAGGGACCAGCCATTGAGGGCCTTTCCAAGGGGGAGGGCCAGCACGCTAGAGACAGCTGGACTGGGTCCAACACTCCTCTGTGCCACTCGCCGGCTGTGGGAGCAGGACATTTCCCCTGTATGAGCCCCAGTTTGGGGAAAGGTGGTAGGTAGTGATATTGAGTGCATCCTTGAGCTGTTGTGATGATTCCTCACCATACAGCCCAAGAAGGGGCATTGCAGGGGCCCTGGCACAGAGCGGCGAGCCAGGTTAACTACTGTGGGACACACACAGAGAATGAGCTCCTCTCAGGGCTAGCTTTTCCCTGTATAGCAGTCCCCTCTCCTCCATGGGGATGCCCCCCCCCCCCCCCGTGGATGCCTGAAACCACAGATTGTACCAGACCCTCTATGGACTATATTGTTTCCTATACATCCCTGTGATAAAGTTTAACTTATGAGTTAGGTGCAGTAAGAGATTAACAATAACTAATAATAAAGTGGACCAATTATACTGAAATAAAAGTTATGTGAATGTGGTTTGTCTCTCACAATATCTTACTGTACTGCACTTGCCTATTTTCGGACCATGGTTGATCTGGAAACTGAAACTGTGCAAAGCAAAACAGCAGATCAGGGAGACTGCCGCTGCACTCGTGGGGCACTGCCATGGCAGGCGGCTCCAGCCCCTGTGCACACACTCCCTGTGCACAGTGGTAAGCTGGTTAAAGACACGGTGGGGGGTTGGGGGCAGAGCTGGAGGGATTCGAGGATGTGCCATGGAAGGGAGGGTGGTGCCCCCTTCCCTCTGCAGCAGGAGCAGCAGGCACCCAGCCTCTGTATATGAGCTGCCAACAGCAGCATGGAGGGGGGCTGTGCCAGCTCATAGGCTCTGGCATCAGCAGTTGGTTCTTGTGACTTCTCCTGCCCCTCCATATTCTAGGCAGCCTAAGAGGCCCATAGCCCTGAAAAGAAAGTGGGTCAAGGGGAAGGTGGACCCTGAGTAAGGATGACCGGTGACCATGCTGTTCTCTTTCATCCTGGCCCCCTAGAATCCCCTGGTCTCCAGGGCCCAGAAACTCACCTGCCTCCCAGAGCTCAGCGCCCAAGGCCGCTTGCACCGGCCCTGTAACATGTGAGTCCGCCAAAGGCTCCACCTCCTTCTTGTCCCTCTTCCGGGGACCTTCCAGGCCTTTCTGCTGCTTCTTTCCTCTCTTGCTCAGCATGGCCTGCAGCTTCCCCAGGTCTAGGCTGACGTTAGCAGCCACCAGCCCTTGGAAGTTCCCAAAGAGGCTGTAGAAGAGGTGCAGGTGCTGCTCCAAGCTGCGCTCGGTGGCGCGCAGCGCGCCGTGGAGGCCCTCGAGAGAGCTGTTGAGGGAGGCGGCCCCAGAGGCCTCACAGCACCACCCGGCGCGCTTTACCTCCGAGCTCAGGCGATGCAGCTCCTGGGCCAGCTCCGGCAGGGCCGTGGCGCCGGCCTCCTGTGCGCCCGCGTCGTGGCTGGGCTCCAGGCGCTCTGCCAGCCGTGGGGGCTGGGCGCCACGCCCCGCGGCCTGCTCCAGGACAGCCACCCGGGCGGCCAGCGCGTCCCAGCCGAGCGCCTGCTCCTGCAGCCCGCTGGCTGCGTCCTGCAGGGCGGTGTGGATCTGCTCATAGCGCAGGGGCAGCGGCCCGGGCGCCTCCTCCGACATCTCCTCCATCACCTCCTCCCCGAAGAGGGCGGCCAGCACCGCCTCGTGGCGCAGTGCGTCCTCCAGCAGGGCAGCGAAGGAGCTATGCAGCTGGAGCACCTCGCGGCGGGTGTCGGCCGCCGCCGCCTTCAGCGCGCCCACCTCGCCGTCCAGCACCTGCAACTGGCTCCGGAGCCGCGCGGTGGCGGCCCGCGCCCGCTCGCCCTCCGCTGTGTGCGCGTCCACGGCCTGCGACACGGCGTCCACGGTGTTCCTTAGGGCCTGCAGGGAGGAGCCATCCAGCTGGCGCCGCTCGTCTAGGCTCACCTGGGTCTCCTCCAGGGCGCGCGTGGCGTCCCTCTGGCCCTCCCGGATGATGTCCAGGTCGAAGTAGAGCTTCTGGCAGTTGCAGTCCTTGACATACTTGATGAGGTCGGCGTGGCCGCCCTGCAGGTGCTGCAGGGTGAGGTTGAGCTCCAGGAGCTGCCGCTCCACCTCCTCCTTGTTCTCCTCCATGATCAGAGACTTCTCCATCAGGATCACTCGCAGCTCCCGCAGCGCTGTGTGGTTCACCTGCAGCTCCTCCACCTGCCGCTCCACCTTGCTGATCTGATCGAAGGTCTCGTCCGATTCGGAGTACAGCTCCTTAATCTCATCCGCGTGCTGGGCCAGGGTGGTCCTCATGTCCTTGAGGGTGTTCTGCAGCTCCTTTTCCCTGTGGCCCATGGCCACGTGCAGCGCGGAGAGGTTCCTTTGCAGCTGGCCCAACCTGGCCTGCAGGCTGTCCGGCTCTGGCCTTGCTCCAGCCCCCGCAGCTGCCACCACCAGGCTGCCATTGGTCCCTGGGGCCTCTTGGGCCTTGTGCAGCCGCTTCAACTTGGTGTCCACATCAGCCTGGACCTCAGAGAGGGAGTGGTGCAGGGAGAGGAGCTGGGTGTGCAGGCGGTCCTCCACATCCTGCTGCAGCTGGCCCACCCTCTGGGTGTTCTCCTGGACCTTGGCTTCAAATTTGGCACCAAGCTCCTGAAAGTCAGCCCTGGCCACGGCACTGTCCTGGACTCTCCTGATGGCCTGGCGGTTGGCCTCCACATCAAGAGACAGGTTTCTTATGGCCTGGAAGAGGCCATGCAGGCTTTCATTGAAGCTCCGCCAGATGGGGCTGAAATGCACTTTCAGGAAGGTGTCCACGTGGGGCAGCAACACTTGCTCCAAGGAGCTACCAGGGAACTCTGCAACAGACACACGTTTGTACAAAAACCCTGCAGAAGCAGACGCCCCTCCCCAGGCTGGGAGCCCCCTTCCTAGGCTGAGACTAGTGCAGTCCTCTGAGGTCTGAGCCTTCCCACCTCTCCCAGCCCTCCCCTCTCCATGTGGCTCTGCCTCTGCCTCTAGAGCCTGCCACTCACCCAGCTGCTGTGTTCCATTGGCCTCTGTTGTTGTGGCTGTGAGGTTACTAGCCAGGGCCTTCCAAAGGCCTGGCAGGCTGTCTGCCACCTCCTGAATGTCATTCTGGACATCTCCCAGCAGGTGTTCCTGTAGTTCCTGTTGCATCTCAAGCTCCTTGATCTCAGCAACAGGGTGGCCTGAATACACATAACACGGAAGTGTCAAGGGCTAACCCACCAGGCCTGGGCAGATCATGAGGTTCAGAGAAGGAGATTTGGGAGCTGAGAGCAGGGGAGGTACATGCTGATGTCCTCTGAGCAGGACCTTGGCAGCCTTTAGCGCCAGGAGGGCAAATGCATAGCAAGTGAGCCCTCCCTGCCTCCCACGCCCACAGCAGACATGACTAATCAATCCTGGCACGCTCCCCTCCTCAGCACATGGATGTGGCCTCACATCATTCACCGCAGCCCTTGTCAACAGTAGTTCACCACAGGACAAAACTCATTTGCCATCTCAATCTTGGGCCCAGCCTCAAAAGGCCCTGTGGCAAATGGAGTCTCTTGGTGGGTTTCCTGTGCTGACTCCAAGACCAGGGCCAGCAGGACTTCCTGGCCCTGGTTGGGGGGTAGGGGAGGGTGAGAATGCCTCTTCCAGGCATGGGTTCAGGGGCAAGGAAAATGCCAACAAACCGGTTCTTCCCAGACAATGGGGTCAAGGGAAAGGGTATGTTTGCTCAACCAGCAGGCAGGCAGCCGATGGCCCCCCGTAAACCTGGCCCCCAGGGGGGAAGGTGGCTCAGGGCCTCCGAGGAGCCCCTGCTGACTCTGGGGCAAGGTTTTCCTGAAATGGCACTGCCCTATCCAGGAAGAGCAGGACTCATGGCTCTGCCAGCCTGCCCGCCCGCCGCTCGCAGGAAAGCAACACACCAGGTGCCACGCTGACTGGCCCGTCCCAAGGCTCCCGGCGGTCATCACCTGCATCTTCAGGCTCCAGAGTTGCCATGGCATCTGCAGAAGAAAGCATGGGATGTTGACCCCAGGGGTCAGAGGAGCTGCTTAACCAGAGGTGAAGGGGGTGGTGCTATAGGGAGCCCTACCTTGGTGCTGGCAGTCGGGCCCCCCAAAGCCTGGGCAGCACCTCCAGGCCACGGAGGTAAGCACCTTCTGCTTGACCTGGTACACCGGCTTGTGGGCCACGCGGTACCTGGGGGAGGAGGGCTGGCTCAGTGACTCCAAGGTGAGCCCGTGGGGCCTGGGCGAGTGGCCTGCCCTCCCCCACTCACATGACTTTGACTTTCTGGCAGTCTGGAGCCCCCTGTGGACACGGCTGCTGCGAGTGGACGAGGAATTTCTCCGTTTTGCAAGCGGCTATCAAGGTCACCAGCTTGGACTTCTGGTAGGGGCACCAGTTACTGGAAAACAAGCCAGAGAGGGCTGCTGAGCCACACCCTGGTGGACAGGGGGCGCTGGTGCAGAGCGCCCACCCCGCCTCCCCGCCGGTGCTGGAATCCCGGACTCCGTTAGCCTGAGCTGGGAGTGCTCTGCATTATTCATCCCTGGGCTGCAGAGGGCACCTGCTCCACTGCCTTCCTGAAGCCTCCCCAAGTCAGCACAGAGAGGCCGAGGAGCCCTCAAAATCACACAGCAAAGTTCCTCGCAGAGCCAGAAGGGCTGTCACTGTTTCTCCTGGTGCCAGGAGGTTTCAGGGTGGAGCTGGGGCTGGAGAGTCCTGGATTCAAATCCGTCACTCTTTCTGCCTGTGTGAGCATGAGTGAGGCAGTTAGGGAGTGTCAGTTTCCCCATCTATGCATGGAGATCGTAGTGCCTCCTCTAAGGGGCGGCTGAGGCCACGTGCCTGGCTCCTGACAAGTGCTCTCTCTGTGAACCGCTGCGCGGCCCCATTCCCCGGCAGCCTGCCCAATCGCTGCTCACATCTTTCCTCACCAGAGACCACAGCAAGGGCACCAGCTACCTGGCCATGCCCATTAGGACGATTACAGAAATGGACGTTCAAACAGTTGTAGGGGAAGGAAAGCAGCTGGCAGAGCAGTCTCCTTTCTGGGAAAGGCCACTGCTCCAGGGTCCTGCAGGGGGTTGGGGGCTCTCACTCAGCATCCTGAACCCTTGAGAGGTAGCCTCTCCATCTCTGCCCTTCCCCAGCATGTGCTGTGGGGTCCCAGGAGTGGGGGGACACTCATGCTGTCAGAGCCCCAGCTCATTGACCGGGTGGCTGGCTCCATGGGGTCAGTGGAAGGGGTCAGAGGGCCCTTCCCCAGGCAGTCAGCTCCCAGGGCAAAGCTCTCCAGAGTTGCAAGTGGTAATGACCTCCGAGGCCCATTCAGCTCAGCACCTCTTGGGTGCCAGGCGCCAGGTATGGAGGTGCAGATCTTCCCTCAGGGTCCCAAGGGAGAGCAGGCACTCGGCGCAGAAGGGATGATGGGTGCCAGGATCTGGAGAGAATTTCAGGAGAAGATCACTGGACCATGTCTTAAAGGGAGAGAGTCAGATGAGGCAGCAAGAGCTGCAAGGGGGGTGGGGGAGTGAGGAGGGAGGCTGGGGACATCAGGAGAGGCCAGACCTTGAGGAAGAGCTGGACTGTCCTGAGGGCATGGGAAGTCACAGAGGGGCTTCAGCAGGGAAGTGACACGAAAGAGCCACCGTGGTTCCTGGTTGCAGAAAGGACCCAGGAGTAAGACGTAGGCAGTTATACCAGGGGTCCAGCAGGGAGATGAGGGCAGCTTGGACTGGAGGGTGGTGGCTATGGGAGAGGTGGCCATATTTGTGAGATATAGAGGGCAGGGCCTTGGTGATGGAGTGGCTGGTGCTGGGATTTTACTCTCTGGAGCTGGTCTTTGTCCTGGGGCCATCAGGAACTATCACACAAGGATATTGCTGGGAAAGGCAGGGGGAGAACTGAGGGGACCGAGTGGCCCTGTCCATTTTGAGTGCTGAAGCCCCCCCCCCCAGCCTACTTTCCCACTTGGCTCCCAGAAGCCTGGTGGCAGCTGTCACCCTCCACTGCAGATTAGAAAAGCTCCTCAGGAAAATGGCCCAGCCCAAGAGGAAACGACCCAAAGATGCTGACATCAGGGTTCCCCCAGTGAAATAGCCCAGCCAGAGCATCCTACTGCAACATGGACCAGAAAGCCACATCCACACACCCAGCTTCTACTCAGCTTCTCACCCTCCCTGCTCTTATGGAGGGATCCAAGATCACCCCAGAAACATCTCTGTTACAAAGGGGAGGTCAAAATGAGCAAAAGGAAAAAAGTCAACTTGGAGAAAAGCAAGACTGTGCAAGGAGAAGTGAACTTCCCAAAAACTTCCACTATTTCCAGATTGATAAGAGAAGTCACTGCACCCAAGAAACAAGAACAGGAAGCAATATATATATATATATATATATGTGAGATAGGAGGAGTGAACAAAAAAGAACCCTTGGAAATTAAAAACATAACAGTAGAAATGAAAAGGAAAGTTAATACAAATGTTAGAGGATAAAGTTAAAGAAAATTCCCTAAAAGAAGAACAAACAAAGAGATGAAAAATAGGAGAGAGAAGATAAGAAAAATAAATAGCCAGGCTGGGTGCAGTGGCTCATACCTGTAATCCTAGCACCCTGGGGGCCAAGGCAGGAGCATCGCTTGAGCACCGAAGTTTGAGAGCAGCTTGAGCAAAAGCGAGACCCTGTTTCTACTAAAAATAGAAAAATTAGCCAGGTGTTATGGTGTGCACCTGTAGTCCCAGCTACCCGGGAGGCTGAGGCAGGAGGATCACTTGAGCCTAGGAGTTTGAGGTTGCTGTGAGCTATGATGAGTGCTATGATGACACCACTGCACTCTACCCAGGGTGACAGAGCGAGACTGTAAAAAAAAAAAAAAAAAGTCTCTGGGCCCCATCACAGACTCCCTGAGGTTGGGACCTGAGCATCAGCATTTTGAAACTCTCTGAGTCATGCTAAGGTACAGCCCAGGACTGAACTGCTGTGCCGTGGGAAGTGCTTCAGCAGTACAAGAGAGAAAAGCAAGAGAGAGAAAGCCTGGTATCAGGAAACAGGTTCCAACCCAGAACCGAGGCGAAGGGAGCGCCCGGGACAACAGTGGGCTGTGGGGACAGAGGCCAGCAGTCGGACTGGAGCGCACCTGGAGGCTCTGGGAGCAGCATCTCCAAGAAGACGCAGCTGGTCAAACACCTGATGTGAATGAGATGTTGAGAGCAAATGTGGGCAGCTGGCTGAGAGTTTGGAATTGAGTTGACAAAGACGCAGAAAACTAAACAAAAGAGCAAGACAATTTTTTACTCCAAGGAAGACCAAATGTGTGCAGGAAGGAGAAAAAGCATCATAGTTTATTTCAAGGTTCAACCCTAAGTAGTAGTACAGTTGCATGGATGTGTGCACACGCATGCACTCTGGGGTGTGGCGTGGGGTAGGAAGGAGAGCTGAGTCACAGATAACGCTCCCTCCCAAGCAGCAGCAATGTAAGCACGTTATTTAGAGACACAGAGGTAAATGCAAAAGAATCACCTCAAAAATTGAAAGTCATTGCCTTTGGGGATCAGAGGAGGCTGGGCTTCTAACTGTCTTAACACAACTGTGGAAGCAGCTCCCTCTACCCCAGAGGGTCAGCAGACTTTTTCTCTAAAGGAGCAGATAGTAAACATTTCACACAAGATCAGCTACATAATCTGCAAGGCCCAGGGCACAATGAAAATGTGAGGCCTGTTGTTCAAGTACTATGAAGAATTTCAGGATGGTGACACCAAGTGTGGGGCCCTGCGGAGTTTAGGGCCTTGTGTGAGCCTGCAACGTCACATGCCCCTGACGCTGACCCCAATTTTAGGCTGTTTTAGGCCACATAGACTCTGTCACATCTACTCAACTCTGCCATTGTAGCAGAAGAGCAGTCACTGATGGTATGTAAATGAACGAGCCTGGCTGTGTTCCAATAAAGCTTTATTAACAAAAACAGGTGTTCAAAGTTTTCTGACCCCTGCCTATAGATATGTATAACTAATAAAAATAAATAAAATTATTTCCATCTGGAAGTGAAAATGCAGATGAATAGCAAGAACATTTTGGAAGACAACTATGAGCAGAGAGTTTCTCTTCTAACTGTCAAGACCAGCTCTAAAGCCAAGTAATGAAAACCATGGGCCCTGGCACAGGGTTTGGCAAACCCATCAGTGGGACAGGGACCTGGAAGGGGCCTGTGCGTCCCCAAGGGATTAGTAAGTGGGCAAAAGGGAGCACATCAAGATGAGGACAGAAGAAAGGAAGGACTATTCGCTCAACACTGGAGCTCTGGAACCCCGGGTGAGATGCCTGTCTGCACAGACACCTGCCCTGGGCCCCCTAGAAATTCCTGGAACTTGGGCTCAGCCCTAGGGGAAAGCACCGCTTTAAACCACCTCTCAGTGGTTCTGAACAGGAGGAGAGGGGACTATTCCCAGGTGTATTGTCACAACTGGGTGGTGGGTGCTACCCATGACTGGCATCCGGTGGGTGGGGGCCAAAGATGCTGCCAAACACCCTACAGTACACAGGACAGCCCCCACACCCCCCACAGGGAATTAGCCAGTCCAAAATGTCATTAGTGCCAAGGTTTAAGAAACACTGTCTCTAAACAAAGTTCCATTTCTCACATACCCTCTGACCCGCTGCAGAGGGGCCTGGAAGGCCTGTGGCCCCAGCGTGCCCGGCCTGGTCCAGCCTGCCAGGAGTGACCGGGACTTTCCACCTCCAGCTCCTGGAACCGAAAACTATGCCGCCCACCCTTCCTGCCCAGGAACTTTCTCTTCTGGCCTCCGGAATCTTGGGCTCCAGCAGCCACTATTCTTGCCCACGCTCCCCCGCCCTGGGCAGTCCCTACCTTGGCACCATGCAGGCTGCTGGCCCAGAAGCCCTGGGAACATTCCTGACCTTTGCTTTGGTTTCCTCCTGCTGTTGGCAGCTTCATGCTGGCCCTCTGCGCCTATGCTTGGCCCTGTGCCCCCGGCCCAACTTGCTGAAGTGCCCATTGTTCTCACTGCCCCTCCATTGTCACAGGCCTGCTCCCTCTTTGTGCCCTCCCTTGGGGAGCCCCGCTGGGTGCCCCCATCTCCCAGTGGTTTACGGAGGGGGAGGAGCCAGCCCAGAGTTTGGTGCCGGGTGGGGGATAGGAAGGGGCTCTCTGCTCTGGCTTGGGCTGCCCTTGGCCTGCCCCAGATGGGACAGTCTGCTGGCCCCTTTGGAGCTTCTAACTGGGAGCTGGGAGGCCTTGGCTCTCAGCCCTTCTGCTCTCTGAGCCCAGGGTGACCTTGAACAGGCCCTTCCCCCAGTTCTGGAAACGTGGAGAAGTGCTCGTCCTGGAGCACAGGGGTGGGGCAGGCAGAGGGAGCCTCCTGCAGGGAAGGGGCTGTTAGCCCAGCCTTCCGCATCGAGGTTGCGGCTGCCGGCTGCCGAGAGCACAGCCATTATGTAAATGGCCTGGAGAGCCGCTCAACAGCCGGTAAACCCACCTCCCGCCGGGCCCACGTGGTCCTGGGGAGGGAGGGCGTACTCTCAGCAGCCTTGTTTTCTGAGGCCCTGAATCCAGCCACTAACGTAACCGTCCCCGGGGAGAAACACGCAGGGCTTTGTCCTTGAGCCAGAAAGGGGCCTTGGCAGAGAAGCCTGAGGCCCCCTCAGTGGCCAGCCCAGAGCCGGGTTCCCTGAGTGTGGGCCTGGGGGCTCCTCCCTGCTCATGCCCAGGGCCCTGTGCCCCGGGGCTGGAGTGGGTGCAGGAGGTGCCGTGTGGCCCAGAGACCTTGGCCTGGGCTCCGCCCTGCTCCTGTGTGACCTCCAGCCGTAGGTTGGACTACTCTGGGGCTTGACCCCCAGTGGCAAAATTCAGGTGCTCCTTGTGTGAGGGCCGGAGAAGCCTGGTGCTGGTGACGGCCACCAGGCTACTGGGAGCAGCACCCCCTACACTGCCACCCTCTTAGGGGACAGGACAGAGGATGCCTGGGGGGCCCTGGCTCTGTGGCCCTGGGTAGCGTCCCCACCCCTCAGAGCTGTCACAGCAATGTGGTAGATGGGAAACCTTCCTTGGGGCTCGGTAGGGTCCCAACCTCAGACACTGGGGCAGCAAGTCCTGGGTCTGAGGAGGCCACAGTCTAAACACCCCACCACGCCTGGGAGCACGGAAAGGGCCTCCTCCTCGCAGACTCCCAGCACTCACACTGCTGGCTCCCTGGGCTGGGGCCCTTGAGGTCCCCAAGCACCTGGGAAGCAGGAAACCACGTCCCTCCTCCACCCCCACCTAGCAGTTTGGCTCATGCTCCTCCTTGCTCAGGCTCTGACAAGGTCTGTGTCCAGGGCCTGCCCCGGCCCCAGGCTCTGGAAACAGGCATGAGGGCAAATGCAGGTTGGAGGCCTTGTCACTAACGCTGCAGAGCAGCGTTTCCAGGGGGGACCGGAGCACACTTCCGCCTCCCATCACAGGAGCTTGGGAAGCAATTAGTCCAGGAAGCTGCAGGGTTTCCTTCCTTCTCACCAGCCCTCCGGATGCCTGGACAACTCGGGCCTGGCCTGTGGGGACCGCAGCTTCTAGCGCTGTGGGAAGGAGACCCCAGCAGGCAGGGCAGTCCCAGGCTTGGGACACCTGGGTATTGCTGGGCCAGGTGTACCGGTGCACACACCTTCCCACACTGAGACCCCCAGGGAACGGCTGAGGGGACCCAGGCCTGCTCCCTGAGGCCACGGGATCCAAGTCCCTCCCCAAAACCAAGCAGCTCCCTCCTCCTTCCTGACCCCGACCTTCCTCAGAGGGAGGAAGGTGGCCCAGAGACCCAGGCATGGAGCTAGCGGCTTTGGGGAGGGAAGACTTGGTCCTTGATCCTGAAATCAGAGCTGGGTGACTGGATTCGCCCCCACCCCAAGAATCACCACACCTCCGGCCCTGAGAAGACCTGGGAGCCGGCAGGAGGGGGTTTCTGCACGGCCAGTCCCGCTCACGAAGGGCCGATGGGCCGATGGGCACTTAACTCTCAGCCCTGCCTCTGCTGGGAAAATCTGCTGTTGGGAAAGAGCCCAGCAAACCTTCACCTGGAAATGGGAAGCTGCCCGGGACTGTCCCAGGCAGATCCGTTCTGTGAGCCAGCGTGACGGTGACTGTCACACATCCAGATGGGAGACGCTGGGTGAATGTGAGTGGGCCCCCCTCGCCCTCCAAATCCACACAGATGTACCCAACCAACCAGCCTGGTGTGAGAGGGAGGTGGGGGCAGCCGGGGGTGGGGCAGGGCAGCCGGGGGCTGGGCTGCCTCTGAGCGCTCCACTCTGAGGGTCCAGCATGAGCTCTGGAGTCACATTCCGATGCTGCCCCGGCTCTCCCTAGCTGTGTGACCTTGGCAAGCTGCTCAGCCTCTCTGAGCCTCAGGCTCTGCGGGGTTAACTGAGATAACACCTGGCGAGGTGCCCATAGACCTCACAGTAAATGGCACCTGCTCCTCTGCTGTGGTTGGAGATGAGGCTCCGGGGCCACTGCAGACCCTGGTGGGACCCACGGGCCCAGGACCTGCCAGCAGGAGTGGCCCTGACCCCGGACAAATAGAACTTTGGAAGACGGTGTCGGGGGTCCAAGTCACAAGGCCACCCCTCCCCTTCCCAGGGGCGCCGAGGCAGAGCTCCCCAGATGCCCTGCCTGCCCTCTGTGCTCTGGAGAGCCGGGCTCCCTCTCTGCTCCCTGCTGGGCAGTCAGGCTGCGCCCTCAGGACTCAGATCAAAATCCCACCCCCAGGAGCATCTGTCCCCTATGGCTTAGGCCGGGCCAGCCTTGCTGGGGCTCAGCTTTCAGAATTGATTTCTTTCGAAGAACAGAAGCCATGGCCAGGCCAGCTGGAACCGTCCAGGGCCACTGTCCCTCAGCACCCCCATGCTGGGTGATTGATGACAGGAGCTGTTCCCTCGCTTTCCAAGGCCACGTTCCCCGCATGGCTCAAACAGGGAGCTCCCTGTCATTCTTAGGCGGACCCTGGAACATCCAGTCCAGGCTGTCTGGGGGTGGCCCCTCGAAGGAGAGCCTGGTTAAGCCTCACAGCTGGCCCAGCAGAGAGACAATATCAGCCCATTTCACGGATGGGGAAGAGAGGCCCTGCTCTGGCTGAGCTGGAACTCAGGTCCTGCACTGTGACCTCTGCCAAGATCCAGGCCCTCTTACCGTCCAACAGGGTCCCTGCTGGTGTCCTCAGCCTCTGCACTCCAGACCCCAGGTGGCCTGGAGCTGTGTGGGTCAGAGAACCCAGTACCAGGGGCCTGAGCCCAGGCCCCCAGCAGCCCCCCGAGACCGAGCAGCAGAGTCAGGATCATCTTGGTGGTGGGACAGGCTTAGGCTTGGCTCAGCAAGTGACTCCAGAAACTGCCAGTGACGTTGGTTTCAAGTTAAATCTCAGAAGGAAAAAAAACACGGGACAACAAAGAGAGGAAGTGGCCTGGGCCGGCCCACCCGGTGGGTCTCATCCGGCCCCCGCCCCCACTTGCCTGCTCCCCACAGGAGCCACCAACCACGCAGGCCGTTCCCTGTACCCCAAGGGGACTTGTCTCAGGGACACTGGGAGTGTGGGAGACACAAGGGGTGGCCCCACCAAACACGTCCCCATGGGAACCTGCTCCCTGGGAGCCAGGAGAAGCGCATAAGCCTCAAGGTGGGGCCGCAGGAAGCGGTGGGGTTGGTCTCGGGGACCCACTGCCCATCCACACTGCTGGCCAGGAAGTGGGGGGCACGTCATGCCTCCTCAGCATCTTTCACCGCTGGGCTGTGGGAGCCAGCTGGTGGGTGGAGGCTCAGAGAAGGAAAGAAGCTATTCTGGGGTCGCACAGTGTGCAGCCAGGGGCAGAGGCATGGGGAAGCCCTTTGTGTGCCCCTCCCAGCTCCTCCAGCTGGTTCTGCAGAGCCTGGCCAGGGGCATCTGGGATGCTGGTGGGTAGGTGGTCGGCCCAGATCAGTCTGGGATGTTGGCCTCTCTCACCTGACAGGCCTGCATGGACTGACCCCTACCCTACGTGGGACATGGGGGCACCAGCCAAGGTGCCTCTCCCCTCTGTACCTGTCTCCCCAGGTATAGCACAGACACAGCAGCTCCCAGCCCGAGAGCCCCCAGCCAGGGCCCACACCGTAGGTGGGCAGGGCGGCGAATGAATGAGGGGCAGGGTTAAGATGTGTCCAGCCCCCTGCAGCCCCCTCCTGGAGGGCAGGGGCAGGAGGGCAGGGCTGAGCCTGCAGGGTCCCCTGCTGCCCCACCCTGGGAGAAGGTGTAGGCAGGCCTCCCTCCCTCCCTCTCTGCACCCCAGGCTGGCTGGGCTCCAGCTGGCCTCCGCATCAATATTTCATCGCATCAATAGGAGGCAGCCGCGGGGACAGCCACTGCAGCAGCACTCGCGCCAGCTCCAGCCCGCAGCTCGCAGGGAGAGTCCGGCTCCCGTCCTGCCTGCAGCAGCCAAGCCCAGACCTGTCCAGCACCATGGACGTCTTCAAAAAGGGCTTCTCCATTGCCAAGGAGGGCGTGGTGGGTGCCGTGGAGAAGACCAAGCAGGGGGTGACAGAGGCAGCCGAGAAGACCAAGGAGGGGGTCATGTATGTGGGTGAGTGGGGGCGCGGCAGGGCGCGGCTCCATGGTGGCCTGAGGGTGGGGTGCCCAGTTACCTTGGCCTGACCTTGCTCCCAGCCCCAGGGAGGCATTTGGGGAGGGGTGAGGCCCTGGCTGTCAAGGCAGGGTCTCTAAGCCCTGGAGCATCCACAGTGCCTGGGACAGAACAGCAAGAGGGACGCTCAGATGGCAGACACGGCTGGCCACCTGTCTGTGCACCCACAAAGGCATGGCCAGACACACTGGGCTCCCTGGGCCTGCAGCCCCCGAAGCACCCTGGCGCTCAGGTGGGCTCTCTGCCTTCTCCACATGGGAGCTGCTACGGCCAGCAGCCAGGCCACAGGTCCCCACACTGCCCAGAGGGACAGGCTGGGCTGGGGAGATGAGACCTGGGCTCGGTGTCTGACCCGCCCCATCCCCCTGTGGCTCCCTCCAGAGAGGAGGAAGGGGAGGCTGATGACTCAGCGCTTGGCTGCCCTGTCCTGCTGCTGCTTCTCAGGCCTGGGCCACACCCCAACAGGGTCTAGACCCTGAGTCCAACCAGTGTCCCCCTCAGGCTTGGTCTCTCTTGTCCCGCACCCTGTCTTGTCCCCTTCCCATCCATCCACTTCCTCCAGACACAGCAGGAAGTGGCCCTTTGAAGGGGCTGCTGCAGCCAGACACCTTCCTCACCCCCTACTGACCCCACAGCTGGGCCAGCTGTCAGCTGTTCTGTTGCGTGTTTGCCCTGACACCGCCAACACCCGGAGGGGTGGGCCTGGGCTGATGTCTCCACTTCCTCCCCAGGAGCCAAGACCAAGGAGGGTGTCGTGCACAGCGTGACCTCAGGTGAGGAGCCCCAGCACTGGGGGACATGGGGGTTGGGACCCCCCCGGGACTTCTGTACCCTAGTACTGAGGGCCCAAGCCCAGGGTCCTCCCTTACTCTCAACTAGGCTCCCAAGCCCTACATGGACCCAGACCCCCAGGCTAGACCAGGGTGGGCCTGCCCTTCCCCCCACCAGCATTAGAGCTGCCCTGGAGTCAGAAAGGGGGCAGCCGAGGGTCCCAGTGGAGCCGGGGCTCTGAGTGCCCTGGGAAAGGGCTGCTGCGGCCTGACCTGGGTGGGCCAGCCCAGTGGGGAGGGGTCAGGGCCAAGACCAGCCAGAGTCCCCCCACAGTGGCTGAGAAGACCAAGGAGCAGGCCAACGCCGTGAGCGAGGCTGTGGTCACCAGCGTCAACACCGTGGCCGCCAAGACCGTGGAGGAGGCGGAGAACATCGCGGTCACTTCTGGGGTGGTGCGCAAGGTGAGCCCCAGCCCTCAGACTGGCCCGTCTGTCCTCGGCCCAGGGAGGCCAGCCAGGCGGGAGGCTTTGTACCCTGCCTGGGGCACACAAGGAAATAGACGGAAGCTTCAGTTTCCACACCCACTGTGTGCCAGGGGCGGGAGGGGGTTCTGAACTTGGCGGATCCATTCGCAGCTGGAATCCTCACACCGTCTCCCCTATAAGGGGGGTGTTGTGGGCCCATTCTATAGACAAGGAAAGTGAGGCTCAACACCACGCCCTCTGTATGGCTCCCAGCATTTAGGAGGTACCACACTTTGTGAGTGAAAACAGGGCCTCACATAGTGACAGGCAGCCTCCGGGGCAGTGGACACGAGGCCAGCGCTGCCAAGTCACCACCAGCCCCCAGGTCCAGCTTCCCTCCCGGGGCTTGGCTCCCTGGAGCAGTAGGGAAGCGGCGCCCCCTGGTGGTGGGAAGGCAGTGCGGCCTGACCCCGCCCTCTGCGGCCTCCTTTGTGTGCGAGTGGGCGTGTGCACGTGCACTGTGTGTGTGTGTGTGTGTGTGTGTGTGTGTGTGTGTGTGTTTATGGGCGCATTGTGTGCATGTGTGAGTGTGTACGTGTGTGCTCAGCCCGGCAGCAGAGAGCGCGGGAGCAGTGGAGCGCTCCCGCAGGGTGGGTGTTGGCCAGGTGAGCTGTCCCAGCACCTATCACAGGGCAGGCTCTACTTTAAGCATTTTACGCTTATTAGCTCATTCATTCGGCACAAAAATCCCATGAGACAGGGTGTGGAAACTAAGGCCCAAAGAGATTAAGTAATGTGCCCCAGGTCCCATGGCCAGTCCACACGAGCTTGGATTCCCCACCGGGGGGCCTGTGCCCTGAGCGACTCTGGCAGTGCAGGTGGTGGTGGGCTGGGGGACTGAGAGTCCAACCTGGGGTGGGGGTGGCGGTGCTGTCTCCAGCTCCCCTACCTGCTACAGGCCCAGGCTGCTTGGGCAGTGGAGTCCGAGGCTCCCAGCACTGAGAATCTGGGAGTGGGTGGGTGGAAGAGTAGAGGCCACCCTGCCCCTGGCTCTGGGGTGGCACCCAAGTCTCTGTGTCCAGGGCCAGCATGGGGTCTCCACGTCCTAGGAGCTGGCAGCTGCTCCCTCTCCTAGTCCCCACCCTGCCCCCTCCTAGCTGTGTGACCTTGGGAAGCCAAGTAACCTCTCTGGGTCTCCTCTACCTCATCTGTAAAATGGGGGCAAAAGTGTCTGTCTCACTGGGCTGTGTGATGAGGCAGGGATAGGACCCCCATGAAGAGGTCTGCCTGGTTCTTGGTGAGCGCCCAACAAATGAAGGTGACTGTATTGTCATCATCAGTGCCTGGGCAGAACCCACACGTGCCCTGGGAGACCCCTTCCCTGCCCAGCCCCAGCAAAAGAGGCCCTGGGGTGGGGGTGCCCGGGCGCTCCTCGAGGAGCCCGGAGGATGTCTGGTGAGCCCTTCCAGCTGCCCCAAGGGAGACTCATTTCCTGGTGACACCCAAAACCCAGTCATGACTCACCCCCAGTGAAGCGTAGAAGGATGCAGACCGACTGTGCATTCCACTGGTCTCATCACCCCTTGGGGCAGCAGGACTAGGCAGGTGACCACCTGCCCTTCCCCTGGAGAACCTGGCCAACTCTGAAGTTCTGCCCTTCCATGCCCCACTCCAGCAAGGGGCAGGACAGTCCTGTGGCAGCACAGAGGTAGCAGGACCCTCCAGAGGTAGGTGCTGAGACCAGTGTCCAGGCTGATCACCAGCTGTCATGACTGCTTGGGCCAAGTGTCTGGCTGGCCTGGAGTGTAGGGGGACAGAAGATGGGAAGTGGGAGAGGATTGTGTGACCCTTGCTAGCCCTGACCAGCCTGTGCCCAGAGCCCATCAGGAGGCAGGGAGAGGGACCCACGCTACTGGGGACCTGAGTGGGCCTGGAGCAAGCCTGACCTGAGGCCCACAAGCCCTGCTCCTTTGAGCTCTGAGACCTTGAGCTGGACACCTAGCCCCGCTGGCCGCAGGGTCCCTGTGTGAGCACTGATGACACATCCCCCTGTCCTAGGGCTGATTTGGGGCTCAGCAGGGCAAAGGTGTGTGTTCATGTGGGTAGGGTCAGGCCTGGGGCTTCAGGGGCCTCTGCCCACCCTGCCGACCTCAGCCCACCCCACCTGGCTTCCTCGTCAAGGAAGCCCAACCAGAGCTTGGGGGGT
This sequence comes from Varecia variegata, assembly GCA_028533085.1. Taxonomy (NCBI): domain Eukaryota; kingdom Metazoa; phylum Chordata; class Mammalia; order Primates; family Lemuridae; genus Varecia; species Varecia variegata. The sequence goes on along the minus strand of CM052446.1, from coordinate 4,572,886 downwards.
GATGCCAGAAGGCCTTGGCGGCATCAGAGCCCCAGCGGCAGTCTGGCTCCCACACCTCCCGCACTCCCGCGCCTCCAGCCCCTCTGCTCGTCTTTGAGGCCGGGGTAGACGAGGCCCTGGTTGCAGGGCAGCTGCGGGTCCCAGCGTCCTCTACATGGCTTCATGTCCCCTTTGTTCCCCTACAGGATGACCTGAAGCAACCTGCCCCCCCACAGGAGGACGAGGCAGCCAGAGAGGAAGAGGAAGCGGCTGAGGAGGTAGGAGATGGGTCTGGGGTACACCACGGAGGGTTCCCGGGTAGGGTCCCCATTCCCCACAGACTCGCTGCTTCCCTCTCAGGCTCTGTGGGGCCCCCCCTGACCTCCTGCAGCCCCCACAGGGACTGTGGGCAGGGCCAATCCTGGACCTGAGTGTGAGATCCCCCCATGAATGACCCCTCAGGCAGGGGGCACAGGTGACAAACTTCCCCAGGCCACTCAAGGGTGGCCACTGAGGGTCGGGGGTCTGGAGCTGTGTGTGAGGGTCATTCTCTCTTCCAGGCCAAGAGTGGGGGAGACTAGAGGGCTGCCAGCCAGCTCGGAGGCCCGAGGACACTTCTCTGCCCTGGACCCCGCCCCCTCCTGGCACAAGGAGTGCCGGCCCTGGCCCTGGCGTGTGACCTGAGCTGCCCACACTCCCCGCCCCTCGCCTGGCCGCCCAAGCTGCTGTGCCGCCCGCACCACCCTCTCTTGGCCCTTCCTCCCTCTGGTCCTTCTGACCCCACAGATGCTGCTGTGAATGTATTTATTTATTTTGTGTGTATGTGACTCCAAATAAAACTTGAGCCCTACTGCTGGCCATGCGTCCTCTCTGCCCTGCATAGTTCACGAAGAGGCCAGTTGGGCCCTCCCAGGAACTGGAACTGGTTCAGCCTGTTGATGGGACCAGGTACCCTACCAGGACACATTGGGCACTTCTGGAACCTATGAGAGCAGGCACTGCCATCAGGAACTCCCCCACCCCAACTCACCCATTGCCTCTAACGCGGAGTAGGTGGCCCTGCCTTGGGCTCGCCCGGGCAATCGGCAGGACACGCGGTCCTGTCTGTCTGCAGGAGCAGCCTTAGCTCACCCTTGGGGTGGCCCCCACCTGCCCGCTCTGCCTCCCGGGAGCCTGCTGTCAGCAGGAGGTGAGGACCAGCGTCCACGGCTCCAGTGTCCTGCAGGGAACAGGGTCACCTAACGCCCTCCCTGGAGCAGACAGGAACTTTCAAGGATGGTGAAGTCTACAGCCACAGTGAGATGAAGAGCACCCTCCCCAGCAGAGACAGGAGGTGACCCCAGGGCACCTCCTGCCTGGCCCCGCCCAGCCTCAAGCTCCTTCTGGAAGTGGAGCTGGAGTTTCCCTTCCTGCACCCAGAAGCCTGTGAGGTGTCATTAAAAACCACAGCAGCGGAGGGGCACCAGAGCAAGCCTCGCCTTGAGAGAAAAATAGTAAAAATTACTATTTGCTGAGTTCTTCCCAGGCGTCTGTCGGGTACGTTCCGAGCACTTTACCTTATTTAATCTTCAGAACAAGCCTATCAGGTAGGATTTGTATGATCCCACTTCTGCTGAGAAGCAGGGCACTGGGCACAAGCCCAGGTGACTTTGCCCCAGAGCCACCCACCCCGTTGACCTCCAATCTCTGCTACAGCCACTAGGACGGCACAAGCTCCAGGGTGCTCATGGCAGGTCCCCCATCCCCGAAGTTCCAAAACAACCCAGGGACTGGGCTGGTCAATGTCCTACTTGCAGGGTTGTTTGCGTCGTGCCCAGCAGTGGTGTTCAGAGTTGGCTGAACAGAGACACGGCTTCCCTGGGGACCCCACCCTCCCCTTTGACACCCAGCCAGTTTGGGCTCAGAGCATCTGAGTGACTTGCCCCGGGCTTCCAGTGCTGGGTGTCCGGGCCAGAGCCTGAGTACACACTTGACTCCAGACACTGCCCTGTCCACACCACCTCCCCAGCCTCTGCAGTGGGGAGCAGGGGTCAAGGCAGCCTGGGGACCAGAAGCCCCATCAAGCACAGCTGAGCTGGGCCGTCCCCTGGTTGGCTGCCCTGGGCATCCAATGAGGAGGCAGAAAGGAGCAGGGGGTGCTGGTCCCCTGCCCTGCAAACTCTGCCAAGGCAGGAGTGAAGAAGGGTCTGGCAGCAGCTCAGGGGAGTCAGGGGTGTTCCTGCTCCCCGGCTCAGACACCACGTGAATATAAGCAGGGCTGTGCGTGTCCCAGCAGCAGGACACCCGGGGCCTGGGTGTGCCCGAAAGCTCTTTGGGCTGTGAGAGAAAGCAAGGAGGAGCAAGGCCAGCTCAGGTGACTAGGGGTGGAGAAGAGGGCACCTACACCTGGCCCCTGGGGACAGCCTTGCGCAGGCTCCCTCTGCCTCTGCTGAAGGAGCCTAGAAGGGTCTCTGCTGCTCGTCCCCCCAGCCCCCAACACACACACACATGTACACGAGTGCACACGCACACTCAGGGCCTACTGCTGAACTCAAATGACAAACACCCAGATCTGCCTGTTCCAGGAAGCCCCTTCCCCAGCCCATGGGCACCTGCAGTGCTTTTCACCTTTAGGCCCCTGTCTCGTGCTCTGGGCCCTGTGAGGCAGCGTCTCACGTCCCCAGAGGAGTCCGGAGGTCCCCTGCCCCATCCCAAACTTCCCACGATGCCTGAAATCACGACAGTTCCAAAGCCTATATATGGTATGTTCTCTCCTGTACATACATAGCCATGATGAAGTTTAATCTATAAATGAGGCACCATAAGAGATTAACAATAACTGGGGGAGGGGCCCGGAGGGGAAAAAACAAAAACAACAACAAAACAACAATAACCCACTGATATCAGGCCTGCTGCCTGCCTGCCTGCGTCTGAGCCAGCCCAGCCAGGCTCGCCTCCCCTTTAATTATTTAAAAAGAAAAAGAAAAAAATTAACAATAACTAATAATAAAATGGAACAATTATAACAATATACTGTAATAAAAGTTATTTAGGCCGGGCGCAGTGGCTCATGCCTGTAATCCTAGCCCTCTGGGAGGCCGAGGTGGGCGGATCGTTTGAGCTCAGGAGTTCGAGACCACCCTGAGCAAGAGCGAGACCCTGTCTCTACTAAAAATAGAAAGAAATTAGCCAAACAACTAAAAATAGAAAACTTAGCCGGGCATGGTGGCTCATGCCTGTAGTCCCAGCTACCCAGGAGGCTGAGGCAGGAGGATTACTTGAGCCTAGGAGTTTGAGATTGCTGTGAGCTAGGCTGACGCCACGGCACTGTAGCCCAGGCAAGAGAGTGAGACTCTGTCCCGAAAAAAAAAAAATTATTTAAATTTGAAATTTGAAATTTGAAATTATGAATTAAACAATTCATAAAAATTATGAATTGTTTATTTCTGGAATTTTCCATTTACTGCATCTGACCTTGGTTGACCTTGGTGTAGGGGCCAAGGGATACTTCTTCTTGGCCCTCTGAAGTTTCACTGAAAAATAAACTCACAAAAGCAGATTAGTGGGAGAGATGGCATACACATTTATTCTCGTGCACAGGGTGAAAATCAGAGTGTTGGCCCCACCGCCCAGTGGGGTGCAGATGGTTGTATGGGAAACGGGGTTGGGGAAGTGTGGATGACTTTAGGGGGGTAGTACATGATTTTTAGGGAAATTCAATGGGCTTGGAGAACATACAGTGGCCTGGGACAAGTCTGTCTGGCCCTCAGAGCAGACAAAAGTCCGTAGAGGTGTGTTGAGACTTCAGATTTTCTTCCTGTACGAGTTCAGTTAAGGAAAACTCGGGGAAGAGCCTAGAGGTGGTGGTTTTCTTCTGTGGCAGGTGCAGACTTTTGGCAGATAAGGGGACTACAGAGCATCAGCCTGTGCTTTGGAAGACCAAGGACTGAGAGATGCGGGGACAGGAGATGGTCAGAGAGACCCTGAGGCTTGTTCAGTTCAGCAAAGCACCATGTTTGGGGGTATTGCTTTCTGAGCCTCAGCAGCGGCTAACTGAAACTCCAGAAAGTGAAAGTGCAGATAATGGGGGACCACTGAAATGCCCTCTCTCCTTAGCCTCTCTGAGTCTGGGACACCCCAGTGCTCCACCCCTCTTGCAAGGTCCTCTGTGAGTGTTGGGCACCCATTTAATCTTCACAAAAACACTTTGGGGAAATTCTGTTATGAGGCTCAGAGAGGTGAAGGGACTTGCCCTAGGGGTATTTGAGCTCAGTGACTCCAGTGCCTGCTGTCTTAGGGCCACCCTGAGCTGTCTCTGCCATCACCTGCTGGGGGTTGGCTGTCTCTCCCAGAGAGGCTGCTGCCTTTCTGTCTGCTCATCACCCATTGGGCCTGGCTCCAAATAGCATCAGCGGCCGGCGGAGGGATTAACTAGAGCAGTCACAGGCCTTTCTGGCTACAGGGACCAGCCCCAGTGATTTGAGGAGGGCTGGCAGGGCTGTGGCAGGGACTGGGCTTGGCTCCCTGGTCCTCCCCTGGCTGCGAGCAGGCCGCTCCCGCTGCACCACTGCACCCAGGGCAGGGCCAGGCTCTGGGCCAGGAGGGGCGGGGGCTGGGCGGGCCACTGCCCTGCTTTGCTGTCTGCGACTGTGCTCCCCCTCTTCCTCCACCTAATCTCATTGTCTGCCTCTCCTGCTTGCTCAGGGTTAACCTCTTCTCAATTAATCCATGCCCTAGGCGCGCTGTGTCTGTGCAGCGCTTCCAGCCGCCCCACACCAGGGGCTCCTCCTCCACTAAAGGCAGGGAACCGGCAGGCGGGGCAGGCCTGAGTGGCGCAGTGGGGTGGGGGTGGGGCGGCTTCCCAGAGCTTCAGAATAGGGGAGCCTCCAGCAGAGGTGCAACAAACAGACCCAGAGAGGGGGTGTCGCGGGCTCCGGGCTCCAAAGGCCGTCGCGAGTGGGACAGCGCTGGGCAGTGTGAGGCCTGACCTGCGCCTCTTGTGTGCCAGGGGGTTGTGCCTCGAGGGTCGTTTTGCTCCCTCCGGGATCCCTGACCCCTCCACTCAAACTCGAGTTCCTAACTCCCCTCCTGGCCCCTCAGGTCGTCCCTTATCCCCATGCGCCCCGGCAGGAGAGATGACCCGAGAGGCCAGGGCGCATTCCTGTCCTCTCTGAGCCGTGCTTCCCGCCCAACTCGTCAGGCTTTGGTGACCGATGGCAATCTCCTTGCTTAGGCCAGGCACGCGAGGACCGTCCTCTCCCCCTCCACTTGGGGTTGCATCCTCCGCAGGTGCCTCGCCCTCTGGGGGTGGGCTTTACCCGACCCTCCCATGTAGGCATGCGCTCGGTGCCGGGAGCCACTGGGCAGATGGCCACTCTGCAGTGCCCGAACCCGGGTGTCGGGCTGGCCGGCGCGGCTGTTGCCAAGGCCCTAGAGTTTACAGCCTGCCTACGCGGATTCGAGTCCCTGCCGAATAAGTTTGGGTGAGACCTAACTCGCCCTCTGCTTCAGTTTCCACCTGTAAACTGATGCTATTAATAAAAACACCCATTTCATGAGGTGGTTGTAAAGAGTATACAAGAGACTGTAGAGCGTTAGGGTAGCACCTGGCACAAGAGAAATGCTCAATAAAAGGCAGCTGCTGTTATTAATGTCAACTCCAGCCTTGAGCTCCCGACCTGGCGTTGACCCCGTGCTCACCGGTTGGGGGATGCCCAGAATCAGGATCGGAGACCGAGGTGCGGGGAGGTGTGTGCGCCCCTCTCCTGCCCCAGCTCCTCCCTGGATCCCGCTCCGAACCCCAGACCCAGTCCCCCTGCAGTCCTTAGCCCCTCTTCGGACCTGGGTTCGAACTGTCCCCTCCCCACTCCGGCCAGCCTGAGGCCAGGATGTGCTCCCAGGCTGGCGGAGCCTGGAGCAGGGCCCGGTCACTCCCCAGCCTGTCTGCCGGGAACCGCCCCGCGCCTCCTCCCTTCTGCGGGGCGGGCCGGCCCCGGGGCGCCTTAAAAACCGGAGCTGGCCCTCGCCACCGCCGCTCTGGGCAGGATCCAGCGTTGCTGCGACTGCCCTTGACGACCCCGCAGACCCCCAGTAGCCATGGCCAGCAAGAGCTTGCAGGATCTGAAGCAACAGGTGGAGGAGACGGCCCAGGAAGCGGGTGAGGACTGCACACCACCTGGGGCACAGGCAGGGGCTCCCGCCTGGAGGCGCGCGGGCAGAAGCCGCGAGTCTAGGCACCCCGCAAGTCCGTACACCGGAGGCCTAGGCCCGGGAGGGCCCTCCCCTGAGATGGAGGGGCGGGCAGCGGAGGGATGATGCCCTGAGCGAGGTTTGGGAACGTCAGTGCCGGAGGAGCCCGAGCCCATCACGGGAGGTGGCGCCGGCAGGGAGCTGCCCCACCCCAGCCCTTAGGCGAGGATGAAGGTCCCTGGAGAGAGCGCGCTCCGCCCCCGACTTCCGCCTGCCAGGGTCTCCGCCCAAGGACAGGATGGTATGCGAAGGCTGCTCCAGATCCCGCGGGGATTTGTTTCAACACCACCCCCATCCCCCGAAAAATAATCATTTCCTAACTTTAAGTTCTCACCTGGCAGGGCAGGTCCCAGCCTTAGTCCCTCCACCTCTCTCCTCCTCATTCCCGAGGCTACACATTCCTGGGGCTGGGGGTAGGGGACCTGAGGTGACCCCTGGCTCACCGGGTTGGCTCTTCCAGCATCTAGCCCAGACTTCCTTGGGACTCCAGCTCTCAATCCTCCTCCCCATATCCCAGTCAAGTGACACCGTCCTAACCAACCCTTTCCTTCACCAGTGCCCCAGGGAAAGCCCACAGTTCTGGTGAGACTACAATGCCACCAAGGAAGCCTCTGTAGGACCCTTCCTTCCAGGCTTTACTTTTCCCATCTGTGAGCTGGGTGCAAAGGCCCCTTCTCTGTGGCTTTCTGACGGGTCATGTCAGACCCTCTGTGAGCACACCCAGGACCTGCCTAGCCCCCTCCCAAGGATGGGCTCTGGGCAAGGTAAGCTCTTTCCCATCCTGCAGCAAGGATGGATCAGATCTCTGCAGGCGGCAGACACGGGTCAGCCCACCCAGCAGGCTGACCCACCTGGAAAACTTCCTTCACCACAGGCAGAAACTCTGGTCCTGGTCAGGAGACAGCCTGACCTTGGAAGTTTCAGCTCCTCCCTGCACTTGGTCTCCTAATGCCTTAAGCTGCCTGTCCAAGGAGGCACTGGGATTTGTTGCTTTTGTGCTCTCTTGGGCCGGCCTCAGGAGGGAGGGGGTGGTGAGAGAGCTTGGCAAAAGTAGAGGAGGCCCCAGGGCCAAGTGCACTAAAGATGGGAATTCAGGCATCTGGGCCAGGCTTCTAGGGGAGAAGTTATTAAAGGGGGTCTTCCTGGGCAATGTCCAGCAGCAGCCACAGCCCAGATGCCAGCTGCAGCCTGGCCCTGCCCCACCTTCCTTCCTCTGTCCAACAGTTTCTCAGCAAGCCTGGGGAGGGGAAGGGAAGCAGGCCAGAGGGGAGCGGCCCAGCATTGTAAATAAACAAGAACTCTTCAGAGGCATGGAAAGGGCTCATGCCCCTTGCTAGCTGGGTGGCCCTGGGTAAGGGACTTCACCTCACTGGCATCCACCCCTTGGGCCTATAGGACAAACTGCTTTAAAGAACACATGGGGTGCAGCAATGGTGGGACCCCTGTGGTCAGTGGTGCCTCAACAGGGGCTCAAAGTCACATCTTTCTTTTTCAGTGACAACAGCCGGAGCAAAAGCTCAGCAAGTGGTGGATCAGGCCACAGAGGCCGGGCAGCAAGGTCTGGTGGGGCTGGAGGGCAGGGAGGGTGGGCAGCTCCAACACACCCCCAGCTCAGGCACACCCTCTCCTCTGCAGGCCCCTCTGCCCACAATGCCCCAAGACAGGTTTCCCCGGGAGAGACCCTGGCCATGCTAACACTGCACGGGCACCCTGACCTCTCCTCTCCTTCCCCAGCCATGGACCAGCTGGCCAGCTCCACCCAGGAAACCATCGACAAGACTGCTAAGCAGGCCTCTGACACCTACTCAGGTTTCGCGAAAAAATTAGGCCTCATGAAATGACAGAGAGAGACAGGGTGACGCCCCTGCAGGCCCTATGCTGGGGAGCCTGGCCCCAAGCTCTAGTCACCAGCTGCCTCCTTGGTCTGCCCCCACATTAAAATTCATGCTCCACCCCGTGTCCACTTCATGCCTCCTCGGAAACCGGGCCCAGTCCTCCCCCGCCAAGAGCATAACTCCCACGTCCAGAGTCCTGGCCTCCCAAATTCGGAAACCCAGATCGACTGTTTAAGGAACCCGGTTCCCGCCCCTCAATGGCTCCTCCCGCAGCCCAACCCCCATCTGGGGACGTGCTCCTCCCCAGCCCCCGCCCCTGATTCCAAAGCCGCTTCTCCTGTTCTGGGGCCCGGCCCTACTCGGTCTCCAAATCCTCGAGGGGCTCAGCTCTGGACGGGGGATGAGGGGGTGCTGCAAGGACCGGGGCTTCGGGAACTTCTCCCCACGAGCTGCGCCAGTGCCGCCGTCCCCAACGACCTCAGGCGGCGGGAGGTTGCGGGAACGACACGGGGTCGCAGTAGCCGGGCTTCCGGGCCTCGCTCCCCGAACCCGACCCGCGGGACGTCTACGCGGTCCCTACCCTGCATCAGTACCGGGCGGCGCCGCGCGGCTGCTTTGTAAGGTTGGACGCGGCCCCGCCCTCTAGGGAGGGGCTCCAGCGCGCGGAGCTGTGCCCGGGGCCGGGGGCGGGGGCGGGGGGACAGGGCCCTGTGTGCGCGCGCGTGAGCACGAGTCCCCTCCCTTAAGTGCCCCTTCCCTTCTTGAGACAGACCAGTAGCCTCCGGCCAGAACGCGGGTCCACGAAGGACTGGGGTTCCAGCGAGCCGAACTCCCTCCCACCCCGGCACGTGTCCAAGCACGCGACCCCAGTCTTGGGTGCGCCCTGCTGATGGGTGACTCACCGTTCCCACAGGATGAGGCCCAGCCCCGGCGCCCGGCGCTGCCCTCCTCCACCTCCACCCCCACCCCTCGGCGGCCACGCCCGGCTCCTCTTCCCCACCTCCGCGTGTCACACCGTTTTCCCCTCCACCTGTGATCACAAGCTCACTCGGAGACTTTCCTTTTCAATTCAAAAATACAGACTACGCGGCATTTCTCAGTTCTGGGAAGATTTAAGGGACAAAGCGGCGTCCTTCCTTCGAAAGCTCGTTCAAGGCCGGCTCTCCGGGCCCTCCCGGGCCTGCCTGCAGGCGGCAGTGTCCCCAAGCCCGCTCCCAGGCCAGGCCTCGCTGTGGGTGACGCTCTGAGATCTCTCCCGTGGGCGGGACACAGGTCCCACCCTCTCCCGGGGCCGCGCCCGACCCCATGCCCAGCTCCTTTTTGTTGCTGACTGCCCCCAAAAGAAGGTCTCCCCAAATCTGCAAAATGAGCCAAGGCTGCGCTCCAAGAGAAGGTCCTGGGAGAGACACCTGGGGCAGTGCGGGGGCGCTTCCAGCGACTCTAGAAGCCCTTGTATCCGGGCGCGGGGGTCGCGAGAGACGGCCTCGGGGCCACCCAGGGAGCCTGGTGGGGCTGAACTGGCAGAGCCCCAAGGCCTTGTTTGTCAGCGTCCTTCCCCGGCGTGACTCAGGGATAGGGAAGGGGGACCTCACTTGTTCTCCGTGTGAGTGATTGCCTTAGGCGTGGGGTGTGACCCAGCGCGGGCCTAGGACAGGAAAGGTCAGGTTTGAGGGCCGGGGGCTTCTAGGAAAGGTTTTTCTTGCGAAAAAAAAAAAAAAAAGACAAGCATTCTTTGTCTTCCGCTGGACATCTTGAAGCTAGACAGGATCCTGGAACTGTAGCAGCCACGTACGACCACAGGAGGGACAAGCCTAAGGAAGAGCCAGCTTGCTGATTAGGGCAGAGCAGGTTAGAGAAAGAGCCAGTCCTGGCCACCCTCCCGGCGTGCCCTCTCTCTGCGCCTCAGCCACGTGCCCTTTATTCATTTCCCTTCCCATCGTGCCCCTGCCGTCTTCACATCTGCATTTGCTGCCTGGAATGCTCTGCAGAAACCTCCCTGGCCTGGCTGGCTCCTGCTCTTCCATCCTTCAGGCCTCAGCTGCCCTGAGTGCAAGTGCACACACACGCACACACACTCACACACTTGGAATGGGCCAGGCCACCGGCAACACATTCTCGCATCCTTTGTATTGCTTTCACAGTCACAGTCACAATTATTTAATCTGTTATTTTCCCATGTGCTTCTCTGTGATGGGTGTTCATGGGGCTGCAACCGAGTCCCTTCAAGTAATTAGTGCTTGCCCAGTGCCTAGCACAGTGCGCAGGCAGCACCGCTGAGTGAATACATTAATGACTGTCCTCTCGTCCTCCTACTGGATGACAGTAAGTACTCACATTTTCAGGCTCACACGAAGCCGTCTCTTCAATGCAGCCCCTTCCGCATTGTCCCCAGCTCTGTGGAGCTGGTGCTCCCATGGCACGGGGCATGTGCCTGTTCCTGTGTGCCTCTATTCCATTGTAAGCCCTGAGCGCAGGGCCAGCTGGGACCTGTCTTTTGCCCATTTCTGGGACACAGAGGGTACAGTGCCAGGGGAGCCCCTGGGGGCCTACATGTTCCCAGGCCTGTCTCCACTGAGGTTCCTGAGGCTGGTTGAGCCCAGACTGGCAGAGGAGGAGACAGCTGTGGCCACTTACACCTCGTTGGGTCTCAGTTAGGTCTCCAGAGATCCAGTGTTCCATTACCAATCCCCCAAATAATTCCTAATTCTCCGGATCCCAGTTCCCTGTCTAGCCAGACACAAAGTCACTAAAATTACATTGTGAGTAGAGGACGTTTCCTTAAATAAATCTCTCTGGACGGTGTTCCTTCCTCCCTCCTCTTCCTCACTGCCCATTTTCAGTCAGTAGGATGAGCTTTCCTTGTATTTATCTCTGTCAACAGAAAAGAAGCCAAACTCTGTAAAATAATTAGAGGCTTATTCGGAGCCAAGTTCATGGCCCAGAGCCATGCCCAAGAAACCTTGAGCAAGTGGACTCACAGTGGTTGGGTTACTGTCTGGTTTATACATTTCAGAGACACAGGAATTACACATAAAGTCATAAATCAATACATGGAAGGTGTACATTGGTTTGGCACAAAAAGGCAGGACATCTTGAAGCGGGGGTCAGGGGTGCAGGGCTTACAGGTTATAGATGAGTTTAAAGATTCTTTGATTTGTAATTGGTTACGGAAATGAAGCTTTGTCTAAAGGCTTACAATGTTTTAAGTTAAGGAAGTCTGCCAATCAGAGACAAGCCACCGAACATGTACCCAGACTCAAGCGATCAGTTAAGTAAATTGAGGACCTGCAGGTGTGGTTGAAAGCTTTGTCTTGTATAGCATTGTTATGCCTATTAATGAGTTACAAAGGTTATCTCTGAGGGAGAAGACATGCTGAGGCAGGTCTGACCTCCCTTCTCATGGCCAGCAACTCAGCTTTAGGGTATTTCTGGGGTCTCCTTGGCCAAGAGTGTTACTGAAAGCTTGGCACTTGTCCCCAAGGCTATGTCAGAAGAACGAGGACAAGTGGTTTGAGGAGAAAGAAGGAAAGGGAGGTTTCTTAATTTGCAAATGAGGAGGATGGAGACCCTAAGTGCCACCGTTCTAACTATAAGCAGAAATATGAAGCTTTTAGAGGGAGGGTTTTCAGCTTCAGGCTATTGCTGTTTAACTGTAGTTGATGGTCCTGATCCATCCCATCTCCAGCAAAGACAATCTCGGAATCCAGTTGAGCCTGCTCCTGTGATACAAAGAACAAAGGACCACTCCCCTCCCCCTCTGATTATTGGCCTTGGGAAGGGGTGTAGGTTTTTTATTTATTTATTTATTTATTTTTTGAGACAGAGTCTCACTCTGTTGCCCGGGCTAGAGTGAGTGCCGTGGCGTCAGCCTAGCTCACAGTAACCTCAAACTCCTGGGCTTAAGCGATCCTCCTGCCTCAGCCTCCCGAGT
>CM052446.1:4538775-4560413 GCA_028533085.1 Varecia variegata | reverse complement strand
CAGCCTGAGCAAGAGCGAGACCCCCGTCTCTACTAAAATAGAAAGAAATTATATGGACAGCTAAAAATATATATATAGAAAAATTTAGCCGGGCATGGTGGCGCATGCCTGTAGTCCCAGCTACTCGGGAGGCTGAGGCAGTAGGATCGCTTGAGCCCAGGAGTTTGAGGTTGCCGTGAGCTAGGCTGACGCCACGGCACTCACTCTAGCCCGGGCAACAGAGTGAGACTCTGTCTCAAAAAAAAAAAAAAAAAAATACATGAATTTATTAAATTGCTAGATGACAATTGTGTTAACTCAGGCCGCTATAAAGAAATACCATAAACTGGGTGGCTTATAAACAACAGAAATTTATTTCCCACAGTTCTAGACGCTAGGAAGTCCAAGAGTAAGGCGAGTGTCTGATGAGGACCCCTTCCTGGTTCCTAGATGGCAACTTCCAGCTGTGTCCTCGCACGGAAGAAGCCAGCTGGCTCTCCGTGGTCTCTTTTATAAGGGCACTAATCCCAACCTCTGAATACCATCATATTGGGGGTGAGGATTTCGACATGTGAACTTGGGGAGACATAAACAGTTCAGACCATAGTAACAACACAGGAGACTATGATGCAATCTCAGGGACGGGAGGATCTTTTCAACTACGGCAGAAGCCCCAGCAGCCATAAAGGAAATACTAGGTAAATCTGACAATATAAAACTTCAAAATTTTCCAGAGTAAAAGATACCCCAACAAACCATAAACCAAGCCAAAAGAAAAAATCACAAACTGATGAAAAATATTTGTAATAAAAATGATAATCCAGTGTAAAAACCCAATATAAAAATGGCCAAAAGATTCAAGCAGGCAGTTTGCAGAAAGAGGAAGGATAAGTAGCCAATACACCCATGAGCAGATGCTCAGTCTCATTTCGCTGAAGAAATGCAAGTTGTGGGCGAGCAGACCAGATCTGAATTCATCGGTCCCACTGGGCTGCTCCAGGGACCTATCCGGTAAGACTGCCGTGTCCCACAGCCACTCCAGGGGACGCTAGCCCAGTGAATGGCTCACCCAGACATTCTTCCTCTTTCTTCCCAACAGCTATTGCCGATGCCTTAAAGAAGGCCCAGGAGTCAGGGGACAAAGTGGTGAAAGAGGTCACTGAGACAGTGACCAACACAGTCACAAATGCCGTCACCCACGCAGCGGAGGGCCTAGGCAAGCTGGGGCAGTAAGCACAGTTGCCACCACCACTGACCCTTCCCAAATCTCAATAAAAAACCCTGAAATGTGTACATTGAGTCCTGGATTTATTTCTATTTGGCTGGAAACGCTAGGCCAAGTATTTTTCAGCGGAAACACGGTGCATGTCCCTTGTTGCTCCTCTGCCGGGTGGACGCCAGTACAGGGCACCCGCTGCAGGGTGGATAGGTTCCCCTGATGAGTCGGATGCTTCTCTCTTACATTCTAAGATTTCTCATCAGTAAGGAGCTCTTAAAGAATCGTTAGTGTCTATGCTATGTTTCCTAAAAGGCTGTTTCCCCAGAAACTATGTATATTAATAGCTTTGAGGCACCCCAATGCTTTAAAAACACCCCAAGGGAGGACCATAATTTGTTTTGCCTGTTTTTGGGGTTTTCTTGAAATGTTCTTGCAGGACTCAGGGTGGGGATAACAGATCAACCTGATAAGAGTTTAGCTGGGCAGGCTCCCACTGAGCTGCTTCATGTAAGTTTCTGCTGCACAGTTACAGAATCCGGTCAAGGAGGAACTGAGTCCACTGCTTACTGGTCCTAGAAGCCAATGTGGAATCTCCACTTGGAGACTTGTGTCAGACTTGTTGGTAGTGGGCAGTAGTGGGCAAGAATGCCTGGGCTTCTTTCTTTCCTCCCATAAGCAAGTCAGTATCATAGAAGTTAAACATATGTTAAAGTAGCATTTGGCTTAAAATGTTTGGAATTGCCAGGCACGGTGGCGTGTGCCTGTAGTCCCAGCTACTCGGGAGGCTGAGGCAGGAGGATCACTTGAGCCCAGGAGTTCAAGACCAGCCTAGGCAACATAACCAGACCCCAGTCTCAAAAAGTTAAAAAAAAAAGAAAGAAAAGAAAAACAGGCCGGGTGCGGTGGCTCACGCCTGTAATCCTAGCCCTCTGGGAGGCTGAGGTGGGCGGATCGTTTGAGCTCAGGAGTTCGAGACCAGCCTGAGCAAGAGCGAGATCCTGTCTCTACTAAAAATAGAAAGAAATTAGCTGGACAACTAAAAATATATAGAAAAAATTAGCCGGGCGTGGTGGCTCATGCCTGTAGTCCCAGCTACTTGGGAGGCTGAGGCAGAGGGATTGCTTGATCCCAGGAGTTTGAGGTTGCTGTGAGCTAGGCTGACGCCATAGCACTCTAGTCCAGGCAACAGAGTGAGTGAGACTCTGTCTAAAAAAAAAGAAAAGAAAAGAAAAGAAAAACAATTGGAATAAAAAAAGAGAAATGACTTGTAAAAATACGGCATCCTTTATTAATCTTGCTGGAAGCAAAAATTTGTTCTCAGCAGAAATTAGAAGAAAAGGTGTTTTGGTTAAAGAATAAGTTAGGTGCTCACCATATTTCTGGCTCTCGTCTAGCATTGGCCTCACAAGTTTCTGAATAACCCAGGAATCTCCAACATCTTGGCTTTGGAACACTTGCCACTGTCCAGCGACTCTGTATCTTGGTTCATGATGACTTTTGATCCCCCAATCCAAATCCAAGCTCAGAAGGATGAGGACATTGTGGGTGGCAGTGCCGACTGAAATACCCTCTTTGGATGGCAGTTCCTCTCACGGGACCTTATTCTTCAGGTGTGCACAGGTACCTACAGGTGCCCAAAGGGCGAACACACAGATTCATTGTAGAATGTTTGTACCAGCAAGAGATTGGAAACATCCTAAAGTGCTGACAGAAATCACCTGGATGGCAAGTTTTGCTGTGCTTATTATGTTTGGGACACAGTATGGAGTTGACACCTATTATTTCTAGTGTGTCATAAATACCCTAGCTTGCAAATGGAAACTGTTCCTAGGTAGCCACCAACAGGGACTGGCTAACGAATATTGCATATATAGTATATGAAATGGAGTACTTCATGGCTGTTAAAAATGAGGAAAATGCACATACATCATTCAGGAAAATGTACAGTAAAGTAATAAGCTGCAAGATATATATGTAGAATGAGTTCATTTTTATAAAGCAAACATATAATTGTGTAAGAGTAGAAAAAACTGGTAGCACACATATGAACAGTGGCCATCTCTGTGGGAATATGGGAAATCCTCGCTTCCACATTACATATTTCCATGATGCATAAACCAACATAGATGTTTTTAAAAATGTGGTCATGGAGGGAAGTACTAGCTTATTTAAGATAACTTCCTAGGAAGTGCTACTCAAAGTTTGCTAGTTTGGGAACTTTGTTACCACTTGATGACTGAGAGCGTTTGGAAACTCACAGCAATTTGACATTGCCCAGACCTCCCAGAGAGTGATCCTTGGATGATTCTTGCTGAGCCAGGTACAGAGCAGCTTGGGTTGTTGAACTTGCACAGCAAGTTGCATGTAAACTAGCCACGTGCAGGCCCACATACCACGATGAATTAGACAAACAAACAAAGACACTGGCTCCGACTCTCCTCTCCGCTCCGTGGGCTACTCCACAGAGAGAGTTGGTAAGCACTGCCCTCATCCCCTGGCCTCACTTTGCAGGCTGCTGTTATGCAACAAGCACTTCCTTTCATCTCTCCTTTTCTTTTTACTGTGTGTGGGTGTTGTGCAATGAGGGCAGTGAAGTCAACCTCAGACAAACTCGAAACGTGTTATAAAAAGCAATAGATTTTGTGTGAATATTTTAACATCAATAGAGAGTGATGTCAGCAAAAATGGTGGAGTCAGGACCCCCCATAATTCTCTCTTTCATAAAAGCAATGAAAAAAACTGACAACTACAAACAAACAATAACAACAACACAAAGAATCAACTCTTCCAGAACTCTGGAAGTTAACTGAAAGCTTGTAGCGATCTAGGGAGAATTTATTCAAAATAAATTAAAACCAGGTTGGTCCGAAGTAGTGAGTTTATCTCAACTGATGGTTCACATTCAGGTACAGATTGAACTCCTTGTTCTATCCTTTCCCCCCTTCTCCCTACTGCACTTGATTAGTCTTAAAAACAACAAAATGGAAAAAAAAAAATGGCTAGGCATGGTGGCTCAGGCCTGTAATCCCAGCACTTTGGGAGGCCAAGGTGGGAGGATTCCTTGAGCCCAGGAGTTCAAGACCAGCCTGGGCAACACAAGATTCTATCTCTACAAAAAATTAAATAATCAGCAAGGAGTGGTGGCGAGTACTTGTAGTCCTAGATTCCCCGGGGGCCTGAGGCAGGAGGATTACTTGAGTTCAAGAGCTTGAAGTTACAGTGAGTTATGATCAGGCCACTGCCCTCTAGCCTGGGGGATAGAAGGAGACCCTGCCTCTAAAACTAAAATTAAAAAAAAAAAAGCAAATTAAAACCAACCAAACAAAATCTTCCTAAGAACAGCAAGCTTCCTGGTGTTTTTAACCTGCCCTATTTCTGCTCATCCCCTCACCACTGGCTCCACTGCAACCTTGAAAACTAACAGCCCACAATTGCAGTGAAAACCAACGGAGGAGGGTTGGCATTCTTTCAAAGCCTCATTCCCAGAGAACTGTCATTATTTAACCTGGCTTGTGGTTTCCAGGAAGACCTCACTGCCAGGATGTCTTTATTTGTCCTGACTAGGAGCTCCTTGGTGCAAAAAAGCCCTTTCCTTAGGTCCATTTGTCAAAAACATTTATTAATAGAAGCCATTGTTTAAGGTGGTGTCTGCATGAGGCAGGAGATAACAGCTTGGGCAAACAATAGGCTAACCAAAAGCCTGAAAGGAGAAACTGGGGAATGAGATGGCCATAGGGGCTTTGAAAATTCTAACATATTCCTGGGAATCTAGAAGGCTACTCCAGCATGTAGGGCTGTGCACTTGCTCATTAAAGACCTGGCCAGGCACAGTGGCTCACGCCTGTAATCCTAGCACTCTGGGAGGCTGAGGCAGCAGGATCCCTTGAGGCCACGAGAGCAGAGACCAGCCTGAGCAAGAGCGAGACCCAGTCTCTACAAAAAATAGAAAAATTAGCCAGGCATGGTCCCAGCTACTCAGGAGGCTGAGGCAGGAGGATGACTTGAGCCCAGGAGTTTGAGGTTGCAGTGAGCTATGATGACGCCACTAGGCCGGGGACAGAGCTAGACTCTGTCTAAAAAAAAAAGAGACCTGTGAAGGCTCAAAGCTTTCACCTCTGACTGACCTTGAGGCTCTGAGCAAGCAGGAAGTGACAGCTAAGGTAGAGATGTAACCATCTGGCTGAGTGTTGACAGGGAGCCCCAACACGCACACAGAATACAGAGTACCTTGGCATAGCTGAGAGACGGATTTGTTCTAGGCATGTAAAGAAATCTCTGTCCAGTCATTGGTTGACCACTAAGCTAACTGAGTAGAAACTTCAGTGGTCACACACAACAAAGAAAACAGACTGCACAATTAGTTCAGAAAGGTCACTAAGCACTGAACAATAACAACAACAAATTGCAGGAGAGGTTATGGAATCTGATTTCCAGAGTTGTTTCATTATATTATTTAAAATGTCCAGTTTTCAGAAAAATTACTAGAAATTCAAAGAAAGGTGTTATGGCCCATTCACAGGGAGGAAAAAACATTGGAAACTGTCCCTGAGAAAGCCCACGTATTGGACTTACTAGAAAGAAACTTTAAATCAACTATTTTATACATCTAAAGAGCTATAGGAAACCACATCTAAGGAATTAAAGGAAAGTATGAAATGGATACCAAATAGAGAATACAAATAAAGACAGAGAAATCATTTTTAAAAAGAACCAAACAGAAATTCTAGAGTTGAAAGTACAATTGCAACAAAAATTTTATTAGAGGGGCTCAGGAATAGATTTCAGCAAGCATAAAAAAGAATCAGAGAACTTGAAGATAGATCAAATGAAATTATCCAACCTGAGGAACAGAAAGCAAAAAGAATGAATAAAAATGTTCTTTAATTTATTTTTAGCAATGTTTTGTAGTTTTCAGCATACAAATCTTTCACTTTCTTGGTTACATTTATTCCTAGATATTATATTATTTGGGATGCTATTGTAAATGGAATTGGTTTCTTCATTTCCTTTTCAGATTTTTCATTGCTATTGTATAGAAACACAACTTACTTTTATGTATTAATTTTGTACCCTGCAATTTTGCTGAATTAATTTATTAGCCCTAGTAGGGTGTGTGTGTGTGTGTATATTCTATGGGATTTTCTATATATAGAATCATGTCATCTGCAAATAGTTTCATTTCTTCCTTTCTAATTTAGATGCCTTTTATTTCTTTTTCTTGTCTAATTATCCTGGCTAGGATTTCCAGTACAGTGTTGACTAGCAGCGGTGAAAGTGTCTTGTTCTTAGAGGAAAGCTTTCCATTTTTCACCAATGAGTATGATGTTAGTTGTGGATTATTCATAAAAATTCCCTTTATTATGTTTAGGAAGTTCCTTCTATTCCTAGTTGAGTGTATTTATTATGAAAGGGTGTTGAATTTTGTCAGATACGTTTTATGCATCTATTGAGATGATTATGTGTGTTTTGTCCTTTGTTTTACTAATGTGATGTATTACATTGATTGGTTTTCTTATGTTGAGCCACCTGGCATTCCTGGGATAAATCTCACCTGGTCATGGTGTATCCTACTTTTAATAAGCTGTTGGCTTTGGTTTGCTAGTATTTTGTTCAGTATTTTATATCTATATTCATAAAAGATATAGGTGCATAGTTTTCTATTCCTGTGATGTCTTTGTCTGGCTTTGGTATCAAGGTTATACTGGCCTCATAGAAGGAGTTAAAAGTGTTCCCCCATCTTCTATTTTTTGGAAAAGTTTGTGAAGGGATTAGTCTTAATTCTCCTTTAAATATTTGTTAGAATTCATCAATGAAGCCACCAGGGCCTGAAATTTTTTTTGGTTTGGGGCATTTATTTATTTTTTTGTTTGTTTTTACTGTGGTAAAATATACATAACATGAAATTTACCATTTTAACCATTTTTAAGTGACAGTTCAGTGGCATTAAGTATATTCACATTGTTGTGAAACCACCACCACTATACCTCTCCAGAACATTTTCATCATTCCATACTGAAACTCTGTACCCATTGAACATTAACTGCCCGTTCTCCCTTTCCCCTGCACCCTGGTAACCATTGTGCTGCTTTCTGTCTCTATGTGTTGGGAGGTTTTTGATGACTGATTAATCTCTTTACTCGTTATAGGTCTGATGAGATTTTCTATTTCTTCCTGAGTCAGTTATGCTAATTTGTATGTTTCTAGGAATTTGTTGGGATGCAATATTTTTTTAACTGTTACAGCTTTGCATGTAATGCTTTTTCTTTTTTTAAATTCATTAATTTATTTTCTTCTTTTAAATTTCATAATACGAGGGTACAAACATTTTGGATACATACATTGCCTTTGCATAGCCCAAGCCAGAACTACAAGTGTGCCCATCCCCCAGACAGTGCCCCCTGCACTTATTAGGTACACATTTACCCATCCCCTCCTCCCCCTCCGACCTGCCTGGCACCCGATGAATATCACTTCCATGTGAACACCTAAGTGTTGGCATACAATTTCTCATAGTATTGTCTTCAAATCTTTGTAATTTCTGTAAAGTCAATAATGATGTTTCCATTTTCATTCTGATTTGAGTTATTTGCTGCTTTTCTTTTTTTTCTGAGTCAGTCTAGCTTAAAGTTTATCAAATTTGCTGGTTTTATCAATGAACCAACTTTTGGTTTTGCCAATTACCTTTTTTTCTATTCTCTATTTCATTTACCCTGCTCTAATCTCTAATGTTTGCTTCCTTCTGTTGGCTGCAGATTTTGTTTGCTCTTTTTTTTTTTTTACACCTTTCTTCTGCTGGCTGTAGTTTTAGTTTGCTCTTCTTTTACACCTTAGGGTGAAAAGTTAGGTTGTTGATTTGGGATTGTTCTTTCCTAAATGGGCGTTTACAGCTATAAATTTCCCTCTGAGTACAGCTTTCACATCATCCCATAAGTTTTGGCATGTCGCATTTTCATTGTAATTAATCTCAAAGTATTTTAATTTCTCTAGTCATTTCTTCTTTGAGCTATTGGTTGTTTAAAAGTGCGGTTTAGTTTTCACATATTTGCAAAATTTCCAGTTTTTCTTATTATTGATTTCTAGCTTCATTCCATTGTAGCTAGAAAATATACTTTGTATGATTTTGTTCTTTTTTTTTGAGACAGAGTCTCACTTTGTTGCCCAGGCTACAGTGAGTGCCATGACGTCAGCCTAGCTCACAGCAACCTCAAACTCCTGGGCTTAAGCGATCCTACTGCCTCAGCCTCCTGAGTAGCTGGGACTACAGGCATGCGCCACCATGCCCGGCTAATTTTTTCTATATATATTTTAGTTGGCCAGATAATTTCTTTCTATTTTTTTAGTCGAAGCGGGGGTCTCACTCTTGCTCAGGCTGGTCTCGAACTTCTGACCTTGAGCGATCCACCCGCCTCGGCCTCCCAGAGTGCTAGGCTTACAGGCGTGAGCCACCGTGCCCGGCCTGATTTTGTTCTTTTTAACTTTATTGACCTTTTTAACTTTAACTTTATGGCCTAATATATGGTCTATCATGGAGAATGTTCCATATATATGCATGCACTTGAGAAGAATATATATTCTGCTGTTATTGGGTGGAGTGTTCTATATATGTCTGTTATGTCTAGTTGGCTTACAGTGTTCAATTCCTTTAGTTCCCTTTTGATTTTGTCTAAATGTCCTGTTTATTATTGAAATTGGGATGCCGAAGTCTCTATTATTGTAGAACTATTTCTTCCTTCAATTTTGTCGATTTGTTTCATATATTTTAGGGCTGTTTTTTGGTCTATATATGTTTATAATCATTATATCTTATTGATAATTTGACTCTCTTATAAACATAAAATGTTCTTCTTTGTGTCCTGTAACATTTTTTTGGCATAAAATATATTTAGTCTGATATTAGCACAGCCACCCCAGCTCTCTTTTAGTTGCTGTTTGTATGCATTCTCTTTCCACTTTTTCACTTTCAACCAATTTGTGTCTTTGGGTCTAAAATGAGTCTTTTGCAAACAGCATAATTAGATCATGTATCATGTACTTTGCTCATCTTTTTTAGCATTAAATTTATTTTTTCTTTTTCTTTTTTTAAAATTTCAATAGATTTAGGAGAACAAGTGTGTTTTGTTACATGAATGAATTGTATAATGCTGAAGTCAGGGCTTTTAGTATACCTGTCACCAGAATAGTGTACATTTTACACAATTTTTAGCCCTCATTACCCTTTTTTCCTTCCCCCTTCCTGGTTTTCAATGTCCATTACACAACTTTATGATTATATACACCCTTCATTTAGCTCCCACTTGTAAGTGATAACATGTGGTATTTGGTTTTCCATTCCTGTGACACTTCACTTAGGATAATGGTCACTTAGGATAATGGTCTCCAGTTCCATCCAAGTTGCTGCAAAAGGCATTTCTTCCTGCAAAAGATATTCCATTCCTTTTTATGTCCGAGTAGTACTCCATGGTGTATAAATACCACATTTTATTTATTCATTCATTAGTTGATGGGCATTTAGGTTGGTTCCATATCTTTGCAATTGTGAATTGTGCTAGAATGAACATTTGGGTGCAAGAGTCTTTTTGATAAAATGATTTCTTTTCCTTTGGGTAGATCCCCAATTCAATTGCTGTGAATCAAATGGTAGGTTTACTTTGAGGACTCTCCATACTGTTTTCCATAGAGGTTGTACTAGTTTGCATTCTCACTAATAACGTACAAGGGTTCCTTTTATACTGCATCCAAACCAATTTTTAATAATTGCCATTGGGATGGGGTAACGTGGTATCTCATTGTGGTTTTAGCTTGCATTTCCCTGATGACTACTGATGTTGAGCATATTTCCATATATTTATGGCCATTTGTCTATCTTCTTTAGAAAAATATTTGTTCATGTCTTTTGCCAACTTTTTGATTCGGTCATTCATTTTTTTCTTGCTGATTTGTTTATGTTCTTTGTAGATGCTGGATATTAGTCCTTTGTTGGATATATATAGCTTGCAAACATTTTCTCCTATTACATAGGTTGTGTGTTGATTATTTCCTTTGCTGTGCAGAAACTTTTTAATTTAATTAAGTCCCATTTATTTATTTTTGTTGTTGCTGTAATCGGTTTTGGGGTCTTAGCCATAAATTCTTTGCCTAGGCCAATATTGAAAATAGTTTTTCTTATGTTTTCTTCTAGAATTTTTATGGTTTCAGATCTTACATTTAAGTCTTTAATCCATCTTGAGTTAATTTTTATATATGGTAAAAGAGAGGGATCCAGTTTCATTCTTCTGCATGTAGCTATTCAATTTTCCCAGGGCCATTTATTGACTAGGACATCCTTTCCTCAATGTATGTTTTTGTTTGCTTTTTCAAAGATCAGTTGATTGTAGTATATGGTTTTATTTCTGGATTCTCTATTCTGTTTCATTTATCTATGTGTCTACTTTTGTACCAGTACCATGATGTTTTGGTTGTTATAGTCTTGCAGCATAATTTGAAGCTGGGTAATGTGATGCCTCCAGATTTGTTCTTTTGCTTAGGCTATATGCGCTCTTTTTTCGTTCCATATGAAATTTAAGATTGTTTTTTCTAATTCTGTGAAAAATGACATCGATATTTTGATAGGAATTGCATTGAATCTATAGATTACTTTGGGCAGTATGATATTTTAACAGTCTTTATTATTCCAATCCATGAGCATAGGATGTTTTTCCATTTGTTTGTGTCATCTATGATTTCTTTCATCAGTGTTTTATAGTTCTCCTTGTAGAGATCTTTCACCTCCTTAGTTAAGTACATTCCTAGGAATTTTATTTTCTTTACAGCTATTGTAAATGGTATTGAGCTCTTGATTTGACTCTCAACTTGACTGTTCTTGGTGAATAGAAATGGTACTGATTTGTGTACATTAATTTTTTAACTGAGACTTTACTGAATTTATTTATAAATTCTAGGAGTCTTTTGGTGGAATCTTTAGGGTTTTCTAGATATAAGATCATACAGTTGGCAAACAGGGATAGTTTGACCTCCTCTTTCTCAATTTGGATGCCCTTAATTTCTTTCTCTTCCTTGATTGCTCTGGCTAGGACTTGCAATATTACGTGACTAGAAGTGATGATACTGGGCATTCTTATCTTGTTCCAGTTCATATGGGGAATGCTTTCAACTTTGTTGTTCAGCATGATATTGGTTGTGGGTTTGTTGTATATGGCTTGAATTATTTTGAGTCATGTTCCTTCTATGCCTAGTTTGTTGAGGATTTTTATGAAGGCATGCTGGATTTTATCAAATGCTTTTTCTAGATCGATTGAGATGATCATATGGTTTTTGTTTTTGTTTATGTGGTGAATCACATTTATTGATTTGTGTATGTTGAACCACCCCTACATTCCTGGGATGAAACCCACTTGATTGTGGTGAATTATCTTTTTAATGTGTTGTTGGATTTGATTTGCTGGTATTTTGTGGAGGATTTTTGCATCTATGTTCATCAGGGATATTGGTGTATAGTTTTCTTTTATTGTTGTGTCCTTTCCTGGCTTTGGTATCAGG
This sequence comes from Varecia variegata, assembly GCA_028533085.1. Classification (NCBI taxonomy): domain Eukaryota; kingdom Metazoa; phylum Chordata; class Mammalia; order Primates; family Lemuridae; genus Varecia; species Varecia variegata. The sequence goes on along the minus strand of CM052446.1, from coordinate 4,548,679 downwards.
TGATATTGGCTTCCTAGAATTAATTAGGGAGGATTCCTGCCTTTGCAATTCTTTGGAACAGTTTTGGTAGGATTGATACCAGTTCTTCTTTGTAGGTCTAGTAGAATTGAGCTGTGAATCCGTCTGGTCTTGAGATTTTTTTTTTTTTGGTAGATTTATTGCTGTTTTAATCTTGCTACTCATTATTGATCTGTTCAGGATTTCTATTTTTTCCTGGTTCAAGCTTGGGAGGTTGTGTGTTTCCAAAAATTTATCCATTTCCTCTACATTTTCTAGTTTGTGTGTGTAGAAGTATTCATAGTAATCTTGTATGATATTTTGTATTTCTGTGGGATCATTTGTAATGTCTCCTTTTTCATTTCTGATTGAGCTTATTTGAATCCTTTGTTTTCTATTTCTAGTTAATCTAGCTAGTGGTTTATCAATATTGTTTATCTTTTCAAAAAACCAACTTTTTGTGTCATTGATCCTTTGTATTTTTATTTTGGTTTCCTTTTCATTTAGTTCTGCCCTGATCTTTGCTATTTCTTTTCTTTTGCTAGCTTTGCGTTTGGTTTGTTCTTCTTTGTCTAATTCCTTGAAATGTGACATAAGGTTGTTAATTTGCCATCTTTGTATCTTTTTGATGTAGGCATTTAAAGCTATGAACTTCCTTCTTAGCACTGCTTTTACTGTATCCCAGAGCTTTTGGAAGCTTGTCATCTTTGTTGTTCAATTCAAAAAATTATTTTATTTCCTTCTTGAGTTCATCATTGACCCAAGGATCGTTCTGCTGCAGGTTGTTTAATTTTCATGTGTTTGTGTAGTTTTCAGAGTTCTCTTGGAATTGATTTCTAGTTTTATTTCACTGTGATATGATTTTGATTTTTCTAAATTTGCTGAGACTTATTTTATGATCAAACATATGATTTATCTTGGAAAATGTCCTTTGTGCTGATAAGAAGAATATATATTCTGCGGTTTTGGGATAGAATGTTCTGTCTATTTATTCTAGAATCTCACATAAGTCCAGTGTTTCTTTGTTGATTTTCTGTTTAGTTCTGTCGGTAGAGTGTTGAAGTCCCCAGCTATTATGATGCTTCTGTCTATTTCTTTCCTTAGATCTAGTAGGATTTTTAAAATGAATCTGGGAACTCCTGTGTAGGTGCATATGTATTTAGGGTTATTATATCTTCTTGTTGAATTGATCCCTTCATCAGTATGTAATGACCATCTTTGTATTTTTTTTTACCATTATTGATTTAAAGTCTATTTTATATGATAAGAGAAAAGCTATTGCTGTTCACTTTTGGTTTCTATTTGTGGGGAATATTCACCACTTTTGATTCTTTCTGCGAGAGCTGCTTCTAGTGTGCCATCCTTCTTGGTGGCTGCATGAGCCCCTGCGGCCTTCAGGGTGTGATGCTGGTGGGGCTGTGGGCAAAGAGGGGGCGCCAGGGTGCCACTTATCTGCCCCAGGGAAAGGTGGGAGAAGCTCTGCTGGTGCTGGTCCCCGCCGGGCTGTGCAGCCAGCTCAGTAGCATCCTGGGCGGTGCCACTGGCTCCCGGGCTGTGTGCCTGAGAGTGCTGGGAGGAGCCGGCCCCGCAGTGAACTGCCAGTGCTTCCCCAGCCCAGTGGCTTGGGCAGTGCAGCCCACCTTGGGAGACAACTGCAGAGTCACTTCGCTTCTTTTTAAAATCCATTCTGCTAATCTGTCTTTTAATTGGTGAGTGTAATCTATTTACATTTAAAGTGATTATTGAAAGGAAGAATTTAGTTATGCCATTGTGCTGTTTGTTTTTACATGTCTTATATCTCTTTTGTTTCTCAAGTCCTCCAATATTGCCTTCTTTTGTGTTTGGTTGATTATTTCTCCTGTACCATTTTGATCCTCTCTTAATTTCTTTTCTATATATTTTTTAGTTATTTTCTGAGCAGTTACCATGAAGATTTAATTCATTATAACTCATTATATATTATGAGTTGTAACAATCTAGTTTGGACTGATAACCAACTTAGCTTCAATGACATACACTAACTCTGCTCCTTTTGAACTCCTCCCCCATCCCTCCAGTTCTGTTGTTATCATTACAAATTATCTCTTTTAACACTGACTGCCCATTGATGTAAAATTATTTTATGCATGTCTTTAAGTCATAAAGGAGAAAAAAAGAATTATGTAACAAAAAAATAACACTTGCTTTTATATTTAGCTACATAGTTACCCTTACCAGTGACCTTTATTCTTTCATATGGCTCTCAGTTAAGATCTGGTGTCCTTTCATTATAGCCTAAAGGACTTACTTTAGCATTCTTCATAGTACAAGTTTGCTATTGATAAACTCCCTTGGCTTTTATTTATCTGGGAATGTCTTAATTTTTCCTTCATTTTTTAGAGGATTCTTTTGCCAGATGTAGGATTCTTGGTTGATGATTTTTTTCCCTTCAGTACTTTAAATATATCATTCCATTGCTTTCTGGCCTCCATGGTTCCTGATGAAAACCGACTATTAATCTTATTGTGGATTCCTTGTACATGATGAGTCACTTATCTCTTGCTACTTTCAAGATTCTCTGTCTTTGTCTTTCTACAGCTTGATTATAATATGTCTCAGCGTGGGTCTCTTTGGGTTAATGCTGCTTTGAATTTGTTGAGCATCTGGAATGTGTGGATTTACATCTTCCAGCAAATTTGGGATATTTTGGTCATTATTTCTTCAAATAATCTGTCTCATTCTTTTCTCTCTCCCCTTCTGGGATTTCCATAATGCATGTTGGCATACTTGGTCATGTTCAATAGGTCTCTTGGGTGCTGTTCATTTTTCTGCTTCTCAGACTGGGTAATTTCAATTGCTCTGTCTTCAAGCTCATCGATTCTTTCTTCTCTGCCTGCTCAAATCTGCTGTTGAACCCATCTAGCAAGATTTCTATTTCAGCTATTGTACTTTTTAGCTCAAAATTTTCTATTTGATCCTTTAAAAAATAGTTCCTATCTCTTTATTGATATTTCCTACTTGTTCATAGCTTATTCTCCTGATTTCCTCTGGTTCTTTGTCAATGGTTTCCCTCAGCTCTTTGAGAATATTTAAGACAGTTAAAGTATTTGTTTAGGAAGTCATTGGACTTTCTCAGGGATGGTTTCTGTTAATTTCTTCTCCCCCTCCCCACTTGTGAATTGGCCAAACATTCCTGTTTCATTGTGTGCTTTGCAAAATTCTGTTGAAATTGAACATTTTGAAAATTGTTAATGTGGTAACTTTAGAAATTAGAGTCTCCTCCCTCCCGTGGGACTGTTGTCATTACTTGATGAAGGCTGCTGTCATCCATCTGTTTAGTGACTTTTCCAAATGATTTCTACACAGAGTATATTCCTTGTCTTCCATGGTTACTGAAGTTTCTGTTCCATTATCTCTGTGGTCAGGCAGTGACCTGACAGATTTCTTTAAATGTCTGGATCCAATAAGAAAACAAAAAAAAAAGAGGTGTTCTCTTTAAATCTCCTTCACTAGGGTAGTCACTTAAATCTGAGGGGGTTCAAACAACTGCCAGCCTCTGTGTTAGCCCCTCATCGAACTGTCAGGCTGATAAAAACACACAACCCTGATTTTTGGTAGAAGAGGTCTCTATTGCCCACCATGGCACCAGCATGTCATATATGGGCTGTCTTCCCTATGGCCAAGGGATAGGGAATGGTAGCTGCTACGTAAAATGTTGAAAGTCACTGAATTTTACTAGCCTTTTTCTCATCAAGTACTCCTCTGGACACTGCAAGTATTTGACTAGACTCCAAAATTCCAACATAGTTGAGTTCTTGTCTAATAGTTGTTTCAGTGGAGGACTAATTCCTGAAGTGTCCTACTTTGCCATCTTTCACACCACCACGTGAAATTGGGTGCTTTTGTTTACAGAATTAGAAAGCAGTTTCTAGAGAGAACTTCAAGTATCAGGTTTTCCAAAGACATAGCTCAGCTCTGGCTTCTGCACAAAGTGGTACAGTTGGAGAAGACTTTGAGAGGCTTCCAGACTCAGGTAACTTTGACCCCTTACCAGGTCCCCTCACCCCTGGGCCCTCTGTGACAATCTCACCACCAGTGTAAGATTTTCCTAATCATACCCAAAATAATGGCCAAAATATTGTATGTCCTAAGAAGGAAAGACTGTAAGGCCTTAACAGGCATTATCTTTCTAGCATTTAAGAGAGGGAATCAGTACATTCTATGCCAGTTCTTTGGCACTCAGTCATGAAGCCCATAATGACCAGGGTAGACTCTGATGCCTGAGAACTTGAACATTCTTGGCTTCTGCAAAGGTCTGCTTATCTCCAGCCCAAGAACGTCCCAGGAGCGTTATTGCTATCAACACAGCCATCTGTTTAGATAACCCTAGGAATGTCTTACACCCCTGCAGTTGGTGCTGCGGACAGAAACTGAAGCTGGTGTGTGTGGAAACTAAGAACATCTCTGGCACTTCCACGGAGAGTGGGAGGTAGTCAACTGACAGTCACCTCTCTTTTTCCTTCAGCACTTATGGATCAAACTCACTTTAGTCATCTAACTCCTAAGCACTTAATGTTAAAGAAAGGTTTTATAAATGCATGCCAGTAACTACCCACGGGTAAAGTTTTAGTGTATCAGCTTCCAGAGCCTTCATGTTTCCTGCTTTGCCATCTTGGCTTGATAGCATGTTCTCTATCTGGACATCTTAGGATTAAACTAACTCGGTGCTTAGTGTTCTCACAGTAAAGCATCAAGCTAAGGAAGCGCTGCCAAGTTCAGATCCAGCTCAGTGGAACTCCAAATTGCTTAAGTTCTTTTGTGTCATGAAACTTAATTTTAATGCCATTTTATTGTGGTGGGTCCACACCTATTATCTAAGGTAGACCTCTGATATCTGTGAAAACTAAATATAAAACTTAAAAAAAAAAAGACACCTGCATAAAAAAATAATTAAAGGTCTTTGTTGATTGGTATACAATACACAAAGATGTAATTTGTATGACAATGACAATAGCAGAAAAGTGGAGGTAGGGAACAGAGCTACATAGGAGCTTTTGTAGACTAGTGAAATTAGGTTGGTAAACTAGATTGTCATAAATTAAGATGTTAATTGTAATCCCCAGGGAAACCACTAAGAAAATAACCTCAAAAAGTAGAATAAAAAAATTGTCAAGGGAATTAAAATGGTGATAATTGTCATGAATCTGCTTTAATCTGGAATAATTTACAAGATTGTTTTTTGACATTAGTATAAGCACATTGTAGAATGTCCATCAACTTGTGGTTTGCTTCATGCTTTCTTGTATTAATGTTGTTACTCAGCAGGAATAGAACAAGAGTGGATGTTTTATCCTTCTCAATGCATGGTATCTAGAATCACAATTCCAGATTTCCCAGTATTAGTGATATTAATTTTGATTAATAGTGTTCAATAGATTTCTCAATTGCAAAATTACTGTTTTCCCCTTTTGTAATAAATAATTTGTGGAGAGATACTTTGAGACTATATAAACATCATTTTCTCCATTAAACATTCATTCAATTGTTTTAGTATCAGTGGAGATTTTCTAACTTTATTCCTTACTTATTTATTTATTAATTTATGAGACAGAGTCTTGCTCTGTTGCCCGGGCTAGAGTGCCATGGCGTCAGCCTAGCTCACAGCAACCTCAAACTCCTGGGCTCAAGCGATCCTCCTGCCTCAGCCTCCCAAGTAGCTGGGACTACAGGTGTGCCATCACCCCTGGCTAATTTCTTGTATTTTTAGTAGAGACGGGGTCTCGAACTCCTGAGCTCAAGCAATCCTTCCGCCTTGGCCTCCCAGAGTGCTAGGATTACAGGCAGTAGCCACCATGCCCGGCCTTATTCCTTCCCTGTTTAGTTGGCATGTTCCTGTGAGAGTTTTTCTTTCCTCCATTAATTCATTTATTTATATTAGCATGGACTCACAAATTCTTTATTCAATGGTTATAACTATTATGTCCTTATATATTTTGGAGCTCAGCTGTCTCAGAATTGGCTGGTGGAAACTCCTTACAGCTGGCTTCTGTGACATTTTAATATGTGCCATGAAAAAGGACATATTACTATGAAAGAGAGAACATTACTACCAACCCTACAAAATAAAAAGGATTATAAAAGGGCTACAAGGAGGAACTATAACAACAAATTAAATAACCTAGATGAAATGCACAAATTCCTAGAAAGACACAAGAACCAGACAAACTGACTTTAGACAAAAGAGAAAAATCTGAGCAAACCTGTAACAAGAGATTTGGGCTAGTAATAAAAAATTTCCCTAGGCTGGGTGCGGTGGCTCACGCCTGTAATCCTAGCTCTCTGGGAGGCCGAGGCGGGTGGATCGCTCAAGGTCAGGAGTTCGTGACCAGCCTGAGCAAGAGCGAGACCCCGTCTCTACTAAAAAATAGAAACAAATTATCTGGCCAACTAAAAATATATATAGAAAAAATTAGCCGGGCATGGTGGCGCATGCCTGTAGTCCCAGCTACTTGGGAGGCTGAGGCAGGAGGATCGCTTGAGCCCAGGAGTGTGAAGTTGCTGTGAGCTAGGCTGATGCCACGGCACTCACTGTAGCCCGGGCAACAGAGTGAGACTCTGTCTCAAAAAAATAAAAATAAAAAAAATAAAAAATTTCCCTAAAAAAACACTTGGGGTGGGGTGAACAGCCCAAGATCAAGACTTCCTTGGTGAATTCTATGAGAAATTTAAAGGTGAATTAACACCAGTCTTTCACAAACCCTAGGAAAAAAAACGGAAAAGGAAGGAACACTTCCTACATTCCATGAGGATAGTATCCTGAATCCCAAATTAGACAAAGACATCACAGGAAAAAAAACCTACAGAACAATATCCCTTACAAATATAGATGGAAAATTCTTCCACAAAATGCTAGCAACTGAAATCCAGCAGCATATAGAAAAATTATTCACCATGATCAAGTGGGATTTATCCAGGAATGCAAGGTTCTTTGAACATATGAAAATCAATGTAATATACCTTACCTTATTAGAATAAAGGGAAAAAAACATAATCATCTCCATAAATGCAGAAAAACATTTTAAGAAAATGTCCTTCCATCATAAAAACACTGAACAATCTAGGAAAAGAAAGGAGCTTCCTCAACTTCTTAAAAGACATTTATGAAAAACCCATAGGGGCCAAGAATGGTGGCTCATGCCTATAATCTTAGCACTTTGGGAGGCCACGGCAGGAGAATTGCCCTGTTTCTTTAAAACAAAACAAAACAAAACCAACAAAAATCTGAAAACCAAAACACAAAACCACAGCTAACATCATTTTTTAAAATTAATTAAAAATTTTTTTTCTTAGAGATTACGGTCTTAGGGTCTTGCTCTGTTGCCCAGACTAGAGTGCAGTGGCATCATCATAGCTCACAGCAACCTCAAACTCCTGGGCTCAAGTGATCCTCCTGCCTCAGCCACCCGAGTAGCTGGGAATGCAGGCCTATGCCACCACACCTGATTAATTTTTAAAATTTTTGTATAGACAGGGTCTTGCTATATTGCCCAGGCTGGTCTCGAACTCCTGGCCTTAGCTGATCCTCCTACCCCAGACTCCCAAAGTTCTGGGGTTACAGGTGTGAGCCACTGCGCCCAGCCTAACATCATTCTTAATAATGAAAGACTAAAAGATTTCCCCCTAAGATCAGGAACAAGACAAGATGTCCACTATTGCTATTTCTATTCATCATTGTAGTAGAGGTTCAAGCATGGGTAATTAGGTGAGAAAATAAAAGACAACCCTATCGGAAAGAAAGTAAAAGTGTATCTCTATTTACAGATGACATGACCTTATATACAGGAAGCCCAGAAGAATGGGCTTGTACATGCACAAGAAATGCCTATTAGAGCTAACAAATGAGTTCAGCAAGGTTGCAGGATACACAATATAAAAAGATCAGTTGTATTTTTTTGTTTTTCTTTTGATCCACTATATTTATATACACTAGGAAAGAATTAAAAAAAAATCCCTGCCTCCCATCACATATAAAAATTAACTCAAAATGGATCAAATATCTTTCCTAACATAAGAGCTAAACTATAAAACTCTTAGAAGAAAACACAGGGATACATCTGCTTGATTCTGGATTAGGCAACAGTTCTTACATATAACATCTAAGCTAAAGCACAGCAACCAAAGGAAAAAGAAGATGGATTTCATCAAAATTGAAAAGGACACTAAGCTGGGCATGGTGTTGTGTGCCTGTAATTCCAGCACTTGGGAGGCTGAGGCAGGAGGATCACTTGAGCCTGAGAGTTGGAGGTTGCAGTGAGCTGTGATCATACCACTGCACTCCACTCTGGGCAACAGAGTGAGACCCTGTCTCCCTCCCCAATGCCCCAAAAAAAGTTATTTGTGAAAAAAATCATTAAAAAAATCTTTTGCACAATATCCACAGATGGAGTTTTCTCCATGTGCCATGCTTTGATGGCCTTAACCAATAGCAGGGCTTAAGAAACCCTGCCAGGGATGTTTGGGAATATGGAATTTACTTGGTTGTGGGTTCAGATGTTGGGCTTTTTTGTAAAAAAAAAGTAAATCACCAATTCTAGTAGCTGAGCTGCCAAAAACACTGCAAAAGACCAAAAACAACCACAAAAAAACATGCTTCTTTTCAGGATAATTAGAATACATTCCAGTGTAAGAGCTCATAAGGCAACAGTTTCAATAACCCAATATGTAGCCAAAGGTCACGACTAAGGCTTTATCCCACCTTCCACGTGATCTGAATCCATTGTTCTACCCACTATTATTCCAAACATTATGGAACTTGATTTTGTATTGGCCCCCACCCCCCAAACACTTTTTAGTACTCCACCTAGAGTGCAGACAGACACCCCCATGCTCAGGAAGGGCTCACTGTGTCCCTGGGCCAGGGGGTTTGTTTGTCTGACTGACTGGATGCTCAGAAGCATGGAGAGGCAGAGCCGTGACAAAACACACAAACAGATCAAATGAAAGTTAGGCTTCAAATTTGGCAGGTAAGTCACTTGTGGCATCAGGTGTAGAATCCAGTTGTGATTAGTTAGTATTGCCTTAAATAGCTGTTATATTTTGTGGCTAAATTATTCCAAACAAAACTTCCTTTCGTTCAAAAAGGCACTAAAAATTACTTCAGTGTATCAGCTTTAAGCATTAGAGCCTCTTCCCCCCAAACAGCCATTGATATTGTTTAATAAAATAAAATGCAAAAGAATTCAGGAATAAAATTTGGGCAGTTTACAACACAGTGGAAGGAAATGGTACGTAGGTGGTTGTTACAAAAATTTCAGAAACCCAGTGTCACTTACTAAAAGACAAACTGTCAAATATAAAAACACAGAAAAGCAACATAAGTTTTGGAAAAGGTAGGCTTTTAATAACTGCTTTTATCACCAGGTTAAGTCATGCAGTTACAAAGTAGTTAGAAATTTCTGAAAGGGTATTATAGTTAAAAAAAAAAAAACAAAAAACAAGCTCATTCGTATGCATATATAATCTAGCACTTCATTGGGACACTACTGTTCAAAAGGCCCTGGCCAAATAGCCCCCAGACAGAACACTCAACCCAAGGTTGTGTTCAGCCCCAGGTTAACACAGCTGGGCGCAGAATGCAAAGCCTCTGGAAGGAGGGATGCAAGGTCAGGCAAGAAGGGGCCACTGGCAACACTCGGAGCCAGCCAGACTCCAAACTGGGAGCCCAAGTGGTTTTTTTTTTTTCCTGGGACATTCTACTTGAATTACTGTTCAATTAGTCAACACAATAGATCTTCAAAAGAGAACAATCAATTAACATGATAAGGAGGTTACTGCATTCTTTGGACTATGTGTCATAATTATAAGTTAGCAAATTCTGACAGTCTTAACAAAAATAGCCTCCATCACTTGCAGGTATGAAGATAACTTA
>CM052446.1:4516915-4538275 GCA_028533085.1 Varecia variegata | reverse complement strand
ATAGAAAGAAATTATATGGACAGCTAAAAAAATATATATAGAAAAATTAGCTGGGCATGGTGGCACATGCCTGTAGTCCCAGCTACTTGGGAGGCTGAGGCAGAAGGATTGCTTGAGCCCAGGAGTTTGAAGTTGCTGTGAGTGAGGCTGACGCCACAGCACTCACTCTAGCCCGGGCAACAGAGTGAGACTCTGTCTCAAAAAAAAAAAAAAAAAAAAAAAAAAAAAATAACAAAAAACAAGATAGTAGAATGAGGGCTTAAATCCCAGTTCCTCTTTGTGTTAATTCCCCACTTTAAAAAAATTGAATCTTGGCTGGGCGCGGTGGCCCACGCCTATAATCCTAGCACTCTGGGAGGCCAAGGCGGGTGGATCGTTTGAGCTCAGGAGTTCAAGACTAGCCTGAACAAGAGCGAGACTCCGTCTCTACTAAAAATAGAAAGAAATTAGCTGGACAACTAAAAATATATATAGAAAAAATTAGCTGGGTGACGTGGTGCATGCCTGTAGTCCCAGCTACTTGGGAGGCTGAGGCAAGAGGATCGCTTGAGCTCAGGTGTTTGACACCAAGACACCCAGTTAATATTTCTATTTTTAGTAGAGAAGGGGTCTCATTCTTGCTCAGGCTGGTATTGAATGCCTGAGCTCAAGTAATCCTCCTTCCCTGGCCTCCTGGAGTGCTAGGATTACAGGTGTGAGCCACCACACCTGGCTTTAATTACCTTTTAACCAAGTAAGAAAATGAAAAAAGACATTGACATTAAGTAGGTGACCTTTTATATGGCAAAACACTCAATGAGTTAATTATTTACTTGTATTCTATTCCAGTTGAAAAGTAACTGGGACCATTAATCTCACTAGTATGGGGGATACACAGAAGTCCAGCAATTTCAAGTCCTTTGTAAATGCACAAATAGAGCTGTCATACTTACAGTATAGTTCTTGGGATTGATCTTAACACCAGCTTTAGCGCCCCCAAATGGCACATCTGAAAGGAAAGTTGTTATTCCACATAAAAGTAAAAAAAATAAAGCAATAGAAAGTACCACGCAATATTAAGAAAATGTGTGATGCTTTAAGCTTAAATTTCAGAAATAAACCCACGCTGATCTCTTCTAAAATGTACTTTACATAAAACTTTCTTCAACAGAAATTATAAGGCTAGCCAAGTTATAATGTATATTTAATCAGTGCTCTTAAAAAAATCAGTGCTCTTTACTATGCTAAAAGATAATGCCCCATTTACTTTCCTTCTACTATGTTTTGGTGTTATTTATAGAATATGGAAAATGATTTAGACTAAAGACCTACACTTAAAAGAAAATCCAGTTAGCTCCTATAAAAAAATACCCCACTTAAGAAAAGACTAAATCTTAATTAAGCCTAATTGAAAAACGGATGTCAGTCTTAAAGAGCACAACTTTTAAAAAAATCAGTCTGATGAGGTCTATTTCTAAAGCATCTTAAAAAGTAACCTTGTGTGTGAACATATTTCCCCAAAGAGTTATTAGGTAGCAAAAAAAAGTGATCACTTACCAACCACCGCACACTTATATGTCATCAGGGAAGCCAAAGCTTTTACTTCATCTACACTCACATCAGTGCTGTAACGGATACCTGGGAGTTTTTTTAAAAAGGAGTCAAGGGAGAAAGAAGGGGATATTATTTAGAACAAACTTCAGTAGGTTTCAAAACTAAACAAAACCATAAATTGAAAATGTCCACTTTTTACATTTTACACCTAGGCTATTTCCAAGAACACTAGAAGTTAACATGTGTCAGAACACTATAAAAAGTCAATATAAAAAGTTAAAAGGAAAAGCTGCTAATAACAGCAACTATGATTTCACAAGACAAAAATTACACAGGAATGAATGTTTTTTATGCTTTCCAGAAGGCAACTCACTCCTTTTCCTTTTTGGTTTGGGTGACTTGGTAGCAGGGAGTTCAAGAATTCTGTGTTCTGATAATAGATAAACACGGGCAATGCACAGTCACCAAGTTTGAAATGCCAGATATCTAAATAGAGGTTTTGGCTCCAAATGTGCACACCCAAAGAGATCCTTACCTGATACTCTTCTCACCTACTGCCAACCTTTTTCAACCGGAAGATGACAAAGCCATTTCCCCTTCCTGGGGATAAGCAATTCCCTTCACCATTTCTGAAAGGAGGGGAGGTGGCCAAGCAGACAGGCAACTCTGAGTCCTAATGACCCTGTATCTAGAAGCCATTAGGTGTTTGGTGGAAGGGACACAGGAAGTGAGGATGTCCGCTGCTTTGGCTTTGGGGGTCTTGGTCAATCACCCATCCAAGTGTTTGCAGGATTAAGCCACCTTTCGCTCTCTGTTATAGCCCACTGCTTTTCAGTCTGAAGAAGGAAGGTCTGAGTGGGGTGACGTCTGACCGCACACTGCGTGGGCTCCCTGGGTTTGTGTGTGACAGATACCCACATGAAGTTGCAGCTTTTTTTGTACTCCCCTCCCTCCTTCAACAGATTCAGCTCCTCTAGAGGGGCTGGGTACAATCTTCACTGAGAGTCACCGGTTAAATAACGAGAGCCCCCGAGACATCTCTTTTAAAGAAGAGTTCTGGGAATAAAAGATTTTCCGGATAGAAAATAGATAACATCTCAAGGACATGCAGTTTGAGAAAACTTCCCTAGTCTTATTTTATTTTATTTGAGATAAGGTCTCGCTTGTCGTCAGAGCTGGAGTGCAGTGGTGCAACCATAGCTCACTGCAACCTCCAACTCCTGGGTTCAAGTGATCCTCCTGCCTCAGCCTCCTGAGTAAGTGGGACTATAGGTGTGCACCACCATGCGTGCCTAATAATTTTTTTATTTTGTAGAGACAGGGCCTCACTATGTTGCTTCTGAAGCTGAACATATTTCTTTGATCTATTTGAAAAATAAAATGATTAGATTTAGAAGAGTGAGCTCTTAGAATTGTACTGTGCATATAACTAGTTCTCAAATTATTTGTGAAATAAATGTACTCATTATTAAAATTTTAGAATGTGAAATAACAGGTAATTTTTCTAGCATATAGCAGATATCTCTATAGCTTACTCCCCCATTTAGTTCAGGTCTCTGCTGAAAACTTACTTCATTCTGAGGAGCTCTCTCCAACTTCTCTCTCTCTATTTATTTATTTAGAGACAGGGTCTCACTCTGTCACCCAGGCTGGAGTGCAGTGGTGCAATCACAGCTCACTACAGCCTCAAGAGATCCTCCTGCCTCAGTCTCTTGAGTAGCGAGGACTACAGGTATGTACCACATACCACATCCAGCTTAATTTTTTATTTTTTGTTGAGAAAGGGTCTTCCACGTCACCCAGGCTGGTCTCGAACTCCTGGCCTCAAGCGATCCTCCTATCTCAGCCTACCAAAGTGCTGGGATTACAGGCTGACCACCCTATTTAAAAGAGCACCTATTCCTTACCACCACTCTCTAGCCCCTCTTCCCTTATTTGTTTCTTTGTAACATTTATTATTACTGACCTTATATATGTGTTTACTAACTTGGTTTCCCCAACTGGCAAGTTAGCACTATGACAGATCTGTTTTATTCACTGCTTTAATTCCTGGTTCCTAACACAGAAAATGGCATGCATTAGGCACTCAAATACATGCTGAATGAATATACGAATATTCTTAACTCTTACAATTTAAGGGAAAATAGACAAAAAAGCCAAGGCCACAAAAATTTTGACATACATTTAAGTTTTAAGCTATTCACCACAAGCATCTACACATATCATGAAAAGACTAAAAAGTAGTAAAAAGTTAAAGTACCAGGTCTTAAAAAGTACCCCAGAAAAAAAAAATCAAAATAAAATTTGTAGGAGGTGGAAATAATGGAGAGATGATGGTTAAAGGGTACAAAGCCTCAACTGGACAGGAGGAATAAGGTTTTTTTTTGAGATACAATGCATAGCATGGTGAATATAGTAAATGATAATGTATTGAACATTTCAGAATTGCTAGGAGTAAATTTTAAACGTTCTTACCACAAAAAATGGTAAGTATTTAAAGTGATAGACATGTTAATTAGCTTGACCCCCCCCAAAAAAAAATTTTAGCTTGATTTAATTATGCCACCTTGTACTAACAGGTCATAAAATTACTCTGTACCCCATAAACATACACAACTATAATTTGTCAATTTACAATTAAAAAAATGAAAATTAAAAAGAAATAAAATTTGTAAGTACTATTAATAGGAAACATTTATGTCTTTAAAGCAAAAATTTGTTTAAAAACTAAAATGTGATTTTCAAATTATTAAAAACACTACTAAGTAATACAGCATATTACTTAGTGAAAACTCTGCTAAGCCAGCGGAACCCAGGTGGGGCGCCGTGTCCAGGTGACCCAGCCTGCAGCATCTGCTTACCTGGAGGGGTGCTAACACTGCTCTCCAAGGCTTGGGGTCAGGACTGCGCGAGACATCGCACATGAGGCATCTGACACAGTGCCCTGCAAGCGGTCAATACTCAAATCTCAACTATTACCACTGCTGTAACATGTATTACACTGTAGCAGCACATAACAAAGCAATTCATTCAACAAAAAAGTCTAAACTGACAGGCATTTGAACAAATGGTTTAACAAATCTTGGTTTCATTACTTCAAGATAAATGCATAGGAGATATAAAACAATGTATTAATTAAGAATTAGTATTTCTCCTTCTATACATAAATCACTTTTTCATTGACCTTTTAGGAACCTGTGGAACTAGTCACTATGTTATTTTAATTTTCCTTGCTTTCTTAAATGGGGGGAAAAGTTACTTTCCCTTATCTTAGAAACTTAAGAAGTATCTATAATGTAATGTATTTAGTAGGAAACTAAAAACTGAACCAGTAATATTCATAAATCAAATAGCAAAAGCATTCAAATGGCAAGCCTAATAATCTAGACACAGATGCTAATTAGAAACCAGACCCCTCCTTCTATGAAACAGTATAAACAATATGTCCATTTTATTACAAAAGTCCTGGAATGATATGAGTCAGAAACTTTGCGTATATGATTAAAAAACAAGTTTCCACTGGATGGAACCCAGGAATTCTTGTTTGTAAAGTGAAATTTTCTTTCTCAGCCACACCCATTTAGAGAGCACAATTGGCAGACACTGAAGAGTAGTTCTACTGATTACTTTTCATACTACAGGCATTATGTGCAGGTTATGGACCAATGAAGAACTTTCAGAGAACCGAGGCAAGGGAGCAGCTATAAGGAAACGAGCAGAGCCTTGGCGGAATAGGCCCTGGAACAGATGAAGGTGGGCAGGAGACAGAAGTTAATGCAGGTGGTATTGCCTGGGCTAAAGAAGAAACATGTTTTCATTTTAACTTTCTAATTAATCAGTGACACATACATGTTTTTTAATTCTGGAAATTGGCAGGTATACTATTACAGGGTTACTTAAACTGCTAATCTGAAACACAAAAATCTCCAATTGCACCCATAAATAAACTACTCTGTAGCAATACTTGAGACAAAACAAACTTCAGTAAGACAAGAGATACCTACACTTAGGGAAAACCAATTGCTCTTCCTCCACTGGGAATGGGAACCAAAGATAACTACTAAAAATAAACTGTCACCTGAAAATTTTTAACCACATGGATACTAAGAGATCTCAGTAAGAATATGACTAGAAAGGAAAAAAGAAAGAAAGAAAGAACAAACGAACGAACTTCCTCATTCAGTGGATTTGGAGAAATTAGCATAATTGGAATATGTGAAGGACAAAATAATGCAACATATAGATCAAAGTTCTGAAAGAAGCGGAAAACCTAGCATTTCTGAATGCCTACTATACTTCAAACATACTCAATTCAAAGTTGTTCAATAAGGCAAAATATTAGGTAATATACACATACATACAAGAAAACCAGAAAATCTTAGAATATTTTAAACCAAAATGAAGCAAGAAAGATCTTATTTACAGTCTGAATATTGTCACTTTTTATAAAACCAAGACTTTCCTCCTTTTCTATGGGATAGAAGATGTGGCTGAGAACACTAAAGGTGAGCAGGACCAACAGGGATAGAATGGGGTGGGGGTGAGGCACAAGACAAACTAGAAGGATTAACATTTTATTCTGGAAATGGAAGAAAGTAAATTATGATATTTTTGTATCCTAAAGTCTTAAAGTACTATGTCTCAGCCTCTAATGATACTGACATTACTAGTGTTTGAGAAGAGATCATCTGCGTCTGTGGTTGACAGTGCTAGCAGATTATCACTCCAAGAAGAATGGAGGTGATGCTGTTAAGAAAGAGGAGTCCGTGGCTGGCTAAGCTACAAAGCAAATGGGTTGGTTACACAAGCGTGGACAACAGAACTGAGGCCACTGGAAACAGGGCCTAAAAAATCAAGGACCACACTCTGACCTGCTGACAAAGTAATCTATGCATCCAGTTCACCAGAGGAAACTAAAGAAACATCACCTGTGACAACGTTTATTACTTATCAATCTCAGTAAAGTTGGGGGAAGGGCTAGGGATAGAATGAAGCACATACTATAATTGGAATTTTGAAATCACGCCTTCAATTCTCAACAGAAACTGCCTATATAGTTACTTTGAGTTAAACAGTATCTAGATATTTCCAAAGAACATTCATGAAATGCAGACATCTGCAAACCATACACAGCAAAACACTGCTCTGCTTTTAACTCAATTACCAGATATTCCTTAGCATGTTTAAGAGTCTGAACGTAAGAAGTTTTTCTAGAAATAAAAATCCAAAGCAAAAACTAGCTGAAGTTGCTATAGTGATGGGGAAAACAAACCAGCTCATTACTTTAAATAAGATTCAGTGAAAACCACAACTGACTAGCTTGAATTTTTCTTCCTTTGGCTAGCTGACTCAAAACCAAACAGACACACACACACACAAACAAACGTCTCAGCCACTGAGTCATCACTGTTTTTTACAATTAATCATTAACTAAACATTTATAAAAATCCAAATGGTTTTTAAAATTACTTGAATCTGGACCTCTTAATAGGGTTTGATTTATTCATCAGAAATCCAATGTCCAGCTGTATTCTCCTACTTTTCAGAAACTATTTATTCAATAACCAAGAGTTCTAACACAAGCACAGAACCCCCAGAAAAGCAAGAAGGCCTTAGAATAACTCTTAAAATTCATGCACTAACACTCTTGTCACTTACTCACCAGAACCAATTTTCTCACGTAATATACTTTCCTAACGCGCAATAATGTACTGTAATTTAACTCACAATGAGGAGAGGAAGGAAAGAAGCAGGGAGGAATTAGTCATGACTATCAATCAGCAAGTAAAGACCATGTGAAACACTGTAAGTCTCAGCTACAAACTCAGACCTTTACCATGGGGAAGGAGCATTGTATATAGGAGCTAAGAAAAACCCTACTCTTTAATTGCTTTAGATAACATCAATGTACTGTTCTGTGTAAGAAGGCAGGGAAATATCACTTTTAGATTTTTTTTTTTTTTTGAGTCAGAGTCTTGCTGTCTCCCAGGCTAGAGTGCAGTGGTGTCATCATAGCTCACAGCAACCCCAAACTCCTGGGCTTAAGCGATCCTTCTGCCTCAGCCTCCCCAGTAGGCTGGGACTATAGGCACTCACCACCACGCCCAGCTAATTTTTCTATTTTTAGTAGCGACGGGGTCTTGCTCTTGCTCAGGCTGGTCTAGAACTCCTGAGCTCAAGGGATGCTCCCGCCTCAGCCTCCCACAGTGCTAGGATTATGGGCATGAGCCTCATCTGGCTTGCTTCAGATTTTTAACCCATTATCTAAATCTTTTATTTTAACCATTTTGAAGGGACAAACTTAAGCATTCTGGGAAGCAAATGTTTAGCTGATATTGGAAAAATATTTCATTCCTTTTCATTAAAATTTTAAAATTATATAACATATATACATGTTTTTATCAATATTTATTTACTTATTTATTCATTGATTGATTGATTGACATGGTCTTGCTCTGTCGCCCAGGCTGGAGTGCAGTGCTCACTGCAGCCTCGAATTCCTGAGCTCAAGCCATTCTCCTGCCTCAGCTTAAGTAGCTGGGACTACAGGTGCATGCCATGCCCAGCTAATTGAAAAAAATTTTTTGGTAGGGAATGGGTCTTGTTTATGTTGCCCAGGCTGGTCTCAAACTCCTGTCCTCAATCGATCCTCCTGCCTTGGCCTCCCAAAGTGCTGGGACTACACTATGCCTAGCCTGTTTTCATTAAAATTTAAATATAGAAAAAGGTGAAGACTCCCTTTGATAACCACTTGTGACTTCAGCCTTCTCCTTAGGGGTTCCCATTCTTAGCACTTTAAATGTATATCCCTCAAAATCATTTTCCCTGCATTTATATCCATATATATCTAGAAAACAATATAGCTTTGTTTTGTGAAATATTTAACTTACTGCCCAATGGAGGGAAGATTATACATTAAAAGAGGAATCTTGCTAATTTTTTTATAGAGTCCTTATTCTGATCATGATTAACAGTAAACTTAGCCACACCTTCATAACAAAAAGGTCTTAGATTGATGGTAGTTAAACCGGTGAATATAAAGTTGTATAACATTTAGCAAAAGTGGTAATGTTATAAAAAGGTTCAAGGGAGTAAAGGCTTGAAACCTCATATATGGTATCATATAAATCATTTACAAGTCTAGGTGACATGTGAGATGGGTCTTCGAGAGGAAGAGGAGTTACAGGGAGGCAGGAGGAAAGGCATGGGCAGGCACCACAGGCCCAGGGACCACACCAGGTAAGGGCACGATGGAGCAAAACACATGCCCATATTTCCATTTTCCCAAGGATCATTTTTAAACCAGATTTTTATTTTCAAAATCCAATCCTTTTTCCTATGTACCCTTTTCTACCAGTCTCTCAGGCTATAAATTCTGTAGTTATCTCTGACTCTACTCTCCTTCATCCTATATATCTTACCTGTTGGGGAATACCGTACTGTCCTTTCTTCAAAATGTTTTATCTGTCCTTTCCTCTTCATTTTCTCTGCTATTACCTGTCACTTCATTCTCAGTTCTACTGCTGCCTAGCTTTCTGTGTCCTCCCACGTTTATCAGGATATCCAATAAACCTAAAAGGAAAACTTTCTTCTTACACACTTGACACCAAATGTGTGGGTTTTCTGCACTAAGCAATTCTCCAGTCCTCTTGGACATCAGCTGGGTGTCCTACAATTTAACTCGATTCTGACACTACCCAGAATTAGCACAGACCCCACAGCTCAAGGGCCCAGTCTCACAAGACTGTTCCCCACTTCAGATGCCAGTTGCCAAGTACTGGATGCCCAGGGCACCTATACTTCTGTTCAACTTGGCTATAAACCAGGGGTTTCCACAACCCCCTCCTCATACTCAATAATCTGCTGTAACAGCTCACAGAAGTCAGGGAAACACTTTACTTATGTAAAGGATACAAATGAACAGCCAGATTAAGAGGTACACAGGGTGGTTTCTGCAAGGTCCCCAGTGCAGGAGCTTCTGTCCCTGTGGAGTTGGGAGAACATTACCCTCCTCACATATAGATGCATTCACCAACCTGGAAGCTCTCTGAATTCCTCTTCCTCCAACCAACATTTAGGGTTTTTATGGAGGTTCCTTTACAAAGTCATGACTGATGACTGAACTCAATCTTTAGTCCCTTTCCAACCCCCAGTGGTTGGAGGGTAGGGCTGAAAATTCCAAATTTCTAACCATGGCTGTCTCTCTGGCCACCAGTCCCCATCTTGAAGCTACCCAGGAGCCCACCAAGAGTAGCCTAGTTAGAACAAAAGATACTCCTATTACCCAGGAAATGCCAAGGAACATAGGAGCTCTTTGTTGGGAACAAGGCACAGAGACCAAATATTAATATATTTATTATGTCACAAATCTTTATTTCTCATTATTTACAAACACACAGTCTGTCCTGAGTCCTCACATATAGTTCCACCTCCTGCCTTCGGCTGAAATCACGCCCTCTTCTCTTTATCTGAAATGGCCTTTCCCTGATCCAATACCTATCCAGCCTCCCCTACTTTCAGATCAAGACTGTCTCTCCCTAGTTGAACTCTATTGCAGTAACACATGGTTTACTGTTTTTTCAACCGTCATTTATTGACTAGTTCCCAGAAAGCAAAATGTAGAAATAGAATACTGAGCTAAACCCAAAATGAGAAAAACAGAGCACAGAAGAGATTTTGAAGTTTGCTCTATTTGGGGGAAATCAATGAAAACATATTCCAAAGGGCCGGGCAGGGCGGGGGGGGGGGGGGGAAGAACAGGTTAACTACCAGAAAACTCTATGAACTAAGGAGTGTTCCTTAATTAAGCATAAAGTTCAGAGATCTTGCCTGCATGGAAAAAAAGCCTCACATAATGGAAAATTTGATTTATTTAGAATATAGACTACAATTTATAACGAACACAGTCCTTATTCAGTAAATCCCCAATATGGGTACTATCACCCTTGATTATTCCTTTGCTCTTTCTCTCTTGGCAAAATCCTACTAAGGCCCAACAGGTAGAAAATGCTTTTTAAAAGTCCTATGTTGACATATTTATGATAATGATGAATGAAAAAAGGAGTCATACTGCTGACAACCTTTATAATTTTCAGTTGTGTCATCTTTCACATTTTCCTCTAGCCTATAAGCAATTCAGAAAAATTAGGTCTGACTTTTTCTAAGAATAATCAAGAGAAATAATAGCAACTCATGGTAAACAAAGAATTTTCCTAGCTTTTAATGAAGAGACACTTAGAAGAAAGCTATTTCAAAATTATTCAGTTGAAAACCCTTAAAGATAAATAACACGTTGGTAGAAAAATGAGTTGTTCTGGCTAGCACATTAATATGTTAAACACCAAACGTCTTTAAGCCTCTTTTAATGGAAAACTCTCTTCAAAATGTTATTTCATTTCCTTAGCAATTAGAATAAATGCACCTCTAAAGATATCATCTATGATGAGTTTTATAGGCAAAGTTGTTTGAATGTGCATTATTTCCCAGGAAGAAGGTAGGTCTTCTAATAGCTTTTAACAAATTTCAAAGGTATCACTATCCAAAGTACTAGCAATCATTGTGCTGATGGCATGGCATGGTTCTCAATCAGCGCTTACCCCAAGATCCAATTTGTAACATTTTACATGAATAAATTCCAGACAATAATGATTAAAGTAAGTGCTGGAATCAGATGATCGCAGTCTGAACCCCAACTCCACTATGTACTAGTCCTGTCACCACACTAAAGGACACTTTGCCCTTCAGCCTTAATAGCCACAATTGGAAACTAGGGACAAGAGTGTATTTTATGACACATATAAGCAATGATAGATGAAAAGTTCTTAGCAAAACACCTGGCACACACATAGAGCTCAATAAATGTTAGCTATTGGCCAGGCGTGGTGGCTAACGCCTGGGATCCTAGCACTCTGGGAAGCCAAGGCACAACGATCACTTGAGGCCAGGAGTTTGAGACCAGCCTGAGGAACATCGTGAGATTCCATCTCTACAAAAAATAGAAAAATTAGCTGGGGTGTGGTGGAGTGTGCTTGTAGTCCAGCTGTCTTCCTGCACATGGGGTTTTACTGCCCAAAGAAAACGTGCTAAATGGATTCACCCGCACAACTGAAAGACTGAATGACAATCTGACGTATAGATCTCCATTTTCATAGGTCTTCATTCTATAGCAAACCTGGTGGGGAGTAAGAGGCATTTGGCCTGGGGAGGCTGAGGCAGGAAGATCGCTTGTATCCAGGAGTTTGAGTTTGCAGTGAACTATGATGAAGCAACTGCACTTTAGCCTGGGCAACAGAGCAAGACCCTGTCTCCAACAAAAAGATGACAACTGGGTGGGGGGCAGGCTGGAAGAGAAAGTAAATTGACTCCTACATCAATGGATTGCTATCATCAATCCGTACTCCCCCCCCCCCAAACTGACTTTTAAGACTTCCTTCTAAAAAGGTAGACTGGTCTCAGTCAGGAACATGGCCAATAAAATAATGAGAATTTACTCAGAGACAGTTAATAGGAACAACCTCTGATAATATTTTCCAACACACCAGAACCTTTGGACAAGTCTTCTCAAATAAGTTGCTTATTCAGTCTATTCCCTTTTGCTAGAAATATTTTTAAGGCCTCACTTAAACTTCCCTTCAGACCCTACAGCATGCTCTTCCAAATCCTTAACAAAGGCAAATCTAACGGTCTTGGTTAAATAAGTTATTCAGGAAAAGCGAAACACAAAAACAGTATGTATTATTAAATATTTACTCTGAATAAAGTACATATCAGCCACCTGCAGGTCTTAAAACCACCTATTTCCCTTACAGAGGTTGTACCAAGACAGTTGCTTTGCCTCAACCTTGAGAATTTTATTTTAGAAAATTCAGGTATAAGGTCACTTTTGCGGAAAGATGAAAATATAGAAAGCTGAGGGTGGGGAAAAGGATGGAGAGGGGCAGATGAGGTTTCTTTTGTAAAGAAAACTGTGAGAGGCGACAGTTTACTGGGGTAGGGGGAGAAGAGTGTACTAAAACATATTTAAGAGGTTAAAAGAATTCAGAAGTTCATAGAGATTACTCAAGGCATATTTTATCTCAATCATCTAATATATTCTGTATTTCTAAGACCAGAGCCGGACCAAGAAGGTTAACAATTTCCTTGTAAGTTAAAAAAGCTTTAAATGTTTAAGTAGAGAAAAAAACCCACTGAAAATAAGTCCCTCTAGGGTGCACATTCTCTGCAATCAGATAACAGTGATAAATGGGTAGGAAGATCTTGGGGTGTCTTGCAAGCAGAGCATGGACGTCCACAGTACCCAAATTCTGTTGATCGTCTGTTGAGTATGCTGTTTATTATCTTAAAATATTTTTAAGGGCTTTCACAGCTATATAATCCTCCCTAATCTACAAAGCCTTTCAAATTCCTAAGGATAATAAATTTATCACTTCACAGAGGCCAATTTTCTTTCTTGTTTTATCATCTTGCAATGCTTGCTACAGTTTACTAGTTACAATTCAGTTTCTCTGTGTTTATATGCTGGGAGTTAATAACGCTTTCAGTAGCATGCCTTCTGGTAAATGGGATAAACAGAAGAGAGAATTGTATCTTACACTCCAGTACAAGCAAGTGCTACAGTAACAGTGCTTTGGTATGGCTGATGCTATTTGTTGCTAGGTTCGATATTTTGGCACTAAAACTGCGGTGGCAACAACAGAAAGAGGACTGACAAACTATGGTAAACTTGAGTTGCTGTAGTGAGTCTGCGGAGCTGTGACTTACAAACATAGGAAAGAGCTGAGCATCTGAAGAACGGAAGAATATAAGGAACTTTAGAGACCAAATCAGATCCTGTAGAAAACCAAATAGATAGGTTTATTTATATATCTTTTAAGGGACTGGAAACTGCTGCCAACAAGACAGTAAAATAAACTTGATGTCCATTTTAAGTAAACAGTGCAACATCCTTATTTGCTTATCTTGGGAGTCTGAACTTGTATTCCTGGTTTAAAGAATAAGGCAGTGGTAGGAAGGCAGGCAGGCAGTGCGCGAGATTGACAGTGTGTACATTTTATATGATTTCGGGGCTGGAAAGGAAATTAGAGGTCAAAGCAGTTCAAACATTGGTTTTAGCAGAGGAAACCAGAGAGCTAGAGGATAATTAAGCTCCAAAGGTAAGTCCTAGAAGTGGGTGGGGTCAATGCAAATTTAGTAAATCATTAAACCCTTGGAAGCAACCTTTGTTCTTCTGCGGGGAACACCAGCACAGCTCAAGTTTTTCTGGTCTAGAGAGAATTCTAAAAATTATCCTTTGAAGTCAGCTGGCATACTAGAAAGATATCAGGACCGGGTTTAGGGAGACAAAGGGTCTAGCCCAACATCCTCTGTGCTTATCAGCCAATCCACCTCCAGCAAGACTCCTCACCTTCCTCGGTCCTTTATTCTACATTTTTTTTGTTTTACAGTAGGAAAAAATGTTTTTGTCCTTTCTATTTTAGACTGCTTTTCAGTACCTTTAAAGAGGTATTGTGAGATGTACTGGGGGAAAAGATGAAAAGCTTTTCTTGAAGAAAGCAATCAGACTACAGAAGCCAAAAATCTACAGACATTCAAAAATTTAAACTACAGGATAACTCGGCGACTACCAAACTGTATCTGATTCAACTCCTTTCTTAAGTACTTTATCTTTCCCGAAGCTCAAATCTGGTGCTAGCCAGGACCAGTACACACCCCCGGGGCTATTTCATTCCATTGGCTGGCAGGCCCTTCGGCAGCCTACACCCTTATGATTTACTGTCAGGACGCCGGGTGTTTGTCAGATGTTACACTGCTCGTGTTTTTTTGTTTTTTGTACAAAACAGAATAGAAAAATAACTTAATTTAAAAGATTAACGTGTAATTAGTAAATTCCTTTGGTTAGTAAAACTGCCTAAATTTCAAACCCAGAAGGCAAGTCATTTTCTCTATTCCTGTATCATCTGTCACTGTTGTAACAGGAGTGAAAAAAACCAGAAAATTTATTTCGTTTTTTGCCTTCGGGGGAGAGTCACAGAAGCCCACGAAAACTCGCAAAGCAGAATCAGACGGGCCGGTCATTCCCTTTCCTAAAAGTGCATTTCGGCAGGACACAGACATTGGCACCGAAAGGAGACCCGTGCAGGGTCCACTCTGCACACAATATCAACACATGCAGAGGCCCGGGATGATGCTCGCGGGGCAAGGCGGTAGGCCAACTGCAGGGCGGTTTTAAGGCGGAAAAATCACTGTTCACGGAGCCTGCCACACCCGAGGAGGGGTGACCCGGCGGGGAGCGTGGGAGGGGGACACCGCCAGCCGGAGCTGGGCCAGGCTGGAGCAGCGGCCCCGCACCGAAGGCGGCGGAGGGGCAGGGCGAACAGGACGCACAGCCGGTGCTCACCTCCCTTGCAGGGCGTGCGGTGCTGGCTGTGCTGGGCCCGGTAGCCCTCGATGACCTCCCAGGAGCCGTCGTCGCGCCGGATGGGGAAGGAGAGGCTCAGCACATGGTTGCAGGGCTTGATGATCCGCAGGATGCCGCGCACCCGGTTCCGCTTCTG
Source organism: Varecia variegata (assembly GCA_028533085.1). Taxonomy (NCBI): domain Eukaryota; kingdom Metazoa; phylum Chordata; class Mammalia; order Primates; family Lemuridae; genus Varecia; species Varecia variegata. The sequence continues at coordinate 4,523,189 of CM052446.1, read as the reverse complement.
TTCCTCGCTCTCCCGGGTCCTCAGGTCCTCCACCAGCTTGTCCTCCACGATGCTGGCGCCGCGGTCGAAGAAGCCCTCCACCATCTTGAAGAAGTTAGGGTCGTCCTCGCGGTCGCCCACCGCATCGCTGTAGTGGCGCCGGACGGCCGGCGCGAGCCCCGGCTGCGGGGCGGCGGCGGGCTGCCCGCGGGCCCGGCCCAGCAGAGCGGCCGAGTCGGCGGCCGCCAAGCCCAGGGCGGCCGGGCCGGCCCGGGACAGCAGCAGCGCTTCGCCCAGGTAGCGGTACATGGCGGCGGACGGAGGCGAGGTGCGTGCGGGCCGCAGAAGACGCGCGCTCGGAGTCCCCGCGACGGAGGGAGGAAGGGCCCAGCGCGGGCTGCCCTTTTAAGCCGCAGCTTCCTGCCTGCCTGGCTGTCCCCTCCCCTCGGGCGCTCGTCGCCTAACGGGGAGGGCGGACTTTGGGGGCCGCGCGCCGCCCAGGGCGCCGGGCCTCCGCCTCCGCCGCGGCCTCGCCGGGCCTCCCTGGCTGCGGCGCGTGCCGGCGGGTCGTCGGGGGCGCGCAGGCGCGGGCCTGCCCAGCGCGCATGCTCGCGCGGCCGGGGAGCGGGGGAGGGGCAGGCTGCGGGACGTAGGGTCTGCGGGAAGCTGGCCCTCTGCGTTCGGCTGGGCTCTCAGGTCTGTGAGCGACCCAGGTGGCCCGGGGCCGGCGCCCGGGCCTGCCCGGGGCGGGGGCCTGGGCCTCTGGGGGTCGCTGAGAGGCCGAGTCCTGGGGAGCTGGGCGGGGGTGAGGCCGCGCGGTCTGGCCGAGGGCCTGGGCCAGTGAGTCACGGGCGCCCCTCCTTTCCGGCCGCGCGCGCGCGGTAGGGGCGGCCCACCCGGGCCTGGCCTCGGGCGGGGGCCGGGCTGCGCGGGGCCTGGGCGCGGGGCGCCGGGACGTGGGCCGGAAGGCGAGACCGGGCGGCAGAGGTTGAAGGCCGGGCTAAGGGTTTGGCTTCACCCGCTGAGATTGAGGAGAGCTTAGTGACATCCGGCGTGGGACTTTTGAGGTGGCCTGCAGAAACTGGAAAGGACAAAGCCAGGGGGCTGGGGAATCTACTGTTGCCGAAAGCTCGGCACTTGTCTTCGAGGCTGCATCAGAATAACGTTACCCACTAGCTTTTACCACTCAAGTTTTAAGTTTGTCCCAGTCAGCTAGTGAGCAATGTTGAGATAAAATAGTTACGCAGATCATTGTTGTATCTCTCTACAGTTTACTGACTGGTTCTTTTTCGGAAATAGGTTCCAAAGCGTTCTAAAAATAAGAGAAGGAAACTATAGAAATGCGATAATGCCCCCAGGAAATTCCTTCTCACGAATATTTGTGTTCGTTAAATGATCTAGTATATGACTTACAAACTTTACGCTATACAAGGGTCAAATTAGGTACTTATACATACTTGATGGCAAATGCTAGAGTTACTCCTGTGGATAAATTAGGTACTTGTAAAAGTCTGTGTTTGAGGTCCCAGTGTACTTTGGTGGTTTTAAAATGACACCTTTTTGACCTGTAAAACTGTGCTTCCTGACTTGTTCACTTTATTTATCTATATTAGAATATGGAAGCGAAAGTTCTTAATTCTCAAAATATTCTGTAAAGTATAAGGTGACTACCTACCTGGATCAATTAAATTACATTCATATAAGTGTACTCTCAAAGCAAAAATGAACCTTCCTTACAGATGGAACTTATATTTTACCTTATTTGCTAAAGAAACCGTAGTCATTAATTATATTTGTATTGTGTTTTTCAGTGGAAAATATTCTCTGACCTGAATCCAGAATTTGTCTTGATGGTCAAAAGGTTAAGGTATCAAATTTCCTTTTCACTTGGTAGTATTATCATTTAACCTTTTTACATTGCAACCCCCACCCTCCTCAAAACCTGAAGTTTCAGAATAATGTGATTAGCATCAGTAAACTTATGGAAATTTTTTCTTTTCAAATTAAATTCTTTGGTATGTTTTGAGGAAAGTGGTTTAAAAGGGTGTCCTTGTTTGTCTGTTGATAACCCTGGCCTTCAGAACAATAAATGTTTAACTTTGCCTCTTCTATGCTTTGTTCACCTGAATTCAAGAAGATGGAATTCTAGAAGCTTTGGAAGGAGTGAGGAATAGAGCTGTGGAAATTATTTTTTATTGAGTCTCCTGTGTCTAGACGTCTTACAAATTGGCTTCACGAGAACCCTATAAAATAGATGTTTTTATTTTTAAAATCTTCATTATTTTTTAATTACATACAAATTGTAAAAAAAATTTGAGCAGTACATACCTTTTTAAAAAAACAGTGAGTTATCCATGCCCTCTCCCCATTTAATAAATAGTTGGAATATTTCTTTTAAGACTAAAGTATGTATTGTAATTTGTAATTTAATAGAAGGGAAGACTGAGGCCCACAGAGACCAAGTAAGTTGTTGATGATCACCTAGCTGGTAAATAGGCTAAGATTCAAAACCATGTATCTGACTCCAAAGTTATACTATTTCTACTATCCCAAGAAATATTTTAAGTATTTGTTCCATTTAGGTTAAAATTACCATGATGTAAAGTCTAATGAGTTTCAGCTTTACATTTATGATTGTTTTTATAAAATATACATATAATTTTTAAATTGAAGTTTATTCATAGTAATTTCCAATTCAAAAGAAGACCAAAATTTAGTTTGAAGGTAATTTTGGTCATTGGTAGCATTCAACAGTGACAAATCAGTTTTCTGCCTTTGAGGTTTTTGTGAGTTTTCCTTCTTTAGCTGTTTTAAAATTCCAGGTCTGCTCTTTACCCATAGCATGCTTTTGTGCTTTCAGGCGCTTTGAAAAATATTTTAGAAGAAGAATGTTATTTAGAAAGACATAGCATATAAATACATGAACAACAGTCAATTTGTTGTTGAAAAGATGTCCAACATCATTAACCATCAAGGAATTGCAAATAAATACCACTTCATACCTACTGGGATGCCTGTAATCAAAAAGACACATAACAAGTGTTGCTGAGGAAGTAGAGAAATTGGAACCTTCATACACTGATGACATTCAAAATAATTTGAAGAGGTTATACATACTTTCTGTCTTGCCAGATTTGCCTATTCTAGACATTTCATATAAATGGAATCATACAATACATGGTCCTTTGTGACTGCCTTCTTTCACTTAGCATAATGTTTTAAAGGTTTATCCATGTGACATGTATCAATACTTCATTTATTTTTATGGCTGAATTAATATTCAATCATTGTATGTATTTATCACATTTTGTTTATCCACTCATTGCTGGACATTTGGGTTATTTCCACTTTTTTGCTATTATGAATAATGCTGTTATGGACATTCTTGTATAAGTTTTGTGTGAATATGTTTTCAGTTCTCTTAGGAATTGTAACTCTATGTTTAGCCTTTTGAGAAACTGCTAAACTGTTTTTCAAAATGGCTGCACCTTTTTAATTCCTACCAGCAGTGTATGAAGGTTCTAATTTCTCTACTTCCTCAGCAACACTTGTTATGTGTCTTTTTGATTACAGGCATCCCAATAGGTATGAAGTGGTATTTATTTGCAATTCCTTGATGGCTAATGATGTTGAACATCTTTTCATGTGCTTATTGGTCATTTGTTTATCTTCTTTGGAGTGTCTGTTCAGGTCTTTAGCCCATTTTCAAGTTGGGTTACTTGTCTTTTTATTGTTGTGTTGTAAGAGTTGTTTATATATTCTAGGTATATGTCCTTTATCAGATAAATGATTTGTAAGTGTTTTCTTCCATGCTTTTGAGTTGTCTTTTTGCATTTTCTTTTTTTTTTTGAGACAGTGTCTCACTCTATTGCCTGGGCGAGTGCCCTGGCAACCTCAAACTCCTGGGCTCAAGTGATCCTCCTGCCTCAGCCTCCCGAGTAGCTGGGACTACAGGTGCGTGCCACCATGCCCAGCTAATTTTTTCTATTTTTAGTAGAGATGGGGTCTCGCTCTTGCTCAGGTTGATCTTGAACGCCTGAGCTCAAGGGATCCTCCCGCCTCGGCCTCCCAAAGTGCTAGGATTATAGGCGTGAGCCATCTCACCTGGTGTCTTTTTACATTTTTGATGGCGTCTTTGAAGCACAAAAGTTTTTAATTTTGGTGAAGTCTAATTTATAAACATTTTCTTTTGTTGCTTATGCTTTTGGTATCATATGTAAGAAATCATTGCCTAATTAGAGATCATGAAGATTTACACCTATGTTTTCTTCTAAGAGTTTTATAGTTTTAGCTTTTACATTCAGGTCTTTGATCCATTTTTGAGTTAATTTTTGTATATAGTGTGAGAAAGGGGTCCAACTTCATTCTTGTGCATATGGATATCCAGTTGTCCCAGCACCATTTGTTCAAAAACTATTTCTTCCTGATTGAATTGTCTTCATACTCTATGAAAAATAAATTGACCTAAATGTGAGGGTTCATATCTGGACGTTCAGTTCTTTTCCATTCATCCATATGTTTATCCTTATGCCAGTACCACACTGTTTTGATTACTGTAGTTTTGTAGTAAGATTTGAAATTAGGAAATATGAGTCTTCCAACTTTGTTCTTTTCCCAGATTGGTTATTCCATGTCCGTTGAATTTCCATATGAACTTTAGGATCATGTTGTCAATTTCTGCAAAGAAGTCAGCTGGAATTTTGATGGGGATTATATTGAATCTGTAGATCAATTTGGGAATTATTGCCATGGTAACAATATTACATCTTCTGATTCATTAACATGGCATGTTTTTCTATTTATTTAGTTCTTTTAAAACTTCTCTCAACAGTGTTTTGTCATTGTTAGAGTGTAAGTTTTGCACTTCTTAAGAGCCCAGCAAGCTGTGATGGCAATTCTCCAAAATTGTATGAGAAGTGAATCCCCAGAATTCTGTAGAATAAGATTGTTTCCTTAGTGGCAAGCGTATTTCAACCCCAGGACAATTTAGAAGCAAGCATGGGATGCAAGAGAACCAAGGCTGCAGCAGTAATATTCTGGGTTTATAAACTTGTGTATATTTGTCTTAAGTATTTTAGGAGAATTGGCTTTTAAAATTTAAGGGATCAGTATGTGATTCCAAAATAAAATGTGTAATCAACTAATAAAAAACAGGTTTTACACTTCTTTTGTTAAATTTATTAGTAAGTATTTTATTCTTTTTGATGCTATTGTAAGTAGAATTAAAAAAAATTTTTTTTTCTTCTCCGTTACCCAGGCTGACCTCGAACTCCTGGCTCAAGCAATCCTCCAACTTCAGCCTCCAGAGTAACTGGGAGTACAGGTGAGTGCCAATATGCTTGCCTGGGAATTGTTTTCTTTTTCTTTTTTTTTTTTTTTTGAGACAGAATCTGGCTCTGTTGCCCAGGCTAGAGTGCTGTGGCGTCAGCCTAGCTCACAGCAACCTCAAACTCCTGGGCTCAAGTGATCCTTCTGCCTCAGCCTCCTGAGTAGCTGGGATTACAGGCATGCGCCACTATGCCCGACAAATTTTTTCTATGTATTTTTACTTCAGCTAATTTCTTTCTATTTTTAGTAGAGACGGGGGTGGGGGGAGTCTCGCTCTTGCTCCGGCTGGTCTCGAACTCCTGAGCTCAAACGATCCTCCCGCCTCGGCCTCCCAGAGTGCTAGGATTACAGGCGTGAGCCACTGCGCCTGGCTGGAATTGTTTTCTTAACTTCGTTTTCAGACTGTTCATTGCAAGTGTATAGAAATACAGTCATTTATTGTATATTGATCTTGTATGCTTCAACCTTACTGAACTCATTTATTAGTTCTGATAGTTATTTTAGTGGATTCCTTAAGATTTTCTATATGTAAGATACTGTCATCTGCAAATAGAGATAGTTTTACTTCTTCTTTTCCAATCTGAATGTGTTTTATTTCATTTTCTTGCCTAATGCTTCTCATTCATTTTTGCTGTTGCATGGTATTTCTTTGTATGGATACATCATAATTATTTTTACCAGTCCCTCATTGATGGTAAAAAATGAGTAGGTTGTTTCCAATTTCTTGCAGTTATAATAATGCTGCAATAAATAATCTATTACATAGAACAACAATTCTCAAAGTTTAGTCTCAGGATTACTTTACTGTCTTTTGTATAAGTTGTGAATTTGGGCTTAGAAAGAATTTAATAATTATGAGAGTTTTGCTTTCTATAAAGTTGCTTAGTTCATATTTGACATTGATACTGTATCTAGATAAAAAGATACAATAAAACAAATGATATCACCAATCAAACATTTAACTTTT
>CM052446.1:4474874-4516415 GCA_028533085.1 Varecia variegata | reverse complement strand
TAATAATGTATTTGTTGTTATTAAAGACTATATTTCTGTATTAAGTGGGCACATAGAATTCTAGCATCCAATATCTGAGAGAATACTTAACACTCTTACTGGGTGACAGATACAAGTTTTTTGCATGATTTATCTTCATTAATCTCATTCATTGTTCTATCCTGAATAATGAGCACTCACGTATTTGTGGAATGGATCAATGGTCCCCAAATCCTATGAAGTAGATGCTGTTTTTGGAGAGGTTAACTTGCTCAGGGTGACATAGTTGGTAATGGTGGAGCCAAGATTAGCACTGAGTTCTGATTCCAGAGTTGTCTTTCTTAACTACATTGCTTTATATAGTTTGTCCCTGATCTCTAGACAGAAAATTTCCAGCAAGTGAAAAAACTAATTTTTAATTAGTTTTAATTCTTTTTAGCGTTCGGTTTCTTTTAAAACAGTAGCTAGTTTGTGCTTTAGGCCTCTTGGTTAACCTGAGGAAAATGTATTTAAATTATTGTCATTGAAATCTTAAGATATATTGTTATCACTTCCTCAGCATCTAAATTCTTTCTTTTTACTAGTTTCCATTCTTCCTTCTACACTCCTTTGCACTACAGCTAAACATCGAAACACTGATGTTATTTTCCATTGCAGTCTAATGTTTAGCATCATGCTTTCTGTTTCCAGATGCCACTTGAATCATTTAAATGGGTGATAATTAGCAATGAATTATTGTTCTTTTTACTGTTCATTGAGAGTAATTGCTAATTCTCTTATTCTATAGTGAAGAATATCTATAATTCCTGCTTAGAACCTGGGTTGATAGCAAGATATGAGGAAGCAGTAATTGTGCACAGAATGATTTAGCTGGAAAAAAGCATATATGATAAAGAATATTATGTTGCCTAAAGACAGTGGCACCGATCACACAAGTTTTTTTTTTTTTTTTTTTTTTTTTGAGACAGAGTCTCGCTTTGTTGCCCGGGCTACAGTGAGTGCCATGGCGTCAGCCTAGCTCACAGCAACCTCAAACTCCTGGGCTTAAGCGATCCTCCTGCCTCAGCCTCCCGAGTAGCTGGGACTACAGGCATGCGCCACCATGCCCAGCTAATTTTTTCTATATATATTTAGTTGGCCAGATCATTTCTTTCTATTTTTAGTAGAGACGGGGTTTCGCTCTTGCTCAGGCTGGTCTCGAACTCCTGAGCTCAAACAATCCGCCCGCCTTGGCCTCCCAAGTGCTAGGATTACAGGTGTGAGCTACCGCGCCCGGCCTCTTTTTTGTTTTAAAGTTTCAAAATTCCTTACTTCCCATAAAAATACCTTTTATAATGTGCAATAATAATTTTATATGTAGTTAGTTTCAAAGCAAGCTAAAATAATTTATGATTTGTGCAGAGTCATATTTGCTCCCTATCATTGTTCTATAACTGGGAATAAGTATACTGACAAATAAGAAAAATAAAATTCCTGTCCTTGTGGAACCTAACTTGTAGTGGAGGAGATAGCTAAACAATGAGGTGAATACATTTCAGATAGAGATGAGGGCAATGGAAGAAAAAAGTAAAGTGGGATGGGGGGTGAGGGGTGACTGGGATCTGGTGAGACTTTAGATACCTTGATCAGGGAAGCTTCTTTGAAAAGGTGATTTTTGAACAGAGACCTTAATATACTGGCAGAGTGAACCATTCAAAGTCTGGGGAAGTAATTCTGCTTTCCTCTCCAGATTACAAAGCTGCAAGATATTGTCATTCTTGTAACTGAAAACCTATAGAGGCCAAATGAGAATGTGGTTTCTAAAAACTCATGAGAGAGCTGAGGATACAAGAAAACCTAAATGAACCAAACTCCAGAAAGTAATGAAACTCTTCGTAGTAGAGAAGAAACCCATGGCTGCTCTGGGATAGAACAGCCCTTTTCAACCTAGCTTTCTATATCCAGCAGAAATAGCCTTCAAAAATAAAAGCAAAATAAAGACTTTTTGGGTATATCAGAAAGGGAAAGAATTTGTTTTCAGCAGACCTGGACTGCCAAAAGCATTAAAACAAACACGTTAATAGTGTATGTGGGTTTTACAGCGTATATGTGAGTATAAAACCATGAAAGAACAAAAAGAGGGAAATGGAATTAAACTGTCATAAGTTTCTTACTCTGTGAAGTAGTATTCTATTATTTGAAGGGAGACTATAATAATTTCGAGATGCATATTTTCATCTCTAGAACTACTAAAAATTGCACAAAGAGAAATAGGATAAAGTTAGTATACCTGTCCAAGAAGGATTAACTGCTGTGAGAGTCACTGTTCTATTTAATACTATAAACAGCTAGAAAACAGAACAAAAATACATGAAAGAACTGTTTTCAGACATTGGACAACAGGTGGTACAGGATGATGACCCCTGATAGAAGCAAAATAAATGACATGAACCCTACAGGTGCCCTACCATACTCTCTATAGGCAATTTCCAGATTGCTGCACAGAATAGGGGAATCAAAATCGACCAAGGAGTGTTTGGAGAAGTCAAGGCAACTAGAATTTGTGGGACAGAAAACTGTAGTGAAGGGAACTACACAGAAATCTATAAAACTATGAGATCTCTGGTGATATATGGAAGGGTCCACTAGTATCTTTAATTGGATCCTCATCTGCACATGCAAAACACGAAACCGCACCATGCTGGGAAAAGTCACACTGGAGATCAGTACACTGAGCAATTCCAAGAGCTGGCACAGGGCTGGGAATAGTTTATGTTTCCATTAAGTATAGTAGAGAGACTGTTTCATACATGGATGTTGGCTAGAGTCCTTTAGTGGGGTTAAATGATTCATGGGCTAAAGTCTTCTCTAAACCCTCTCTACCAAAGCTTAAAAGCAGGTTTTGAAAGGACCAAGCTGATTGTGTAAGTAATTCAATTATGTGCTTCAACTAAGTCTAACACTCTTTAAAAGAATATAGTAAAATACAGCACCCACCAATTAAAATGTTCAGCATTAAATAAAAGATTACTTGGTATACAAATAAAAGCAGGAGACAAGCCAATCATTAGAAAAAGACCTAGAAATGTAAAAATCATCAGATACAATTGTGATGATTTAATTATCAGATAAGGATGTTAAAGTGGGTATTATAAATGTGCTCCATATATTTAACAAGATAGAAGAAGACATGAATATGATTAATAGTGAAATGAATGATAGATAAAAAGACTCAGCTGTAATATCTAGAGATGAAAATGCCATATCCAAAATGAAAAAAAAAAAAAAAAACCACTGGGAGCGATTAACAGCAGATTAGACACTACAGAAGAAAAACTAATTGAATTTGAAGACATAGCAGTAGAACCTATTCAAATTCAAGCATAAAGAGAAAAAAGTACTGGAACAAAGTTAATAGAACATCAGTAACCTGTGGGACAATAGCAAGCTATCTAATATGTATATAATTCCAGAAAAGAGGGAGTTCCAGAAAAGGGGTGGAGGGCAGACAAAAATTATTTTAAGAAATAATGACTGAAAAAAATTTCAAATCTAATGATAACCATTAATTCTCAGATTGAAGAAAATCAATGAACCCTAAGTAGAATAAACAAATGCGATCATATTTAAGTACATAATAATCAAATTGCTGAAACCCAGTAATAAAAAGAAATTCTTAAAAGTAGCCAGAGGAAAAAGGACATTACTTACAGAGGAACAAGGATAAATGTTATGGACTAAATGTTTGTGTTCTTCCCAAATTCATTAGTTGAAATCCTAATGCCCATTGAGATAATATTAGGAGGTGGGACCTTTGGGCAGTGATTAGGTCATGAGAGTAGAGCCCTCATGAATGGTATTAATGCCCTCATACAAGAGTCCCCAGAAAGCTTTCTTGTACTCTTTCCACCAGGTGAGGTTACAAAGAGAAGTCTACAGCCTGGGAGAAGGCTCTGACCAGAATCTGACCACGTAGGCATCCTGATCTCTGACTTTCAGCCTCTGAAACTCTGAGAAATAGGTTTCTGTTATGTATACGCCACCCAGTCTGTGGTATTTTGTTATAGCAGCCCTAACTGACTGATACATTAAGATTACAAACTATGCCATCCAGAAGATAATGGAGCAATTTCTTCAAAGTACTGAAAGGAAAATAAAAACTGTCAATCTTGAATACTCAGTAAAGATATCTTTAAAAAATAAAGAATTATTGCAGACTAATGAAGATTAGAGAGTTTTTTGCCAACAGATCTGAGCTATAAAAAATATTAAAGAAAGTTCTTCAGACAAAAGGAAAATTATACCAGAAGGAAAGTTGAATGTATACATAGAGCCAGAAATGGTAATTATGTAGGTTCCTCATTTTTGATCTATTTAAAAGATAATTATATAAAACAAAATAGCTAAATAGTATATTTTGTGATTTATAACATATAAAAGTAAAATACATGATAAAAAATAGCAAAAAGAATGGTAGGTGGTAAATGGAAGAATACTGTTGTAAGGTTCTTAGACTAGGTGTAGTATTATACCACTAGGAAGTGTTATGGTACTATTTGAAGATAAGTTAAAGATGTAAATTGAAAATGCTATAGCAATGGGTAAAAAATAGTGCAGAGCAGAAATGATACAAATAATGCAGTTAAAATAGTGTTTAAAGGGAAACTTGTACATTAAATGCTGATGTTAGAAAAGAAGAAAGGTGTCATATCAGTGATCTAAAACAGTCAGCAAAGTTCTGCCTGTAGGTCAAATCCAGCCCATTATCTGTTCCTACATGGCATGATCTTTGCATTGTTAAGTCACAGTGGTTCAAAAAGAATCAAAAGAAGACTAATAGTTTGTAGCATGTGAAAATAATAGGAAATTCGTATTTTGGTGGTTATAAGTAAAGTTTTATTGGAATATGCCTATGCTCATTGTTCTATATTGCCTGTGGCTTTCCTGCTATATCAGCCGCAAAGGGTAGTTATGACAGATTGTATGGCCTGCAAAGCCTAAAATATTTACTGTCTTGCCCTTTACAGAAAATATTTGTCAACTCTGGCTGTAGATCCTACAGATATTTAAAAAAATAATATGAGTATATGCTTCAATTTCACCACTTCTATTCAACATTGAAACAGTGGTCCTAGAGAGTATGGTAAGTCAAAAAAAAGGCATAAAAACAGGAAAAGAAAGAAGTACAATTGTTATTTGCATATGACATGATTGTGTACGTAGAAAACCCTACAGAATTTACAAAAATCAATTCTTTTTATTTTTTTTTATTTTTTTTTGAGACTCTCTATTCTGCCTGACAAAAATCAATTCTAATAAGTGAATTTATCAAAGTCAATATATAAAAATCATTTGTAGTTCTCTGTGCTAGCAATGAAAAATTTGAAAACTGAAATAAAAATTATCATTTCTAATAGCATAAAGAATACCAAATGCCTGTGAATAAATCTAAGGATATGCTCTCAACACTGAAAATTATAAAACATTGCTAATGTAAGTTTAAAAAAGACCTAGAGAAATGGTGATATACCATATTCAAGGATCAGAAAACTCAGCACTGTTAAGTTGAAATTCTCTCTAGATTTATCTGTAGAATCAGTACAATCTTCATTAACATACTAGTAGGCTTTGAAGAAATGGACAAGTTGATTCTATAAGCTTATTGAAATGCAAAAGACTAGCAAAAATAATGCAAAAGAATAGCAAAAATAATTTTGAAAGAGGATGAAGTTGGAGGCCTTTTATTTCCTCTATAAAGCTATGCTATAGTTATCAAGATAGTGTAGTCTTGGCATAATTATGGATATATATATATATATATATCAGTAAAACACAATATAGAGCTCAAAAATAGACTTTACACATTTTTCCACCCAAGTGCCAATTCAGTCCAGCAGGAGAAAGAAAGGCAAAAGTGTCTCTAACTCAATATCTCTGTGGAAAAGAATGAATGACCACCCCAACTCATTCCATACATAGGAACTAATTTGCAATGGATCATATACCTAAAATGTAAAAGCAAAAACTATAAAACTTCTGTATCACCTTTTGCTGCATAACAAATTCCCTAATACTTAGTGGCTTAAATTGACACATATTTATTACTTTATTGTTACTGTGTGATGAACTCAGGAGGAGCTTAGCTGGTAATTCTGGTTCAGTGTCTTAGCAAGTTATTTTTATTTTCTTTCTTAGCAGGTAATTCTGGTTCAGGGTCTCCCATGAGGTTGCAGTCAAGATATTAGCCAGAGTTCAGTCATCTGAAAGCTTGGCTGGACTTGAGAATTGCTTTTTAAAGCAATTCTCTGTTGGCCAGAGGCTTCTGTTGGCCAGAGGCTTCAGCTCTTTCCTGGCTATTGGCAGGAGAACTCGGTGAACCCATCTGCAGGGCTGCTTGAGTGCTTTATGACGTGGTAGCTGGCCTCCCTCAGAGCGAGCGATTCAAGTGTAAGAGCAAAGAAGAAGGTACAGTGCCTTTTATGACAAAGTCTTGGAAGTCAAACACTGTCACTTTTATCATATTCTATTCATTACTCTAGCCCACATTCAGGGGTAGAGGAATGAAGTCCTGCGTCTTGAAAGGAGGAATATCAAAGAATTTGTGGACATATTTAAAAACTGACTGGACACGGTGGCTCATGCCTATAATTCCAGCACTTTGGGAGGACAAGGTGGGAGGATTGCTTAGGCCAGGAATTCAATACCAGCCTGGGCAACATAGCAATATCCCTGTTTCTACAAAAAAAATAATTGTTTTAAATTAGTCAGGTGTGATGGCATGCATCTGTAGTCCTAGCTACTTGGGAGGCTGAGGCAGGAGGATTGCTTGAGCCCAGGAGTTTGAGGTTACAGTGAGCTATGATCAGGCTTCTGCACTCCAACCTGGAAAACAGAGAGAGACCTTGCCTCCCAAAAAGAAAAGAAAAAAAAAGGGTAATGAACCACATGTAACTATCACCTAGCTTCAACAATTTCAAGTTTGCATTTCTTGTAAGTTGCAGAGTAGGGATTTGAACCCACATCTGTCTTGTTCCCCAACACATGATTTCATGCTGCCTCTTTATTTTGTCCTTTAATGCTATTGAGAAACTTTATGATTTCCTAGTGTTTTTGGTAAAATAGACATGAAAAGGTATTATAACAGTGAGTTTTTTTGGTTGATAGTAAGATGGAGAAAGCACTCTCTTTTAATGACTTATATTTTGTAATAAGCATGTTTTGGTTGCAGTGTTCTGCAAAGACAAAACCTGCTGATACAGTTCATCCTGTTTTACAAATCTTTGACCCATTCATCAGACTCTGACCACTCCGAAGATAAAGGATTACAGTTGTATTGGTCTTTCTGACTGAAGTGGCCTTCTGCAGATTGAGAAATTGTGTAATTATTAACTGTGGTAATGGATAGGTACTTGCAGGTTTCATCTGGTATCTTAATGAGCTTTAACCCTCTGAGTACTTCTAAAACATATCCTAGAATCATTGAAATTCATCTGTTGTCTGTAACTTAACTCTTCTATGTAATTTTGCTATAATAAATATTTTGTCTCCTCCTGCCCTCACCACTCAACATTCCTCCACTCACCACTCACAAATTGGAGTATTTAGTAGCAGCAGCCTTTGGCATAAAGACTTTTTTTTAAAAAATTACTCTTTGTTGAATTAACAGTGTTATTTTCTTTTTTTTTTTTTTTTTTTTTGAGACAGAGTCTCACTCTGTTGCCCAGGCTAGAGTGAGTGCCATGGCGTCAGCCTAGCTCACAGCAACCTCAAACTCCTCGGCTCAAGTGATCCTCCTGCCTCAGCCTCCTGAGTAGTTGGGACTACAGGCATGCACCACCATGCCCGGCTAATTTTTTTTTTTATATATATTTTTAGCTGTCCATATAATTTCTTTCTATTTTTAGTAGAGACGGGGTCTCGCTCTTGCTCAGGCTGGTCTTGAACTCCTGAGCTCAATCACCCGCCTTGGCCTCCCAGAGTGCTAGGGTTACAGGCGTGAGCCACCGGGTCCGGCCAACAATGTTATTTTCTAGTTGATGTTTTTTAGGGGGAGAGTCCCACACTTATAGGGGTATTTAGTTAGACAAATAAGTGAAGGCATAGTGAAACAACTGTTATATATAATAACTTTGTGCTTTATAGAACTTTAATTCATTGCGGACATCTCTTGTCCTGGGAGGTCCTCCAAACTCTCAAGATGGCTTGTATCTCCCCTTTATGTTTCACCATCTTCTCCTGCCTAGAGGGGAAGGAGGGCTTTGAGTCTTGCCTTTGATTCTACTGTGATGCTAGAAATACAGGTTGGAAGTTCAGGAGAGAGGTTGGTTCAGATAGATTTGTAAAACGCAATTGGGTATGTGGTAGTTAAATGAGTGGGATTAGATGAAACTCTCTAGAGATGTGTGGAATGAAAAGACCTCAAGAAAAGAGGTAGAAGAACCAGTTAGGAAAGAGTAGCATTCTAGAAGCTAAGGAAAGAGTTTCACAATTAGAGTGGTGAAGTACTTACTGTGAGTTCTTATTTGGCAATTTGGACTTCATTATTGTTTTACTAGAGATAGGAAATGAAAGTCAGCCTGCAGACATTTAGGAGAAAATGTTAAGTGAGGACACAGAAGCAGTGAGTGTCTTTCATGCTTTGTAAGCATTTTGAAGACTATCTATAGCAGGCCTGATCCTTGGGTAAGGCAGCTAGGGCAGCTTTCATGGGCTCTGTGTTGGGATGGGGAGTAGGAATGACTTGGGGGCTATATTGTACTACTTTTTTCTGAACATTAGTAAAATTTGGTTTCAAAGTTTTGTGATCCACTGTAGTCCTAAAAGCCTATGAAAAATGCAGATAATGGGCAGTCCCACATTCATTGAGTTGTCCCCGACTTCTTCCCTCTAGGGACCTCTGCTTTGAATTCTGTAATAGCTCATATCACTTTTTATAATTGTCACTTTGTTTCTCCTTTCAGACTATAAGCTCCTTATTATTGTTTTGAATTCTCAGTACCTAGCATAATGCCTAGTGTTGAGTATTTGTTATATGAGTGATTGAACGAATAAACTAATAAACATCTGTCTTTTAAGCACAAAGGAATTCCAATTTGGTGATCCTACAGAGTTAAAAAAGTAGACTTTTTCAGGAAAGAGGCATTGATAAACAGTTTCAAATGGTAGTAAGACAAGCATTGAAAACTAACTTTTGGATTTGGCTATTAGAAAGTCATTGGTTTCCATAGTGAAAACTTTTATAGCAAAATGGTTGGAGTAGAAGCCATAGGAGGTAGAAGTGGGTTGAGGGATCAATGGGAAGCAGTGGCTCATGCCTGTAATCCCAGCACTTTGGGAGGCCAAGGCAGGAGGATTGTTTGAGGCCAGGAGTTCAAGACCAGTCTGGACAACATAGCGAGATTCCATCTCTACAATAAATAACAAAAATTAGCCAGGCATGGTGGTGTGCACCTATAGTCCCAGCTACTTGGGAGGCTGATGCAGGAGGATCTCTTGAGCCCAGATTTAGATGCTGCAATGAGCTATGATCACACCACTGCATTTGAAAAAACAAACAAACAAAAAAAAAAAATGAAGAAATGACGAAAGGGTTATTTGTCTTTAAAGATTTGAAGCTAAAGGGAAGAAACCATTGGAGAAGAAGCCCAAAGACCCGAGAGAAGAGAGTTCATTATCATGGTAGTTTTCTACATTTGATTTGCATATATCTAAGTATTCCCACTAACACATCAGGAATATTTATTTCTCCTTCTTGGGTTTGATACCTGTATTTTGAACTTGAAGGTTTTTCCTGTGCTATTTGGGCCCCCCTAGTGGTAAAAAGATTAATGGCATGTAGTAAAACAAATCAGATCTGCTATAGCAGCTATTGCTTATGCAGGTTATTCTTTCTGTGAAGACTAAATGAGCGTGGGATATGTGGTTACAGCAGTTATAGTGATGCTTACTCATTTTTTGATTTGCAGTGGGTCAAAACTTGACACCTAAAATTACCGTAATTTTGTTTTCTTATTGATACTGTGATTCACTGTTATAAACTGCTTGAAAATTACAGTATATCTTTATTTTAGCTGCTAATACATTAACAGCTGCCATCATTATTATCAACTCTTATACTGAAGGGTTAGATTTATTTAGGTCCATTGTTGTATAACTATTGGAACATTATATTCAATTTGAAGATTCTGAAGGAAAAATCTGTGCATTACCAAACAAAAAATATTTGATTATTATGAAAATAAAAAGCATTCATTATTCATAATAATAAACTTACATAATATAGAAAAAAATTTAAAAGTCATCCATAATCTTGTTTCTCAATGTTTTTCTTTCTAGGATTTTAAAAAATATTATAAAATATTTCTGAACAGTATAAGGAACACTTCTATAACCACACCCAGTTAAAAAAATAAACATGTTCAGAAGCCCTCTGTGTACCCTTTACCTGTCCACATCCTCATCCCTCCCTCCCAAAGGTAACCACAATCCTGTATTTGGTGTTTTGTTCTCAGGCATATTTTAAAACTCAATATATTGGTATCATAAGTTATATGTTCTTCAGATTGCTTTTTTTATTTAAAATTGTGAGGTGTACCCACGTTAACATGTAGCTCTTGCTCGTTTACTTTTGCTGCCATATAGTAGTCCTTCTTGGAATATTCCATGATTTATCCATCTTTTTCTTCATGAACTCATAGGTTGTTTTAAATTTTTTGCTTATAAAGTCTTCCATAGTTGTTCTTGTACATGTTTTCTTGTGTGTATATATGTACAAGAGTTCTCCAGGGAAGGAACTTGAAAGTGCAATTGTTTGTATGGTATGTACATCCTCAGCTTTGCTGTTTTGCCAAATCATTCTTAAAAGTGATAATGCTGGTTTACTCTTCCACCAGCAGGGTAAGAGTTCCCCAATCTTGGGTGTTGTCACACTGTTTAAAAGTTTCCCCAGTCCTGTGGGTATGAAACAGTGTTTCTTAAAAACAAACAAAGGACTTGTATTATAGGGTGTTTCAAACATATACAAAAGTAGATTGATAAATGCAGTGAACTTATCACCCCGCCTCGATGGTTATCCACACACAGCCAATCTTGTTTCATCTCCACCCTCACTCCCTCTCCCCTCCCTGTTACATGAAGAAATCTGAGATGTCATACTGTTCTATCTGCAGACACTCATTATATATCTCTAGCATATAACTCTTTCAAACCTCAGTAACATTATCCAACTAAAAAATAACAATCCCTTAATGTTATTGAATCTCAGTCAAGGTTTCAGTTTCTCTGATTGTCTTATAATATTTTTACATTTGTTTGTTCAAATCAGTATTTAAATTAGGTCCATACATTATAATTGGCCTCAATCTACAGGTTCCTTCTGCTCTCCCTTATAACATCTTTGTAATGTTAGCAGCTATTAATGATCATTGCCTAAAAGATCCCCTAAGTTGTTAGAAGTTGCAAAATGGTGATAGTTTGTCATTCTTTTTTGTTTATTAGCAGAATGCCTCTATAAAGAGATACTTCTTCTCATTAAATGGTTGGTCATCTTGTTATGCTATTAGTATAGAAAAGACAGGATAAATTTTCCTTCCTGTCATTCATTAGCTTTTAAAACAGTAACTGTATTTAGTCCCTCCGTAACCTCCAAAGGTGGCCATTGAGTGAGTTTGCTTTAGTTTTCTTTATAAACTCATGGATTTAAACATGTTTGATGTATTCCAATTTATTGCAGTTTTTACACTTATTGATGCCCAGATTGCTCAACTTTGGACAGTGGAAGCCTCTTCAGAGTTAGTTCCTGAGTTCTTTTGACATAGTCCTAGTAGTTTTTTGACAGTTTTCTTGCTTTCTGGTGTAATGACATGCTTCTGGCTCATCTGGTACACTTTCTGCTCCAGACCTGTAATCAGCCATTTCTCTAAGGAGTCCTAGTCACATGGCCACCCTCTGCGTAGCACATACCAAAATTCCATATTTCTAGAAGTAAAGCTGGTATACAGTATTAACTGCATTGTTTATATAAACACTTTAGGCACAGTGAACCATTCTTATCAAGGAATGGTTGGAATCTTCCTGAAGTCTAAATTCACAGACATCAGCCAAGGGGCCCACCTTACAAGCAGGACTTTTTAAGGATATTAGTTTCAGGCCTGCTATGTTAACTCTTTTCTACATGGATGCCTACTAGACATGTTGTAGTGATTAGGAGTACATAGAAAGTTGGCTGAGGAGTCAGGAGTTCAGATGAGAGGCTGGGATGGAGATAGACATGTGGCAGTCATTGGTGTACAGAGATATCCAGAGCCCTGATACTAAATGAAGTTGAGTACAGGGAGAGAGCCAGGGAGTACAGGGAGAGAGCACTGGGCCCTTGAGTGAGAAGCTGAGGAGATGGGGAGAAGCTAGCAGAGGAGACTGAGAAGGAGCAACTGGTGAGGTAGTTTGAGGGAGGACCAGAATCAAGAGGATCTGATATCCCTAAAGCCAAACGAAAAGAGTGTTTCAAGAAGGAAACCATGGTGTCGAATGCTCCTGATGGGCCAAGTAAGCTGAAAATGGAGAGTTGACTGATGACAACGTGCAGGTCATTGGGGACCTGGAAATAAGCTGTTTCTGTGGAGTGGTTTGGACAAAAGCTTGACGGAGTGGGTTTATGAGAGAACAAGAGCAGAGGGAGTATAGATAATTCTGTCAAGGAATTTTGCTATAGAGGGAAGCAGAAAAATGGTGCAATAGGTGGAGAGGGACAGGAGATGAATAACAGCATAGGAAAAGTAGTGGCATGTTTGTATGTTGATGAATGTGCTCCATTACAGAGAGAAACCCATGATGTGGGCGAGAATGGGAGAATTACTAGAGCCTGAGTAGGGAAGCAGGAATGAGATCTGATTCCTAAGTGAGGAGGAGATGGCCTCGTACAGAAGCACAGACAGCTCATCCATAGTAACAGGAACGTAGGCAGAGTATGTGGGTCCCATAGAGGTGGGTTGGTAGGTGTGTTGTTGAGAGCTTGCAAATGGAAATAGGTAGCGTGGTCACCTCCATGCTGAGGATCGGGAAGGGCAAGCTGGAGATTTAAAGAGTGAGAAGGCATAAAAGAGTTATCTTGGAGAGTGAATGGGAAGAGTGATAGAGAGGGATAGGATTCTGTGGCTTCACATTGAGGTTAATGGTAATGAATTTAAATTGAGAATAGTTTTTAGATAATTGTGTATTTTTTACTCTAGTTATTTCCAGCCATTGGGATACAGGTGCAAGGTAGGTGATTATTCAACCAGTGTTTGAAGTTAACTGCATATTATGTTGGAGGGCAGGGCAATAGAGTTAGAGATGTGTACTAGGGAGTGATTATAATAATGGACCATAGCACCTAAGCTGGTTAAGGAGGAAAGTGAAGAACGAGGCTATTAAAATGTGGTATGATCAATGCATTCACTGTAGGTCCCATGTGTCAAAGGGTTGTTGGAGTTGTGGATCTAGAGGGAGTACGTTGGAAGGTGGAAAATAAGAGGAAGGAGAAAATAAGAGAGTTGAAAGCTTAATATTGAAATGAGGGGAAAGTGTATAGTTATTGATAATGGTATGATTATGGGAATGGATGACTGAGGTAAGGTGGAAGATAAAATCCGTGGAGGAGGAGAGGTCAAGGAACCAAGAGGCCAGGTCAAGGAATGGTAAGAGTGGCTGGGGATCATAGTTTACCTTCTTATCTTTTTACACAGGACCCTGTACTCTAACCAAAAGCCCTTAATCATACCATGGTCTTTCATTACTCTGCCCTCTCACTATTTGTTTTGTTTGAAATTCTGTTGGCCACAGTGCCTATCTTCTGTAGTAGCATTCTTCCCTAGTAGAGCATTATTGTTTCCTGTTTATAGCTTATAGTGTTGATTACATTATTTTGAAACTATTAGTCTATATCTACTATTTTTTTTCTTCTTTTTGGTTTTTTGAAAAACCAGATGAACAGTTCCCTTAGCCAGGAACCTTATCTGTCTTTTTGCCCCTGTAAAAAAGTTTTTAATGAATTCTAGGAATAAATCTATTTGGTAAATACTTATTGAAAGTTAGTTATTGTTGGCTGGGCGCGGTGGCTCACGCCTATAATCCTAGCCCTTAGTGAGTATGATGCTTACTTAGATTTGCTTATATCAAGCACCACAATTAATGAAAAAAGTTTAAATTGTAATGAGTTTCTCTTTTATCCATGTATTACAAAATGACTATTGTTAATCTATTTGTATTTTAGAGAAGATTAAAAAATATAGAAGCAGTTATTAATTATCTTAACAGATTGGAGTGAAGATGGGTAATACATTATCACTTGTGCATTTTGAAGAGAGCCTTAGTTTTTAATTTTCTCTGTCTTCTGATTTGGTCTTGGGAATCAAGTTCATAGTTAAACAAATGCCTCTTTTTCCCTTCTTTACTAACTTGTTATTTACATGGAGCAAGTTTTTACAACATAAGAAATGAACATACTAAGAATTTATTTACTTGTTTATGTTAGTATGCTTTATTTCCCTTAAAGAGAATCTTTAGGTAAAATTGTTTTATGAATACTTTGGTTTCTCCTTAATAATTTCTTGTGCATTTATGAATTTTATAATTAAATGGAATACCAAATAAATCCTTATATTAATTATAATATGTTTTGGTTCATAGTTTATATTATATTTTCTTTTGGCATGTTATTAATATCAATATATAGAAATCTGACAAAATATTAATTTTGGATTTTTCATTTTAATCAGAAATCATGAATGGAGGATCTCAAGTCCACATTTTTTGGGGTGCTCCAGTCAGTCCTCTGAAAATGACAGTATCACAGGACACAACTTCTTTAATGGCCACAGCTGACCCCTGGAAGGAAATTCAGCTTTTGTACAATCAGCATTCTTTATGTCTGAAGGATGAAAAACATGAGCACAAAAATCTTGAAAACTATCAAGCCCCAGAATCTGTTGACCCTCCAGATCTTCTTAGTGGCCATTTTTTAGCAAACTCTATGAATAGATCTGTTCATGCAAAAGATGACTTTATACATTCTATTTCTGAAACACAGAATATAAAATCCCAGAAGACTCACCCCTTAAGACTGAGTGATGTAACTAACTCTAATGTACAAATATGTGGATTTAAAGGCAGAGTTCAGCATTTAACTGAAGAAGAAAAACATCAAAAGCTTCTCAGTGAAAATAAAAGGGTCACGGACAAACAGCCTAAAGAGCAGCCCAGTGTACATGGTCAGAACTTTCAAACAGATTCCTTTCAGTTAGGTCACAGGTGTGCAGCTCTACTGGATTTGGTCTGCAGTACTGAACAAATTAACATAGGGCCTGGAGCAGTACAAACAAAGTGTGTGTCAACAGAACATCATGAAATGCAAAACCAGTGCCCCGAATTCTTTTCCTCTAATGCTGTAGATAAGCCAAGGTCTGAAGGAGCAGTTAAGAATGTCTCAAACCTTAAAATATCTACTGATACTGAATTTCTCAGTATAATGACTTCCAGCCAGGTGGCTTTTTTAGCTCAAAGGAAGGATAAAGGGCAGAATTCTATAAATAAAGGGAATGTCAACATGGGGATTGAACCAAAGGCAAGTTGCGAGGAAATTAGAACAATTGAAAATAAATTAATTCAGCCTAATGATGATTTTGCAGCAGGATATGAAAATGGAGAAAACCAAGCATATTCCCTTGAACTTTTTAGTCCTGTTTGTCCTGAAACAAAAAGTAGCCATATTCACAGAAACTCTAATAAAGGTCTTGAAGAAAATACAGGATCTCAAGAACTTTTCATTTCTGAAGATAAACTGCCACCAAATGAGATACGTGTTGAGTTGTGTAGCTCAGGAATACTGTGTTCCCAACTAAGTACCTTCCACAAAAGGGCTGCTAGAAGAAGCTCGGCCTCTGAAGATAAACTGGGCCATTCTAAAGCTCTCTCTGAAGTCCTCCAGGTATCTAAGAAAATGAAGTTGATGTCTAATGGAAGAGATTCTGCTGTACCAATGGACCAGAGGAATGTGTCTGGATTTAAGCATATTAAAAAAACATCATTAATAAAAAATTGTGATTCTAAAAGTCAGAAGTATAATTGTTTAGTCATGGTGCTATCTCCATGTCATGTGAAAGAAATAAACATAAAATCTGGACCAAATTCTGGCTCTAAAGTACCTTTAGCAACAATTACAGTAATTGATCAATCAGAGGTTAAGAAGAAGGTTTTTCTGTGGAGGGCCACAGCATTTTGGGCACTTACAGTGTTTCTCGGAGATATAATTTTACTCACAGGTAAGGACATCATGGTATAGTGGTAGCTTCTTTTATAAAGCTGTGTTTTGTTTTTGTTTGGTTTTCCTCCCACTTTACGTCTTTGAGGACTTTTGCTACCATTTGCCTCTTCTGGGCCCAGCATAATTGATCCCTTTGTAGCATCCATGTCGGTCCCCTTCCATTGGCCACTGTCCTGCGCGTTGCCACTTCTGGGCCTCTATCGGGGTTTTCTTAGTTCTGCCCCTCCTTTCCACACATCTTCTCCTTGAAGAAGCCTTACCTGATTGCTCCTCCTATTCATTCACCATGTGAGTGTTGAGGTCATATCATTAGGCTCCTTTTCATTTTCTTACAGTTTTGTCTATGTATGTCTTATTTTTAACCCTTTTCTTTATAGTAGCAGTCTTATAATGCAAGAACAGCACTTATGCTTCTTTACTCAACCCCTAATAATGCTGTGCACATTACATTTTTACTAAGGGAACAGATTACATTTCTATTGGTTTATTTTATTATTAAAATTATATGAATCACATTTGGAAATATGGTAAGGAAAAAAACTGGTATTATACCAATTTCATGTAACCACCAGTAGAGTTTTAGAGTGTTACCCTCCAGTTATTTTATCTGTGCTCCTTAAAATGTGATGATTGTGTTTGTATAGACATCTTCATATACCTTTATAAGCTGATATTTATTGGGAGCTTACTTTGCGTCAGACTCCATTTTAGACTTTATATATCTCATTACAACTATGTGAAAAATGTACTGATTTTATTCCCATTTTTCGGTTGAGGAAACTGAGGCCCAGAGAAGAAAAGTTAACTTGCCCAATGTCACACATGTAGGAAGTGGCAAAGCTATGATTTCACCTAGACTCCAGAATCCATAGTCTTATTATACAGTTGTAATCAAAAAGAACATTTAATTTTTATCTTGCCTAATATAAGAAACCTAACATTTTGTTACATGTTTTTCTTAATTTAAAATCAGTACACAGGGTATTAGAGCCAGGGGGAAATTGACTAAGCTTAATAAAATATCTAAAGAAAGAATGTGATACAGAAGATGTATAGGTTAGCCTTAGAAGCTTAGAAAAAGAAAACTTTAAGGCAATATTGGTAGTTTTACTCAGTGGTTTGCAGGGAGAATGAGAACATTAGCTGATGTATCCTGGTGTTCTGTAAAATTGTCAGGTACAATCTCTAATAAAGAGGTAAACACAGGATTGTAATGAACAGGCTTAGCATAGCCTCATCCCACTATTTGTTGTTATATTATTGTTGGAGAGTCAGTTCATCTGACTCCCTCTGTTCTGATTCAGTGCTCACTGAATACTTCTTTGCTTGTGATTTGGCTTCCCAGTTGTAGAACTGCCTACAAGGTGAGAACAGGCTGCAAATATTGTTTCCTTGGCTATTAGTACCTCATTGTAAATGAAAAAAATTGTGTTCTACTTTTTTTTTATTTGTCTCATTAACTGTTCAGTATGAGCTTATGTTGCAGAGCTGAAATCTAGTTTTGCAATGTTGACAAAATTAGGTTTCCCAGACTGTAAAGAGAGGGCCATGCCCTGGACCATGCTCATTTTACCAAGGCAATTGCTGTCACTGTGAGCCTTCCAGGAAGCTTTTTCCTGTGCAGATGGAAATTCAACCCTGGTATTTCTGTATTTTCCCCTGACATTTGTATGTTTGTTAACAACTAGGTTAACATTCTATCAATTGACTTTAGTACAATTTACTTGACCATTTTCCTGTTATAATACCTTTAGGTTATTTCTGTGACCACCTTTTTAAAAAATTCAGTCGTTTTCTGTTTTGTATTTTTTAAGGAAAAAACTGTCTAGTTCACTGATTTCTGAATAAGTTTCTTTTATGTGGAACAGATGGAAACTTTGGAGAAAAATAGAAATCTGTACTTTCCATTGTCCTAATTAAATAGTGAAATTACTTGTATAGCTCAGGTAGCTCATACTACCTACTGATACACACCCCAGAACTGAAAAATTCTATGGAACAGATGCATTCCAGATCATGTTCCATTTAGTAACACAGTACACATTTTGCTCTTACACTTTAAGCAATAGAATGAAGAGATGCCATAAGTAAAGACTGTCTAAAGGAGACTGCTGACTAGAGTTAAAAGAGAAGAGGACCTGGGACTTAACATTGGGAAACTAGAGTGTTTGTGGAACAAACAGAAGAAGGGGAGCTAGGAGCTGGGCATGTCAGTGAATGGCTAAAGGGAGCCAGGAGGCTAGGCCCGGCTACCACTATAACACCACCAGTAGTGATTAACAGGTCACTAACCCGACATAGGCTTCACTGTCCTAGTTTTCAGAAGTCTCTCCTTGAAATTTCTCATTTGTTCCTTTTTTTTGTCTGAAGAGCATGCATTCTGAACATCAGATCGTGAAAAGTCTTGGTAGTCTTTCCTGGCTAGGCAGTGGGGAGCCACTGAGTGTTTTTGAAGCAATTCACCCTATCTCATTAATGTTCTTGATAAATCACTCATTGGCATTGTGGACATGGATTGGAGGTGGAGAGAGGAATGTGGGATATAAAACAGTAGCAGTGGAGGGAGTGGATGGGGGCTGGGGACAAAGAGTGGGAAGGGAGAGGCAGGATGCCTTCAGATTTTAGTTTACCTGACTAGCAGCAGAGTGCCAACGATGAGATGGGTACTGTGAGAGGAAAAGCAGGTTCGGACAGTGCTGAGTTTGGGAAGCCAATAGAACATCCAGGCAAGAGTTTCTGTTAGCCAGTTGTAGATAAAAGGGCTTTGAAGCTGAGGAGAGGGTCTAGAATATAAATCTGGAAGTAATCACTTAGAATGTATGCATCTTTGTTTTTATTTCCCACTGTCTCCTGATTATTTTGCTATTATTAATATATCTTTATACTTCTAACACTTTGTACGCTGATTGTATCTTGCCCGGGAAATAGCTCCCTTTCTCTCTCTCTTTAAAACTGACAGTTTTTGCTCTACCTAGATTTCTATGGGTTGATATGTTTAGTTCCACTACACGATTCTTCTCTATCACCCTTAGATCGTGCAGCTCTCTCTTTCCCAGTGGGCCACTGGAAAGTGTTCCCTGCCTCCAGAGTCGTTTACTTTTAACTTCTGTGGAAGATGATTACTGTGCTATTTAGGGAAAAATAATTAAGTCCTTTAAGAGTGCCTTAAGAAGGGACCAGTGCGTACGGAATGTTATTACTCTTTTAGGCACTACTGCCTTGGAGCCACTACTTTGCTTCCTGGTTCTGAAAAATTTATTTTCATTTATCAGAAATATACATTATATTGTAACATTTTTCTTACGTAAATAAAAACTACTAAACCTTTCTTTGTAGAGCAATGAGCTTCCATATTGGTATCATTTGAATATATGGAAGCAATTTTGTTATTTCACCTGTATGCAGACATACCTAAATTCAGACTTTGGATTTGCTGTTTTATCATTTTGTGCCTTTAGGCAGGTCATTTAACCTATTTGAATTTTAGTTGCCTGGCATTTGGGAGGTATGCATAATATTTTGCAATGATTGGTAAGTTAACCACAGTGTGGAGGAATTTATGGCATAATCAGAACTTTTTTTTATCTGTCTCTAGATGTTGTTATTCATGAGGATCAATGGGTTGGTGAGACAGTACTACAATCAACATTTACCAGTCAGTTATTAAACCTTGGGAGTTACTCATCTGTTCAGCCAGAAGAATGTAAGACACATTTTGAATGTAATCATTTCTTAGTATTTAAAGAATATAAACATACTAGGAAAGATTAGAGTTAAAATGGTTCTTTTATAAAATGTTTTCTAAACCATCAGTATTGGTTTATTTAGTAAGAATGAAAATAGAATATTTTTAAAATGAACTTGTACATTGTAAATCACATTTACATTAAGAGGTATTGGGAGTCATGTTTCACTTTCTTGTTTTTCTTAGGGAGTCAATATAGTGGTGGTTCTTAACGTTTTAGGGAGTCATAGACCTCTTTGAGAAGCTATGGACCATTTCTCCAGGAAAAACGAACTTACGTAGGCAGACACAAAATTTTGCTTATAGTTCTAAACCATTCCATGTATCTCTGAGGTTCTTCTGTGGAATTTTCAAGCCTCTAATGAGAATCCTTGAGGTAATAAAAAAAGTATTGGCCTTGTAGTCCTACAGCTGTGGTTGAAATCCGTGTTCTGTCTCGCACTGTTAGGAAAAACTACCTTCCTTCTCTGATGTCCATTTTCTCTTCTTTACAATAAGTCATCAAATGAAGAAACTAGCAGAATCTTTTTCTTGAGGAAATTAAAAAAAGAAAACAAAGTAAGGGAAGCAGTATAAACTACTATTAATAGTTATGGTCTCTGGAGTCAAATAGACCAGGAGTTGAGTCTTGACCACCCCCTGCCCCCGCAGAGTCTTTGTCTTTAGGCAAGTTATTGAACCTCATTATACCCCGTCTCCTCAGCTATGAGATGGAAATAAAAATGCATGCATACCTTAAAGAGTTATTGTGAAGATTAAATGAGATAATGTATATAAGGTGTTCAAACTGCATGTAATATAATAACAATGTAGTAAGATTAGTGGGAGAAATAATAAGTTAGCAAAACATATTTGATAAAATATTGAGAGAGCATAATGGAAATATTAGGGAATGTTAGAGCTAGGGAAATATACTGATTACACAGGAAGTTAACTAGAATAACAGGAAAGTTATATGACATATATGGAAGATAGAACATGGAATTCCAACTTTTGAATTCTCAAAGAAAGGCAAAGCAGGAGAGAATAACAACAATTACAACAACAATAACTTTTGTGCTCAGAGAGGGAAGGTTTCACCGTGTCCTAGGGTAGCTCGTCAGCAGAAAATCAACACTGACATATTCTGATAAAATAACCAAAATACAGTTCTTCATCTATCCAATATGTATTTATTAAGTGTCCACATTGTTTCAGGCACTGTGCTTCACTATACACCAGCAGTACAATGGTGGCTTGCCCTCATGGAGCTTACGTTCTTGTGTGAAGGGCAAACCAAAACAAAAGAGAATGAAACAGACATATAAATATTTCCAGGTGTTAGTGAGTGCTGTGAAGAAAGCTAACAAAGGCCTGAGATATAGAATGCCATGGTTCTAGTTGGGAAGGGTTGGTCACGGAGTGGAATCAGAGAGTTAGGAAGTTGTTACGATAGCTGAGGTTGAGAGATGATGGGAGGCCTATGGAGATAAAGAGTTAAGATATATTTGTAAATAGAGTTGACAGGATTTTCTGATGGTGTGCATTTAGGGATGAGGGAAGAGGATCAGTCTCCTGCTACTGGATTTCTGGTTTAGATAACTAGGTAGCCTTTTTTGCAAAAAACTGGCAGGGAACAGGTTTATGAGGGAAAACAAAGTGCTATGTTTTAGGCATATTAAGTTTTAGATATTTTTGAGGTATCCAAGTGGAGATGTAGTAATTAGAAACAAAGTCCAGGACTCAGGGGACAGGGTTAAAATTAAGATACAAATTTTAGAGTTATTAACATATAGATAATACTTGTTTATTTTATTATTTTAAAAGCTTTTAATTTTGAAATATTATCTATGAAATTATAAACTCACAGGGAATTGCAAAAATTCTACATAAAGTCCCATGAACTCTTCACCTAACTTCCCCCAGTGGTGACACCTTGTATAACTTTAGTGTAATATCAATACCAGGAAATCAACATTGGTACAATACTATTACTAGTATTATACTAGGATACTTTCTCCTTCAGTATCAATACAGCATTATAACTACAATATAATTAATACTATAATATAGCAGTAAAATAGATATACTTAGTCCTAATGTCAATGTCTTACTTAATGGAGAAACACTAGAGGCATTTTTAATAAAATCAGGAAAAAGATAAGGATGTCCACTATCTCTGCAACTATTCATCTTAAACTAGAGTTATTAGCCAATACAATTAGACAAGAAGAGGCATCTGAAAGGGTAAAGGAAAGTGAAAATTATCTTTATTTACAAATGCTCTGATAATATACCTGACAATACCAGGGAATCAAAGATAAAATAAATTCAAATCATAAAAGAATTCAGTGATGTAATAGGTTGCAAAGTTAATATTAAAAAAATCAATAGACTTTCTATACACAAACAATAAATAGAATGCATAATGATAGGGAAAAACTCATTTATAGTAGTAATAAGATATTTCAAAATAAATTTAACAAGAAATACATAAAACTTATATGAGGAAAAATTTTAAATATTCCAGAAAGAAATAAAGACATAAATAAATGGAAAGATATTAATAGTTTTATCAGACATTAAAACATACTATGTAGATCCTCTATAATTAAAATGGTGAAGTACTGATGCATGAATGGACAAATGACCAGTGGAATAGTATAGGAAGATCAGAATGAGACCAACATACATATGGCAGTTTAATATATGACAAAGGTAGTGTCTGAAATTACTGAGATAAAGGCTAACTTCTGCCTCTTCTTTTTTTCTACTCCTTGTCTTCCTCCCCCTCCCCCTCCCCCTCCTCCTCCTTTTTAGAAATAGGGACTTGCTCTGTTACCCAAGCTGGAGTACAGTGGCACGATCATAGCTCACTACAACCTCAGACTCCTGGGCTCAAGCGATGCTCCCACCTCAGCCTCCTCAGTAGCTGGGATTACAGGTGCATGCCACCACGCCTGACTGGGAAAGTCTTTCTTAATCTTACTCAGAATCGAGAGGCTGTAAAAGGCAAGACTGATAAATTTGACTACAGAAAAATAAAATTTTGCATAACTAAAACAGCATAAACAAAGTCAAAAGACAACTGACAAACTTGGAGAAAATATTTACAACATACACCAAAAAGCTAATATCCCTAATATATGAAGAACTTTTAAAAATTGAGTGGCAAAGGATCTGATTGGAAAATGGGAAAAAGAATATAAAAATGGCCCTCAGATATAACTCATAATTAGAGAAATTCAAATTAAAACTACATGGAGATATCATTTCTTAACAGCAGATTGTCGAAATTAAAAGAATATGGCAATATGTTCTTTGGCGAGGCTGTGGGGAAACAGGCCTTCTTACACATTGGTGATAGGAATGCAAATTGCCACAACCCTTCTAGAGGGATATTCGGTAATGCCTAACAAAATTACATATGTACTTAGCTTTTGACCCAGCAGTCACACTTCTAGGAATCCATCTTGAAGATACACCATCAACAATGAAAATACATATCACAGGGTTATTTATTGCAATATTGTTTGTAAGTGCAAAATATTGGAACAGATCTAAATACTAGTACACAGGAGAATGATTGTCTGAATTATGGTACATTCACATAGTGGAATACTAAGCTGTAAAAAGAGAATGAAAAAGATCTCTATGAACTGATATGAAGTGATTTCCAAGACCCACTGTTACATGAAAATCATAAAGCTCAGGCCAGGTGCGGTGGCTCATGTCTGTAATCCTAGCACATTGGGAGCCCAAGGCAGGAAGATTGCTTGAGGCCAGGAGTTTGAGACCAGCCTGGGCAACATAGCAAGACCCCCGTCTCTACAAAAAATAGAAAAATTAGCCAGGTATGACGGCATACATCTGTAGTTCCAGCTACTTGGGAGGCTGAGGCAGGAGGATCGCTTGAGCCCAGGAGCTTGAGGATGGAGTGACCAATGATGACGCCACTGCATTCTATCTTGGGCTACAGAGTGAGACCCTAACTCAAAACAGCAACAACAAAAATACTCATAGAGCCCAAAAAAGTGTAAATATTAATAGTATGGCATCCTTCCTGTAAGAAAGAATGAAAAGGTAAATTTTATATATGTGAATTATATCTCAATAAAGCTGTTATAATAGATATAATAGATATTGCTCTAATAGTGGGTCTGTGTGGACTACGAAAAGCAACCATAGTACATAAAGGATCATGAACCCCTTCTCTTTACCTAGAAATGTATCCCAACCCTATTTGCTACCTGAAAACTTTTTAGACATTTCCCTAAAACTCAGTTCAAATATTCCTTCACTAAAGCCTTTTCCAGTTTTCCCAGGCAGCTCTTTTTCTGTGTGCTCTTAGAGATGCTTACCTTCATCTCTTACACCCTATGCCTAGGTTTGTTGTCCACCTCTAGGTCCCTAACTCCTTCAGTGCCAGGATTATGACATGATTTGTCTTTGTATCTGTAGCACCTAGTATAATGCCTGGTACATAGTGGCTGATCCGCTGAAGAGTGGGTGAATAATGAGTGTAGCATGAGCATGTTAATGGCAGAAGGAAAGAAGAATCATAAATCAGCTTATGGACTCTACTTTCTAAAAAATACTTAAGTTTATTGCCAGGATCTTTTTTTGGTCCACAATCAATCATGTATTCAAACATACCTCCTTTACCTTGAGAAAAATTAAAATATAATCAGCAAAACTCACCAACCTGTACATTTAAAATGTGTGCATTTTATTGTATGTCAGGTATACCTTAATAAAAAATGAGAAAAAAATTGAGACAGTCGACAGAAAAACATTTAAAAGACATAATGACTGAAGAATTAAATAACTGATGCAATATCAAGGGAAATGTTACAAAGTAGCACGTGCTCAAATGCCAAATGAGTGTTAGGATAAAAAGCTCTCTGCATTCCCGGGAGGAGGAAGCACTGTGAGCCCAGTGGTTGTCATTCTGTGTGATATTTGGTTGGGAAGAAAGGAGGATGACAGCACTGCAGTGGGCAAGCGGTGAGGACACAGGCCTCCCGCTGTGTAGAGTAAGGCGTGCCCAGGGAGAGAGCCAGTGAGGCGGCTCCTGGCCTGTACCAGACTCAAAGTGCTGAAGAAGAGTGTCAAAGGCAGTGTCAGTGTCAAAGAGTGTCAGACTCCAGGGATTGGGGAACCAATTGGCTGTATCAGGGTGGTAGAGTAAAAAAATAACAAATGTTGAGCTTGGTTATTTGGTAGAAAAATGATATTATTAGCAAAATAGAGCAGTAAGAGGGGACAGAGCAAATTTTTTGGAGATGATAAATCTGCTTCCATTGGTTAAAAATACCAGGTTTTATTTTTTGCATCTAAACTGATTAAAGAATAAGGTACATGTTTTGTGGAAAGGAAATCATATTTTACATCTGACCACACTTTACAACAGAAATACAATTCTAAGAAAATAGTATGTTGTCAAGAAAAATATAATGTTGCCATTCTTTGTGTGTGTTTTTCTCCCTTAGATTCCAGTATCGTCAGTGATGTTGCACTTCAGGGCTTACTGGCATATGTGTCTTCAAAACACTCTTATCTCAGAGATCTTCCTCAGAGGCAGCCTCAGAGAATGAACAGTATAGAGTTTGTTGAATTGGAGCAGCTTCAGCCTGACATATTAGTCCATGCACTACTGAAAGTTATTGATATCACTGTACTGACGGGTAAATATTTTGAGTGCCTCCTTAATTTTAAATTGTAAAAAATTAAGATACAAGACCATTTTAGTGTACCATTTGGTTATCACTATGTATTTGTCATCAGATATTAAAGTATGGTATCAATATGTGATAGAGTATACCAACTAAGATGTTCCTTTTCCAGAGGCATTATACAGCTATAGAGGACAGAAGCAAAGGAAAGTTATGTTAACAGTGGAACAGGCCCAAGGTCAACATTATGTGCTTGTGTTATGGGGTCCTGGAGCTGCCTGGTACCCTCAACTTCAAAGGAAAAAAGGTAAATAAACCAAAAAACATTTAATCTATTTATAGTTTGGTAAATGATTAATGCTTATGAGCCTAAGATAAAGAAAATCTTAAGAGATTAGACAGCAAGATTAGACAACATTTGAAATACAAGACATTGTAATTGAATAATCTGAAAATTTCTTGTTATAATTTTATACCTCTGATAGCAATTCAGTTATCTAAAAAGTCTTCTATAATTAATGATGGCAAAATAAAGGCTTAAATTTATTCCCAGGTGTATACTTTACCTTTTCAGGGAAGATCTTATTTCCTTCACATAGTGTTCTTTAAAAATTTAATTCTGGAGAAGGTTCTACAATTTTTTTCAGCCAAAGTACTCTGATGAATAAACTTTTCTCTGGTCATAGGGCAGATGTTAGGGGAGTTACCTTAACTCTTTCAAGTCATAATTACTGTTCAATAAATTCTGTGTTCCAGGTTTTTATTCCAGTTGTTTTAAAAGTGTGGGCTATTAGCTAGCCAGAGAATGTTCATGTTTAAAATATGACCCATGAGGCCGGGCACGGTGGCTCACACCTGGAATCTAGCAGTTTGGGAGGCTGAGGCGGAAGGATTGCTTGAGGTCAGGAGTTCGAGAGCAGCCTGAGCAAGAGTGAGACCCTTTCTCTATTGAAAATAGAAAAAATGAGCCAGGCTACTAACAATAGAAAGGAAAAAAAATTAGCTGGGCATGGTGGTTCATGCCTGTAGTCCCAGCTACTTTGGAGGCTGAGGCAGGAAGATCATTTGAGCTCAGGAGTTTGAGGTTGCTGTGAGGTAGGCTGATGCCACAACACTCTAGCCCAGGCAACAGAGTGAGACTCTGTCTCAAAAAAAAAAAAAAAAATAAGTAAAAGTAAAAAATGACCCATGATTACATTTTCTTTAAAGCATAAATTAGTTATTTATGGTGTATTGAGTTAAGTGAAGTAGATGTTTCATTAAAATAGTATAATATCTGCCCTTTGCTATTGTGAGATCCTTTAGTTGCAGCAATGGAAGGTAGTTTCATTAATGGCTTAGGAGTTATTTTACCCTGCTAAATTAATTTAAAGATTGACTTAGTGTATGATCCATTATTTTTTTACCTGAAAGAGTTAATGTTTCTTTCCAAACTTCTGCCTACCAAAGAGTTATCTGTAGGTAGGATCTATCATATTGTCTCTCTTAATCATTAATAGCCTGTAACTAGGATTTGAGATAAGTCTGATTTTTGACTTTTAAGTTAGGATCAAACAGAGACAGATGTTTGTTCGGTTGAGAAATCTGACAAACGTATCGATGATCACTGACCACCGTATCCTAGCCAGGAACATGAGTCTAGTGCATGCTAGACAAAAATGTAGGTCAAGGGTGTAATGGAGCTGTAGCAAAGCAGATTGCTCCATGCTTAATGCGACTATTATTTTAAAATTAATAGTTATTTGGTTATAGAAGAGAAATTATAGTTGTCTCTAGATAGTCTATGATATTTAGGTTATTATCGAAAACTTATAAATACAGGAATTAACATATAGTTGTTCTTATTCATTTATTCATTCATTCAGTATACCTTTATTCATAACCATTATTTTTAAATTTGAACATCTACTTCAGTACCTCAAGATCATTCTTTTTAAGGGAAAATAACAATTTTGAAGGTGACTTAAGTGATTCTATTTTTCTGATTTTACTTTCCTTTCGAGAGACCAGTCCCATTTCCAAATTCCCAGAAAAGAGAATCTGGTTGCCCATACTAAATTTGATTCCAAAAGCTGTGACCAGGAAGACATTGTCACAAAGTACATATATGAGGGCTTGAGCTTATTTCAGTGGGTGAAAAACAGTTAAGGGAGTCATTTGTGATCTGGGTGGACAAATAAAGGTATTCACTACCAAAAACATGTATATTCACTAGCTTAGAAAGATGTATGTGATATATTATTTAGTTGAAAAAGTAGATTATAAACTTTATGTATAATAGGATCCCATTTTACTAAAAGTATATCTATAAGTATATCTATCCATTTAAAAATGTGGAAATATATACACCTACCAAAATGCTAGCAGTGGTTATTTGTGTATGGTAGTATTATGTGTGGTTTTTGTTTTTTCTTTATACCTTTAGTTTGAATTTTTTTTGTGTGGGGGCATCTGCATTTACTTTTAAACTTTTTATTATTATGAAAGCCTTTAAGCATATACAAAAGTAGAGAGAATACTAAGTATAGTGAACTTATGTACCCTTTAGCCAGCTTATTAAAACATGGCCAATCTTTTTCATCTATTACCTCTCCTTTCTCTTACTGTCTAAATATTTTATAATAAATATATTTTATAATTAGAAACTAAAACTTTTTCCTTTTTTAAAAAAAGAAGAGTTAATGTTTGGAACATCTAGCTAATAATTTGAGAAAAAAGTAAAATTAAATCTATATTTCATGTTTGTGCCAAAGTAAATTCCAAATGCATTGGAGATTCCAATGTAAAAACAATGAAACATCCTTCTTCATCTGTCAGGGTTAAAAATAAAATAAAATAAAAAATAACAATGAAACAATGAATAGTAGAAGAGAATATAGGCAAACTTATTTGGAATCAAAAGATTGGTAGGTTAAATAAAATGCAGCAACAAAAACTACTATACATTAAAACCACCATATACAAAATTAAAAGGTAAGTGACAAACCAGAAAAAAATACTGCATTGTGTCAGGAAATAATACAATAAGCAAAAGACAAATATCTGTAAAGATAGATGAGCAAAGGATATGAATAGGCAAGTCCCCAGAGAAGAATAAAATTGGCCAATAAATATATGAAAAAATTTACTAGTAATTGAAAACACAGAAAATGATAATGATAGATGATTTTTCTCATAAGAAATAGAGAAGATATGGGAAAACAGCTACTCCCACAAACTATTGGAAATGCAAATTGGCAGAACTTTTCTTGATGACAGTTCACAATACATATGAAAAAATTTAGGATACCTTTGTTCCAATAATTATAGCTCTAGGAATTTATTGCTGCTGTGCATAAAGATGTAGCTAAAAATGTGTTTATCATGGCATTGTTTATAATAGTGAAAAAAATAAAAACAAAGTTTCCCAAAATAAAGATTGCTATGATAATTTTTAAGATTTTGGTATACCTGTGCACTGGCATATTATACAGTATTTAAAAGTAATGTAGAATAATAATGACATATAAAAGTAAATTTGGACATATTAAGTAAAAATCAAATCAATCCAAAACGGCTGGTTGTCCATTAAAATGTTAACTATCAATGGGTGCGGTGGCTCAGGCCTATAATCCTAACACTCTGGGAGGCTGAGGTAGGAGGATCACTTGAAGTCAAGAGTTCAAGACCAGCCTGGGCAAGAGTGAGACGCTGGCTCTACTAAAAAATAGAAAAAATTAGCAGGACGTGGTGGCACATGCCTATAGTCCCAACTATTTGGGAGTCTGAGGCAGGAGGATCGCTTGATCCCAGGAGTTTGAGGCTGCTGTGAACTATGATGACAACACTGCATTCTACCCAGGTGATGGAGAGAGACTCTGTCTCAAAAAAAAAAAAAAATTAACTGTGTTTATTTTAGGGTGTTGAGATTCTGGCTGCAGTTTATTTATTTGCTTATCTTCTCTGTGATTTCTAAGCATGAGTTTTGTAATAAGAAAGCTGTTTTAAAAATAATGATTGCTTTTAAGCAGCAACGTGGAATACATATGCTTTAGTTCTTTCTAATGATGCTCTCTCTGTACAGATTGACTTACTCCTTTGATGATTCTCCAACAACAAAAAATGTCTAAGGAAAGAAACTAAGGAAGTGGGTGGGTGGAGTGAATTAGATTTATGGCCTGAAATAAGTGAGAAACTAAAAAGACAGCTGTTGTTATCAGAAAAGTTAGTGCTAAGAAACTTCCTTTTGTTTTATTATAGTTTTAAAGCTGAATTTACGAATATAGAATATGATTATTTGGCAAGGTCTGTGTTACTGTGATTTTAAGAATTAGAATTATTACTGAGAGAATTAAAAATAGGTGCTACTATGTCTAAATGCTTTTGTTGTTCTAGAAAAGTTAGCTAAATAAGATAAATAAGGTGTTAAAATATGAGTAAAATATTGGTTATGGTAGATCTGTGTTCATTTCAATGTCCTTTTTTGAAAAAAAAATCTTTGCCTGTAAATGTCAAAATGAGAATTTGTTACTCTGTATAGCAGTTGATTATGACAAATTTGACTACTTTAGGAGGCCAAGAAATCTTTAGAAAAGATTTTGTTAAAATTATCTCTAGCATCTTTATCCTATTGCCATAATGCAACATTGATATTTTGTTTCTTTATACTCAAATTCTTTAGCGATAAAAGTTATATTTAACTGATTTAATCAGATCAATCTATTTAATATGATTCTGAGCCTGGACTTTTTCCTTATTGGTAACTTTTTGTTTTTATTTATTTTTGTTTAAGATTATATTTGGGAATTTAAATATCTTTTTGTTCAGCGCAATTGCATACTAGAAAACCTGGAATTGCATACAACACCTTGGTCATCCTGTGAGTGCTTGTTTGATGATGATATAAGGGCAATTACATTTAAAGCAAAATTTCAAAAAAGTGCACCCTCCTTTGTGAAGATGTCAAACTTAGCAACCCACTTTGAGGATAAGTGTTCAGGTAAGATCTTTATATATATAAAGTACTGCTAGTTTCAGTGTAAGCAAAGAGGCTACCATTTGTGGTGAAAATGTATAATTCAATATAAAAAGGAAATATAGATCTTTGCAAATAGCTGAACCAGATATTGGCACCTTCTTAGCTTTTTGCCTCCAATCCTTTGAGGTTAATTTATAATTATTAGAGATCACTTAAAATATTTGTTGTGTATAGTTACCATCAGCTTATCATTTGATAAGCCAGAAATAGAAAATTGACCTGATGACCTTAACCAGAGTCACTGTTGAGGTGAACATCTTAAGAAGTCACTCAGCTGTCACCTAGACATGGTTAAGATTTAAGATTGATATAGAGTCTGTGAAATTTACTTACTGCTTTGTAAAATGTAATAACTTACATCCTGAACTCAAATATGTA
Source organism: Varecia variegata (assembly GCA_028533085.1). NCBI lineage: Eukaryota > Metazoa > Chordata > Mammalia > Primates > Lemuridae > Varecia > Varecia variegata. Next base: position 4,485,366 of record CM052446.1, on the reverse strand, counting down.
TGTGTGTATGTGTGTGTATAAAATTCCTCCTCAAAAGCATATACTACATAGAATACCTTTGATTATGAATTTTATAGACATACACACTTTCCATTAATTAAATATAATTAAGGTGATTTGTTTTCAGTGAAGTAGCAAAAGGAATACATTCTAGGTTCAAAATGCTATAGACTCGGAATGAAGAGATTTCAGTAGTGAAAGTAAGTAAATCAGTCTCTACAATTCGAGTGGGAAATATGTTTCACTAGATTGTGTTAGCTTCCTAACTACAGAGATAGTGTTAAAAAGATGCTAACTTCTAGTTGAAGATATAACAAATTTAACAGCATTTGAAGCTATATTTAGGATTGCTAAATGCCAGTAGTTAATAAATGACAGTGATTATCAGTTTTGGAAACTAACAGAAAGTTTTCCACTGGCCACAATGGTAAATGCATTTTTGAGGGGAAATAAGGGTTGAAGAAAGTGGAATGTATCTATAGATTTATTTTGTTACATAATTTGAATTTTTTAATGAAAAAATAATTGGTCAAAAAATTTCTGAGCACTTGAATAAGTTTAACATTTTTGGTACTTTTATAGGTTATTGAGAATAACTCAAACTGTGGATCTTGATACTGAATTAACTTTATTATTCCATTTGCACGAATAATTTTCTGATTATATATGGTTTTAGATTTTATGAAATGCTACATGTAGTTTAAATGAAATAAGGTTACTTTTGTAATTCTTTTAATAAAAAGAATCTAGTCCAAAATGAATTAAATTGAAACTCCTAAGATATCAATTGCTAAGATTCTCAAGTTTGTTTCGGAAGCCGTTTGGCTAACATGCTATGCTCCTGTTTGATATTTCCACCAAAATTTAAAAGTTGTGGTTCAGAGTGTTACATTAAAAAAAAATTTTAACAAGGTTTTTGGGGTGTAATTTTCATACGATAAGCTGCACTTATTTGAAGTGAGTTTTGAAATGAAACCCATGAAACCATCACCACAGTAAAAATAGCATCCCTTCTGCCCTTTGTCATCATCTCCTTCCACGTGTCCCTGCCCCTTGACCCTTCTAGATAGCCACTAATCTACTTTCTATCACTAGATACTAGTTTGAATTTTCTATGATTTTATACAAATGGAATCATATAGTATGTACACTGTTTTGTCTGGCATCTTTTCACTTAGCAAATTCTTTTGAGATGTATCTGTGCTGTTATGCATATCAATATTTCATTTCTTTTTATTTTATGGATATACCATAATTTATCTCCTCATATGTTGATGGACTTTGTGTTGTTTCCAGTTTTGGCTATAACAAATAAAGCTTCTATAAACATACATGTACAAAGCTTTCTATGGGCATAGTCTTTCTTTTCTCTTGAGTAAATACCTCAGAGTGGAATAAATAGTTGCATTATGTAGTAGGTGGATGTTTAACTTTTTAAGAAACTGCCAAACTGATTTCCAAAGTGGTTGTGCCATTTTATATTCCCACCAGCAGTGTTTCTCCACATCCTCATCAACACATAGCATGGACATTCTTTTTAATTTTAGCCATTCTAATAGGTATGTAGTGAGAGCTCATTTTGGTTTTAATTTGCATTTCCCTACTGGCTAATGATGTTGAGTATCTTTTCATATACTTAATTGCCATCTATGTGTCATCTTTGGTGAAGTGTCAGTTGAAATCTTTTGCCAATTAAAAAAAATTGAGTTGATTGTGTTCGTTCTTTCTTCCTTTCTTTCTTTTTTCTTTAGAGACAGGGTCTTGCTCTCTTGCCCAGGTTGGAGTGTAATCATAGCTCACTGCAACCTCAAACTCCTGGATTCCAGTGATCCTCCTGCCTCAGCCTCCTGAGTAGCTGGGACTATAGGCATTTGCCACCACACCTGGCTAATTTTAAATTTTTTATAGAGACAAGGTCTCGCTATGTTTCCCAGACTGGTTTCAAACTCCTGGCCTCAGGATATCCTCCTGCCTTGGCCTCCCAAAGTGCCGGGGTTACAGGTGTGAGCCACTGCAGCTGGCCAATTATTTTGTTATTAAATTTTGAGAGTTCTTTATATATCCTGAGTATAAATTCTTTATCAGACATCTGCTTTGCAAATATGTTCTTCTAATCTATTGCTTATCTTTTCATTTTTTAAATTGGGTCTTCTGAAGAGCACAAGTTTATTGAAGACCAGTTTATCTATTTGTTCTTATATGAATTGTACTTTTGGTGTTATATCTAAAAAATATTTGCATGACTCAAGGTCAGAAAGATTATTCTCCTGTGTTTTCTTTAGGAGTTCCAGAGTTTTAGGTTTTATATGTAGATCTATGAACCAGTTTGAGTTAATTATTTTTGTGTATGGTGTGAGATAATGGCTTGGAAGCATGAGCGTTCTCTCTCTCTTTCTTTCTCTTTAGATGAATGTTCAGTTGTGCAAGCATCATTTGGTGAGAAATATTATTATTTTTCCAGTAGATTGCCTTTACACTTTTGTAAAATATCAGTTGTCCACAAATGTGAGCTATTTTTGGACTTTCTTTTCTGTTCTATTAATCTGTTTGTCTTGACACCGATACTACCTTGTTTTGATTACTGTAGCTTTGCAATAAGTCTTGAAGTCAGGTACTGTTGGCCTTCTAACTTTGTTCTTTTTTTTTTTTTTTTTGAGACAGAGTCTCACTCTGTTGCCCAGGCTAAAGTGCCGTGGCATCAGCCTAGCTCACAGCAACCTCAAACTCCTGGGCTCGAGCAATCCTACTGCCTCAGCCTCCCGAGCAGCTGGGACTACAGCCATGTGCCACCATGCCCGGCTAATTTTTTCTATATATATTTTAGTTGTCCATATAATTTCTTTCTATTTTTAGTAGAGACGGGGTCTCGCTCTTGCTCAGGCTGGTCTCGAACTCCTGAGCTCAAACGATCCACCTGCCTCGGCCTCCCAGAGTGCTAGGATTACAGGCGTGAGCCACCACACCCGGACCCAACTTTGTTCTTTTTCACAGTTATTTTGGCCCTTTGCATTTCCATATGATTTATAGAACCAGTTTGTCAATTTCTGTATATTGATCTTCTATTTTGTAAACTTGCTGAACTCACTATAAAATGGTAACTTCTGTATATTTGGATTTTCTATATAGATGATCACGTTTTCTGTGAGTAAAGACAGTTTTACTTCTTCCCTTCCAGTCTGGATGCGTTTTATTTATTTTTCTTGCCTCACTGCTGTTGGTAGCTCCTCCAGTATAATATTGAAAAGAAGTGAGAGTAGACATTTTTATCTTGTTTCTGATCTTAGGGAGAAAACATTCATTCTTTCATTATTAAATATGATGTTAGCTATAGTTTTTCATAGACTCCTTTTATCAGATTGGTAAAGCTCTCTTGTAGTCCTGGTTTGTTGAAAATTTTTATCAGAAATGGGTTTTAGAATTTGTCAAATGCTTTCTATCCATCTATTGTGATGATCATGCAATTTAAAAAAATCTTTTAATATAGTTATTATAATTACTTTGATTGGTTTTTGAATGTTAAACCAATTTTGCATTCATGGAATAAACCCAACTTGGTCATGAGATATATAAATGTGTATGTGTGTATATATCCTTTTTATATATTTTTGGATTCAATTTGCTAACATTTGTTAAGAATTTTTTTTTGACTATGTTCATGAGGGAAATTTGTAATTTTCTGTTCTTGTAATGTGTTTTTCTGGTTTTGGTATTAGAGTAATGCTTGTAGAATGAGTTGGGATATAGTTCCTCCTCTTCAATTTTCTGGAAGAGTTTGTTTAGAATTAGAATGATTTTTTTTCTTTAAATTTTTAGTAGAATTGCTCAGTGAAGCCATTTGGGCCTGAAGTTTTTTTTTATTGGAAGGTTTGAACTACAAATTCAATATCTTTAATAGATGTGATATTCAGCTTATCTACTTCTTCTTGAGTGAGCTTTGATATTTGAAGAAATTTCTTCATTTCATCCAAATTATTGGCATAATGACAACAAAAATTTATTGGCATGAAGTTATAATATTCTCTCATCAGTTTTAACATCTGTGGACTCTGTGGTGATACTGGTATTACATGATATTGGTAATTTGTGTCTTCTATTTCTGATCGATTTGACTAGAGGTTTATCAAATTTATTGATCTTCCGAAATAACCACCTTTTGGTTTCACTAATTTATCTTTATTTTTCTGTTTTCTTTTTTTGGTTTCTTGTCTGATCTTTATTATTTACTTTGTTTTACTTGGCATTTACTTTTTTTCATTTCTTAAGGTAGAAATTGAAGTTATTGATATGAGACTTTTCTTTCTTCTAGTATAGGTATTTAGTGCCATAAATTTCCCTCCAAGTGAAGCTTCTGAGTTCTCTGTCCAGTGCCCTGTGCATTATGAGATTGTCTACTCCAGCTGGTGGGAAAGGCACTATTTCCAGCTCTGTAAAAGCTCAAAGGGTTGTTCCCAGTAATCCTTTTGGGACATTCTTTCCTTGGCCTGTGGTCACGTGTGGTCAGTACTCAGCTGAATTCTCCAAGGGGGTTGTCTGCACTGCAGTTCTCCAGAGTTGTCTCTCTTTGCAGCTCTCACCTGCCTAGTACTCTGCCCTGAGAACTCTAACCACCTTAGCCTTCCAGTCTCAAAGCTTCATCTCTCTCAATTCAGGGAAACCACCAGGCTCTGCCTGGGGTCCCCTTCCCTGTGCCACAGCCAGCAAACTCTCATCTGTAAACTGAGGCAGTCACAGGGCTCATATCTTTTGTTTCTCACCTGTTAGGGATCACTATTTTTTTGTTGCTTGTTTTTCAATGTCTTGAGAATTGTTGTTTTGTACATTTTGTTTGGTTTTTTAGTTATTTTCATGGTCTCTGAACTGTTTTCACTCACAACACTTCTGACACAAAATGTGTGGGGTTCTTTCCCATACCAACAGCCAGTTCTCCAACTCTGCAGACACCAGCTGGGTGTCCTAAAATTCAGTTTAATTCAATTCTTATATTACCTACCTGAGTTAGGGTCAGACTCCTCAGGCTTAAGGATTCAGTCCCACAATACTGCCTTCACTTCAGATACCAGTCACAAATATTGGGTGCCTAGAGTATCCACACCGTTGTCTGACTCGGCTATAACTCCCTCCTTTCAGGTTCAATAATTTGCTGGAATGGCTCACAGAACTCAAGAACACTCTCATATTTACAACTCAGGAACAGCTAAATGGAAGAGAGATGTAGAGCAGGGTATGGAGGAAGGGCTGCAGAGCTTTCATGCCTTCTCTGGGCACACCACCCTCCCAGCACTTTGATATGTTCACCAGCCTGGATGCTCTCTGAACTCTGTTGTTTAGGGTTTTTATCAAGGCCACATTACATAGGCATGATTAATTAAATAATCGGCTATTGGTGATTGACTCAATCTCTAGCCTGTCTCCCCGTGCAGGTTGGGGTAGAGCTGAAAGTTCCAACCCTCTAATCATGCGTTTGTCTTTCTGGCCCCCACCCCAAGCTATCTGTGGGCCCCGACACACCAGTCATCCCATTAACATAAAAAAGATACTCTTATCATTCCAGAGATTCCAAGAGTTTTAGGAACTGTGTGCCAGGAACCAGGGACAAAAACCAAATACTTATTTTTTATTCTATCACAAGATGGGAGCATGAATCTAGTCTCTTACTCCCTTGATCAAATACCAGATTAAAATTTTACTAATTGTGTTAATTCACATATGTATGTATATATATTTTTCAAGATAAGAATATAGGTTAGCATTGTTACATCATAAAATTAAGCTAAGGAGAATGCAAGTAGAAAATAAAAACACCTCTCCAAAAACCCAACTTTTAATTAAATACAGAGATTTTATTCTCAGAACTCCATATATCTAGTTTTACTTTGAAACATTTATTAATACTAACAGTTAATTTAAATTAGCAATATTTCTGGGAGATAAGTACAGATGGTAGAAAATTTATAAGCTTTTATACTGTAAAATTTTTATGCCACTTTAACAAATGGAGTTGCTTATGACCACAAAAGACTAGATTTATACCAACTAGTGAAATCTTGAGTAATGTTGTGGCATCATATAGGTTCCTAAACCGGTTTCATATTTACGTGCCCCCCCAGCCCCCTGCCTCTCAAAGTAAAGCTGGTCACCAGCAGAAGAAATGCCATGAGCATTAGAGGGGCTATGTCACTTCACACAGATGTTTAGTTTGGTGCATTGGAGAACTTTTGTCTACTGCTTATACAAAGCTGTTACCTGCTGGGATTGAAGTCCTAGAATTAAATTTACAAATAAAGATAACATAATGGACAATGACAAAATAGGTGGTCATAGTGTTGATGGTTAATGGTTTCAAGGATATAACCCTACCAGCTTAGGAATGAGGCTGGGAATTGGGAGCGTTGTGGGAACTCCTGAAGTTGTATTACTCATTGGGAAACCATGCCGAGACTTTGTGCTGTTACAGTCAGTCCTTAATAGGCTGTGTGCAGAGAGGCCCTTTTAACCTTTTTCATTCTCTTTATGTTCAGTTGTGAGGGCTGAATTCATAATTTCTATCATTGTTTATGTGTTTTTAAGATAAAAATGAAAAGAGAACATGGAAATATTAATACAAGCAATTTTTTTCTAACGTATTTCCTAGTTAAATAAAAGGAAGGAGAAAGGGAGATGAACATGGAAGAATTTTCTTGGAGGGTCTGCTTGCTTAGCAAAAGCAGAGGGGGATGAGGCTACGACTGACTCCTTGTAAGGAAAGGAAGATGCTCACTCGGTATCTCACCCTACCATCAGCAGAATTTCAGTGCTTAGCAGGCTGTAAGCTCCTTGAAAGCAAAGTCTACATTCAGAATGACTTTTTAATTCTTTTAAGGAGCTGTATAAATTTACAAAATGATACGATTATGTTAATATTCTTCTAAAATTCTTGATTTTTTTTTTCTGAGACTGGGTCTCACTATGTTGCCCAGACTGGCCTCGAACTCCAAGACTGAAGCAATCCTCTTGCCTTGGCCTCCTGAGTAGTGAGGATTATAGGAGCATGCCACCGTATCTGGCTTGAATTCTTTTATTAAACAGTTTTTTAGTGATTTAACATGTCTGGAAAGGCGTGATGTGGAATCTGCTGTAATTTGTTAGCTATGCCATCACTACCCACTCCTGCTAACTAGTGTAGAGATATATGACATGATTGGAAAAGATGATGGAACCATCTTTGGACACTGAAAGATGAAAGCAAATGGAAGGACTTAAGAACAGGAGAGTCACCATTACTTGGACTCTGAAAGATAACCAGAAAAAAGAGGAGACCAGAGTGACGCTCTTGACCTGGAGTGTTCTAACTTCTAAAAGGATAAAAATGAACAAATTGGAAGGCTTAAAGAAGGCTTTAAACTGAAGATGGAGAGGAAGGGAGAATAGTGCTCAGATTAATCTCATAGACCTCAGTAGTACACAGTAAGACAAAGATAAATTAGGAAAAAAGAATGTCTGGCAGATAGTAAATATTTAGTATTTGTTTACCAGGTGAATGAATGAGCCATTAGTAGTGAATGGGTATGTTTGAGGTTTCTGGTGATTCATCTGAGAAACATTTAATAAATGAGGACTTTCGGCCGGGTGCGGTGGCTCATGCCTGTAATCCTAGCACTCTGGGAGGTCGAAGTGGGAGGATCGCTTGAGGTCAGGAGTCTGAGACCAGCCTGAGTGAGCAAAAGCGAGACCCGTCTCTACCAAAAATAGAAAAATAAGCCAAGTGTGGTGGTGCACACCTGTAGTCCCGGCTACTTGGGAGGCTGAGGCAGGAGGATCACCTGAGCCCAGGAGTTTGAGGTTGCTGTGAGCTATGATCACACCACTGCACTCTAGCCTGGGGGACAGAGTGAGACTCTGTCTCAAAAAAAAAAAAAAAAAAAAAAGACTTTGAGTCCCCATGTGGCCGTGTAACCCACGCCCAGAGTATGGATGATGATGGGCAAGAAGTCGGAGACAAGAAGCTTAAAAAGAGGATAAGTGATTGGTATATTCAACAAAGTGGAGAGTAGAAGAAAAACTCCCCTCTTATTTGGCTTTTGACAATTAAAAAGACAGAAGACAGGGCAGGGAGAGAGGGCATGTTAGCTAGTTTCAAGTATTTGACGGGATTTGTTTTAAAAGAGGTATTAAATTTATTTTGCATGATTCCAGAGAATGGGGAAGAAAAAAAACATCCACCTGTTTAATCAGATTAGCCAAGTAAGTCCTGAGTGAGTTGCAGGCAGATGCCCCCTTAGATTCTACAGTAAATATTGAAGATACAAGTGAGTGAGATTGCCTAGGGAAAGAGTGAAGGAGAGAAGACTTGGTGTATCCTTTGTCATCAGTGACTCTAAATCAACTATATAATTAACCGTATTTGTAAAGTTATAATTTTGGTTCAATAATTTATAATATTTCTGTTTGTCTTTTATAGCAGTGGTTCTAATTAAAGCCCGGATTTTAGAGCTGGCATTTCCTATTCCAGCAGCTCAGAAGATAGCTCTAAATGCTCACAGTTCTCTGAAGAGTATTTTCTCTTCCCTTCCCCACATCACATACACTGGCTGTGCAAAATGTGCATTGGAACTAGAAACGGATGAGAACAGGATCTACAAACAATGCTTCAGCTGCTTGCCGTTTACTATGAAGAGAATATACTATAGGTAAGGCAACTAAGCAAGCCAATTTGATGGAAAACATTTATTGTTATAGAACTGGAAATGACTAAGAAATTAGATCTATCAACTCTTACTTTCTAACAGGAACTAACTAGAGCTAATCCAAGAGAATAAAATTTCCCCCCAAGTGACACATAGCTATTTATGAAAGCAAAAATTGCCCAACAATCAGAACAGGAACTTTTAAAAGCACTAATTGGGAGATTTTATTGTCTTCAGACAGCTGTACTGAAGGAAATTTTTGCTTCATTTACACTTTAACCAAGATCTAAATGGCTCATAAATAACTCATTTCCCCACAATATCATGTAATTAGAATTTAAAGGTTAAAAGTATATGTATGATCTTTCCTCTGAGTTGTTGTAGAAGCTAGTAAGATGTTTATCCTTTCTATACCTGTCTTCCCACCTTTACCTTAGAAATTAAAGATAGCAAATAAATGTTCTATGGTAAAATTGCTGAGCTGCTCACTGAAAAGCACATTGTTTTCCAAATAATATTAATAAATGTTCAGTGTCATGGATAATCTTTTTATTTGTGCCTTATAAATTATATGCCTTTACAAAATAGCACTAAGTGTTTTATGCTCTTTCTGATTATTTCTAAATACTGCAGTATCTAAAAACCAAATGCAGATCTGTTCGGCATGTTATCATGCTATACTTCAAGAAAATTTACATAAACTATATCTCCCTTTACAGATATTTATGTTTGTTAATAAATAAGTGAATCAACTTTCCTATTACTTTGAAAGTTGTTTTTGTGAAAAAGATTAAATTAAATGCATGGTATATAACAAATAATTAAAATTGATTTATCAATAGTGAAGACCCCTCAAAAGTATGTATAGGTGACATTTTATATCATTCCAAATGTTTCATTCAATATAATTATTTATTAGACAAAAATGTTGCTTAGTAATATCCCTTATGGAGAGGAGGGCCTTTGAGTCTTCAGTCTAAAAAATGGCTGTTCAAGGGAAGGACTTCACGGTTCAGTCTCACCTGATCATGGTATAGCTAGTGTGAGGTACATGACATCTAGTTCTAAACTATACCACAGTAAAGATGTAATGATAGTTTGTTGAATAGACTTGCTAGAATGTTGAATAGACTTGTTAAGGCAAGAGTTGTTTTTGTTTATTTATTTAAAAGCCTTTAAGTTGTTTTTAGGTTTAGAGTCTTGATTATTTTGTTTTCTTGAGAAGAAAATATTGAAATTAAATAACAGACTCCCTTCAAATTATCAAGTATGTTATTTCTAAATCATCTCCATAAATCAGTCAGCAAACTGAGTAAGAGAAAGCTCTCATTGCTTATTTTTACAATCAAATATTTATTAGATATCCACATATGCTTACCTGATATTTAGTACTGTGGATGTTATACTGATTGATGTAAGTATACTTCTTGTACTCACAAAGCTTGTAAGTCCATTTAAGAAACACTTAAGGAACTCTTGTATGGCATAACAGCCCCAAACTGTGAGTGGATTGATCACATTTTACATTTGTTGTTTGTAGCTGGTTTTCCAATGGAAACAACATTAGATATTGTATTGAAGTCTCATACCAGGTTACAAATGTTTATTAAATGAATATTTAATAAACATGTATTAATAAATAGCATAGTTACTGTTCTTAAAGCTATTATAGAACTTGAACACCATCTTTAACAATGTTTCTAAGGATATGTATTCAGAATTACATTTTTGGAACACAAGAAATACATTGTTTTTTTTTTTTCTGTATTAGAAGAAGCAAAGAAACCAATAGGTCAAACCACTTGTTAAAGCTGCAATCCACAATTGCT
>CM052446.1:4405514-4474374 GCA_028533085.1 Varecia variegata | reverse complement strand
GCTCTGCTTCCCAGACAGTGGCAGTGGGCACCAGGTCCGGGGCAGTGCGGGAGAGCTGGCTGGGATAACTCACCCAGGACCCTAAACTTGTCTAGAAGGTGCAAGGAAATGCAGGGCATGCCATGGCCCACAGCACTAGGTCCCTTGGCTGGTGGCAGGCACTGTGCTGCCTCCCGACCTCTCTGGACAGCGGCCCCAGGAGGGGATGGGTAGCAGAGGCCATCGCTTAACCTCTTTCTAGGGTACCATACTGAGTCCAACTGGACTCAAGCTGGGCATGAATCCCAGCCCTGCTGCCCGAAAGCTGCATGTCCTTGGACAAGTGTCTCAGCCTCTTTGAGCACTAGCTTCCTTAACCCGGGCACAGAGCTCGTGCAGCTCCTCCCGAGGCCAGGGCAGGAGGCATTCGTTCTGCCTGAACATGCAGCAGCCCCTCCCTTGCCCATCACCCCAACAGCCTGGGGTCGGGGGAGCAGCCTTACTGTCCCCTTCCAGGTTCTGCATCACTGTCAGGCTGAGGCTGGCGGTGTCCAGCTCAGTGGCATCAGTCTTGAAGCTGAAGGTCTCGTTGTACACGGGGTTGATGGAGCCCAGCACAGGCGACGTCTTCTTGCACTTGACGAACTTGTTGTGGTTCATGAGAGACACTCTGACAAACACACCTAGGGGCGGCGCACACGAGTGGGCTGAGGAGGCGGGCAGGAGCCCAGCCCACCCAGGCGGTCCAGCTAGGAGGGCACGTGCCCAACCCCAGTGCTGGGTCACTCACACAGCCGCTGGGTCTCAGCGGCAGGAAGCGGGTGGATGGGCGTGCTGCCTCACACCCCGGGAGCACTCCGCTCCCTCCCTGCTCCTTCCTGTCTCAGGAACACACCCACAGCTCAGGCTGGCCCTGTTTACTGGAGCCTGGCACCACATGCCCATGGGGACCACATGCGCACGGGGTTCTCAGGCCTGCTGGGGCCCCTTGTTCAGAGGGCTAAGATTTTGGGGGTGGGGGCAGAGGGCTTTGGATCCTCAGTGGAGGATCTGAATCCCAGCTGGCTTACAGTGATAGTGACCCAGATGCAAAGACCAGCGGGTGGCCAATGACCACCACCTCGCTAGGGTGACCCGTGTAGGGTGAGCCAGGGCCCCCTCCCTCAGCTCTGGTGTTCTGGGAGGCTGGGGACAGGTGTACCGCCTGCCCAGTGTCAGTGCCCTAGTGAGTGGGCAGCCCTCCCCTGGGGGCAGGGGGTGCGGGTGGTGCCCTGGAGGAACAGGACCCCTCAGCAGCTGGAAAGGTGGAGGTGGAGGTGGGCAGGGCAGTTCGAGGAGCTAAGACGCTGCCTTGGGGAACGGGAGGGCCAGGACTTGGTCTTGGGGTCAGGTTAAACCCCTTGGAGCAGGCCGAGGAGATGCAGCCTTGGGTTCAACATAGCAAGGGGCTTCTGGCACCAGAACTGTCCACAGAGGGAGGGCACGTCTCATGAGGCAAGGAGCCCTCCGTGATGGGGTATATGCAAGCAGAAATGGGATGGTCAGGGGTGAGGGTCGGACTCTAGCCCCAGGCCCCAAGCCCAGCGGGCAGGACCTTCCCGAGGAGCAAAAGGGAAGAACTCACTGACAATGCCCCTGTCCTCCTGAAGCCGGAGGCCCTTGGCACGCAGCACGACCACTGTCAGGCGGCTCAGGTAGTCGTTGTAGCCGAGGCAGAACTGGAGGTCGCCAAACTCCGAGGGAGGCTGGGGAGGCCGAGATGGAAGGAAGCGTCCTAGCCCTGTCACTCTGACAGGTGCCCGGGGGCCACAGAAGCCCGATGGTGCCTCCCTCCTTCCTCCCAGCAGTGCACAGGACACAGCCACAGGGTCTCCTTTGAGCCCCACCGCCATTTACTAGATGGGGAAACTGAGGTCTGGAGAGCTGCGGGACTTGCGCAGTGGTGTGGACCAGACCTAAGGATCGGTACCCAGGTCTGCAGGACTCCAAAGCCTATTCTGAGCCACCTGTCCTTCCTGGGGCATGGGGGAACATTTCCCTGGGCTGGTCCGTTTGTGGTGTCACTTTCACAGCTGTCTGACCTGGATGGGCATCCAAACATGGATTTTTCAGGTCACTCCAGTGTGAAAGGAACTCGGGTGGCCCCTCCCTGCCCAGGGGCGGGGCATCCCCCTCAGCCAGCAGCATGGGGCCTGGCCACTCTTGTAGGGTGGTGTGCAGTATGTGAGGGCTGACGCCTGCAGGCAGGTGCTGGGCCCTGTGCACACCTGCTGGCTGCCATGGCAGTGCTGACGCTCTGGTGACCTCGACCTTACCTCCAGGCTCTCGGCCTCCAGGTCTCTCCAGATGATGCGCCGGCAGTCACCTGCCAGGGTCTCGTGCTTCAGGGGGAACAGCACCTGGCCCAGGAGCTGGTGTTTCCTCTGCCTGTCCACATGGTACACTGAAAACCTCAGTACCCTCTGGGTGACAGTCTTGCTGGACACCTGGGGGAGATGTAGGGGTGGGGCATGAGAGGGTGTGACTCATTGTCCTGAACACAAGCACTTCAGGGGAGGGGTGTCTCAACCAGGGACCTACACTCCCCCAAACCCAGGCATTTTCAGGGGATCCTTCTCAGCAGCGAGGCCAAGTGGCCCCAGGAAATGGGAGTGTGTGCCAGGGCCTTGCGACCCAGAGTGATCCGAGGAGCTACAGTGGCCACCACCACCTGGGGCCTTGTTAGAGATGCGGGGCCCATGAATGGGCACCTGCCATTTAGCAGGAGCTTCAGGTGTGACATGCCTGCACAGGAAGTGTGAGGGCCCGTGCTGCAGCACGGGTCTGGGGCCTGGGACACTGGCCTGCCCCTGCTCTCTGCATCGGGCAGCTTGGCCCAATGCTGGCTGCAGCTTGGCCCAGCTTGGCCCCTGAGACTTGGCCTCCTCACCTTCAAGATAGGGATAACACCCTGGTCACAGCGCCTGACCCATTAATACTGATTTCAGTGCTGACTTTCTCCTCTTCCCTTTTCTCCTTCTTCCCTTTCCCTGTTACAGCATGGAGGGGCCCGATCTAGTTGGGGCAGGATGGGATGGAGAAGTGGTGAGTCCAGAAAAATAAGCAGGCAAGCATGACACGTGGCCATGCAGGCCAGCAAGGCGGCAGCCTTGGATCTTGTCCTGAGAAGAGTGGATTCACCTGTTAATTCTCACAGCCTTGGACCCAACAGGGTGGCCCAGGACCAGGCCCCACAGCCCCGCTCTTCCCAGCTCTCCGCCTGGGAGGAAAGCGCAAATCGTGGTGCTGGCCTGGGCGGTCACACTCTTCCTGGAAGCTGGCCTCTCCTTACCTGTTCAGCCAGCCTGGGAAAATGCTTGTCCAAGGCCTCTCGGCAGATCTTGATTGCCGGCTTCCCCCAAGGAGCCCCGGTCACCTGCTGAGGCTCCCAGGCCCCTGCACAACTGGCTCAGTGCCCTGACAGCCTGGCTACCTCTGGACCCTGAGCCAGCCCAAGGTGCAGCAAAGGCTCCAGGATGGCTCTTGGACAGTTCCTGTCCCCACCTCCACCTTCCTTGGATCACCTGGCCAGAAACTCCGCACTGCTCCAGGGCTTTGGGGTGCTTCCCCTGAACCCCACAGTCCAGGGCCTGGCATTCAGTCGGTGCTCCAAAAATGTGTTTTCTCTTTCTCTCCTCCAGACAGTCAGGACAGGAGGAGCCCAGCCTTCTGGCCACCCCCTCTCCAAGTCTCTCCTCTGCCCCCTCCATCAGAGGTCAGCTCCTCTAGGCCCTGACCCTGTGGGCTGGGTAAAGCAGAGCTGGTGGCATTGAGGGTCCCAGGGGGGCTGTGGGGCGCTGGCTGGTGCAGGAGGCTGGGGCTCTCTTGCACAATGCCCGCTCCTTCCCTGGAGGCCAGAAGACCCCAGACCCTGCCTGCTGCAGAGGCCGTACCTGAAAGATGAAGTGCTCATCAAACTGCGGGTTGGAGGTTCTGCGTTTGGTCTTGGACTGGAGGAAGCGCCGCTCATCGGGCAGCAGGTGGAGCTTCACCAGGGGGCTGCAGGGCTCTGAGGGGGCTTGCAGCTGCCTCGCCTTGATCAAGCCCACCAGCAGCCGCTCAGCCTCCTGCTGGTATTCCACGGAGAACCACAGCCGCCCTAGGCAGCCGGCAGGGAAGTCGGTCTCACTCTTGTCCTCCGAGAACTTGTAGAGCTCCGGGTTGATGGCCCCCACCAGACATGTGTCTCCTACGACGGAGGGTGGGAGGACCGGCAGGCCAGAGGAAGGTGAGGGTGTGGAGAGAGCAGCAAACCCTGTCCTGGCCCATCCCTCTCCACTGAGCCTCAGCTGGCCGCCCACATCCGCCCCGCTCCCTTCTCCAGACTGAACACGTCCCCTCTCCCCAGTGCGGCTCCTCCAGGAAGCCTCAGCTGGAAGGCGAAGGCGTTGCACAGCCAGGCCTGGGCCCCAGCAGGGTGCAGAGTGTTCATCTGACACTGCCCCGCACCCCTGCCCCTGTGACCTACCCCATCCCTGGAGGTCAGGGCTGCTTTCAGGGACACAATGCCCGGCACCTGACCTGGGCCCTTTCCATGGTGTCTAGAGAATGACTCAGTGATAAAGTGCTGCCTTTTTTCTTCCTCCTCAAATTAGAAGGGCCAAGCTGATTACTAGGCGGTTGCTGGGCAGGTCTCTTGAGGGAACTTCAGAGCAAAGAGGTGGCAGAAATCTGTGTTCCCAGCTCCTGGCATTCTGCCCTCCCGGTCAGCCAGCCCATCCTTCTGGAGCAGGACCCAGCACAAGTTCTGCACCTGGGTACGCCTGGATTCTGAGGCCGGGTCTGTCACTTATGGTCTCTAGGACCTTGGGCAAGGCACCGTTAACCTTTCTGAGCCTCAGTTTATGACTGTGTAAAATGGGTGATAATTCCTCGCCCCCAGAGCTGTGCTGAGGTCTCACTGCAAAATGGCACATGAGACCGTATCTTACCCTGCATGGGGCGCGGCAGGCACTTGGTAAATGAAAGTACCCAGAAGGAGTGGCCACCAGGCAACCCTGGCATCCCTGGGCTGGTTCAGGCTGTGTCTGGAGCCAGGCCGGTGAAAGCAGATGGGTCCCCCTGAGTGGACCCTGACCCCGGGCACCCCTGGCGAGAGCACTCACCAAGGTTACTGCTGGGGGCATGAGGCAGGAGCTCCGGGGCTAGGCAGGGGTCCCGTGGGGCCTGAGCCCACTCTCCACTGTGCAGGGGCACCCAGTCTCGGCCTCGGACGGAAGGGGGCACCACAAATGGCACAGCTGGAGGCCTGTCCAGAGGGAGGGGGATGGCAAGTAGGTGGCAAGTGAATGGTGCAGACTCAGGGCAAACAGCCAAGGGGCTTGAGCGCAGGGGCTGGAGGAAGAAAACCCAGTGGGAGCCAGGAGCAGGCAAGAGCACCATTTTCTGGGTCCACACTAACATCCCCCCAACCCCCGCCCCACTCACAGAGCCTGAGCCTCTGTCTGCCCGAGGCAGCGGGATGTTGGAGAAAGAGCACAGCCTCTGACACCAGCCTGTCTGGGTTTCGATTCCTGTTCTACCACTTACTAGTTGTTGCTATCTGGATCTGATACTTGTGACCCCTGAGCCTCAGTCTCCTCAGCTGGAAAATGGGTTTCCTAATGCCTGCCACTAGCCTCTGGTGAAGTTTCTGGGGTTTCTCTGTGAACACTCCCAGCATGGTCGCCGGCATAGAGGAGGCACTCTATTAACAGGATTTTCCTTTCCCACCCCACCCCAAGGGAAACTCCACAGGGAGGGACCTAGAACAAGGCTAGGAGCCCACGAGGCCCCACATCCTGCCTCACCTGCTGGGTGGGGTCCTTGTATGCATCTGGCAGAGCTTGTCCCCCTGTCCGCTGGAGGTGGCTGTGGTGGCCACGGCTGGTGTCCCTGGCAGCTCCTCATAGGCAAGGATGGCACAGAACCTCCTCCACAGACAGCAGCTCACCCCGACCAACAGCAGCAGCAGCCCCCCGACGATGCCCCCAATCACCAGGGCCAGCCGCTCTGGGGGCAGAGACCACCAGGACTGTGCTGCCTCAGGCAAAGCTGCTCCCCTCACACCCCTGGCCTCTGGGGCACATTGGGACAGCACCCCCATCCCCTAGGTTGGATCCAGAGCAGCACAGAAGCAGGCTTCCTGTGTCTGCAGGGCAGGGGTGCTGCTGGCTGGGCTCTGCCGGGTCTCAGTGCAAAAGCCATTTCCCCTGGGGTCCCAATGCCCTGGGCAGAGCATTCTGGTTTGCCTCGGAAAGCAACTGGCCCTGGCCTTGGGATTCTGGCCGGAGCATTTCCTTGTACTTCTGAGTAGAAATCAGACCTCCCCTCACCAGGACCTCCATCTTCCCCAGGCTCCTGTGGAGGCTTGACCAGGAGTTCGGGTGGGCGCCATCGCTGAGGGGAAGCCCAGGAAGGAACCGCTGCCCTTGTTGCATTCAGGGCTCCATCCTCTGGGGTCCTGGAACCTCCCGTGAGGCTGGACTCCGCTCGGGTTCTGTAACCTTCCCTAGCACCCACTCCCTTCCCTAGCCCGATATCAAGGGGAGCCCATACTTAGGGGAGTCGGTGGGAGGCGGTGGAGGTGAGGAGAGGGCAGCGGGTATGAGAAATGGAGACGCAGGTGCTCTTTGCGGCTGGCACCCTGCGGGGACCTGGGAGGCTTCCAGACGCTTGGTCCCACTCACTGGCAGCACAGGCTGGGCAAAGAAAGTGCGGGCTCCGGGGTCTGGACGGGGTGGGGTGGATAGAAGGCGGGACCCCCACACTTCCTAAGCCGCAACCGACTTCGAGGAGCGAGGAGCGAGACACACGCTCTACTCCATCCCAGCACCCCTATAGGAGCGGGGCGAGGCCGGGCGGGGCGGGCGGGGGGCCGCAGTGGGGGCCGGCGGGCGGAGGCAAGTCCTGGAACGCGCGGGCGGGATGGGGAGGCGGGGGCACTTACCCGCCATGGGGCTGCTCCGGCCGGCCCTAGGGGCGCTGGCCCGGGCTGGGTCTCGCGGACTGGGTCTCTGGGGTCTCGGCGCCTCCAGCTGCGGCTTCGGCGCCAGCTCTTAAAGCGCGGCCGGGGCAGTCGGACGTGCGCGGGGGCGGTCTGTCGCCTCGCCGCCGCCCTGCCGCGATGCTGGGGGCCACGCGCTGGACGGCTGGGGCAGGGACTCAGCGCCCCGAGGCCAAAGCTCCGCCCAGTCCTGCCCTGGCCTCGGCCCAGGAGGGCCGCGGAGCCGACCGTGCGCTCCCGGAAACCGCAGGGCTCCGGCCGGGGCGGGTCTCAGGCGCCGGTGCCAGGGGCGCCCGGGGCTCCCTACGGCTTCGAACAGGGCGGGTGCGAGGATCGCCCCCTCCCGGAGGGCAGAGCCTTCTCCGCACACGTCGGGCAGAGGGCTCCTACCTGGTTCCTCACACTCGGTGGCCTTG
Source organism: Varecia variegata (assembly GCA_028533085.1). NCBI lineage: Eukaryota > Metazoa > Chordata > Mammalia > Primates > Lemuridae > Varecia > Varecia variegata. The sequence continues at coordinate 4,466,955 of CM052446.1, read as the reverse complement.
GCACGCGCCTGCGCCTTCACCAGATCCTCCGCGGGCTGAGGCTGCGCCTCCTCCGGGCCCGGCTCCGACCCTGGCTGGAGGGAGCCCTCCGGCTCCCAGGACGAGTCTCCGCGCCTGTCTGGGGCCCGGGGCTGCCTGCCTGACCGCCCCGACGGTGGTGCAGCACTTAAGTGTACTCGTTCGCTGTCTCAGTAGACAGAGTAACCAGGTTGACAGCGCGATTTTCGAGCCGGACCTGGGTTCCAACTCAGCTTTCCCACTGGCCAGCATGCGATTTGGACAATGTAACTTAAGCACTCTGGGCTCACTTCCCTCATTTGGGTTAATAGCACCCCCTCAAGGATTAAGGTCTTACAATGGTGACTGGCCCGATGGTGTGACTTACAGTGTATGTAAGGGGTACTTAAGAATGGCGACGCAGCACGTGCCAGCCACTATTTTGGTGATCATCTGATCGAGGGCAGCATCACCTGGGTCCCCTCTGCACCCACAGCCCCTGTTATTACGGTGGTTACTAGAACTCAGGGCCTGCGCCCACCAGTGCAGGTTGGTGATAGCGGTCTCGACGGAGCGGCTTTTGTGGGCCCACGTGGGGCCGCCCAGTCGGTGGACGCGCACGCTAGTCGCCCCCACACAGCTCCCCCGCGGAGGCTCTGGTGGGGAGCGTCTGAGACCTGAGGCATTTGTAAGTGGAGACCAAAACGGGTGTGTGTGTGTGTGTGTGTGTGTTTGTGTGTGTGTGTGTAGGGCGCAGCGGGGATTGGTCTTGTTGTCTTGCAGCCTTGAAGGTTGTGTCCAAAGACATAGCCTGGGCCCTGCTCCCCTGCGGCACCGGTGCCTATAGAGGAGGCCCCGCCCCGCTGGAGCTTTGGATCCCCAGAGGTGGGATGGGTCCCTCTCACCTCCCTGGGGTAGGGCCTGGGAGCCATCGGTGCACCTATGTGCGGAGGCAGCAGCCACTCGCCTTCTGGGGCCTGGATGGGGGTGGGGTGGGGTGGTGAGGAGCCCAGACCCCCCCACGGTTTGCCCAGCAACTCTCCCCAAGCAGCTGGGCCTCCCTGGCCATTGCACCCTGGCCTGGGCCAGACAGGCATTACCCCACCAGCCTCTTTCCTCCCGCACTCCTGCCGTCGGGGCAGTCAGATTGGCTGCAGTGTCTGGAGAATCCCAAGCCCTGACTTCTGCTTCTCCCAGTGACCGTGGGGGCGGTGTCTCAGGACATAGGGCCCGGGCTCCCTCCCAAACCTCTTGTTTCCCCTCAGGTCTGAGTTAGGTATGTTTCCGTATTAGTTTCCTGTTGCTGCTGTGACAAATTACCACAGATTTACTGGTTTAAACCACACATTTGTCTTACAGTTCTGGGGGTGGGAAATCTAGCATGGGCTGGCAGGGCTGTGTGCCTTCTGAAGGTCAGGGCAGCAGCCATTTCCTTGGCCTTTCCAGCTTCTAGAGTCGGCTGCTAGCAGCCCCTTCCTTCACCCACAAAGCCCTAGCCCAGCACAGCCTTTCCCAGTCTCTCCTGCTCCGGGCCATCTTCACATCAACTCATTCTGCTTACCTCTTAGAAGGGCCTTTGTGATCACTGAAGCTCACCAGATAATCCAGGATCGTCTCTCGTCTCAAGATCATTAACTTAATTAGAACTGCAAAGACGCTTTTGCCATGTAAGGCGCCCTACTCACAGGTTCTGGGGACTAGGGTGTGGACGTCTTTGGGGGCATTGTTGTGCTGACCACAGTGTCCATGCAGCCCCTGGGAGGGATGGTTTCCGTTCCCCTCCTCCTGCCTGGAGCTCTCAGTGTGCCCCAAGCCTGGGCTCGGCAGCTAGCAAGGCCTATGTGACCCTGCGTGGTAACCCTTCAGTTGCCTTGACCCCTCCCCCCAGCTGCCCTGCACCTGCTCTGACCTCTCCTAATGGGGCATGGCACCCACCCACACGGGCTGCCTCCATGGCGGGCCTGAGCTGGGCTCGGGCTATTCTGGGGGTGGGGTGGGGTAGTGGGTGCTCTTTGAAAAAGGAATGCCTCGTGGCCAGTCAGAAAGTGCCAGGCCCAGAGCTGCCATCCCCACCCCCCACTCCCATGCTGTGCTTTCCAGGGCCCCCATCTTCTTCCCTGACTGTCACCAAGTCCTGCCCACTCTTCCTCCTCTGTCCATCTCCATCTCCACCTGTTACCTCGCCCAGGCCTCCGTCCTCTCGTGTCTGGAATGCTGTGTTGACCTCTTCTCGGCTCTGCAGGTTCGATCCTATGCCCCCTCCCCAGCTGTGTCTTCCAGGCTCCCTCCCACTCTCACTCACCCCCCGCCATCCCTCTGCCATGCCCAGTGCCCAGACGGGTGAGGCTACTCCTGCAGCTCTGCCGATGCCTCAGGCTCCCTCTCACCGCTGCTCTCTGCCTGCCTGAAACACTCGGAACCCTCCCGCCCTCCTCGCCCACTGCTCACCCTTCAAGAGGAAACTTCAGCATCTTCTTTTCTGTGAAGCCCTTTGTCACCCTCTCCCCTTCCTCACTGTTCTTGCAGCTGCCACATTGGTATGGGACTCTGCCTGTGACTGCCGCCCCCCCACCCCTCCTGGCAGACCAGGCCCTCCGTGAAGGCAGGGTCACATCTTATTCAGCTCTGGTCCGCAGACCCTGGGGCCAAACCTGCGCTGAACAGTGGATGAAGGGCGCGTGTCCTGGGCATGAGCTGCCCCTGGCTTCTGCCTGTGTTCTCCTGCATCACACTTCAGGGCCTGGCAGGAGCGCCTCTCCCTGCCCCTGGAGACCAGCGGCTGGGGCTGGCACTCACATTCCAGCTGTCTGCGAGCACCTTGCATATCTAGCCAGCACACTGAGCTGTGAGTTTTCCTCCTCCTTCCTTTCTGCTCCTGATGTTCTGGGCATCAGGATGCAGGCTCAGCGTATACCATCCCACCGAGCCCTGCCTCAGGTCATCCCTGTGGGGCCAAGACCGCCCCCTCAAAGAGGCTTCGTGGCCTTCCCAGTAAGTGGTGGAGGTAGGCCCAGCACCTGGCCCCCTCATTCCCTCCCCAGGGAGCAGCTGGAGGGCCCATGCAAGTGCCCAGGAGACCATCTCCTGCAGACCAGACCAAGAGCCACAGGCACTGTGGTCGGACTCCCCTCCACCCACTGTCCCATGGGGGCTCTGAGACCCGGCTGGCCTGGCGCCACCTCCACAAAACAGCTCGGCCTCCCGGGTCTGGCTGCAGCCCTGGCTCTGCTTCCTGTTTTCAGATCTTGCTCCTCCCCGGTCTCTGGAGCTGGGAAACCTGGAAACAACAGCAGACATGGTTTCTCTCTTCCATAGCCAAAAGGAAGTCATATTTCCATTGGCAAAAGCATTTCCAAGGAGGGTTGCAGGAAGTCCAAGCATTTAAAGGCCTGTAAATGCCTGCAGGTGATTAATAATTCAGTGTAGCGGATGATTCATGAGAAAGGCCACTTTCAATTAACCTTAAGAATCAGGCCCTGTCTAAGGAAGTGTCGTCTCTCATCACTTAGGAACAGAGAGGCCGTAGCAGGATAAAGGCCATGCTGAGAAACATGTTGAAGACTGCGTTTCTCACATTTATGCAAATTCCACCCTGGTCACCCCAGGACCCTCTTTGTGAGGCCGGGAGGTGTTCCCTCCCCAGCATCCTGTCTCCTCTCTGGTTCTGCCAGGGTGGCTCAGACTTAACTTCCTACAGCCCCTTCTTTTCAGGAGCTTAGAGGGAGTTATCTTTCCTTCTTGGATCAGAAGTGTCCCTTGTCCTCCATGGAGCCACACTGGCTACAAATGTGTCCCATCCTGCAGACAACCACCCAGGCTGCCAGGAGGGAGCCCAGGGCCCTTGGATCACTCCTGTCTCCCTGGAGTGGTTTCTGCTCTCCCACCTTCCTGCCCCCTGCCTGGCAGCCTTTCCCTTCTCTGGGCACCAGAATCCTGCCTTTTCTTTTGAAGGAACCAAGTTCTCCCCTTTCCCTGTCTGCACAGTACCTGGCACTCACCTCCTCACACCTGTTTTGGGGATTTTGCACGTGACCCAGGCTCAGCGTAGTACATTTCCTGGCCTCAGTGGTAGGTTCAGGGATGTGCCCGTGACCCCCAGGAGGCTAATCAGGACCAATCCTGGAATTTTGGGGAGTCTACTGGGAAGAGACACTCCCTTTTTGGCAGAAGTTGTTGAGCCGAAGGAGCTGAGCCCGGGGCTGTGAGGAGCTGCTGTGTAGAGGAGCACGTGTGGGAAAGAAGCTGCCCCAGGAGCACAGGACTGAAGTGGAGAGGACAGAGAGCCAGCTGCTGCTGCTGTCGCCGGAGCCCTGCACCCTGCTGTGCTGCCAGCCAGCTGTCCCACAAGGGCGGAGCGTGGCTAAGACCATGCCACTAGGAGGGGGCTGAGCCGGCTTTGGCATGAGCTCTTCTAGCCCCCGGCTCCTGAGCACCGAGGCTGCCCGCAGCACAGAGCAGAACTCAGGAACTGAGGCGAGGCTTGTCTTTCCTGAATCGTCACCTCTGGTCACTCAGCTGTCCCAAGGTGTACTGACCCTTTGAGGGTGGGGCCTTATCAGGTGGGGCTGTTTGTGGCAAACGACAGTTAATTTATGACTCAGCCTTCCCTGCCCACTCCCACCCCCCCAACCCTCCCGCTAGCCTCCCCGCTGCCCACAGCAGCCCCACGTTCCCAGGGTAGCAGCGCGCTCAGCCCGGCAGGGGCCAGCGTGGCCTCACTCCCATCTCCTGGGCTGCCTTCTGCGCGACCAGCCCCTTTGCAGCTAGGGTGACGCCCAGCAGTGTTTGGGTCAATGACACAAGAGGGCATCTTCCAGGGGGCTGCCAGGAAAGACTTTGTTTTATGATGTATCAAGATGTTCAGTTGAGGCTGGGCGCGGTGGCTCACGCCTGTAATCCTAGCACTTGGGAGGCCGAGGCGGGCGGATTGTTTGAGTTCAGGAGTTTGAGACCAGCCTGAGCAAGATCGAGACCCCATCTCTACTAAAAGTATAAAGAAATTATCTGACCAACTAAAATATATATAGAAAAAATTAGCCGGGCATGGTGGCACAGGCCTGTAGTCCCAGCGACTCGGGAGGCTGAGGCAGTAGGATCGCTTGAGCCCAGGAGTTTGAGGTTGCTGTGAGCTAGGCTGGCGCCACGGCACTCACTCTAGCCCGGACAACAAAGTGAGACTCTGTCTCAAAAAAAAAAAAAAAAAAAATAGATGTTCAGTTAATGCGTTGGCTGAGATACGAAGTGAGTTCTCAAACTCCAGAGCGGTGGCAGACAAGATGCAGTTTCCACTGTTGATGGCTGAGAACCCACTGGACAACTTGTGCCCAGTGAAATAGGAAAGGCTGAGCAAGGGGAGGGGGGAGGAATTTGCTGGATTCCTTTGGCAGGGGCTGGCGGGACCCCTAACTGGGATGGGGGGTGAGGAGCAGCAGGGGCAGCCTCTCCTTCAGCACTGCTCTGAGAGCTGGCTTCCTGTCCCCTGGACTTTGGGAGGGGGACAGACTGTTCCTCTAACTCGGGCCACAGGTTGTGGATCTCAGGGACCAGATATGTAGTTTGTGACAGGCATGTGGGCCTGAGTGTAACGAGGGATTTCCTTGGCCTGGGCCTGGGGACTTGTCAGGGTGTGAAATGTGTGTGCATCTCCCACAACCAGATGCGGGCAGTGTGGTGGGAGAGCCGGGCGTGATCCGCTCACTGCTGACCACCGGCCTACCCTGAGTCGGGGCTGGCACCAGCACAGCGGAAGGAAGGAGGGGAGCTCTCCAGGGGCTGAGGAGGGAGCAAGTGGTTTCTGGCTGATCCGCTGGGGTCAAAGGAACTCTAGCTCCAGAGCAGGGGTGGGGCATGGGCAGGTCTTTAAGAAACCTTTCAAAGTGCCCATCTGAGCATTAAACTCTTCCAGATCCGGACGGCATAAGGCCATCCTCTACTTATACTCTGACCTCAGAAGTCTACTGTGGGCAGTGAGAGACGACAGGATGCTGACCATGCCACTCTCTCAGGGAGTGGCGGGTTGTCTGTGGTGGCCCTAGCTGGGGCAGATGGGAAGACTTAACTCAGGTTTGCAGATTTCGTTATTACCTGGACCGGCCTTTCTGATGACTCAACTGGAACTTCAAGGGCTGTGGATAGAGGGAAGTAGTGTCCTCTGAATACCCGCATGGTTCCACGTGTGGCGCCATAGGAGGCTCAGGGCTCGCTCATATCCTCCTCATTCCCTAGAATAGATCCTGAGGTCTTAGACAAGGCCGTTTTATTGGGTTTTAGCACTCGATGCTGAGCTTTCACTGTAAGAAAACAAGTCAGCTGAAAGTGCCTGTGGGGAAGGTCATTCTTTGGTTATGTTCTGTGGCAGATTCAATCTCTGGTCCCACATCTTCTCCTGGCACCGGCATCTACTTCCACAACCTGGCAACATGGTGGGAAACGTACTTCCCCACAATTTGACTTTGAACTTGGCCGTGTGACTTGCCTGGGCCAATGGAACGCTGGCAGAGATGACGTGAGCAGAGGCTGGAAATGCACTGTGCGGTGGGCCTTGCTCTCTTGTACTTTGGCCATCGAGGTGAGAAGAGCACGGCCCAGCGAGTGCTGGTCCCAGGCTAATGACAGATCTGTGGAGCAGGTCCAAACCCAACTGGGAGCCTGGGCTCAACCAGTCCCGCCTATGCCGCTGATGGCAGCCAACCTGCAGATATGGGAGGGAGATATAAATGCATGTGGGTAACGCCACAGATTCTGTGAGCAGCAAATGCTGACCAAAACACTGTCTCTCTTTTTGATTCTTTTGGTGAGACTAGAGTGGTGAGCTGGGCAGCACCACACCCCTTGTGCCCCTCCACACATCTTGCAGTTGTGGCGGGTGGGGAGGAGCAGCCATTGATGGCACATACAAGCCTGGTGACATGGCCACGGTCACTGGCCAGCCCTTTAGGCAATGTCTCCATCTCATCACCAAGGCATAGAAATGCGTGCCATGAGGATGTCCCACGTGAGTCCCGTGTCCTTGCTTCCCTCTCACAGTAACCGAAACCACGTTCCCTAGTCCCCCAGATGCGCTCCGCTCACAGTGCCCCGGGCAAGGGGAGGTCCGGGGTGCAGATGAGGCCAATCAGATGCTTTCTCTCCAAAACTTGAATATTGAGTGGAATCATCCAGACTCACTGGAGACTGATCAGAATTTATACACCCCGATGGTAGCATTCCGAAGAGAGCACGCATTCTATCCTGCTAACTAGGTCCTCAGGGCTTCACTTATAGTTTTTTCTGGGCTCTCTGAAAGGACTGCACATACCCTAGAGGTTCCGGACCTGGAGCTGGATGCGGCAACTCGTTGAGAACCTAAGTCCCACGTTGTCTTCTGTTGCAGTGGATACGAATAGTGTTTTGGCGGTATGTGGTATAATTGCATTATCTTGAGAAAGAATATTTTCACAACTGTATTTATGGCCAGAAGGATACATGAGGATGTTGGCAGCCAAAACTACAGATTGTGGAGGACGTTTGTTGTTTTGCCTGTCCAGTACCCATTCTTGTTTCTTCTGATGCCAAACCCACGTGTCCTCCCCTGTTCTCAGGCCATGTCATTGGGTCGTCCTGCTTCTCCTTAACTCCAGAGCCTCCATGTAGGGAGAGCCTGGCTATAAGAGGAGACAGGTGCCATATTCTGATGACATCATTTAAGCCAGTGGCTTCAGCCAAGCCTGGACTCTTCACGTTAAAGAGACAAAGAAAAGTCCCTTTGGTGCTTATGCCAATTTGAGTTGAGCTTCTGCCTCTTGAAGTCAGAAGAATAATGCCTAATGTAATAATTCTATGTAGGCATACAAGGCACATCAGTAGTGGTGCCTGCCATGCCCCCTAGCAGAGGGGACAGCAAGTAAGTGGCCAGAATTTAGATCATGTGACCATGGACGGGAGAGGGCACCTGAGCCAGGCCCCAAATCCATCGACTGGCCAGGACTTGTGATTTTTCGTTTGGCATTAAGGATGACCTATGCCTATCTGGTTACTCTTTTTTGAATTGGGAGTTGGGAAACACGGCAGGAGCTACACAGCCAGCTGCCAGAGAAGAAACAGGGAGGATGCATTAAGGGATGTCACCAGGAGGAACTGGGGTGGTGGCCATTCAAGGTTTTAAAGCAGCAGAAAATCTGCATCAGGAGAGGGCGTCAGTGGGTGGAAGGAGCTGGCAGAACAAATTCAGGAGGAAGGCGGTTCAGGAAGCTCCAGGAAGGAAGAGATGGAGCAGTGGATATTTCTGGAGCCGTCTTGCCCAGTCCTGAGGACTTTCCAATTCTGGTTCAAATCCACATGCATCCTTATAACAAACACATTTTCTCCCAAGCTCCAGGTCGTCATGGACTTGCCTGTTAAGACTGAAGTCAGGCACCCCCTTCACACCACCTCCACAATCCTCCCAGGGCTGGCTGATGAGCGTATCACTGACAACACTTTGGCAGCAGGGGGTAGAAATCTAACCCTAACTAGTTTGAACAAAAAGTAAATTTATTGTCTTCCTTAAGTGAGATATCGAGGGATAGGACCAGCCTTAGTCTTCACTGGATTCAAGGCTCAGATGATGTACTCAGGACCTTGCTTCTCTGCACGTCCTCACTTGGCCACCACTGTGTGGCCCTAGCACTGGGCTGAGTGTAGCATAGTGGCAGCAGCTTCAGTCCCCACATCCTCTTGGGAAAAGAGTGAGTTTCTTTCTCAGGACTCCCAGAGACAGTCTTCATTGCTCATCCTTGGCTCTAAGTGGGACAATGCTTATCCTGAACAATCTCTGGCCAGGGTGATGTGATGCAGTGATTGGCTCAGGCCTGGCCACGTGCCCCTCCTCTGAGACCCACCCAGGGCACGTGGGCGGAGAGCAGGAGAGAGTGAGTAACTTTTAGAATATGTGTTGAACTGCTGGAAGAGAGACTTCCAACAAGATTGGCTTAAGCAAGATAGAAGTTTCTGTCTCCCTCACCTGCCTGCAGGTAAGCAGCCGGGAGCCCAGGTTTCTTTCTACCTTCTTGCTGCACTCTCCCTGGGTACCGTTTAGCTGGGGGGTGTGAGATGTTTCACCACCACCTCCACCGCCAGCCGGTGGAAACGGGAAAGGGGTAAGAGCAGCGCTCACCTCCTCTACTTCAATCCCATCAGCCAGTTACTTGGCCAAATGTATCTTCTGGGAGATGAGGAAATATAGCCTTTTTTCTGGATTTCCATGTCCCCAGATAAAAAACAGGGATTCTTTAAACATAGGAGATGAGGGTGATCAGGGGGCAGCTGGCAATCTCAGCCCCAGTCTGTCCCTTTGGCCAGCCAAATGTCCGTGTGTCTTCTCCCAGGGCAGACAGCCCCAAAGCTCTGTCCAGTGCCTGCGTCCAGCTCCAAGCCTAGGATCTGGGAGGCACGGCCTGCACCTCAGGTCTGGATGTGGTTCTTTCTGGTGCAGCGCCCTCGAACTCCTACACAAGGATCTGCGTCCACACACCCCCTACGCAGCAGTCAGTGAGAATGAGATAACCACAGTGGTTTCCCTCGTCCAGAAGAAGGGAAAACGGCACCCATCAAATCCTGGTGGGCAGCAATTGTGAAGGTTCCCGAGGAGTGGAGCAAATTCCTTGGATGACAGACCCTCTCTCCAGGACGACTCCCTGGGAGTGGATTCTCTGGGCCTGGTGGTCCCCTCTTTGTCTGCTGTCTCCCATGGCCATGTCTGAAGTGGGCATTGCAGGGCTATTTGGCTCCTGCAGCCCACCTCTTCCTGGTGTGGGTTTGGTGGCGAGGGGGCGGTTGCTTTCAGGAGTCAAAAATGCAGGCTCAGACTGTCTGGGCTTTCTTTGGTAACACACTCCTCAACATCTCAGGTGGCTTTCTGCCTAGTTGCTTCTGGTCATGCTCTCAGGCAGGTACAGGTTGAGTATCCCTTGTCTGAAATGCTTGGGACCACGGTGTTTTGGATTCCATGTGTGTGTGTGTGTGTGTGTGTGTGTGTGTGTGTGTATGGAATACGGTTGACATCCCTAATCTGAAAATCCAAAATCCAAAATACTCCAACATGTGGTTCCCTTGAGTGTCACATTGGTGCTCAAAACATTTTGAATTTTAGAGCACTTTGGATTTTGGATTAGGAATACTCAACCCGTAACAGTATTGAAGCCTAAAAACTGTGGCCTTTTATTTATCAGCCTGTATATTCTACACATTCCCCTTCTTCTCAACTCGAGACCAGCCAAAACACTCAGCTTGGACTGGAAGGCAACATTTTGATCTGGTCTGTGCTGCTCAGCGGGCTGTCATCATCGGGCTGAAAGCCTTAATCAAAAGTGCTTGAGACAGACCAGGGTCCACAGCCCTGCCTCCTGCTGATACTTCTTCAGAAACTCCTCTCAGCACGGCTGCGTTCCCTTGCATCCCTGCCTGCCTGCTTGGCTAGCTCTGCCCAGTGCTTCTGGCTCAGGTAGCACTTGGTTGAGAGTGGCAAGAAGCATCCAACAAACACCAACATGCTGAAATTTTCACCATTTCCTTTAGAGCTAAGACTGACTTTCCAAGGCATTGCAGGAATCAGTCCATCAACTGCTTAGGCATGGCATAACGAGGATTTTCAGCCTGCCATATCTATGTACAGGATTTAAAACACATTTTTAGTTTTGTTGCCTGAAGCACCTCTCTTCCAGGTAGAGAATTCTGTATTGATTAGTGGATAGGCTTTCCTTCTGTAAGAGAGCTCTCACCGCAATTAGTGGTTTAAATAGGCTAGAGGTTAATTTCTCTTTCATGTAAAACCTGGTCATAGATCGTCCAGGGGTGACAGTCAAACATACTGTGTTGGGACATAGGCTCGTTTGTCTTGCCTTCGTCTAAATGGTACAGACGGGCTCGACACCATGACTTCATTCCAACCCGGGGGAGAGGGAAGGGACAAGGCACATTCCTCCTAAAGGGCACGACTGAGAAGTTGCACACATCACCTCTGCTAGCATCTCAGTCGTCAGAACCTAGTGCTACGGCACGCTGACTGAGTGGGGCCTGGGAAATGTGGGCAGTCATGTTCCTGGCTAGAGGACTTCTACTGTTATAGAAGGGGAAAATAAATATTGGGCGACAAGTGGCAGTCTGTCTCAGGGTGATCCCCCAAACGAAATGGGGGGACAGATTGTGGGGAGCCAAAAAGCAACAGACGTCTACTCCAGGGCTCTCCCAGCTCCTTCTGTTCTCTTCAGTCCCTGTGACCTCACTGTCTGCTGTGCATCTGTCATCACCTTCCCTGAATGCCGGTCACACACGCCTGGGGGTCAAGGCACCTCTGATAGCGCCTGTGCTGCCAGCTCACAGCCTGGGACCGGCAGTTGTTAGGGACTCAGGAAAATGTCTGTGGAATTAGACTGAGGCAGTCATAGGTATTTCTGGATAAACTGCCTTCCATGCATTCATTTGCCCATTTATCCTTCCAGCATCTGTCTAGCATCTATGTGCCCGGGCCGGGGACTCAGCGTCTTTTTGTCAGATGAGAGACAGCCTTTTCACTGACAGATCCGTGGCTAGAGGGCTCTCTTGCACTCTAGGAAGATTTTTGTCAGAAAAGCAGATACTGTTTGACTGAGTCAAAGCTCTCTCTTCCTTAGGCATCAGTGACACACTGACACATGCCAACTCTCAGCATGACTTCCTTCCAAGAGACTCCCACAGACGTTGTCCCCAGTGGTCATTTGTGCTTTGGGCCAGCTCAGTGTCACTTTCCCTTGGTCTGGCAAGAGCACCTTGCCCTTCCTTTGGGGGTCAACTGTTCCCCACTCTCTGTCCTAGTGCGGTGCCCCCACCCTCCCGGGAAGAGCAGACGGCAGAGGCTGGCCCATTGGAGAGCTCTCCCTCCGACCCAGGATTTTCAAGTGGGGTCGATAAGATTTGACTTGTGGATTTTCAGATCCAAGGATGTGAGGATGTAGACTAGGGCTGCCAGCAACCTTCTTTCCTAAGAGGAGAGACTATACTATCTCAGTAATCACCCATCATTTCTTCTTGCCCTCTGTTTCATAAGAAGCCATTCGCCCCTCTTCCTATTTAGCTCCTTCCGGGTCTCACTCCATTGGGGACCTGATGGCAGCAGCGATTCCCACTCCTGTATCTCCATCCACTCCCTCTCTGTGAGTCCTTCTCCCAAGCTGTCAAATAAGCTCAATTTGTTACAACGTGCAGTGGGTATCTGTCTGTTTCTGGCCACCCGGACTTCAACCCTCCTCCTGGGGAAAAACGTCCTGTAGTGTGCAGTCTCAGTGGGGCGGTGGGTGCTCCAGAGGCATTGGCCAGGTATTCCTCCAGGTATGTCCAGCCCAGGACAGAGGGCACGTGGCTGTAGCCTGGCCAAACGAGCTCCCTCTCCACTGGGACTTTGAATTGAGATGAGAGACATACCAAGGACAAAGGACAGGAATCCTTTCTTCGGTGGTGGTGACAGAGTGACACTGTGGAGCAAGTGGCTCCAGCTGTTGGAAGCAGGAGTCACCTGGCTCCTGCCTTGAAGAACCACAGCTAGCTCCCCAGCATCAGCTTCTGGGGCTCCCTGCAATCTTCAGAAACAGTCTCCTTTTGCTTAACTTACCCAGACCTGTTTTCTGTTGCTTGAAATCAAGGAAGCCTGCGATACAATGCAGCGCATAAAAAGCAAGCAGGCAGACAAACAGAAACAGAACTAAACCCACCTCTCTTGACCCCACATCCCTCTCCAAGTGGCACCTTTCTTTCTTCTCCCCTCTATGGCTGTGCTTAGAACAGTTGTCCACACACTGTCTCCAGTTCTTTCCTCCAGCTCATCCTCAGGCCATTCCAGTGGCTTCTGCCTCTGTAACCTCACTGAAGCTGCTTGCTCTAAGCATCTGGTATCACTGCAATGCCCCCATTTCCTTCTGTCCTTTCTGGCTGCTCCTCCCTAGTCCTTTGCCACCTGGAGATGCACTGCTGGGTCCTAAGCCCTCTTCTCACTCCACTCTTTCCCTGGAGACCTGAGCCACCCTTGGCTTCAGGGCCAACCCCCGTGCCCACAATGCCCAGACCTCCTGGGAAACGCCAGTCATGCACGTGCACACTGCCCACCTCTCCACGTGGTGTCACACACATCCCAGAGCACACCCCACGCTTGCTGCTCTTCTGCCAGGGTTCGGAGGCTCAGCAGATGGCACTTGGCCCATATGGTCCTCAGGCCAGAGACACCGCTCTCTGCCAAAGCTGTCTACTCATCCCCGTCGCGTCTTCACCCCACCACGACACAGTACTAGCTTGTACCTCCAGAACCTGACATAGGAGGAGCTTGGTAAATATTTGATCGAATGACTGATAGCAGCAAGAACGCCCACTTTCACAAATACCATCGTCCCCCAGCCCTGTGGGGCAGGTACAATCACTGCTACTCTGCAGATGAGGAAGCCAGTGCCCAGACAGGTGAGCAGTTTCGCTTGGGCATGGGATTGCAGAGCCAGTCACTATGTGGGGGAGTTGGGACTGCAATTCACGTCTGACTCCACATCCTAGGCTCTTCCTGGGCAGCTGCCACGAATGGAAGAAGGGGGACAAGAGGCCAAGGCTAAGCTGGTGCTGAGAGACCCTGGTGATAAATTTCAGCCAGGCTGTGTCTCTGGGTGTCCAGCAGGGCAGACATCTGCTGACATCGAACCCAAAGCAGGCTTCCTTGAATCACACTTGGTGAGGTTCTTGGAGGGCTCTCAGGATGCCCAGTGAGCTGGGAGCCCCAGGTCTGAGGCCTGGATCTGGCACCAACTCTCAGTGTAACCACATGTAGCTCACCCCTTCTTGGGGCTCAGGTGACTTTACTAAAAGTATGAGTGAGATTCCTGAGATGTGGAGGGAGGGGCCCTAATTCCTGGGCAGGGGCAGAAGTGGGTAGTGGCCTCAGCAAACAAATTTCTTATTTGCCCCCTTTGGGCTGGATCCTTCTGCCAGGCTGTGTGTACTGGGGAGATGGGAGCCTAGGGCCTCCACTTGGACTGCCCTGTTGGGCCTGGGGTGTAGGCATCTGCCAGTCTCCTGTGCAGACTGAGCCCCCAGCCCCCCAGACTGGAGGAGAAGCAGAGATGGTGCTGGATCCTGGGTCACTGGAAGGGAAGAGCTGCGCAGACCTCTCAGCAAAGGGCTGCACAAACAGGTAGGAGGTCCCCAGGGCTGGCAACAAAGTAGGAGGGCTGACACTGGGACCCAGTTCTCTGAGACTGGGGCCAGGAGGTAGCACAAGCTCCTCTTATCCCGTGGCCTGGGCGTGGGTAGCAGGAATCCCTTGATGATGGAAGGGGTCCCAGGAGGCCTGGGCAGGTGGCTGCCTGTCCCGCACCTTTGCGCCCCTAGGCCATCATTGGCTGTCAGAGACTCGGGGATATTGAGGGAACTTAATGCCCAGGCTCCCAGCCCGGTAGGGCGGGAACAGGCGATCCCATGGCCTGGACAGGCTCCAGGTGTCATGGGGCTGGGAAGAAGCGAGGGAGGAGTTTCGGGGCTACAGGGAATTGCGGGCTTGGGGGGGGGGGACGGTTCACCCCCGCGCGGTCCCTTCACGCGCTGGCTACTGGAGTCCTTGGGGCTGGCCGGGAGATTAAAGGCCTCCAGTTGGGCTGGTTTGGGGGAAAGTGGTGGTAGATTAGGAGCCCTGAGGGTCGGGGCTGAGGATGATACCTTGGGGAAGGTGTCTTCGAGGTTGGAGTCGTGGGGGCCGGGAGCCTGGAGCCCAGGGGACCAGGGTCAGGCTTGGGGTCCGTGAGGGTGGAGCTGAGAGTAAGCCACTGTGAGGTCCAGGGCTTGGAGAATCCCCAGTCCGCGGGGGCGGGTCTAGGAAGTCCGGAGCTGGCGGGGACCAGGCCTGGTATCCGAGGGGCGGGCCCTAGAGGAAGGGGGTCTCGAGGGCGGGGGCGGACAGAAAACTGTGAGAGACGAGGCAGGATGAAGGACAGGGGGGCCAGGCCGTGAGGAACCGGGTCGCCAGGGGAGCCGCAGACCTCGGTGCGGGGCGTGGTGCGGGAGCGGACTGAATTGAGGGGCGGGGCTATGAGGAAGTGGACTCGGGGGGCGGGGTCGGGGGCCAGAGGATTGTGGGGCGCTCACAGCGGGATCGGGTCAGGAAGGTGGGTGTCTTGGGGGTTCGTTGGGCTGGGCTGGAAAGCGGAGGTCGTGGTGGGGCGGAGCCGAAAAGACAGGACAGTGGGACCTGGCCGTGGGAGGCATCGGACAGGAAGGCAGGGATCTCGCGGGGCAGGGTCGGACAGGGGGTCGGGGGGCGGCGCGGGCAGGGGCCAGGGGGCGGGGCCTGGCCCGGGGGTGGCCCAGGTGAGCCGGGCCTCCGCCCCCTGCGCCCCGCCCCCGGGCCCGCGCCCGCCGCCCCTCGCGGCCCCTCCCCGGCGCTGGCACTGCGGGCCCGGCGGACGGCGGCGGGCGGCGTCTGGGGCCCGGGCCGGTCGGGCTCCGGCTCCATCTTGGGCCGCCGCGCCGGGCACCTGTGGCGGCCGCAGGAGCAGCGCTTCCGCCGGCCTGCGCGGCCCGGCGGGCGACAGGGTGAGCGGCGGGCTCCGTGGTGCCCGGGGGGAGGGGTGCGATGGGCGGCGCCCGTTCCTTGCGCCCCGGACCCCACTCCTCACCCCTGCCTGCTTCCGGACCCGGGTATCCCGCCCCGCCGGGTGCTCGGCGCCCCGGTGGCCGCATCCCCCTCCCACCTCGCCTCTCACTGCCCTGGCCTGTCCCCTCTTCCGAGTCTCCCCTGCCTAGCGCCCATTTTTCATTACTCTGCCCAGGACCCCTCTCCTTCGGCCTCCCCTGCTCCTGCGCTCTTCCCTCTCCCATTCCTGCTCTGCCATCCCGGTCCTCCACCGCACCCTCCTGCCCACGCCGGCAGCCCGGCCCACCCCTCCGGTGCCCTTTCGCGCCTCTTGCCCCGCATCCTCCCTCCCAGCCCACAGGCCCGTCTTCCCTCCGTCGCTGCCTTTGCTGCGGGGAAGGTCTGTAGCCCAGGCCGTGTTTGAGATCCTTCTCCTCGAGGGTCCGGGTGGGCTTTGTGCGTAGGGGCGGGCAGGGAGCCCTGCGCTGGGGGAGCCGGCATAGTGTAGTGTGTTCAGGCCTTTGGCACCGCAGCAGGGGCGGCCTGTGCTTGGCCTGCAGAGTGCAGCTGTGTAGACGCTATTTCCTGCAGGTCCCCACTGCAAACAGGCCTGTGTGTCCAGGTCCAAGTCGGCCTCTGGTGCATCCACAGTGGGGTGTGTGCCCATGTGGGGGCATGAGTGCCTGTCAGCTGGGTGCCCCCAGGGAGGGTGGGCAAATCCTCCCTGGGGAGGAAGCCCAGAGGCCGTTGGAAGCCAGGGCCTCTTATGAGCAGAGCTGTGTCCATCGGACCATTGTCCCACAGTTACCCCAGAAACCTTTTTTGGCAGAGCCTGCGACCTGGGGCATGTTGCCGTAAAGGCACCTTCATCCCCCCTGTGATGGGCAGGTTTTGTCCTCCCAGATACTTCCTTTCAGGGGCGCTCCCTGCTGTGCTGCCCAGCTTTGGCCCTGTGTGTTCCTGCCAGGCCCCCTTTTGCTCTGGATGGATTAAACCACCTGCTGGAGGTTGCCAAACCCCAACTATGCAATGAGGAATCTGTGGGGTGTGCATTCCTTCCTGCCTGGTCCTTGAGAGGGAAGGTCTGTATTTTAGCATGTAACCAGTTTTCCCTCCTGACCATGTGGGGTTGATTTTCCTGTTTTGGTTTTGCTGGACACAGAAGTTATCAACTAATGCCTGCTGCTTAACAAGAGGGGACTTATATGGATGCCATGGTGTGGTTGGATATAGAACCCACTTGTGGTGGCCTTGATAGTCCCCCTGCGCATGTCCCAAAGGCTTGGGCTCCTCTGCTGGGGCAACATGGAGGGAGTTGGAACCTCTGACCAAGTCTCTTTGGTTGGCTAGTCTGGAAGCGTCTGCAGAACTGGGGCTTTTACTGGAAATGACGGTCAATTGCTGCACGTGAGGCCAGTAGATCTTCCAGTTGCAGAAGAGCAGAACCTGAGGCAGCAGGACAGCCCGCATGGGCCCAGGACATCAGCCACAGCCATCACAACTTTGACATCAAATGGGGCAGGAGAGAGAACATTAAGGTATCATTCAAGGAACACCAGGGGTCGTGGATACTTCTATGTGTCTGATTCTTATCTTGGGCTAAAACTTCTTCCCAGGATGAAACCAGAACCTTTTCCATGGTTATAAAGGCAGGGCGGGCATGCCATTCTGGGCATTTAAAATGCACATTGTAGGAGGATACTCTTTTGGGGTTCTGAATTGGCCACTTTCAGCTGTGGTTTCTCTAACATTTCTGAACTGCTCCAGACCTCAGTTTTGTCATCTGACACTTGGGAAAGGAACCAACAGATACATAGCCCTCCTCCCCAACCCAACTAGGATCTTTCTGGGCGATGGCTAGCCCTGGATAGGCACAGTGGGACCCTCATGACTGATGGTTTCTCACTAGGTCTTGGCAGGGGTCTGAGGGTACCCCCCGCCCCATCCCACCTGTTTTCTCAGGAGCCAGGGACTATTGGCCTGGATCTTTATGGGCCTGCTCCCTAGGAGGGCCCAAGGTGGTGGGGCACAGCCAGAGACTGTGTGGGCTGTCCAGATGGGGTTTTCTTGGCGATCTTGGACCTGCAGCTGGGTGTTTGTCTACCTGCCTGGGGCTGGCAGTGGCCACAGCCTTCCCAGCCAGCAGGTGCACCTTCTGCCCTCCTAGCTCCAGGCAGCCCCAGAAGCTGCTAAGGAGCCGGTGCGGTGGGTGGGGGCCCCCTCAGTCTCTGTTCCACGGGCATGTCATGAGCACCATTGCTGGCACCAGGCTCTAGGCTGGGTGCTGGTGCTCCCTGGGTTGGCATTGGTCAACCCAGGGCACCAATTCAGTAAAAAGACAACTTTTTTGGTGGGCAAGAACTGCCAGGATGGAGGTCTGCAGAGTGCTCAGATGGGGAGGAGCTCATGACACTCACTAGCCGTGTGCCCTTGGCACGTCTCCTAACCCCTCTGAGCTTTGGTCTCCTTGTCTATAGAATGGGGATAATGACATATCTTGTGAGGTTGCTCTGACAATTAAATGAGACAATGTGCGCAGAGGCTGTGGCAGGCAGTGAGTGATCATGCACCGGGAGCTGGTACTCTTACTGTCATCACTACAGTTATCACTGGCTTTATTGCCCTCCTCTGTCTATACATCCGTCTTAGAGCTCCCTGAGGGCAAGGCCTGGCAAAGTCCTTTCCTGGCTACTCATCCTTTTCCTGACCTTCCTAGGGACCAGGCTGGCTTTGGCTGCAAGAAGCAGCCAGGATGGGACAGACCTTACCAGGCTGGGGCTGTGTCCAGAGCTACATGGTCCAGTGCGGTAGCTGTCAGCCATGTGTGGCCAGTTAGATTTAAATTACTTAAAATTAAATCAAATTAAGCTGTCTGTTTCTAAGTTGTGGTGGCCACCCGTCAAGTGCTTGGCACCCACATGTGGCCAGTGCCTACCTATTGGGCTGCACAGGGTAGAACCTTTCCATCATCACGGGAGGTTGTGCAGATCTGGACTCTCAGGGACTCTGGCTCCAGCATCATCCTCACTGTGGCTCCAACAGCCACCAGCTGTCTCCTGAGCGCTGGGATAACATGAAGTTTGTAATTACACAGAAACTGACTTCTGGAGCCCTTCCCACCTTCCCTCATAGGTAGCCTTGCTCACTTGGCCAGGGTGGTGAGTTTCCTGGCAGTCCTTATCACTCAGGTGTGGGAAGGCAGGGCTGGGATTGCCCAAATGCAACTGTTGCCTGCTGTCCCCACCCTGTTTCTCCAGCAGGCCCTGCCTGGCAGGGAGTCCTGGAGTGTTCTCCCTAGTTCACGGCTTTGTCTAGGGTTGGGGGCCCAGACACCCTCACCCTACCACTCCCGTTATGTGCTTTGAACACCTGGCCTCTCTCCTGTTCCTTCCATCCATCCGCCTTCTCCCTCCTCTCTCTCCAGGCCCGACTTACACGGCTGGTCCTCCAGGAAGCCTTTTCTGATCCGTCACCCAAAGTGAGCTCTCCTGCCTTGGCGTGCCCTCCCTAAGACCCTGCCTTTGTCACTCAGTGCCCTTGTCTGTGGGTTTGCTCATTCTCTCGGTCAGACGTACAGCAGGCGTGCTTTGAGTGCCTCGCTGCCGGCCCGCCATCTCCAGGGGCACAGCCAGATCTAAGTGAGCTGCGTGTTCCCCAGACCCAAAGCTGGGAACGCCGTAGGGTCTCAGGAGGCAGCTGTGGAATGAACAAATCCTGAGTGAGTCCCGAGTGCCAAAGGCTGATACGTAGGGCCTCTCCCTGCCCCTGGAGCTGGAGCTGGGAGTCAGGGAACTGAGCCCCTGAGACATGACAGCTCAGCGAGGCTGAGCCAGAGAGGATGGGGAGGGGGCCCCGGGAGAGCCCAGGGCAGTTCTCAGTGTCTCTGTTCATTGCTC
Source organism: Varecia variegata (assembly GCA_028533085.1). NCBI lineage: Eukaryota > Metazoa > Chordata > Mammalia > Primates > Lemuridae > Varecia > Varecia variegata. The sequence goes on along the minus strand of CM052446.1, from coordinate 4,447,470 downwards.
CCTCAACCCACAAACCTTCTGTGAGCCCCTGCTCTTCCAAGGAGGCCCCAGTCCACAGTGAGGTGAATACTGCAAGTCCCAGGAGGAAGCGGGCTAGGATCTGCCAGTCAGGCTGTGCTGATTATTAACACACTGCAATATTTCTGTGCTGATCGACTAAGAGCTGTCGTCCCACAGCCCCTGCCCCCAGTGCCGCAGTCCCTTCTGCAAGGCCCAGCAGACCTGGCCTCTTCCCTGGTCTCCCTCCCCCTCCCCCTTGAGCCAGCCAGGGAAGAGTCATCAGCTGACATGGTGAGTGGTCTCCAGGACCCTGCCCTAGGGCAGGGTCTAACTGCTCTGTACTGCCTATAAAATATTTGCAGTGTCATCCCTGTGTATAATGTGATGACCTTGATTTGAAGTCTCTGGTGTTTTGTCACTGTCTTGCTTACATTTCTGACCAGTCAGGCAGGCTGAGACTGCAGCTGTCCCCGCAGTGGGCCTAACACTGTGCGAGCTCACAGCAGTGTCTGTCTGGCTGAGGTGCCACCATCCAACTCAACCTCACTCCCCACTTTCTCTCTCCTGCAGGCGCCATGAGCTCCAGCCGCCCTGAGCCGGGTGCCCGGGCACCCCTGAGTCCCCATCTGCAGCCCCTGTCCCGGAGCTCTTCCAGCCTGCTGGGTGAAGGCCGAGGGCAGAGGCCCGAGCTACGCAAGAGTGCCAGCAGCACCGTGTGGCCCCAACCGGGCGAGGCCAGCACTGGTCCCCAGCTCCCAGAGGAAGAGGGCTGCCCAGCTGAGAGCGTGGAGCCAGCACAGGCCTCCAGCCCCCGGCCACAGCCTGGTGCTGGGGGCCACTGGCGGAGCAGCACCGTGGGCAATGTGTCCACCATGGGCAGTGGTGACCTGTGTAGCCTACGGACCACTGGTGCCACTGCTGTGCAGAGAAGCCACTCGGACCTGGTCCATAGCATCCAGATGCAGGGTCATAGCAGTGCTCGGAAGGCCAGCCTCAGCTGCGTGGCCCTTGGCAGCTCCCCTGTCCACAGGGCTCAGCTGCAGCCTGGGGGTTCCTCTGACCAGGGTGGCCAGTTCCCTGCAGGCCTGGAAAGGGACCCGGCTCCAGAGGATGGGACTTCTAACTCAACCTGGATGCTGGGGGAGAGTCAGGAGGGGGTGCTGTCACCAGACCTGGGGGGCACAACTACCTGCAGCAGCAGTCCCCAGGCTGAGCCCAAAGCCACTGGGCAGCCGGCCACCACCTCCTGCCATGCTCTGCCCCCAGCAGCTCTATTCTGCGGCATGAGTAAGGAGGGGGCTGGCAGCTGCTGTCACGCCCTGCCTGCCACAGGGATCCTGGCCTTTCCCAAACTAGTGGCATCAGTGAGCGAGTCTGGGCTACAGGCTCAGCACGGGGTGAAGTTTCACTGTAAGTTGGCTGGGGGGCTCCCCGGGCACTCCTACTGCTGTGCTCACCATTGGGGTCCCGCTGGGTTGGCTACAGAGCCTGGCTCCAGGACCAAAGATGTGTGGACCATGACCTCAGCCAGTGACTTGGCCCCTGCAGTGGCATCCCCTCTGCCAGCCCAGGATGCTGGCGTGCAGGCAGCCCCAGTGGCAGCCTACAAGGATGTGGCCACCAGCCCATCCATGGAAGCACCTGTGGCCCTGCACATGTTCCCAGAGATAACTCTGGGGTCCAGCTTGGAGGAGGCGCCATCCCCTGTGCGGGATGTGCGATGGGACGCTGAGGGCATGACGTGGGAGGTGTATGGAGCCGCGGTGGACCCCGAGGTGCTCGGTGTGGCCATCCAGAAGCACCTGGAGATGCAGTTTGAGCAGCTGCAGCGGGTGCCCACCAGCGAGGACAGCCTGTCTGCAGAGGGCCGGAGGGGGCCACTACGGGCTGTCATGCAGTCCCTGCGGCGTCCCAGCTGCTGTGGCTGCTCCAGCGCAGCCCCTGAGTGAGGAGCTGCAGCCCTTGGAGCTGACCTGGACCCACGGACTTGGCCCTAGACTAGGGCCAGGGACAGTGGGGACCCTGTGTCCCCTGGACCCACTCGCAGCTGGCCACAACTCTCATCTGCATGCCGGCTGCATACAGGCCACAGGACTGCAGCCTGGGGCTTTCTGCCCCATGTAGCTGGGCTGGTTTTTAAGGGCTTGTTTCCCAAGGGCCACATTTCTGCACATTCCGGGCTTTGAATGTCGAGACAGGGTTTCAGCACTGTACACAAGGGAGATCCTGAGTTTTCTGTAAAAAACTTGACCTTCTATTCAACCTGCCCTTGGAGCTCTGCCATATTTTCCCCTCGGACTCTCAGGGGCTTTATTTTAAAGCGGTACTGAGAAATAATGAATTCCCGACATGAAGTGTGGGACTCCAGTGACAGGGACTGCCTGGGTCTTTAGGGAAGGGGACTGATATTGCCAAAAGCCTCCTATGTGCCACATACTGTGCTTAACACCTTACCTTGTTGAGTCTTCACCTCTTCACCCTGTTTTAGAGAGGAAACAACAGACATTTGGCAAGGCTGTAGCTGCTGTGCTACAGCTTGTTGGACAGCTTGAAGTGTTGGGCTAAGATTCACCGCTAGGGCTGGCTGCGTCCATGCTGCTCCCTGCAGCACACGCCCGTCCGGTTCAGTGCGGGTGTGCACAAGAAGAATTTATTAAGTGTGTTCTTTGCCGGCGTCTGTGGATTCCATGGTGAATGAGCCAGGCTGCCCTGCCCCAGCTGAGCTCACAGTGTGTGGTGGGATGGAGGGGTGCTGAGCATCACAGAGGGCACTTCCAGGAGCCAGCCCCCCCTTGCAGGTCATTGTGTCAGGGGGTGGCCTCAGGAAGAGGAGACAGGTGGGCAGCCACTGGCCCCCAAATACGTTGCAGTGCCTGAAATCGCACTATTCTCACCTCATTCCTTTGGCTTAAGGATTTCTTCCCAGCTGGTGCAGTTCTTGGAAGGTGGGAAGGCAGGAAGGGTTGGGGACAGGAAAGCAGACTGGCTGTGGGACACGGGGTGGGGACTCCCACCTGGTGGGAAACGGCCTGAGCTGGGAAGCTGTGGGGGTTTTCCCAGTCCTGCCAATGTGACCTGGCATAGACCAGGCAGTGGGGGCCAGGGGCAACCTGTCTTCATTGCCCAAGGATTTCTTAAGGCCTGCAGAGGATGGAAGTGGGCTGTGTCCTTGTCCTGGAACTTGGTGTTGGAGATCCCAAGCTCCTGGGACAGAATTCCCCAGTCTACCCTGGTGAAGGAACCAAAGGATTAGGGTGGTGTCAGGGCCCCTGACCTGGCCCTGTTCCTGGGGCCCCATCTGCACCTAGGAACCCAGGACCCAAAAGCTGCCTTACCTTTCCCCATCCTCAAGGACCTGGTACTCATTGAGTTGGAAATGACTTGTGCAACAATGGGTTAATTTGTAAAGCAGGAGCGGCATTCTAATAGGCCAAAGGAACAAGGTGAGAAAGGCATGTCAAATGCCTCCCAGAGCCCCAAGATGGGCCGTTCTTTTCTAGAAATGTGCCTTTCCCGTGTGTGCCATGCACCCCTTGGGGATCTAGGCCTGCCAGTCCCTCTGTGTGTGGTCAGGGCATCTCATATTCTGGGTAGTGACACATGGGTACATGCACCTGGCCCTGCCACAGGGGCTCCAGGAGCTCCAGCCTGGTGGGGCCACATGGGAGAGAGCAAATGGCTGTGGGGATGTGGGGGAGGGGCCCTTCACACAGAGGGGCTGGACAGGTGGGTGGAGGGGGAGAATGACCTGCAGACGGAACAGCCTGGACAGAGGTTAGAGGTGCCTATTCTGCCTGGGCCATGGTGAGTCATTGCAGTGGAGGCCCTGTGGGGGTGCTTGTTGGGTTGGGAGGCTGACACGGGGTCCCCATTGTGAAGATGCTAGTGTGAAGAAAGGGACTTTGGGGAACTGTGGAAGGAGTGGTGCATCCAGATTTCAATTTAGAAATATCTGGCTGGGCGCGGTGGCTCATGCCTTTAATCCTAGCGCTTTGGGAGGCCGAGGTGGGAGGATTGTTTGAGGGCAGGAGTTTGAGACCAGCCTGAGCAGAGCGAGACCCCATCTCTTCAAAAACCAGAAAAATTAGCCAGGGGTGGTGTCACATGCCTATAGTCCCAGCTTCTTGAGAGGCTGAGGCAGGAGGATTGCTTGAGTCCAGTAGTTTGAAGTTGCAGTGAGCTGTGATGACACCACTGCACTCCAGCCTGGGTAACAAAGCAAGACCCTGTCTCCAAAAAAAAAAAAAAAAGAAAAGAAAAGAAAAGAAAAAAAGAAATATCCTTTTGGCTGCCAGTGGAGAAGAGATTGGCACAGAAGAGGTAGGAGGCAAGAGCCCAGGAAGATGTGGTGGGGGCCACCAAGGAGCGGCTGTGATGGAGCGGGCAGCTGGGAGCTGGCTTCGCATGCGTGTGCACGTCTCTGTCACATACACACGCATGCGTGCAGTGGATTCAGGAAGGAGGAGGAGTTCCAGGAGGCTGAGGTTTCCAGTTTGTGCAAGAGGAGGGTGAGGCCACTAGCTGGGACAGAAGGCAGGTGGCAGGTTCAGGAGGGGCAGGGGAAGGGCCACGTGCCACAGGGTTTGGCTGCAACCCGTGAAACCCATTTCACAAAGAGACTTTCTCCTCTGCCATATGCAGATTCTCATGCGTCTGCTCTGCTTGGCTGTGTGCCAGTCGGTGCCACCTCCATGCACCTGGCACGCTGTGATGGCAGGCAGGGCTGGGCCTGGCATGGGGCCACTTGACCGGCCCACTCACCACACTGTGACCAAGATGAACATTTGCAGGGTGGTGCTGGACTCCAGCCTGGCCTGGGTCTTGCCTGGGCCCCCAGACCACCCTCCTGGATAAACGACGCCCCTGGTCTCGCTAGCCCAGGCTGCATGGCTGCTGCCGACGGCTCTGCGTGGAGCGACTGCAGCTTCATTTCTGAATTGGACCTGGAGATGCGTTCCCCACCCCTGGTCGCGGCCCCTCCTGGGCCAGGCCTGATGCCTGCAGTGGTGTAGGGCCCTGGAGCACGGCCACTGGCTTGGTTTACAGGTCTCCTTCCCTTGGAATCCAGTCGGGGTCCCTTTCAGGCCCCACTCTAGGAGGTGTTGGATTTGACTGTTGATATGTTAGTTTTGTTTTAAATTTACAATAAATGTAAGTTCGAAGGTCAGAGCTGGGCCCCATCATAGAGGGGGCATCGGTCCTGGCCGGTCTTGTTTATTTTGTCCTGGCAAATTCTGTCCTTTGGAGCATAAACCCCCAGAGTCCTAGAACCCACCGCCTCAGCAGAAATCCCCCCTCACTTCTGCCCACCCGCTCTCCTTCCACGGTGGGCTGGGTCCCCAGGGGAAGCATGGCTTTCTGGAGCTTGTCACCTCTGGGCGTGCCTGTCCTGTGGCCAGGACCCAAGGTGTGCATCCCTTGTCGTGCCCTCGGGTTGCCATCAACCTCACAAGAAACCATTAATCCAAACCGGGACGGAAGCTGTTCCTGCCGGAGCAGAGCTGCCGCTGCTGCCTGCGGCCACAGTGCTGGGGGTGGACGAAGGGCCAGGAGTGGGCCTGTTCCACTGTGATGTCACCTCCCCTGATGTGCTAGATCTGTTTGACTACTGGGGCTGAAGGGGGCTTCCCCTATACAGGTCCTAACTCGGGCCACGGGGTGGGCCACCACAGCTAGGGGCCGAAAGCTGGGATTTGAACCTTTCTCCACACCTGTATCTGTGACATCTCGGGCAAGTCACTGGCCTCACTGATCCTAAACTTCCTCGTCTGTAAAATGGGGATGACGACGGTGCCTCCTTCACAGGCGTATGATGAGGATGAAATGGGGTAACTCATGTAACGCTCCTGGCACCAAGATAGCGTTCGGCACACGCTGGTGGTCTTGGTGCCCACTCCCATGGCTACATTTGGGGGCTGGCTCTTGCCCTGCCAGCTTGGCTGTGGTCATGGTCCACACCCTATTTCCTTAAAAATCCCTCTCCAGCCTCCTTCCAAGTCCCTCACCCTCAGTGTGGAACATGTGCCTCTGGCCATGGGCCTCTGAAACTGTGCTTCCCAGAGCCACCGTCAATGAGGACCACCCCATCTCCCACCATTGCTTAATCTCGGGTCAGGCTCCCAAGAAGCCCATGTTGGGAGGAGGGTCTGGAGTTATTAAGGAGGGGAGAGCTAGATAGGGAAGGTGCAAGCAAGGGTGTGATTTTAGGCCAAGTCAGATCCCACAGGGGAGCACCAGGGTGCAATTTCCACCTCAGAGTAAGGGCTACCCAGGGGTGGGGGTATAACCTCTGGGCACTGCTGGCTGTCTGGCATGCAGGCTAGGGAACTCCAGGGGCCCCAGGGTAGGTCTCTGCATGGAGTCCTAGGGCCCATCCCAGGGGAAGACAGGCACAAAAACTGCCAAAGGGAGTCACAGGTATCAGAGGGTGCACTGAGTGACAGCTGCATTTATGTCTTGTGCAGCCATCACCCTGTAGACACATGCTGGGCTTGTGGCCCACAAAATGCCTGGATCTTTTCTCTGTGTGTTGTTCTAAAACAATTGGTTCATTTCTGTTCACGCCAAGCAACCTTAGTAAAACGCAGAGCTTGCATCTGTCCGTGTTATATTCCTTCCTATTTGTCGTTTTGGCCTGGCCTAGTTTTGTCATCTGAAGCTATGACTAGTCTTAGTTTTCATCCAACCTGTCAGGCAGGGCAGGGCCAGTGCGCAGCCTGGGGCACGTCACTGGGTGATCCTGTAGGTCAGCGCAGTCCCCAGGTCCCTCTGAATCTACATGTCATCATGTGCAAATTCATTTAAGGCAAATTTATTAAAATCCAGATCTGTAATCTAGTATTTTTCTCTCCGAAATCACAGTCCCAGGAGGAGGGTTGCATGGCCCTACTTGAGTCCTCGTTCTCAGCTAAACTGGTTCTGGTGACGGCTGCTTCCCTCTCTAAGATCTTACCTACATCTGTTTCACAAGCTGGTCTACGAGTTTGCGGCAAGCTAAGATTTGCAGGCTCTGTCTTCTCGCCCGTTTGGAGATTGGGAGCCGCCCTACCCTGCCCTTGGCCTCCCTCCTGTTCCTCCGGGATCTTCAGGGGCTGCTCCCAGCAGACCAGGGCTCGCCTGTGGCGCGGTTCCAGGAGGTGACCGAGGGTCAGGAGAATTGAGTTCCTTGGCAGCTGGTCTCTAGCACCTTCCTTACTGAGTCCCTTTTCAGCTTTGCTCGCCTGTTCTAGTGGGCGTCTTTCCAAAGCTGGGTGGGGGCCTCCCTGATCCGGAGAACACAGGACTAGTTCTGTTGCTGGGGCTACACAGAGTAGATAAAACCAGGAAAAACACCCGAGGAAAGTTGATATTTATTGAAAAACCAAACCAAACCAGAGTGGCACGGGCCTTTGGGCTTGGGACACATGGGTGGGGTCTGACTCCCTTGTCCCAAGAGTGAGGTAAACGCCGGCCTTGGTCACTTTCGGAGTGACTCTCTGGGACTCATGCCTCATTTCTCCCCCTCCAAGCCCAAGATGGCTCAGCAAGGAGGCAGGTCTGGGCCTCAAAACATGAGCTGCCCAAATGCATACCCTGAAATTCATCTTTCACGGCCACACTTTATCAGGAGAGAATGTGAAAACTGTGGCACTACAGCAGTTGATGTCTGGGCTCAGGTGGGGAAGTGTGTCTGATTTTAAGGTGTGCAGCTTTTAGTCATATACGCCTTACCCAGTCTGCCCTGGCCCGGACTTTTCATTTCCCAGCATCTCTCCTGAGAAAAGACATGGACGCTTTCTCTGCATCCTATGGACATGGCCTCGGGGCTGCAGGGTCTCTATGCGTGTGCAGCCAGGGACAAGTGGGGGGCTCCGCTGGTCCTGCACCGGCTGCCCTGGGTGCTCTGTCTCCCCCACCCCCCATTTCTCTTTAATCTCTCCCCCTTTTCTGTCTCACATCTTCTTTGTTCCTCAGAAAACTTTTGTCCCTCTGTCTCCCCATTACTGCCCATTGTCCTTATTCCTGCCTGCCCCTCCTTTATGCCAAGGGTTTGCCTTGCCTTAGCTAAACAGTCGTCTCTCGCTTCTGCTGATCTAGCCATTTCCCCCGGGCCGTGGCTGGGCCTGGGTCTTGGCATTCCTGATTTTCATGGGTCTAGGCTGTCCCTCTCCACCTGTCCTTTCCTTCCCACTTTGGATGCAAACTACAACATCTGTGCTTGTCTGTGCTTGCCAAACAACTTCTGATCGTCTTCCTAGAGAGGGAGCCCTCCCTGGGGTTGCTTGGCCAGGTTTCCATTGCTTTTGCCCAGAAAGCAAAACTGGTTGTCAGTGGTCCTGCTGGGTGAGTGCAGGGATTTTGGTCAGGCTGGAAGGGCACCTAAGTTTTGGTGGCCCTTATTGGGGGACTGGCTGGCTAGGTGGCCGGAGGGGCACACTAGGTGGGTAGTGCCCGTCTGCTGGCTTCAGGCAGGCCATCTCCTCATCCACATTTTCTGAATCTTCTTGCTCGGCTTATAATTGGGTTGGGGTGTGGCCTGAGCCTCCGTGGGGTCACACTGCACTATCCCATCTGTGTGCCTCCCTCCTATCTGGAACTGCACTTGTGTCTAGGACCCAGAGCTGGGAACCAGGGGAGGAGATTTCTGTCTTTGACCCAAAATGGATGCATCTCCCTCCCAGGCCTTAGTAGAGCCTAAGAGGGGAGACTCTGTTGAGGATGGAATTTTCCATGTGTTCGTCAAGGAGCTAAACTGGGGCTCTGGAGCCCGGCTGGGAGGGGCAGAATTGCCTGCTCACTTCGGACCTTTTCCATGTTCCTGCCCATTCAGCCCCTGACCCATAGCCTTCTGCCTGGCCTTCCCTCTGTTCTCTTCTCATTTTTAGCTATTTTTAGCAGTCCAGAGTCTGGGAGATGGTGGCCAAAGGTGTCATTTTATTTGCAAGCTCTGTGGCTTTTGTAAGCCCAGCCTGAGTCTGTTGAGGAAGACTCTCTCGTCTGATTTTCTTTCCCTTCAGGGTTGGGGGGATTCAGGCAGAGGAAGGGCTTCTTGTGAAGATTCCAACTACTGAATTCTGTCCTGGACCTCACCTCCCCCGGGGGTGCAAGTTCCACAGGGAAGGGGGCAGGGCAGGAACCAGCAGGGGTGTGGTCGCAGGGGGGCTGGTGCCAGGAGCACTGCCTGAGTCTTGTTGAAGGGCAGGACAGCTGGGCAGGAAATCGAATCCTGCTTTATGGGAATTTTTGATGTAATATTTTGTCATTTATTTTTTCATTAATTTTGATTTTAAAATATTGCATTAAAAATTATTTATCTTGGTTACTGAGTCTTTTAGCATTTACTTAAATGTTGTGCCTAGTCCCTGCCTGGCCTTCTCCTCTCCCAGGGCCTTGAATGCCCTGGGTCCCTATGGAATTGGGACAAAGAACTCTCCCACCTCCCCCACTCCCGCCCCTCCCCTATGCTGGCAGCAGTGGGGAGGGGGCGCTGTGGCTGCTCAGGCACCTATCCGTTGTGGGGCCGAGGTGGCATGGCCTTCAGGGAACTTGATGCCCCCTAATGCATTGGTTCCCAACCTTTTTGGCACCAGGGACCAGTTTCATGGAAGACAACTTTTCCACGGACGGTGTAGAGGGATGGTTTCCAGATGATTCCAGTGCATTACATTTATTGTGCACTTGTTTTTTATTATTATTACCTTGTAATATATAATGAAATAATTATACAACTCATCATAATGCAGAATCAGTGGGAGCCCTGAGCTTGTTTTCCTGCAACTAGACAGTTCCATCTGGAGGTGATGGGAGACAGTGAGTGACACCCAAACTGTGTTGCTTATGTCCAGTCTATTCTGTAATCTCGTTTGGTTGCTGTCACTGCAGAAAACCTGGCTTCACAAAGATAGGATGTTGGAAATGGAAGCAGACTTTTCAGTGCTTTTGTGGCAACCTCAGCATGTTCTGCCTTGACTTTAATTCAGAACATATGGAGACTTGAAGTTGTCTCAAACATGCTTTTAAGGCCACCGTCATTTGCGATCTCAAGCAGCTGATCCTCTTCTAGCACAAAGTCGATTCACCTGGCTTGTTCACAAATGGGTGGCACATCTATTCCTTCCCAGTTCGGGGGTCTTTTGTGGGTGGGAAGCAATGCTCAGACTCCTCTGAGAGCTGAGATAGGTGACCATGCACCAGCTGGGAGAAAGAAGGCCCTGGCTCAGTCTCTTTCAAAACCTCTACTAATGTTTGTAACATGCCAAAAATCACAATGCTCACTCAGCACCCCCGTAATTCCAGTCTGGCTTTCAATGCAGCCACTTTATCTGCTGACTTGAACACAGTTGTTCTCCCCTGCAGCGACAGATTGAGTTCACTGAGCAGGTTGAATATGTCACACAAGTAAACAAGTTTTGCGTGTCACTGAAATGTGCTGCCAGTGGTGACTGTTTTTCTAAAAGAAATCTCTGGAGTGGCTCTCATAACTCAAAAACTCTGGGCAGTGACCTAGCTTTAGAAAGCCATCTCACTTCTGTGTGTAAGAGGAGACGTGGGTGCTCTGCGTCCATCTCCTCACAGAGCTGCACGAACAGACATTATTAAGGGCCAGTACTTTAATGTGATTGATAATTTTAATCACATCCTGCAAAATGTTGTTTAGTTCAGATGACATTTTTCCGGCTACCAAGCATTTCTCTATGGATGACACAGTGTGTAGACTCACACTCAGAAGCGACTTCCTTGACCCCAGTAGTGAAACCAGAAAGCCGTCCAGTCATGGCAGCTGCTCCGTCCGTGCATATACTGACACAAAATGACCAATTCGGTTTTCCTGATATGCAATCATTCAAAGACTTGAATAGTTCTGCAGCTGTGGTGTTGGCTGGCAATAAAAGTGCATATAACATATCCTCATGCATGTCCTCCTAAAAAAATATATCACACAAAAACAAGCATTGTTGCCTTTTTGTGAACATCGGTAGACTTGTCAACCTGGCTTGTGTACCACAGTGACTCATTAATCCTCTCTAATGATTGTGCCTTAATATCCTCTGCTATTTCATCAATTTGTCTAGTTATGGTGCTAGCCAAAGAGGAACACTTGCTACCTTTTGTACTGCAGCCTCTCCTAAAAGTTCACAGCCAATGTCCTTAGCAGCAGGCAGGATCAGCTCTTCACCAATGGTAAAAGGATTCTTAGCTTTAACCATGCAGTTAGCCACGAAGAATGATGCTCTCAGTACAGATGCACTTGGTGAAGTTGTGGCCTTCAATAATTGCATCTGTTCTTCGTGTTCATGTTTTCTTTTGATAACCTCCAAAGCCTTGTCTTTGAATGCAGGGTGCTTGTTCTCCATGTGGTGAAGCAGTTTTGAAGCTTTCATGGCTTCACTGGATAGCCGGTCGCCACATGTTATACAAAATGGGTTTGGAGAATATGATCGCCTGTTGCAAGGAACTCGTAATTTAAATAGGACTCTTGGTATTTTCTTTCAAATGCAGCTTTCATCTTGTTGGCAGTCTTAGGGTCTTCTGCTGTCTCATCCTTGGATCTTTCCCCCTTTTCAAAGGAGCTTCTCAGTGGCATTTGTTTTTTACTCCTTTTTGCCAGGGTTAGCTTGTGGGCTTACCGAAACTGTGGCTGAGACAAACAAGTGCGCGGTGTGGGAAAGAGGCGCTGATGGACATGGTAAGTGAAATAATGGGCAGGCCACATGCAGACTAAAATAAGTGTCGGCTCCTGACTTAAAGCCTGCCACCAGGTGTAGCTGTACAATTGCAGTAAGATGCTCACTTGTCACTATAAAGCCTGCCACCATATGCAGCTTAATTGCCACTTGCCACTCACCGATAAGGTTTTCATATGAGTCTGCAAGCAATTGATTTATTATTATTTATTATTATTATGTTGCCGCAGATCTGGCAGGAGGCGGAGCTGATGCGAGTGATGGGGAGCGGCTGTAAATACAGATGAAGCTTCTCTTTCTTGCCTGCCGCTCACCTCTTGCTGTGTGGCCCAGTTCCTAACAGGCCACAGACTGGTACTGGTCCACAGCCCATGAGCTGGGGACTGCAGCCCTAGTGGGCAGCTGGGAGTGCAGCCTGGGAGCCACCGAGCCTGCCCACGCTGCACCTGGCACTTCCCTGTCTCCCTCCCCTCCTGTGGGTGCTCCAGACAAAGCCGGAGGGCAGATGAAAATTCCAGAGAAGAGGATTGAAGGGGAGAGGGTGGAGCCCAGGTGGGGGACAGCCAGGACCTTCAGAAGAGAAGACAGGCCTCACATTACTTAGACCTTTGATTCCAAATGTGGATTGTCCACGTGGAGGGGCTGGATGGAGAAGACTTCCTCATCCTACCTAAGCTGTATGTTTGTGTAATCCTTCTGTGGTCTGCCTTCATTTTAAAATTTACCTAGAACATGCTCGAAGCTCTGACTCTGGGCGGGGGGCAAAGGCAATGTATCTAACCAAAACATTTGTACCCCTGTAATATGCTGAAATAAAAAATAAAAAAACATAAAATTTACCTAGATCCTCTAAATGTGTCCAGTGGGTCTGCCCAGACAGGGTCCTCTTCTTGGGCCATGGGAGAGGGTGTGGACACTGGGGACTGGGCCTCTTCTCAGCCGGGAATGTCTGGCAGAGGAGCCATGGTGGGGGGTGGGGGCTGCGGGGCAGGGGGCTGAGGGTCACTGCGGAGGGAGGAAGGCTGAGCCCGAGGGTCCCCCCACAATGCCTTGCCTGGTTCCATCTCCAGCTGTGCCCTAGGCCGAGCGAGGGGTGATAGTAGCCGAGAGAGAGGTAGGAGGCAGAGCCTGTTCCTCACAGCAGGTGGGTGGCAGGAGGACTGGGGAGAGTTGTCCATCAGAAGTGTACTGAGGGCTGTGCCTGGGGCTTTTCTTCTTGGTGGGGATGGTGGCAGGGAGTGACTGTGTCCCCAGCATCACTCTTGTCTCATTCCATCCTCACAAGGCTCTCTGAAATGCCGTCTCCCTTAGCTCCTTCTGGCTGCAAGCAACTGAATTTTGAACCGAGAGTTACGTAACCATTGGGATGTTTACCTTCCTGCCTCGGTCTCCCAAAGTGCTGGGATTACATGTGTGAGCCACCAGGCTCGGCCTCAGGTTTCTTCCATACTTCTGCTCTGCTGTCTTTAGGGTACAGTGGGGGCTGTCCTCACGGTCACACGAGGGCTGCTGCATTCGAACTCTGGAATTCGGCTGCCAGAATTCACACTCCAGTCTGTGACTACAGGCCTGTCTTTTTGTTTGTCTTTTCAAAAATGAAAGTAATACATATTTACCATAAGCATTTAAAACAGAACAGACCTTGGCCTTTTGTTTTTAAACGTGTGCATGTTCATGATAGGAATTTCAGGTAGTGTATAGTGAAGGTCTGGCCCTCTCCCTGCTTCGAAATTCCCAGAGGTTACCACTTACAATAATTTCTGTGGATTTTCTGGCAACCTTCCTAATTACAAGCTTAGACGTCTAAATATTTCACACAAGTGAGATCCCACTTAGATACTATTTTGCATTTTTTTTTTAAGATTAAGATATCTCGCAGATAATATTGCCATATACAGATTCTTTTTTTTTTTTTGTTTGAGACAGAGTCTCGCTTTGTTGCCCGGGCTAGAGTGAGTGCCGTAGTGTCAGCCTAGCTCACAGCAACCTCAAACTCCTGGGCTTAAGCGATCCTACTGCCTCAGCCTCCCAAGTAGCTGGGACTACAGGCATGCGCCACCATGCCTGGCTAATTTTTTCTATATATATTTTTAGTTGGCCAGATAATTTCTTTCTATTTTTAGTAGAGACGGGGTCTCGCTCTTGCTCAGGCTGGTCTCGAACTCCTGAGCTCAAACAATCTGCCTGCCTCGGCCTCCCAAGTGCTAGGATTACAGGCGTGAGCCACCGCACCCGGCCCATATGCAGATTCTATCCCCTTTCTCATTGGCATACTGTATTGCATGGAATACAAGGGCCTTTTTTCAATAAACCAATCCTCTTCTTCTGGACTTTATGTTATATCTCTATATTTTTAAATTAATGCACTTTATTTCTTAGAAGAGATTTAGATTAACAGAAAAATTGTGCAGTTAGTACAGAGTACCCATGTACTTTTGCGTTTGCACACAGTTTCTGCAATTAACATCTTGCATAATGTAGAACACGGTACATTTGTTACAATGAATGAGCCAATGTTGATACATTACTATTACCTAAAGATCATAGTTTACATTAAATTTCACTCTTTGTGTTGCACACTTCTCTAGGTTTTGCAAATTCATGTCATGTATCTACCATTACAGGATCATACAGAATAGTCTTACCCCTAGTAATACCCTGTCCTCAGTTTATCATCCCTCCTACTTTCTCCTGAACTCCTGTTGACCCCTGATCTTTTTATTGTTGCTATAGTTTTTCCAGAATGTCATATAGTTGGAATCATGTAGCATATTTCCTTCACCTTGCAATATGGATTTAAGCTTCCTCTGTGTCTTTTCATGCTTTGATGGCTCATTTGTTTTTATTGCTGAAAAATATTGTATTGTACAGATGTGGCAGAGTTTATTCATCTACTAAAGGGCACATTGGTAGCTTCCATGTTTTGGCTATTATGAATAAAGCTGCTATAAACATTTGTGTGCAGGTTTTTGTGTGGACATAAGTTTAACTCAGTTGGATAAATACCCAGGAGTGCCATTGCTATAAGACTGTGTGTTGCTTCATCAGAAACTGTCAAACTCTCTCTCAGAGTAGCTATACAATTTTGCATTCCCACTAGCAATGAGTGAGAGTTCCTATTTCCCATATTCCTTTGCTATTATGAAAACCATATAAAATAGATATCCTTGCATGTATAGTTTTATGTGCATGTGTGAGACTATCAGGTACATTTTCATCAGGTGGTACATACAAAACATCTATGGATATTGGCAAACTGCTCTCCAGAAAGAGAGCACAAATGATACATAAAATGCTTATTTTCTCTCATCCACACCAATATTTGAGTTTTACCAAACTTTACTACTTTGGCTAGTTTAGTAAGTGAAAAAAAGATATCTTCATGGTCATTTTGATTTGCAATGCCTTCTCTACGAGTGAGGTGGTGTTTTGCCAGACTGACCAGGTGACAGTTCCTGCTCTGGTCTCTTGAGCTGTGTGATGCTAAGCAAGAAGCTCCTCCTCCTCAGACCTCAGTTTCTTCATCTGTAGATTGAGGACAGTAATGGTCCTTGCCTTATTAGTTGGATTTGAGGACTTAATAGCACCCTACATGTAAAGTGCTAGCACAGTTTGTGGCTCAAAATAAGGGCTGGGTAAATGTTAGATTTTATTATCTAATACGTTCATGACCATTTGGATTTCCTGGTTTATGATCTGCCTATTCATCTTGATTTCCATTTCCCCTGGATTCTTTTTTTCCCTTATTGATTGGTTAGAGCTCTTTGTATATTAGTAACACATTTTCTTTTTCACATATATTACAAGTATTTTTTTATTTCGGTGTTTCATTTGTCTCCTGCATCCTCAGACCCTGGCTCTGAACCAGTGTGACATCATTTTCAGAAATACAGCATTTTAAAGCTCACAGAGTCTGTCATTTCCTTCTCAGGATGTCCACACCAGGCAAGCTTGTTCCTTTTTCTATACAAGAGAAGACTGGCCCAGGGAGGGCGAGCAACTTGCCTGATGTCACACGGGCATCAGTGGCTGGTTCAGGGATAAAATGAAGGGTCCAGGCTCCTAGATTTGGCCTCCTCAGCTCTTAGGGAAGGGAGGGGTGTCTGCAGGTGCAGGGAGGAAAAAGTCAAGGTCATCAAGACAGCCAGCCTCACCCTGTCCCTTTCTCAGACCCAAGAGCCTGGGCCTTTTTTTTCTGATAATCTTTGACCATTCTCTCCTGATGGGGCCAGCTGCCAGGAGCAGGGATAGGTTTACACCTGTGCTACCCCACATATGGTCCAGGGATTCAGCCTCACCTTGGAGCTGATGGAAACAAGGAATCTCAGCCCAACCCTGAGCCCTTGAATCAGAATCTGCCTTTTAACAAGACCCCTCAGTGACTCATAAGCACATTACAAGCTGAGAAACACTGCTGTTCACCCCCACTTTGGAGAAAGAGAAGAGTTGTTAGATTGAAGTTCCTGGTGTCTTGACACCAGAGACCCTTTGAGAATCTCGTGAGTGCTAAAGAGTTCTCCCCAGAAAGACATACAAGGCACATGCCTCCCCCTCTGCTTACAGTTCAGGCCAAGAACCATCCCTGAGTCCCAGGGGACAGGGCCTTATAAAACCCAGATAAGCTCCTTCTAGGGTATCAGCAAAGCAAAGGCAGCCAAACACAAGCACGAGGAAAACTTTGTGGAAAGGGTTGGTATTTCGAAAAACGCCATGCATGGGCGTGGGCGTGGTGCTACGGCCTAGGGAGTGCATGTGTGGGTGTCCCCCTGCCCTAGGAAGATCCTCCCCAAGAACATACTGAAGCCTGGACTTTGGCATGGTCCCCAGACCCCCGTGGGACTCAGCAGATTGGCAGGAGCAGTGGAGGGCTCCAGAGCTAACCTAGCTAGACAGCTGCGTCCTCTTGGATAAGTCACTTCCTCTTTTGGAGCCATATTTTGCATATCTGTAAAATTAGAATACTAAGCCCTATTATGAAGGTTTAGTTTGAGTGCGTGCCTGACACATACATAGCAGGTGCCCAATCCTTGTGTTTGCACCTTAAATAGCCCCACTGCTGCCTGGGTGCAGAGGGCGAGGGTTGGGTGGGGATGGGCTGCTGGCCCCAGGCAGAAGATGATGCCTTTGGGTGAGCAGTGCTCTGGGACTTTTTCTGCAGCCTGCAGCAAACCCCTAAAGCTCCCGGGTGGGGCAGTGAGCAAGCCTGCGGGTGTCCCAGAGCCTGGCTGCCAGCTTTCCTCCTTGGAGGCTCAGGTTCCATGATAATGATCGTCACTGTCATCATAATTCACACTAACTGAGTGTTACATGCCAGGCACTTTTTATACTTATCTCCTTTCAGCCTCCCGGCAGCCTACAGGGCAGGGACCATCATCACCTCCATTTAGTGAGGGCAAACGCCGTCGGGGCCTAGTGTGGCACAGTGAGGAAGTGGGGTGCGGCTGGGACTGGTCCTTGGGCCTGGCCCACCCGAGGGCCCCCACGTGTAACCAGCGGTCTCACAGCCTCTTCGCAGTAAATCCTACAAAAGGCCCAGCAGGCCTCCTACCACAGGCCACCCGGCCTGGCCTCAGAGTCAGCAGTCACAGCCTGGGGGATGCTCATGGGCTGTCACCCGAGGGAGCTTTCCTCCTAGCTGTTCCCTGGCCTGCCCGCCACACCCTGGGCAGCCTGCCCAAGCCCTGCCCTCTCTTCTGGCTGGAGTTGGAGGCTGTGGTTACCGGGAAGCTGCCGCCTTTCATAGCTGTCTGCTGAATAGGTAGGGTTGGCACTCATTCATTCATTCATTCATTCACTCGTCCAGCAAACACTGCCTGAGGCCAGCTCTGTGCCGGGCACCGTGCTCGGGAAACACAGGGTGGAAGACCTCGTTCCCGTCTTCATGAAGCTCAGGCAGAGAGGACACCAGCAACACACGCCCAACAAATGTGCAGGCTGGAATGGTGGTGGGGGCCCGAGGCGGGAGCCGGGAGTCAGGGGGCAGTCCCGGGAGGTTGAGCACCTACTGTGTGCATCTAACACTCGCCACCACCTGTGGAGTGGCTGGCACTGTGCGCAGAGTGGTGCTCAGGTCCACAATGAGGGGCGGCCTGAGCAGGGGTGGACAGGCATTCAGGGAAGACAGAGGGGCCCGAGCAGGGGGGCTCGAGAGGCCAGAAGAGCCCAGGGCAGGGGAGCATGGACGGGCGAGAGGCCTGTCCACGTTACCCAGTAGCCAAAGGCAGCCCTGAGTGGGCTCAGCCAGGGAGGACCAGAATCAAGTTGGGGTGTTTAGAAAAACCACGGTCATCAATCGTCTTGATGGGGAAGAGAGAGGAGAGAGAGAACAGGAGAACCATGGGGAAAGGTGGGGTGACTCACTCAGCATGAGTGAGATGTGTGGGGGAGAGCGAGGCAGGAGAGAGACAGAGAGACAGAGACAGAGAAAGAGAGAGGGTCAGAGAAGAGAGACAGGAAGAGAGAGAGACAGAGATATATATATACAGAGAAGACAGACAGGGAGAGAGACAGAGAGAGAAGACAGAGACAGAGATAGAGACAGAGAGAGACAAGAGAGAGAATGAGAGTGAAATCTTGTAGCAGCAGGCCTGGGCCCCAGCCCAGCACAGACAGCGCCACGTGACCGCCTGACATGAAACAGGAGGTGCAACCGGGGAGGAGGGACACAGGGCTTTTCCGTGGCATCTGGGTCCTTGGTGCAAATGCTTGTGGCACTTCCTTCATTCTTTCTTAAGTGTAGCCTGTGTCCTGGTTCTCAGTGCTCCGTTTTGAGCTTTTTCTGCCCATTGCTTGTCATGCTCCTGGTGAGGAAATACTGACCTTTACACCCTCCTTTCCACCAGGCGCCCCCTTGCACAAGACCCTCTGTCTAACTCTCTAAACAATCCAGACCCCCACCCGGAGATTCCCTGAAGGCCACAGTTAATCTACAGATAAACGGCCTTTGAGATGGCCCAGCCCATTCACCAGGTGGAGCAATAATTTAAGATAGTCACTGGGACAGGTCACCCTCCTTGCCACTCCTACATGCCCCACATACCAAATTCCCCTTTTAAGCCCCTAGCCTCAGTCCACGACTTCAAAATGGTCTCTTGGAGGCACGAGCCTGGGCTATTTCCCCACTGCTCTCTCTGGAGCGAAGTCACCTTCCTTTCACTGCACCTCATCCCTTGTGAGCAGCTCTCGCAAGCAGTGAGCAGTCAGGCCTGTGCTCGACTGCATTAGTGCTTATCTTGTCTTCTCAACGACAGGGACACTATCCCTTTTATGTCCGTGTTCCCACATTACTTATGTCTGGAATGAGCAAACACAGATTCTCAAGCAGTGTTTAGTTAAAAGAACAAATGTCATTGGCCTTGTCTGAAGCCTCTGCCAGGCTGACCACCCAGGCACGGTGCCATGACCATAGTCAGGAAGGTCCAGGTTGCGAAGGAGACACAGATGGCAGGTTTTCGCTCATGGAAGCCCCCAGACAGAAGCTCGAGGGTGAGAGACTGGTCGGGCTGTGCTGTGTCCCAGGGGGCACAGGAATTCCCCACAGGGGTGGCAGCTTCCGGAGCCTCAGTCCCCTCTGGATACCTCTGAAAAGACAGGGAGTAGGGGACGGTGGGTGTGTGGCCCTGTGCAGGACCACTATGTCAACACCTGTCCCTGGAAGGGTCGGCTGATAGAGAAAGTAAACACAGGTACTGCCTGAGCAAACTAACGTGTTTGCTTCTCCAAAGGCTACGCTAAAAGTGAACACAGGCAGAGAGATCAACAATGTTCTACAGTGGGACATAGAGCAGGAAGCTGCTGGATCCCCTGTATAAGTTTTCTACTGCTAAGTAACAAATCACTGCAAATTTAGCATCTTTTTTTTTTTTTTTTTTTTGAGGCAGAGTCTCACTCTGTTGCCTGGGCTACAGTGAGTGCCGTGGCGTCAGCCTAGCTCACAGCAACCTCAAACTCCTGGGCTTACGCGATCCTACTGCCTCAGCCTCCCGGGTAGCTGGGACTACAGGCATGCGCCACCATGCCCTGCTAATTTTTTTTTTCTATATACATTTTAGTTGGCCAGATAATTTCTTTCTATTTTTAGTAGAGACAGGGTCTCGCTCTTGCTCAGGCTGGTCTCGAACTCCTGACCTCGAGCGATCCGCCCGCCTCGGCCTCCCAGAGTGCTAGGATTATAGGCGTGAGGCCCGGCCCCAAATTTAGCATCTTAAAACAACACCCATTAACTATCTGGCAGTCACCGCGGGTGAGGGGTGCAGGCGGGACCCAGCTTGCTCCTCTGCTTGGGGCCTCACAAGGCTGAAATCAAGCCATCGGCCCTAGACCCCCGGCCAGGGAAGGATCCCCTTCTCAGCTCCCTCGGGTTATTGGCAGACTGATCCCCTTGTGCCTGCAGAATCCATGGCAGCTTGCTTCTCCAAGGCCAATAAGAGAGTCTGACTTCCTCAAATCTCTCCCTTCAAGGAAGTTTCTACTTTCATCTTTCAAAGGCCTCAATGAATTGGGGACCTTAATTATATCTACAACATCCTTTCAACATAGCCATATTGCATCGGTTAGGAGTCACAGGTTCTGCCCGCGCTTAAGGGGAGGGGACTGCACAAAGGTGAGACTCACGGGGGCCACTCATGAGTGGGGGTGTGCTGCCCTGTGCCCCACAATGGGGGGACCAGTGGACACCTAGCTGGAGTGATACAGAGTGAGCAGGAGTCACCTCCAGCCTTTGACAGACTCAACTTCCCCTTTAAACCTGCAGATTCGTATCCCGTAGGTCTCATTTATTAATAATTTTTTTCTACCCTTTCCGTCATTATTTTGTCATTTTTCAGTTTCCCAGGTCCACACTCTTTACCATCAGTGTTAAGAAATAGAATTTCAGTTCTCAGTTGTTAAACCATTAGACTCTTTTTGATGTTGGTGAAAGACATCTCTTAAGGGAAGACAATGTTCCCTCTTCCCTGCAATTGTAGAAAAAACATTTTTTTTTCCTGCTTCCTAAAATTGTGCTTGCAAATGTTATTTCTAACCAAGGAGTTTTATGCGACACCTGGACTTCAGAGATGGCTGCCGTGTTCGGTGAAAGTAAGCTTTAATCTCTGCGAGGCCTGGAGTTCGGATTGGTTGTCTTATAATTGTTTTTTTTTTTTTTTTTTTTTGGTCTTACAAATTTTTAAACTGAATTGGATTGAAATCAGCATCACTCTTCTGAAATGTATCAATATTTGTGAGCTCTATTTATTAAACCAAAATGATTCATTTCTACTTCCCTTTTCTGCCATGTGCATGAGGGTAAAGAATATGGTAGAATCTCCTCTTCTGTTGAATTTCTTATTTAAACAAAGTGTTCGAGACATGGAAATGCCTTCTTACCTTTGTGCAGCTGGTACAAGGGGACATTAGGGTCCCCACTGTTTATTGCTACAGGGGCTTCTCTAGCTCTGACTGGCGACCACCTGCCTACAAAGGTGCACGTGCTGTGCAGGTACATGGCCTGCTCGGTTACTTTGTGTGAGTGTGTTGTGCATTCCTTGCTGGGATCCTGACTGATATACCTTCAAAAACAGCCCTTGCATTTTGAAACAAACTTTGGATATATTATCTTCCTTTTTATTTTTGATGCAAATGGAAGCGTACTATGCACACTGATCTGCATCTTGCCTTCTTCATTTGGCAAAATATCTTACAGATGACTCCGCATCTGAACTTGCTCACTTACCCCTCTCTTTAAAATGGCTGTATGTTATGGATCTATTAAGTGGCTGGTCCCTGGTTTATTTGACCTGACCTTATTGATAGCTGTGGAGACAAAAGTGACACTATCGTTTAGTCACTGAATCCTTGGTCAAAGTCCTCCTCTCCCCTGCCTCAAACTCCCAAGTCTATGTCACCCTCTGACTCCTGGCACTAGAGCTGCCAGGGGGGGACAGAGTTGCCATGTGGCAGAAGGAAGCTAAGCTGCTCACTGAAGACCTGCTGGCCAACAGGCTGGAGAATGGTTTTGTTGACTGGTAATTTGTTCTTTTCCGATCCCGCCTGCTGGTTTTGACCTGGACATCTGCGTGCTCATCTTTAACCAAGACAAGTGGCATTACACCATGGTGTTGAGGACTGACCCCAAACTCCCATGTGAGGAGGCCTTTCTGTGCTTCTCGCCGGACCCTACCACCCAGGCCCTTCTTCTAGACATCCCTTCCCTGCTGGTGCCACTGAGGATGAAGGCAGGAGGCCACATCATTGTCATCAGGGGCAGCAGCATGAGGCGTCTGCTTCCCCTTCCCCGGCCCTGGGGTGCCTCTGGGCTGGGGGTTTGACCTTCATCTGGTGACCTCTCAGCTCTCAGGGAAGCCTGGGCTGACAGGCCCCCATTGAACAAAGTTCACTGAAGCATTAGCCTCGTCTTCTGACTCTCTTTTCTACACAGGCCATTTCTTCAGGGTGCCACAGGGATTCTGGGGCAGAAGGGGGTGCCCAGGGCCCAGGGCCAGATGAAGGGGCTGGAAATCCTAGCATGGGAGGGACCCTGGGAACCCAGGGTGGACACCAGTAGTGGACAAGGATGGCCTAGACTCAAGCCCCATCTGCAAACAGGCCATGCCTGTTCTTTGAGCACCTCCTGTGTACTGGCCCCTGTGCTAAGTGGCCACACTGCCACCTGGCCCCTCACAGGGGCATGAGATAGACACCAGGGCAGACATGCCGTCTGCCCTCCTGGGGCCCAAAGCCTAGTGGGGAAGACAGACAATGACAAGCACATTAGGAAATGGACAAAAATCTTTGTGAGGGGGGCTAGGAAGGAAAAAATAGGCACAATGAAAGAAAGTCACAGGCGTGGGAGGGTCTGCTGGGTGTGGTTCTGCCGTGAGCTCCGGCCCTTGGCCTCGCGGCTGCTGGGGGCAGGTCTGCCGCCAGGGGGCAGTGCGGCCGGGCAGAAAGGGCCCCCCTTGCCCGGACAGTCAAGAATGATCAAATCTGGCTCCGGCAACCAATTCTCTGAGGGACCTTGGTCAGGTCACAATTCTCTCACTCTCTCTTTCTTACTGTGGTGAAATATGCATAAATATAAAATTACGCTTTGAACCGTTTTCGAGTGCACAGTTCAGCAGCGTTGAGTACGTTTACCTTGTTGTGCGTCTGCCACCACCATCATCGCCAGAACCTCTTCATCATCTCAAACCGAAACTCAGTACCCCTGAGACAATCCCGGGTCCCTCCCCCAGCCCCTGGCCACCGCCGCTCTCCTTCCTCTCCCCGTGACGGTGATGACTCTGGGGCGCTCCTGTGACGGCATCACGCAGCGTTTGTTTCGTTGACACTGGTTTATGTCACTCAGCATAATGTCCTCAAGGTTCATTCATTTGTAATATGTCAGAATTTCCTCTCTTCCCAAGTCTGAATAATATCGCAGGGCACGGGTAGGACACGTTTTGTTTATCCGTTCCTCTGTTGGTGGACGCTGGGGTCGCTTCCTCTTTTGGCTAATGTTTGTGACTAACGCTGGGGTGGGTGTGGGCGCAGGTCACACGCGGCTCCTGGCCTCATCTGCAAGGGGCTTCTGCTGGGTGACAGTGAAGCACGTCCTGTCACATTTCTGCTTATCTCCTCATTTTCCTCCTAAAGGAAGAGAGTCCACCGGCCCTTCCTCCACTGGGACCTGGATTCTGTTAGTTATAACTCCCAGGCAGAAAAAAATGACCCTGCCTCTGGGCCTAGGCACGTGACACAACTGGACAACAGCCCCCAAAGTCTAGCTACAGGTAAATGAGCAGGTGTGAGCTTCTGACTCTCTGGGTCTGGAGAGACCCATTTTGGATGGTTCCGAACAGTGGAGTGGAGAACTTGTTAGACGGAGAGGGAGACATGTTCCACCCGGGGTTTGCCAGGAATCTGCCCATCTATCCGTCCACCATCCACTATTCCCGACCAAGCACCATCTGTCCTTACCTACTTGTCCACCGTCTCCACCCATCACCCGTCCAGGGGTCCATCGCCCTGTCTCTCCGTTGGCTCATGCACCCATCTACCCAGCCACCCATTCTTCTAATTTTTTCTGCTCTGGGACAGGCCCCCCCAGGGCTAGGAGACATATATAGATAATCCTTTTGTGCAGAAACACACAAATGTACCCAGAGGGAAAGACTTGCAAATAAATGATCACAAAACAGCTAAATGGAAATGGCACGTGTTAATTAATGTTGTGATTTTCCGAGGAGAGTCTCTGCCTGCCTGGGGCTGGTGACGGAGCCTGCATGGGGTGGTGAGAGCACCAGGCCGAGGAGGGAGCAAGGGCACCCCGTGCAGGGGACAGGGGACAGCAAAGGTGTGAAGAATCACCTGTGTGGTGTGCGTGGGGTCTGCGGTCTGGGCTTGTAGGATGAGCCACTGCACCTCACTCGCTGAGCAGGCGGAGGGGGCTGTTTCTAAGGTCAGAGCTACAGGACGAGCGCTTTCCTGGCCTCAGGCTCAGCGGCTCCCATAGCGGCCAGGCAGGGGTGTTGCTGGGGCAGGGGTGAGTCAGTCCCAGGGCCCCGCTGCAGGGCAGCAAAGCTGAGCCGGCTCCTCTCCAGGCAGGCCGCTTCCCTCCCTGCATGACTGCGGTGGCCTCTTCCTACCACAGCACACAGACCGTGGGGTCACAGCTGACAGGGCCTTGCTACCTCGCTCTTCCCACTTGCAGCCCTGGGGGGGTCAAGACTGACTTGGTGGGGGTGAGCAGGGTGCCCACAGGAGAAGAGGACTTCCTGGGGCCTGTCCCTCACAGCCAGGGCACTGCAGCAATTTTTGGCTTCTCCCCTGGGGCACCGTGTGTTGGAGCTTTTAAGAGGAGTATTGTAAACCTTGCAGATGAATGTCAGTGCCTTACAGGACACTGTCCGTCCTCGATGTAGCCAAAAGTGTCTTCTTTTTCATTTGGAAATGAGGGGACTCTTTTCCAGGCCTGGCTCTCTTGCTGTGAGCACATGTTTCACTCGAGACAACAGCTAGTAGATCTTGGTAGAAATCAGTTTAATATAAGACCCACAAGCAGAATGATAACACGAGGCACCATTTATTTGGTGTCACAGATGACCTGGCTCTTCTGAGCTTTTCCCATTTGCTACTTGTTTAATCCTCCAGCAACCACAGGAGGTAGGAACTATTCATACATCTTTTCACAGAGGCAGGATGGAGGTGCCATTCAACTTTATTATTACTAGATTTCACTGCTTTAACCCAAGGGATTAGAATGCAGACCATCGGGTATCTTCCAATCCAAGCCCACCTACACACATGGTGGAAGTGGGGCCCCAAGAAGAAGGTGACCTGCTCAGGGACACACACAAGTCAGTGGTGGCAGAGTACTCAGGCCAGTGCCCAGGGCTTTCCGGGCTCACGTTCCATAGTTTAGCAGGTCTGAGCAATGGCATAGCTCTTCCCCAGGTGTCCTGACTTTCTGCAGGGCTGACCGTTTGTGACACACAGAGGCTCACATCTCCATGGGTTTCTGTCTCTCCAGTCTGGGAGGCACTTGGGGGCAGTCAGGTTGCGTTGCTGAAAGGAAAGCATTTCGGTGTTAGAGGGCCGTGAGATGTTGCCTTATTATCAGCATCCATGACGACAGTGGTGGTTTGCTACTAACCAGTGTGGCCCCTACCAGGTTTTCCTCAGAGGAGGAAAATCAGTGAGTTTCGAGTTGGCACGAGAGAGGAAGAACCTTTTGCCCCGTAGCTCCTCTTCCTCCTGCCTGCTGGCTTGAGGGGTGCTGCTGCCAGCCTGGTATGATGGTAGGGAGATGATGGCTTGGTGGCTCAGGGCGTCTTGCCTACAGACATACTGCAGGTGAGGGGAGGGTCAGCCTGAGGGCAGGACTGTCCAGCAAGGCCCCTGGTTCCTCTGGTCGTGGGGAGAAGAGTTTAACTCTATCCCTGCTCAGCAGGACAAGCTCGGCCTGAGGCTTGGTGGACGCTCAAGTGATGGGCTTGGGACTTGGGGTCTGGCCAGAGACAGGGCAGCCAGGAGGGCTGGGACAGATGGGTGTCCAGCAGTATGGATCTGCCTGCTCGGGTCTAGAGAGTGGCTGGGCACTCTGTGGACAGTAGGGTGAGAACTGAGTGGCATCTGTCTCGAAGGCAGAGTCAGTATTGGGGTCAAGGTCATTCTCACCCCATGGCTCATGGGCATTCAACCCATAACCCTTAAAGGTGCCACCACCCCAGTGGCTCCCTGCCAGTGCCCAGAGCAGTCGCTGTGCCTGGGAGTGACTAGACAATGCATGTCTGGGTTGGCCGGCCCACCCTGCCCCACTTGGTACCTCCTGAACCAAGGCTGGGAAAAGGAAAGCATTTTCTTGCAGCTCCTTGTCAGGGCTGGGCCTCTTCTGCTATCTCTACACTGGCTGACTTCCATCATTGACCCAGCTGAAGTCTGGCCTTGTGGATTTACCACTTGTGCCCTTGGGGCATGAGTAGCCTGTCTGGTTGAGCCTGGAGTGTTCCCTGATATCTTCACCCATGGTGAGTAGATGCTGGCTGGGGGGTGGTCCCCCCACATTCCAGGCTATAGGACGCATAAAGCCTGACCCTTTTCTTTTTTTTCATTGTCTGGGCACTCATGGAGCATCTAGCATGGTGCAAGGCAGTGGGCTCCGGAGAAGCAGAGGGCGGGCGCTACCCTCTGTGGGGCACCTTCCATGTCCTGGGCTCCTTACACACAGCCCTTCCTGCACACTCAGCCCAGGCCTTGGCAGAAGAGGAGCCGAGGTGCAGTGAGAGGGGTGTGTAGCTCAGTTGAGTGTGCAAAGATGGCAGTTGCACAGCCAGCGTGAGAACCCGGCTCCCTTGGGCCACCGTGGCTTAATCATCAAAATCTGACATGGAAGAGAGAAATGAGGAATTCTCTGATTGAAGCATGTATATGTGTGTGTGCATGCGTGCATGAATGTACGTGTGTGTGCATACACACATCACACATGTCTGTGTATGTGTTTGTATGTGCGGCTTCCTCATAACCCTTGTACTCAGCACAAGAAAGGTCTTAGGGGAGGAAACACACACCAAGACCAGGAGTTGCCCTGAGAGGCTGTGGCTGGGCAGGGCCCTTCCCTCCAAGGCCTCTGAGAGCCTGACTGTGCATACAGCAGGCCAGGCCTCAGTGCAGGGCCCCCTCCTCTGTGCATGTAGCAGGTCCGTCCTCGGCAGAGAGCCTGTCACTATGGAATTTCTGACTCCAACCCCTCTCTGGTCTGGGTTGTTCCCGCCAACGCCACCTGGCTGGGGTGGAAGCTCAGTGAGGTGGCCTTGCGTGGGCTCCACAGCAGGTCTGCAAACCTGGGAAGGAAGGGGGACCATCTGCTTCATGTGGGCCCAAGGCCACAGTGCATGGACAGCCCACAGATGCCCTGAGACCCCCAGCTATTTCTCAGCCTTGACGCCAGGGTCAAGCCAAGTGATGTGCTGGTGACCTCTAGTGACCCAGCTCCCGCCGTGACCAAAGCATGGCACTCACTCAGGGAAAGCTGGAAAGCCGGAGCACAGGCTTGCTGGGCTGAACCTCTGCCTGTGTCCTCGTGTCCAGTTGGTACATGGGCTGGTGGAGGCAGGTGGGGTCGGAGGAATTACTGGGTCAAGGGCGTGGAGGTGAGAAGGGAGGGCGGGAGAGGGAAAACTCTGGCGGGGGCGAGCTGTGGAGGAGAGTGCAGGGCACAGACACTGGGGGGTCATTGACCTTGGGGGGCAAGGAAAGCCATGGACAGGAATGGGGGGTGGACGTGGAGGCAAACAGGGAGTGCCTGGGGGGAGTGTGGCCTCCGGAAGGAGTGGGAAGGGCAGGGAGGGGATTTCCTGGGGCCCCCACACCCGGCACTGGCCCCCTGGGGTCCGTGGCTCCTGGCATCCTATTGTTTTGCCTGCTTTAAAAAGAAATCTTTCTATCTCCTGAATTTTTCATGTTTCTGATCACAAAAATGATGCATGTTCAAAGTAGAACATTTGGGAAATTTTTCAAAAGCAGAAAGAAGAAAATAAAAGTTCCCCATCATCCCACTCTCCAAATATAACTATTGTGAATGTTTTGGTCATTTTCCTATGAGAATTTCAACATGTATTTGATACATATATAGGTACGAAATTAGATCCTGCTGTATGCCCTGGCGGGGGGGGGGGGTGCGTGGGAGGACCGGGCTGGCCCCAGAGGAGCCCCCTTCTGGGTGAGCAGGGCAGAGTGGGCACCCCAGGCTTTCTTGGGGGGAGTTGGTGCAGAGGCAGCTTGGGCCACTCCTGGATTGGCCTGGGGTCCTCATTTGTCCTCCCTCCCTGACCCCTGACTCCAGGGCTCCAGAGTCAGGTGTGGAGGGGAGGCACCCATCATTGTCCTCTGCCCAACAGTGCCATGGGCCCTCCCTGAGAGATGCCAGCCCAACTCTGTGATATTTCAGGCACTTCTCTCTCAAAAGCATTTGTTGCTGAAGACGCCAGCAAGAGCTTGGTGGAGTGAAGGAGCAGTGGGGCAATGAATTCAGGCGCCCTGTGCTGCCTTTGCCAGCCGTGTGGCCTGGGGCAAGCACTTACCTCACTCAGCCTCAGTTTTTTCATCTGTAAAATGGGCTTGTTGGCTCTGTCTCAGAGGTGGCGATGAGTTCAGAGGTGATGAACATGAGCTCAATGAGCAGGGACTCTTCCTCATCATTGGGGAGTTTGGGGTCTCGGGCACCCATTTCATTAGCTTTCAAGCCCCCAATTTTGCCCTTGGTTGAGGAAAGGAAGCTTCTGTGCTATGAAAAGTGTGTCTCTGGCATCCAAACTGCTGTCTAGACTGAGCGGTGTTTGCTGAAGGGCAGAAGAGAGATTTCTGGTGGCCCTTTGGGTACATGGCTGTGAACGTGATCAGCTGGGGTGCGGGTTGGGGCTGCCGGTGAGGCAGGGAGAGAGGGTGCTAGAGTTTGGGTGTTTGTTTCCCTAAACCTCATGTTGAAATTTGATCCCAGTGTTGGAGGTCGGCCCTAATGGGAGGTGTTTGGGTTACAGGGGCAGATCCCTCATGTACAGCTTGGTGCTGTCCTTATGGTAATGAGTGAGTTGTCACTCTTAGTTCCTGAGACAGCAAATTGATAAAAAGAGCCCAGTCTCTCTCTCTCTCTCTGTCTCTCTCTCTCTCCCCCTTTCTTTCCTCTCTTACCATGTGGTCTCCGCACACGCTGCTCTTTGCCTTCTGCCAAGAGTGGAGGCAGCCTGAGACCCTCTCCAGGTGCCCAGTCTTGAACCTTCCGGCCAGCAGAACCACGAGTGAAACAAACTCCGTTTCTTTGTAAATCACCCAGCCTCAAGTGTTCCTTTGCAGCAACACTGCATGGACAAGACAGAGGAAAGGCAACTGTGCTCCTAGGCACAGTCTAAAGGAGGGACTCTTAACCCGCCACTTCTTCCCTGCAAAAACGACAGCTTGAGACCTGTGAGGTGCCAGGCACTGCTCAAGTGCTTTGTGCATATTGACTTGTCATCTTGAGAACACTGGCAGGAAGCCATCCTCATTTGTGAGATGTGGGACAGAGGGCAGAAATAGTAAGTAGCTTTCTGAGGTCACACAGCTAAGAACCACAATGCTTCAGGGTTTGAGGGTATGTAAAATGTTAAAATGCTTTCAGTTGAGTCAATTAAAAATTAGCATTTGCAGGTGGCAAAGTGGCTGTTCTTACAGTAGCTCATTTAATTGTCACAATAATCCTAGGAGGTAAATCTCATTATTGGCATTTTATAGGAAAGAAACTGGAGGCTCACAGAGGTTAAACAGGTGCCTGTGCTGGCACAATGAGCCAGTGACAGAGCTGGGATTCAACCAAGGTGTGCACAACTGCCCGGCAGTGGTTTTCGCCATGCATGACAGGGACGCATGCTGGAGATCCCAACCCTAGTGCCTTCGAAAGGGCCCACTGGGGTCCAGCCCCCACCTGTCTCCCCCACACCTGATGATTTACAGTCCTGGCAGATGGCAGGGCAGTTCACCCCAGCACCAGCTGCCAAACTGCACTGTGTGGGGAACAGACACAAAGACAGAGGGCCACCGGCCTGAGCAGAGGAGACTTCCTGAGGCAGGGCTCTGGGCTTTCTTTGGGGGCGCAGACTCTTTTGAGGGTCTGGTAGAGTTGTAAGCCCTTTTCCTAGAGAAACACACGGCACAAATACCTACTTTTGCATCCAATTCAGGG
This sequence comes from Varecia variegata, assembly GCA_028533085.1. Lineage (NCBI taxonomy): Eukaryota > Metazoa > Chordata > Mammalia > Primates > Lemuridae > Varecia > Varecia variegata. Next base: position 4,417,635 of record CM052446.1, on the reverse strand, counting down.
TATGCAGAGGCCCCAGATTAAAGAACTCTAGCCCTAAAGAATGATCCAGCCTGGAATGCTTTTATGGGAAGAGGAGGGTGCAGGTGAGAGAGGAGCATGGCCAGGGGAGACGTGGGGTGGGCAGCCCAGCACAGGGGCTGGCATCAGCTGGAACCTGGCGGTGAGAACCGCGGGGACAGAGACTAACCAAACTGGCCAGGGGAGGCAGGGCCATGCAGCCCACTGAGCACAGCTGCAAGCACACAGTTCTGTAGAAATGGGGCCAGTTGGGGGCCTGGGCAAGTCAGCAGCCCTTTGGCTGAGCCCCAGGGTCCCCAAGGTCCTTGCTGTGGACAATGTAGTCTTTGCTTCCAGCATGAAGTTTGTTGGAAACAGCTTGCCCAGCAGGGCAGATGCTGCTTGTCCGCCCAAGGGTTGCTTGTGCCTTCTCTGCTCAAATCTGCTTTTTGTGAAGGATTCAGTGGAACCATTCCCAGCCTTTGGCTTCCCAATCTGCTTTTGCAGGCAGGCTGGCATCGTGCGCCTGGCTGGGTTGTTCAAATTTTTGACTACAATCACAGTTAGAAATATACAAATGACTGTGTGACTCGGTGCGTATGCGTGCACACACACTCTTGGATAGTTTTTCCTCCATTTCCTTTTATTAAAAACTTACTGGTTTCAGCCTTGATAGATTTCACAGCCACTGGTGGGTTGCATGTTGCAGAGAGCTGGGATGCCGGCAGCAGGTCTGAGAGAGAAGCCTGGGCAGTGCCCCCACCTGCCCCAGGACTGGTGCACGGCAGGCCCCCCAGGGCATCTGTGGCACTGAGCAAACCACACAGTCACCTGGGCACGAGGAACCACCACTGCTCTGCTCCAAGGTGGAGCTTAAACAGCCAGCTCCTCAGGGAAAGAGCCAAGCCCAGCTCTTCACTGAGTTTATTTTTCAGCACTAGTTCCTTTCTGGTGTTGAAAAAGGATTTGAGGCAGCTTCTGATACTTCTGATAATGATAACTATTTTTCTGCCAGTGGCGATAAGAATCCCACAGAGACAAGGCAATGATGTCTAGGAGAATGCTTTGTTGGCTATCCAGGCTGTCCCTGGATTGCTGCAACTGTTGTTCCCTGGTCACCTGGGGTGGAGCAGGGAAGCCCTGCCTGGGAGGCACAGGGACACAGCTGTGATTAAGCCACTAGGCAGGAATGGAAGATCAACACACCTGAATTTTACATTCACCCAGCCTGGGGTTGGCCTTGCTGGCAGTTGGTTTATGAGGTTAATCATTCAGTTGACGGAAGAGAGAAATAGCAGGCATAGGAAGAGCTTTCATTTCAAAGCAAATGATACCTGGGACAGCAACAGCCAATACTGTCCATAAAGAGACTGTGGGCCCAGGTGAGATGTCCAGGTTGCATGTCCAGGTGTGGTGTCCAGGTGAGTCAGGTATGATGATCATGGCCCCAGGTCCTGGCTGCAGCAACCTCCCACCAGCTGGGAATTTACAGGGTAGTTGAGGCTGCAGAGAGGGAATCTCTGTGTAAGCACACATATGGCTTATCCATGATGCCCTGGCTACAGATGTGGCACTCGGGGTGAGGGGAGGCTGCTGGTGTTTGAAGCCTTGGGTGGCCTCCGCAGAAGCCCACCTGACAAACATGGCAGTGCCAGAGGGCTCCTGACCACATGGAAAGGAGGCCTTTGTCATGACGATGAAAGGAAGGCTTTTAGGAGGAGACAGAGGCTTCTGGAATGAAGAGTCAGCCAGGCAAGGAAGGGGACTGGGGAGGTTCCAAAGAGAGGGCCAGAATGGGCAACGGCTCGGTGGCAAATGAGCTCTAGAAGTGCTGGTGGCGGGGCAGTGTGTGGAGGAAGTCCCATCGGCACTGTTGGGCAGATGACAATGACGGGTGCCTCCCGTCATTGGGGAGGGAGGGGTGATGGGGATGGGACCACAGTGGGAGGCCGATTGCCACAGGGTGCTGCCCTGGGCATGTGCAGTTGGACACACATGGAGCTTGGCGTAGCTGTCCTGGCGGAGAAGCCAGGTCCTTCTGCAGGGCCGGGACACCCAGCAGGCTTGGGCTGGCTTTGCCTGAGTCCCAGCCCTTGCCATAGGTGTGGACCCCATGCTGGGAGGGAGCTGTGGTTTTGTCAGAAAGACCCCTTGGGCAGGGCTTGTGCGGCCTGTTAAAGAAAACTAGAACTGGACAGTAGATAAAGCAGTAAAACCAGATTTTATTCAGGACTATTGCAATGAGGGAAGAGAGACTTCAGTATAGAACCTGGCTCAATTCCAAGTATAGCGTGGGCCAGTGGAGCTTAGCGCCAAGGAGCAGGTAGGTCAGTCGGCGGATGGAAAATTACTAAGAGGCAACATTAGGGGTGAGGGGGATTCTTGCTGAAGGCAGGCCAGGGTGGTCAGGTGTCACCTGGGGTAGGGGATCCGGAGGAGGTGATTAAATATTGAAGGTGGGGCGGTTCTTGCTCAACTTACCTACTTACCTAGTAAGATTCTTCCTACGACTGAGCCATGCAGGCCCAGCAACGACAGAGGCCAAGGTCAAGGCCCAGAGGGCCTGGAGGAGCCTGATGAGACTTTGGCCAGGGGGTCTTTGCCAGCTCCCAGCCTGGGCAACGCTCCGGCCTGAAAGCACGCCTAGGCTGGGAGCAAGCTACGCTCTCCGCAGGTGGGACAGGGAGGGACACTCTCAGACCAGCAGGCTTCTGAGAGCACTCGTTCCCAAAGTGCCAGTCAGGGGGCCCCTGGGGACAGTCAGGAAAGAAACTGAGAGAAAGACCCCAGACCAGGTTAGCGCTGTCATCCCCTGCCCTCAACCTCACCCCTTCCTTCTCTTTTATAGCACATGGGACACTTCTCAGGATTATTCGAGGGCTGATCTCGCTCCGGGTGTGTCTGTGTGTTACACGCAGCAAGTGGTCTGTCTGCTGCCCGGCATCTGGAAGGTGCTCAGTAAACACAGGGCAATAAACAATTGAGTAACTGATGGATAAGTGAGTCAGCGCTGGGAGAAACCACGTGCACATGCCCCAGCACGTGGCCAGGTGCAGGGACATCTGAATCGCTACTGTGGAGCCTGGCAAATGGCCACCACCAAGCCCAGGGCCCCCTCGGGTTGGGCCGGACAGGCCTGGCTGCCCACGTGGAGGGCCGCTCTGGGGGCAGAGCGTGGAAGAGGGGACACTCTCTGGGACAGGCTCACTCAGACAGGCTCAGCCCTGGCACAGCAGGGAGTTCCAGGACCAGCTTCTCCATGAGATCTTCCTAGTTTCCTGGCCTGGAGAGCAGCCAGCCCAATAGAAGCACAAACTCGTTCTCCATAAAAATGTCATTTGAGATGAGCTATTAATAGAATAATCTTAATAACAGCATGATCAGCCAACATTGATACAGCATTTTATGAGTTCCAAAGTGCTTTCATATTCGTGATATCATTTAATCCCTATAACATCTTATACCCATTTTATAGGCTGGGAAACTAAGTTTGCAGAATTGAAAGTCCAAGGACCCTGTGCTCCTAAGGGGACAGAGCCAGGGCTCTGAGCTGTGCCCTTCCCAGTCCCCTCCTTGCCTCTCCTTGTCAGCGCAGAGGTTGGGCTGCCAGTGACCTTTGCTCTCCAAAAACAAAGGGTTAACTGAATAACTGAAGAATGTATATGACACAGCAGGTTATATGATGGGCTCCCAGGAACAAGCCATTTTCAGTGTTTTCAAACAGAGCAGCACTTCTCTACACTTCTGCAGAGTGGGCCCTACATCAGTGGTGCATTTGGGGCTGGAGCAGATTGACTTGGGGTGGGGGGTCCCTTCTCAGAGAAGTAAGGAAGAGATGGTACAATCCCTGCTTCTTCTTCCACGTCTGGATACAGCATTCTAGGCTATATTGCTGGCATTTCATACACAGGCTTTAATTTTGTTCTTTTCCTTCACACGTGAACACCACCTAGTGACCTAAGACTGACAGGCCCACGATAGACTCTAAGGACCTGTTTGGGCACCGCTGAAGACCTATGCTCTCATTTCAGTTGTATTGTTCTTGAGTCTAAGTGCTTACACTTTACTGTTTTCCACTATTTCAATAAAACCAGGGAAAAAGAAAATAACCATCGGACCAATGAACAAATGCAGCTGTACTGGAGGTCTTCCTGTCTGCATTTGCGGGGCCATGCTGAGCCTGGCACTACTCCCTGCAGCTGTGAGGTAAACCCTGAGTCAGGCATGCGCCAGACTGTATACGAGACATACCACAGGGCGGGTTGTTTGAAAGTGAAACACATGGAAGTCGATGACAGTTTGTGTTTCCAAAACATTCATTTATAAAATCAACAACTGACCTATTTGTGAATTACTCATTCAGCAAACGTTTCTTGCATGCCTTCCATATGCCAGGCTCTGGGCCGTGTCTTGGTGCTTGGAAATGACTAAGACGAGACTCCACCCACGAGGAGCTCAGAGCCAGGCCAGAGGAATCATGTGGGGTAGAAAGTTCTGAGATGCAATTAAAGCTTAACACTATCTACTAATTGGAGCGGTCCCCTTAAGGGTCCTCCTAAGGCATGACTTCTGAATGAGATGCTGTGTTTCAAAGCATTACCGCATCCACATTCTGAAATTCAGACTGGACTCCCCCCAGTGCATCTGTATTCGTGTGCTTTCCTTGCACAGAAAGTGCTGCTTAATATCAGACATTGGAAGACTCAGAGGACAGAATGGTTGTGCAGTTAGGCAAGGTCCCGGCGGTCTGGGAGGAGAACGCGGTGGGTGGGGGAAGGGATAGGCTGCCCGGGCTGGAGGTGCCTCACCTTCCCTTCCTGCTAGAACTAGGCAGGATGTAATTTTGTCTGGTAGGTTTATTTAGAAATTGCTCGAGCTGTCTGTGTCTGATAGCTGCAGAATAGGATGTGTTCCTTTTGTTTGCCTGTGTGAAAATCATATAAGTCTCATTCGACAGATCTACTTTAGCTGGTCTTCAGTCGCAATGTTCATTGTTTCCCCGCGTCCACCCGAGGAAGTCCTGCTCAGCACACACGTGCCCGCTCTGGGCGGCCTCTCGCCGCCAAAGGCTGCGTGCTGTCTCCCACGGTGCCTCCTTCCCACCTCTCCTGGGGCGTTTAGCGCGTCCTGGAGTTAACTGTCCATTTAAGTCTGCTTTGAGATGACGAGACTCTGAGGGCCCCTTCTGCTCCCTCTGCGTCCTGAATACTCAGCACAGACCTGGATGGGAGGCACCCAGTAGCGTTGCTGAGGGAAGGAGGAGGGAGAGGAGGAAGGAGGGGAGTTCGCCAGGGGCACCTAGATAAGGCGCAGCCAAGGCGGGAGAGGAGATCAACACAGCTGTGACCCTCGAGAGGCGGGGTTGTCCCACCTGCAGGGCCGTCCCACCTGCAGGGCCGTCAGAAGCACAAAGTCACACACTAGAGGTACTCTCTGCCAAGGGGTGCCCTGAGTGCCCTGAGTGCCCTGAGTGCCCTGCCTCTACTGGGGCCTCATGGACACGCCATTGTCCTCTTGAAGCCTGAGTCCTCCCTCCTCCCCAGCTATCTGTGTGCCACCCTGGCCCCTGCAGAAGTCCATTCTCAGAGGGGACCACACATAAGGACATAGGGACCCCGAGAGTGGATGGCCTAGCAAACGCCAGCAGGAGCCCACTGTCACATGTGCCACCACGAACCTTTGGGCTCCAGAGTGCAGGTGAGGGCATCAGGCCCTGGGCTGAGAGACTGCACGCCCCTGCACGTCCCACCTGGAGGACCACAGGGGCCTGGAGACAACTGGCCATCTTCCTCCCAAACCTGTCCCCCTCTCAGGAATGTTGCCATGACCTCCCCAGGGACTCGCACAGAAACCTGGAGTTGTCCTGCACCCCTCTGTCCCCCACACCTCTACCCCATCCCTGCTAGGTCTACTGATTCCAGGCCTCTGCATCGCTCCAACCTGCTACTGTCTCTGCAGGAGCTGCCCGCGCCTTCCGCTGGCTGGCTGCTCTCCCACCATTTCCTGTCCCTCCCTTAGGTCTTGTCCCATGCTAGCTAGCCCATGCTCGAGGGTTGTTCTAGAATGCAAACCCCATCTGCTGCTTATAATCCCTCTACTTCCTGGACGAGGTTCAGACCTGCTGGATCTGGCCCTGCCTACTCTCCTGCTCCCCTTCCAGCTCTCCTCGCTGACCTGCCTGGGGGTTTTTGGGACCTTGTGCCAGCCACTCCTCTAGCTGTTTGCATGTCATCCCCGTCCCCACTCCCTTTCCCAGGCTTGTTTCTTCCCTCTGCCACCAGCTCCCCCTCCTGCTGGTTGGTTCCTGATCAGCATGGGCCAGCGGGGCCTTCCGCCCAATTCACCTTTGTGTCTGGCTTCCCCAGGTGATGGGGAGGCCCCTGAGTGCAGGGCATGGCGGGGCGTCTCTCTGTTCCCAGAGCCCAGAGCAGAGGGAGGTGAAATCTGAGTTGTGGTAAGATGACCGGGGGGACGTGCCTTCTCCTCCGGCATGTGGGGACCCACCTCTTGAGAGCAGGGTCATTCCTTGTCATCCAGCCCCGTCCCCAGCACCCAGTGCAGTGCCCAGAACAAGGCCCCAGGGACCCGGCTGAAGGAAGAGGCGTTGAGGGAGTGTCTGCAGAAGGGCTCCCATTTGAGACAGGGAGGGCGCTTTGTTCCTGACCTGCTTCCTGCTGCCGGGTAAGGCAGGCTCCCCTGCAGCAGGCCCCGGAAAAGAGAGGACAGATGAGGGAGGCCTGCGGGAGAGGGGCTGCTCCGAGCCCCAGGAGGCTTCCTGCTACGAGTGCATCCCCAGGGTGGGGCTCTGGCGCACCACCTGCCCGGGGTGTCGGTGTGTCAGAGTGAGGGACAGAAGCTCCTTGCTGGATCATCCTCTGCAGGAGGTCAAAGCCCAAAGTCCCACTCCTACCGCCTCGCAGGTGCCAGTGGCCAAGGGTTAACCTGACATGGCGTCTGTTTGGCTCTCACAGGCCGTCTCCTTGCTGTTCTGCCGTTCGAGCTGGGCCAGGTTATCTGGCCCCCTGAGTCTAGTTCATTATCATAAAAAGGGCCGGCAGTAGCTATTATTCCTGCTTGATCTCCCACGGAGTCCTGGGCCACCCCTTAGTCTGCAGCTTGCAGGGAGCCCTCCTCAAGCAGTGACCAGCCACTGCCACAGCTGCCTGGCCAGCGAAGGAGCAGGCGGAGGCCATATGGAAGGTGAATGACACTGAGATGCCTCTTGCACAGGTAACCTTGGAATTGCTGGGGGGAGGGCAGGAGAATTTGATTTTCTATTAAGCATTTGTGTTGGGGTAGTTTAGAAATGTTAGGGTGACCTAGGGATATTGCTGGCATAAGAACCTCTGCGGATGTGACAGTCTGCATAGGTGTGGCTGTTTTTCCAAATGGTAAGGACATTCCAAGGGCAGGAGGAACTGAAAACAGTTTCTCTCGTGGGCGGAAAACTGCTCCAGGACTGCAATCAGGAACGCCCAACCTGCTGGAAAACTAGCCTGGCGGCAATCCCAAATTGATGTTCTTGTTTAGCTTTAGGCTAGAAATAGCTTTGATATGTAATGGAAATCTATAGAACACTGTTTGCCTGTGGGATGTCTCTAGAACATGTTTGTGTGATTTACAATGATCCTTTGTTCTTGGGATGAATAAATAGGAGTGAGGAATTACTCTCGGACTCCTGGTTTGGAAAGCCTTGAGCACCCTGACCCCATTCTTTTTCTTCTACTGTCACTTTCCTTATTCCTGTGGGATGCCCTGTCTTCGGTGACAGGCGAATTCCTGGCACATTTGCACATCTCTTCTTTTATATTTAAAATAACAGAACGCAATGCGATGTGACTTAATGACTGTATTGGAATTGTCTTATATTCCTCAGATTTTTCACATTTCACAACTGGATGGCATCAGTCACTCACACCCACTCCCCACTGAAGGACCGGCATAGGTGAGGTCATGAAGTCTGGCTCAAAATGTATTTTAAAACTCCTCTTTTTTTATCGATGCTTACACATCGATAATGCAGATCCCATTTTCTGAAGTTCTTGCTTCTGTGTGTGTGTGCAATTTTCCAATTTTGGGGAAATATATTAGAGGGCTTAAATTTGAGATAATTAAGTAAATAATTTGTTCCTTCCAAACAGCAGGCACCACGGGGTTCAGAATTTCAGCTGACCGCAACTGCCAATGTCACAGACTGTCAGTTGCTGGCCTCAGGGTGGGGGGCATGACCTGTGGTTACTCAAGCAACTTGCAACATTCACAACCAGACTCCACAGAGGCGTGTCACACGGATGAGTGCTCTTTTCCTTTCCACTCGGGAAGGGCGCTGTCTTCTTTAACAGGGGAGGCCCGTAGCTCCATTTGGACTTTCATGTCTGTATCCCGTGTTAACTGGTCCCAGCGATGCTCTAGTGGCCCCTGTGGACCAGTTCCCGGGGAATGGCCTGGTCTGTAGCATCCTGCTCTGATCCCAGGCGGGCCCGTGGGCAGCTGGCCTGGCTTACGTCTGAAAGAGGCGCTAGCGTTGTTTCAGTGTTTCTGTGTATTTCAGAGGCACTTTCTTCCCTCCCCTCTCCTGGGGTTTCTGGCTATCTTTCTTGGTCCTGGAGATTTCTCTCAGAGTCAAGGTGTCGTGAGAATTCTGCCATCAGTGCTGAGAGGTCCCTTATTTCTGGACACCTCTGTCTGCGGCTCTGTCTTAGGAGTGAATGCAGCCTAGACAGGATGCTGGTCAGGCTCCGCATGGAATGTCTTCAGCCAGTGTTCTGGACTTTACCGTCCAGGGGAGGGGGATGCACCTTGTGGTCCTCAGTGGGAGTGGGCAGTTTGTGGCACTCCGGCAGCACTGCAGCAAGTTGGCTGTTTCCGGAGCTGCCGGGCCTCCACCTGGGACGCCCATCAGTCCACTGCGGGTCTGCCCAGCCTCACCAGTGTTTACTGAGCACTTACTGTGTGCCAGGTACTGAGTGCTCTCTAGTCTGCAGCAGACAGACAGGGTTGCAAGAATTTCCAATAAGCCATGGCCCTTCCTCAAAGGTGCCAGCCCGGTGTGGGAGACAGACAGATATATAGATGCAACATGGTGGGTCCTTAGCAGACGTGGTGTCGAGGGAGCTTATAGCAGCTCCAAGGAGGAGAAAGAATCTGTCCCAGGTGGGGAAGAGAATTCCAGGCAGATAAAACAGAAGGTGCAAAAGTGGCAGCATGGAGACTCTGCAGAAGAGTTTGCGTTGTGAGGCTGGAACATGAGGGTGAGGCGTCCGTTGGATGTGGTGGGAGAAGGGGAGAGGAGGAAGGAGCCACACTCGGAGGGGTTTGATTTCCCTGGTAAGAACTTTGGACTTGTCCTAATGCAAGTGGGGTGCCGGCGCGAGGTGTGCAGCAGAGCGTTCGGGCGGTGGGATCTGTGCGTTATGAAGAGCACCCTGGCAAAGTGCGGAGGATGAACTGCCGTGTGAGTTCAATGGCCTGTTCCCGCTCTGTCCTGCGAATGTCAACTTTCGGCCGCAGCTGTGACTTCCCAGGGTAGCCCGCTGGTCACCAGGAAAGGGGTGATGTTCTGGGGACTGGTCCTCATGGTTTTCATTCATTTCTTGTGGTGTTTTTGAAGAATGAAGTTGCTCATCACTGAGAGACTGCTCAGAATTTTTGAAGGATGAATTTAACTTCTTTGCATAGAAAAATTTCCCTGATGTCTCAGATGCAAGGCTAAAGCTGAGAAAAATTCGGAAAGAGAATCCAAAACTATTCATAATCAAACAACCAATGTATCTGCCTAATGTAATCTTATTTTCTTTTTTAGACACCAGCAAAGAGTTAAGCACTTATATTCAACTCACCTTGAATTAAGTCAAGAATAAAGGTTTCTGGGTGTGTGAGTATATGTATTTGGCACTTTGGAACTTAGTGAGCCATTGTCAACAGAAGTCCCTGCAGGGACAGAAGGTGATGGATCTAAATAAAATGACTGACTGGCCATACCATTTTCTCTCTCAATTCTTAACTCTGGTTACCTGGACAGAAGTGTGATCACCAGAAGTTTTTTTGTTTTTGTTTTTTTGTTTTTTTTTTTCAATATCAGAATATTTAACCAAGATTTTAGCAGGTTTAAAAATATAAATTAAACCACTTTGTTCCTTTAGTGATGCAGAATGCCTCAATATTAAGAAGTGGAACTTCTGATACAGCTAAAATAGAACCTCTTCCAAAACGATTATCTCTGCAGGTCTTTATAAACATTTTGCTAAAGCAAAGGAAAATTCTGCATTTGGGTCTAAACACTGAAGATATTCACTCAGTTGGGAGAGGGAAGGATATACTAAAAATATAGAATCAAAATAATAGCAAGTGTTTATATTGTGCTTACATTGACAGGAGCAGCTCTAAGCATCTCTCTACATAAATCTTTAATACTTTCCATGATCTTAAAGCTGGGTATTACTATTAGCCCACTTAAAAGATGAGCAAACTATGGCCCGTGGACTTTCAGTACTCTGTCCAAGGTCACAGGGCTAGTTGGTGGAGCTGGGATTTGCACCACCTCTTGTGTGATTATTTGGTTATGATTTGAGGGATCTTGGGCAAGGCCTTCAGCATCTGTCAATGAGGATAACACCCACCCAATCTCCCCACATGGGTGGGGTGAGCCATGGATGTGGAAGGATGTGGAAGCAATTTGAAAGCTAGAAAGCCCAGTAAAAAAGTATCATTACTTATGCACGATTCTTTCTTGGGTATTGCATCAAGCCTCCGGCCTCTCTGAGAAGAGAGCTCAGCCTTTCAAAGAGTTTTAAAAATACCTCTGTTTACCTCACGGCAGTCAGTCCTAATTAAAGGAGAAACTTTTAGTTTGGAAGCCATTTGTTCGTTTTTTCACTCATCCTAGGAGGCACTGTGCCCGGAGGATGGAAAAATAGTTCAGCATCTCTGCCTTTGAGGGGCTTGCGGTCCGGGGGGAGGCTGGCTTGCTCAGGTAATTACGGGGAAGTGTGCTGAGGGTTCAGATGGAGCCTGGGGTCAGAGGTGTTAGCGGCACAGAGCAGGGAGCGATGGGTTCTCGTTAGAGCCGGAGAGGGTCGGTCAGAGAAGGCTCTGCAGAGGGGACAGTGAATTAGCCTAATTCTGCAGAATGAATAGAAGTCAGTTCACTTCAAGGGGGGAGGGTGGACTCCAGACAGAGGAACAGCATTTGCAAAGGCAAAGAGGTACAAAGAAGCACTGCACATGTGGGGATCATGTTTAGCATGAGGGGTGTGTGTGTGTGTATGCATGCATGCGTGTGTGGTACGTGTGATGTGGCTGCAAGAGGCAGATCCTGGCTGCAGGGGCAGAACGCCAAGGCACTAAGTTGGATGTGGGTGATGGGTGGTTTATAAGCAGGGGAAGGATGCAGTCAGAGCAGGGTCCCAGGTGCTTCCCACTGTCTTCCCTCCCTCGCCCATAACAAGACCTCAGATGGGAAGCCCCCACCCATGCCCTGCTGAGGGCGAGGGGACTGCGGTGATCCAGAGGGCATGCCTGGAAAGCCCTTCAGGGAGGCTGCCCCTCCCGGCCCAGAGCCCCTCCCATGAACCCCCACCCACCCAACTGCTTGTAGGGCTAATGACACCAGGTTCTGGGCTCAGATGCCAACCTCTGCCACTTACTCCTCAACCTGGCTATCCCTTCTGCTCATCTCCAAAATGAGGACAATAACACTGATTTCCAGGGAGATGTGAGGATGAAGTGAAGGTACGGTATAAAGCACGTGGTACATCACAAACACTCACACAGTGGAAACTGTCAGTACGTATTCTCGGCCCTGACCCCTGGAGCAGATTCCACGGGTGACCTTGATGCCTCAGTGCCAATGCCAGCAAACTCAGAGATGTGACCCGCAGTGTGGTTTGCTGTGGTTGCTTTAGGGAATGTCGCACCTAGACTGCAGAGACAGCACTGGACTAGGAATCAGAAGAGGCCAGAGGTGTGAGTCTAGGTTCTGCCATGCCATAGCGGTGTGACATTTAGCACACAGTTTACCCTCTCTAGACCTGATATTTTCTTCTGTAAAATGGGGTTAGTAAGATCTTTCCATCAGACTTCTCAGGTCAGGGCACTCATCATCATCAGATGGGACAAGGCCTCT
>CM052446.1:4346919-4405014 GCA_028533085.1 Varecia variegata | reverse complement strand
CATTGCTTATTATCATTATTTATAAATTTATAGTGTTTCCATGAAATATTTTGCTAATTTTTTTTTTTTTGAGACAGAGTCTCGCTCTGTTGCCGGGCTAGAGTGCCGTGGCATCAGCCTAGCTCACAGCAACCTCAAACTCCTGGGCTTAAGCAATCCTACTGCCTCAGCCTCCCGAGTAGCTGGGACTACAGGCATGTGCCACCATGCCCGGCTAATTTTTTTCTATATATATTTTAGTTGGCCAGATAATTTCTTTCTATTTTTAGTAGAGACGGGGTCTCGCTCTTGCTCAGGCTGGTCTCGAACTCCTGACCTTGAGCGATCCACCCGCCTCGGCCTCCCAGAGTGCTAGGATTACAGGCGTGAGCCACCATGCCCGGCCTATTTTGCTAATTTGATTTAAAATGTATAGAGAGCAAATTATAAGGGAGAGAGGGTAGTAAGAAGGGATGCAGGTTGAAGATGAGGCGGAGGGCACAGGAAAGAAGGCTGGCTCTCTAGGTTTTTTCTTTGCCGTTCTTACCTGGGGAAGGAGTTGGAAAAGTTGCTGAACCCACTCTGCTTCCTTGCTTCCTTCTTCTTTGCTGTAAGATGGTGGGGGGTGGGGGCAGGAACAAAGGGCTCATCTTTAGGGCAAAAGGCTGAACTTTGTTACATGCATAGACTTCTGCATAAGCAGGGGAATCATGCCTGGTATCAGGTCTAAATAGAAAGTGCAGTTCCTGACTTGTCTATGTGTGGTCATTGTGCTGTGTGAGCTGGTGAGCCTCAGCAGATGTCTGTGGGCTGTGGGACAGCAGGGGTTAGGCAACGGGATGGAGCAGAAAGGTTTGGGCTTTCCCTTGTGGTCCAGGCAGCATCTGCTGGAAGAATCCTTAGATGGAGGCCATGGGTGACAGCTTTGCCTAGGCACAGGCCAGAAGCAAAAGGCAGGTTCCCATAGACCCTGGAGTGTCCTGGTATCCCCAGTGCTGTGGGGCCCTTCACCCCCATGTGGCCATAGTTTCATTTTGTCCTTTGCAGGTGGAAAGTAGGGTTCTTGGGTGGCAGAGCTGAGCTGTGGCCATTCACCAGCCCTCCCCCCATACTGGATGTGGCAGTCTCATCCCTCTGGGAGCATAAATTGCTGGGAACTTCTCTGCACTCTGGCCTGTTCTCTACAAATGCCCCACCTCCACTGTGCTCTCCTCTCGTGCCTAGTGAATAGCTCCTGCCCTTCCAGCTGTCATACCAGGAGGTGATGCCTTCCTCTCATTAGAGTCCCCTAGCCTGAAGGATGGTAATTCCCTGAATTGTAGTCCTTTGAAGTGACATGGGGACTCTCTATGCGTAGGTACCTGGCCCCAGTGCAGCCCCAGAGGTGAAGCTACTAATAGTATTGACCAAGTACTGACTGTGCAACCTTGAGTAGGGCATGCTGCACATGTCAGCCACTGAATTCTCACAGCAACCTTGCACAATTATCTTCATTTCATGAAAAAGATACAGAAGCAGAGCTGGGATTTAAATCCAGGTCCACCCAATGTCAAGCCGAGATCCTGTCACTCTCATTTTTGCTGTTCCAAGTGGTCTCTGCCAGTCAGTCTGAGGCAGACCACCAGAAGGGAAGTTAGCTGCTGGGTGGGAGAGGAGGGAGCTATTCCTGTGTGTCCTGGCTCTAGTGCCAGTCTGCTGCATCAGCCCCTTTAAGCCCCCGTTTCATTATCTTTAAAGTGGGCATGTGCTCTTTCCAGATTGGCTAGGTGTTTCCTGGACTGCATGGTGCTGAGAGCTAGTGCAGCAAAATGACAAGAGCTCCCAGTCTGGAGGGAGGACAGATTAGTCCACAACTATCACTCTTTGCTAAGGTTCCCCTTCCTCTGCCCTCCCCAGGCTCTGCCCTGGAGGAGACTTTTCACCCCATTGTCAGAGGGAGCTTGATGCCCCTGACCAGGCCTCCCCCTCTGCCTCTGAGTGCCTGGTCTGCCCATCCCCCTCCCTCTCTAGGTATCCCAGACTGTAAACATCTCTTCCAAGGCCTGCACCTTAGTAATGAGGGAGGCCTCAGGGCAGCGTCTGCTGTGATTGGTGGGGCCCAACAGACGCCTGTGGCACATCTTATTCACAGGCACGTGTGTCACCAGGAGGGCACAACAGGCTTCCTGGATTCAGAGCCTCTCCTCTCCTCTTTAGGGCTGGTTGTGAGGTGAGGACAGTGGCTTGTTGGAGCCTCACCAAAGAGTGCTCAAAGTCGCTGCTGCCCATTTCCCAGGGCTATCCTCCCTCCCTCGCATTTCTACTTGTTGAAATGCCTGATTCCCGGAATTGGGAATGCTGGCTTCTTTGAAGTCAAAGGTGATATTCAGCATATGTAACACCTAGCCCTGGTGGGGGTCGGCTCAGCCAACTCCCCAGGGCAGAGAGCCCTCGCCCGCCCATCCTCTGCAGAGAAGGGCATCTCTTTCTCCAGCTCCAGTGGGGAATCCCAGGCTCAGAGCCGATTGGCCAAGATTGAGTCATGTGACGTCCAGGGGCCAATCAACTGCACAGGGGTGGGGGAAGATGGCGCCTCCCACGTGGAGGAGGTGGGCCATGCAGCCCTTCAAGAACAAAAGGAGAAGGAGCGCTGGCGCTGAGACGAATAGAGACCGTCACGTTAGGAGCCCTGTGCGGCCAGACTGCAGACTCCAGCCAGCCTCCATGCGCAGGCAAGCACCCTGGGGAGGGATGTGGAAGGAAGGCTGGGGTACTACTAGGGCCCCTCCACTCAAACACACAGACACACACACCCTTCGCATACCCCGTACGATACACCATGTACACACACCACACACACAACATACACACAACACAATACACCACACACACAGCATACACACACCACACTACACAATCCACCATACACACAGTGTACACATATACCATACCACACTACATACACACACCACACTACATACTACACAGTACACCACACACATACCAGTATGCACACATACCAAACACACATACACAGCACCACACTACACAATATGCCACACTCACTATACACCACACACACAGCATATGTACACCACACTACACAATACACCACACACACAGCATACACACACCACACTACACAATACACCATACACACAGTGTACACATATATCATACACATACACACCACACTACATACTACACAGTACACCACATACATACCAAACACAC
Organism: Varecia variegata; assembly: GCA_028533085.1. Taxonomy (NCBI): domain Eukaryota; kingdom Metazoa; phylum Chordata; class Mammalia; order Primates; family Lemuridae; genus Varecia; species Varecia variegata. The sequence continues at coordinate 4,401,822 of CM052446.1, read as the reverse complement.
ATACACAGCACCACACTACACAATATGCCACACTCACAATACACCACACACACAGCATACACACACCACACTACACAATACACCATACACACAGTGTACACATATACCATACACATACACACACCACACTACATACTACACAGTACACCACACACATACCAGTATGCACACATACCAAACACACATACACACACCACACTACACAATATGCCACACTCACTATACACCACACACACAGCATACGTACACCACACAGCACACAATACACCACACACACACACATACACACACTATGCAATATACCACACACACCACATCACACACACATATCATGTACATATCCCACAGAATACACCACATACACACAATACATATACACACTTAATTTAGCATAGTCAGCAGGATATGTAAGTACAGTATCGGCACAGAATTGGCATTTGTGAAGCAGAAGTCCCCCACTGAATGGGACTACATGATGAAATTTCAAAAGTTAAATTCTGGCTCTCACTGTATTAGCAGGAATAGACATTCATGTTAGGGGCTGGGCCCACTTGAGGGGACCACACACTATGAGAGTAGCAAAGCTTTGCATTGGCTGGGAAGGGTGGCTTTTGTTTATGATGTTTGGGATTTTGCAGTGTTGGCTCCCAGCATCAATAGAGCTTTCTAGATGGGCTAACTCATGTCTGGACCTGGTGGTAGTGTCTGGACTGCAGGCAGAGTCCTAGGAGTAACTCCAGATGGATTATGTGGGCTTGGGCCATGGGGCCTTGCCCACCTCCTCTGCTATCAAGCTCCCAAGTTGGCTCTGGTGTGTCCATGCAGAAGTCCAGAGCCTATGATTTGTGGGGATTAAAATGAGAGGTGCAGGAAAAAGACCATCTTTGGGGTCTTTACAGCCTGATGGCAGCATGACTGAGTACAACAGTGGCATTTCTTTTCTGATGCAGGATCCTTAGTAGGCTTCAGGCAAACCCTGATCATAACTATGACTTGCAGACCCCAATTCTGGGTTCAACCACAGTGGGGTGGTGGATCCTTCAAGGAAGTGATGGAGAAGGACATCAGCAATCTAGCTTTTCTTTGAACTCTGGTGGGAATAAACAGCTAAATGAGAACAGATGACTGGAAATCTGTTTTGGCATGGAAACAGAAGCAAACCATCATCAACCTCACAAACTACTACAAGACATTTGAAATGAACTATTATAAAAAGGCTTCAGAAATGGCATAGGGTGAACCTGGAAAGTATCAGAAGATGCAGGAAGAGTGAGCTCTTGAAGGCCAGACTCCAATCCTCCAACCCCTGCTTCTCTCCACACCCCTTCATCCCCTTCCCATCCCTCTAGTCCCAGAAATACCTGGACAGACATATTAGACGGTTGCAAAATAAATGGCAGGATTATTTTTCTTATATTTGGAAAAATCAGAGATAACAGTCAGTATCATGTGCCTTAGGAATTATTTAGTGGATTTCAGAGTCCTGTGAGGGACTATCCCAGCAAGTTTAGAGTTAGGCCTCTAAGGAAAGGCACAGGTCAGGTGAAATGCAGAGAAAGGCAGCAGGCAGGCAGGGCTATAAGCAGTTGAGCCTGGGCCTAAGTTAGACAGTGTGCTGGATGGACAACAGGGAACAATTGCTGAGTGGAATTGCTGTAACCAGGGAAGTGGCGGTAGGCAGCAGTGGATGATTATGGCAGATTCAGAACTTCCTGACTTAGCTGCTCACATTCTAGGGCCATACCAGGAAAAATTTGGAGGAATTTACTGGGAAAGCAAATATATGGGCCCAAAAGTAAGGGAAAAGAAAGAATGGCTCCCTGGCCAACATTTTGAACGCTGAGCCATCCTATGGGTCAGAGGGCATTGCCAGCTGGGATGGTTGTGTGTGGACAAGGTGGGCTCTGGCCCTGGGAGGCAGAATCCAAGCACAGCAGCAGGCAGAGCCATAGACTCTATGGCATATGCGGCAGCATCAGGCTCAAGGAGCCCAGGGATGCTCCTGGGGACAGAGGACTGTGGGGAGGAGACAGAGTGTGACTAAGGAGCACCAGCAGTGGACAGGGAACACAGATAATGGATGGGGGCTTGGAGAGGTGCCCCAAGAAATGAGTTTCCATGGCCCTACATGAGAGCAAAGGTGCTATGTAAACTGATGCCATGCTCAATCTAGCACCAGAGTGCTGAAAACCAGAGGTAAGGTCATTGGAAGGGAAATGCAGAGATCCTAAACACAAGGAGTGAGCAGTAAGGGGAAGAAGGAATCCTCAGAATAGAGCTGGAAACTAGAAATGCCAGAATTACACATTTCTAAATTGTTTAATACTATCAGAGTTTTCCAGATGTGCTCTCTAAGGCGAGAGGCACTATCCCCCCAGAATAAAGGCACGGTGTTAAAATTATCCTCTTGGTGGGGCATTTGCCCACCTGAGCTTTAAGCTCACAGGTGGTGGGTGTCTGGCAATTGCTATGCATTGACCAACCCTAGTGAAACTATACCAAGAAGCTGTTCTCTTTGTCTCTGTCTGATTCCTTGTCAAAATTAGCAAGAAAGTTCAGACTGCACTCAAGGATCCATAAGGCCACATGTAGCCCCAAGGGTGCAAGTTCCCCACTCCTGGATGGGGTGGGGATGAGACGGAATCGAGGGGCATCCTGGACTCACAGCCTGCCTCTTTCCCTGCATCCCCAGATATGATCATGTCACAGTACCCTTAACAGTCCAGAAACTACAAGGACTCCCTCAAAGATGAAAGATGAGTTTAGTGAGTGGAGGGAACCACAACCCACACTGTGTGCAGTGGAGGACTAGTGAGAAGTGGGGGCTGCTCCCGGGGTGCTTCCAGCTGGGAGGAGGCTCAGAGAAGGAGCAGAGGGCCTGGAGCAACAGCAGGGAAACTGCTTGGGAGCCCGAGTTGGGACTGTTGGGTCTGGCCTCCCTCCCCAGCAGCAGGCAACGGTGGGAGCAGGCACTTGGGTGGGAGGATGGGGGCATCCCAGGAGCAGTAGGGAGCCCTCACACACAGAACAACTACTGGCACACCCAGCCTGGCAGCATTCTGTCCACCTCCCCAGCCTGGAAGATAGCATTCACCGCCTCTGGGTAACAAAAATAATACTGAAGACTCAGAGAGAACCTTAAACCGAAGAAAGGCACTCAAACAAGACACCAAACAGTTGTGGGAAAAAAGTCACAATTGAATAGAGGCACCAAGGAAATAGAGTTAATTGAGCAAACAAAAGATTTTAAAAGAAAGAAATAGCTTAAGTTTATCAAATCCATTAAATAAGAACTAGTGATCACAGAAATGAAATAATTGTATCTTGACAATAAAAGATAAGATTGTCAAAATACATTAAAAACTCAATGGATTGAATTAATATTACAATAACATACATGGAGAGAGAATTAGTGTGGTGGAGGAATAAGGTAGGGAATACTCCAGAATTCAGGGCAAAAAAGAAAGGCTGCCAGTGGTCCACCAGGTTCCAGTATCCTCTTGTTCCAGAGGACAAGGCTGGACTACGTGCAGGTCGATGTGGCAGTGTGACTACATTCTGTCTAATGAGTGTGAGTACGGGTCTGTGCTGGACCGAGGGCATGCCTCCACCCTTCTGTTCTGCTTCCCACTGCCTGTAGCCACCTCTGCAAGCAGGTAAGGATGACAAAGCAGAGATGTTAGAGAAATGAGATGGCAGGAACTTTGGGTCTGTCAAAAGTCAAATAAAACATAGACCCAAATCACTAAATTTAAAATATTTTATTTGGGCAGTAAGAATTGCAATTCAGGGCATAACACACAGAGCAGGTGGTCTTCGATATGTCCAAAGAACAAAGAAAAGAGGTTTTATAAAAGGGAGAAATGTTATGTATTGTCTTGAAAAATGTTTATTGTCGCTAGTAAAGTTTTAGGGGAGCTGGCAAGCTCTGATTGGTGATGGTGGTGGTAAAACTAGTCATATAGTCACAGCAGGTTATTTCAGTAGATATTAGAGTAAACTGGTTTCAGATCACAACAGGCAGTTTCAGCACCTGGGCTTGTGGACAATTTAATTCTTGGAGCAGGTGCTGTGTGCCCCACGTGCTTTCCCCCTGGCCCTTTGACTGTGATCTTACTGAGTATGATAAGAAAGACACAATTTGTGTAATCAACTTTAAAGCATCACTGATCAATAGGCTTAATTGTCGGTGCTGGGAGGGACCTATGGCAGTTGTCTCTGTCCCACATCAGGGGAAGGTACGAGGGTCTATGTCAGGGACCTGGGCCACATTCTAGCAATAAAGAGGCCAGAAGGAAAAATTTTCTCAAGGTAGATTTGTCTAGAGTATGTCATCAAGTTACACTGGACTAGTTCCATAGGTATTAGAAGTCATCTTGAAGGGTTTGGCTAACATTATGCTATTTTGGGAGCTGGCTTTTCAAATATTCAACAGGCAATAAGAACAAAGCTTAAAATTATAATACAAAATATTAACAATATAATAAATTTAGTTAGTACTGTGGTTTTGAACTACCAGCCCAAGCCTAAGGGCAACAAACTAGGCAAGTCAACTTGAAATTGAAAGACCATAGGGGAAACTAGGTGAGACCATTGAATAGCATTTTGTGACTACGTTGAATTAAACCAGGAATGCCAACTCTACAAAAGGGACTACCAATACAATTTGAACAAAAAGGTGTGTGAGGGATATTGTCAAAGTTGCCCACTAGGTGGACTAACAGGATTTCTTAGGTCAGATTTTGTCAAGTTACCTATAGCTTTTACTGACTGTGAAATTTTAATTGCAGCATTGCTTTGTCAAATGAAAAAAGGTAGCATTAAGGGAAGTAAGATTAAGGAGTCTTATTCCAATGCATTGGAAAAAGCTGTTTATAGCATGAAAAGCATCAGCTTATCCTGATTTGCAGTTTGAATGTCTCTGGCTATGGCAGCAGGCAGCTTGGTGTAGTTTCTGTGTGGCACGTACATCAAGCATGAGACATAGTCCTTAAAATTTATCTACTTTCAGTAATTTTATGAAAGAAAGTTGAATTGGAGGAACCTAGAAGAATTTGGGACCTAGTCTAGTTCTATAGATAGATAATAAGAAGTCAATAATGTATAGAGCCACAATCTAGTAACAGGTGTATTATAGCTGTTCTTTCGAAACATAGCTTTTTTTTTTTTTTTTTTTTTTTTTAACATTGATCGCATAGGAATCTCAGATTTAAAAACCTCTTGAGACTGGGAAGCCAAACCAAGGTAGACTTTAGATCTTACTTATAGTTCTAAGGTTCTTGGGCCTGCGAGGAAATGACAGTTTTTATTTATTCATTGTGAGGCTGGGAACTCTTGAAGTCAGGCATTTTATGCATATTTTCAAGTGTGACATTTCAGTCAAAGCCTGAAAACCAATGTTTTCAATTGCATTCTGCTACAAAGAGAGAATAGTGTTTCATTGGTCTTATGCAAATAACCATATTGCCATAAGAATACTCGCAAATAGTTTTTGAATTCTGGAGGAATCAAGTAAGGAGGAAAAAAAAAATCCCAAATGCTTTTATCTTTGCTTACAAAAGCATACATTATCAAATTGCTGAAGCAAGCACCACATTTCTATAAATTATAGATCACTTAGGAGAAAAAATTCCTTAAATCTGGAAAACAAAACATTTAAGTAAAAACCAGCAATGTTTTAATAAAAGTTATAAAAATATTATCTTTATCAATTATTTAATTTCATTTAATTAACTTTTGTTCTGTTTGATCTTGATTAGTAGTTTCGAGAACCCATCAGTTCATTTGTTAGAGTTCTGGAAATTTTTATTTTGTTCATTGATCTTAAAGTTGTCAGAAATCTGTATTTAAGAGTAATTGCTGGAGTCTTTCCCGTGAATCTGATTGTAAATGTTTTTAGAAAAGAATTCAAAACAACTGTGGATAACAAAAACTTAAAATAGCATGATGGTGGTAGGTAAAAACCTGATGAAACTTTACAATTGACAAGGAAATTTAAATATTGGTATTACATATAGCATTTTAGGATAACAACCAGAATTATGACTGATAATACATTAGATTTCTGTAAATTTATATCTTTTTTTTAACTTTTTTGGCATAAAATCAGACAAGCTCATCCTTTTACTACTTCTACATACAAAGAAAAGAACTCTATTCTCTGGCCACAGCCTTTACACTTAATCCCAAACATCTATGTCCTATGTGAAGCTCTTGTCATGAGAGAAATTAAGAAATAAAAACTAGTAGGCATTTCAGAGCAAGCCCACTTCTGATGCTAACAAGATTTGGCATTCACACTCATTGAGTGGGCTGCTGTAGCATCCTAGAATTAGCACTGTAGGACTGAAGTTACAGGGAGAAATAATGATTTGGACAAGTGTTAGGGCTTACGAATGGATATTAGATTCTGGGGTTATAATTATTTGGGCTTGAGGGCTTTTCTGTTTCCATTACAATGGTAAGTGCATTATAAAAAATTCAAACTATTCAGGATGATAACAAAAAACACAGAAAATTATTTTAAAAATTATATTATTTTTGAAACACTCATATCAATAACATACCCATAAATACTACTAAAAGAAGATCTAGTATCATTTTTCATTTGACAGTATTTCTAATACAATTTACCAAATAAGCCTAATCATTTAATATCTCTAAAAGGTGACAGATACATTTTTTGAGGCTTTCCAGGGGCCCACTTGGAAAATCCCACAGTTAATTCTAATTCAAAAAGGCTTAATTTGGGATTTGACTTTGGGCAAGTTTTTCAAGGATGTTAAAAGGCTCAAAACATTTGATCGAAACAGAATTGTAGGTCAGTGTAAAATAACAGTAATTCGTTTAACCAGAATGATAATCAAAAAGTCTTCAAAAGCAATACGGAAAGTTACATGGATATAAAAACCTTAACCCTTTTAAAGCTCAGTTTTCCTAAGTAATCAAAAACCTAATAAAGACAGCACAGGAAATTATCTTGATAAAATGCAAAATCTTTGTTTTTTTAGGCTAGTGACCAAAAAGTTAAAAGGAAAATCTGCAGCGAGGTTGTTTCTCCTTACAGGGAGCTCATTAAGATAACCTGGAAGTTGAACTTGATGAAACGGGTCCTTGATTTTAACCAGACACAGGATCCAAGGTTATGAGTGTACACTGTGTGATAGAGGAATGTAAACAAGAAAACTAGTCCCTTGAGCAGAGGAATAAGTGGCTCTTAGTAACAGCATGGGAAGTTTCCTGGTTACATGGAACAATACAGACATGTCAAGAAAAGTCAAGAGTACAGAATCAAATTATACTGGAGGAAAACATAGCTTTTCTAGGCCTTTAAGATAAACACTTCACCACTTCACCGTCAGGACATAACAGCAGAGTTAGAACCCGAATAAAAAAGTTACATGAGTTGACAAAAAAGTTGAAGAAGAGAATTATCATCTCAGCTAAGCAAAAAGACGTACCTTTTCAAGGGTAGAGAGAACAGAAGAAAAGATGTATGACCTGCAAACCATGTGCAGTGAGGTACAGCGAAAGTTGAACTTCTGAGATAGGAATCTGAGAAATTTCAAAAGGAAAACTTTACCTCAAGAAATAAAATTACCATTTTAAGGAAAGAGGACAGTATTTTTAACCTGAAACTAGAGAAATTAAATAGATCTCAGGAAGAAATAGACACTGTCTGCAGTTTAGAAGATGGTTGTTACAGAAGCAGATTTTAGAATTAATAATTAAAACCCCTTGCAGTTTTATTAAGAGCAGACCAACACTTCAGGAAAACCTTCTTGTTCTAACATAGGGGACCAATTTTTTAGTTTTGTATTAGTGTATTTTTAATATTAAAGTTCAATCTTTAGAAAGACTTAGAAGTAATTCTTTCTTAATTATGCTTGATCATACACAAAATTCGTTTCACGAATTCCCCCTTTCTGAATCTTTTTATGATTTAGACCCTTGATGACATGCCTGTACTTTCTGCTTTGTTCTATACTTTGTCTTTTTTAAATAGCCATTTTACTTCATGAAAAAAATTTACCACGTAAGATTCTCTCTCATATAAAATTATGCTTTTCTTAAATTTATATGCTGATTAATAGACCTAAATATATTTAAGTTTATTATAAAACTTAATAAGCCAAGGACAAAGTCATATTTATTTAGCAATTTGTTTGTTTTTTATCTTATTTGGATATGACTTAGGCATTTAATGAGTATCTATTATTTAATTTAACATAACATAATTTAAAGATTTGAAATTACACGAGAAGTTTATTTATAAACTTTTATTCAATTTATAATTCTCTAATTTGTTTTTTTAACAATTATACCTAGATTACTAATGAAAACTGAGATATTAGACAGAGCTAGTTATTATTTTAAGTTATTTCTTTTATTAACCAGTTTTATAACCTGTTAATATCAAGTATTTACCTGAGTAAGAGATTTAAAGTTGAATACGTGGGTATCCAGTTGATAATTCACAAGACACAGCTGTTTTTATTAAATCAACAATATTAAATTAATCTTACTTATCAAAGAATTACACAAAGATCATTCTGTTTTAGGCTGGGTTTATAGCTTCATGACCTTAAAACATCTAGCAGAGGCAAATATAAAACTGTCTGATCAGTAAACACTGGCAAAAATGTATGTTGACAGTTTTGGAAACATTTCTAATTTTATTTTATCAACAATTTTAAAACCAATTAATTTATCAAAGGCTTAGGTCACAAGAACTAAAAAAATTTGGGGATTAATTGCTATATATTTTACATATGTGCCCATTTATCTAAATAGAATTTCTTAATGGATTTCTGGCCAACTATGCCAGATTTTACCATGTAGACACAACATACAACATAATACTTGTACATATGTATAAAAGCACTTAAACATGTGTATGCACATACACAAAGAAAGATCTAATATTCATGACATAGTAAAACTTATAAACTCGTTGGTTCATAAAAGACAGTTGAATCCAAATTATTTTTCTGACAAAATGGGTTTTAAGGCTAAACTTCAAGAATTTTTTTTTTTTTTTTGAGACAGAGTCTCACTCTATTGCCCTGGCTAGAGTGCCGTGGCATTATCCTAGCTCACAGCAACCTCAAACTCCTGGGCTCAAGCAATCCGTCTGCCTCAGCCTCCTGAGTAGCTGGGACTACAGGCATGTGCCACCATGCCCAGGTAATTTTTTCTATATATATATTTTTTAGTTGTCCAGCTAAATTCTTTCTATTTTTAGTAGAAACGGGGTCTGGCTCTTGCTCAGGCTGGTCTTGAACTCCTGAGCTCAGACAATCCTCCCGCCTTGGCCTCCCAGAGTGCTAGGATTACAGGCGTGAGCCACCATGCCCGGCCTAAGAATTTTTTTTTAATATGTAATCTTATTAAGGCTGTGAACCAAATTTTGGGTAGAGAAGTTTGAGTCAGTTACCAATATACTGGATTGGATAAAGAATAATTAACTGTGAAAATGTGGGGAGGCCCCAAAGAAAAGAGTTTTTCTTCACAAGCTCTTAGTATATTTGTCTTTGAATACAAGAACGTTGCCATTCCTTTTAGTATAAGGTGTGTGTCTTTTACATGGGAATTTCATCTTTTGCTTTTAAGAAACAGTCAAAATGATTTTCTTTTATATCTACTGGTTTTCAAGTGTTTTTAGTTAAATAGTCAATATTCCAGAATGGCTGAGGAGTTTGGAAAAAGGGAGTTTAGCTTAGAGAAGGAGACAGAGGAGAAATTTTAGGAAGGGGAAAGGAAAGTTCCAGAGAAGAAAAAGTCTCAGCAAACAAATGAGACAGCCTTTTGTAGTGAGGCAATCTTTGAGACCCGAATGTTTATTTAGGTTTTTTTGGCTTCAAGATATCAATTGACATATGAGTCTTATTTGTAGTATATTATTTTATAGTCACAGTCTTATAGTTTAAAGAACAACAGACTGTTTTAATGATCCCTATAATATTTGAACATGTTACCAGATGGTGTCCCAGAAAATACCTTGGCATGCCTTTGACCTTCAAGGGCCCGTTTGAAACTAAACTTATCTAAGTGATTCTGGATACACAAAAGTCAATTAAAGTGCAAGTGCTGAATATGTAAAAGCCAAAATAAAACACAAGTGCTGATGGAAAATAAAGTATGTTCTTACCAAGAAGGACAATAAGCCACCTTCTTCAGCTGAAGGGAAAAAGAAAAATCCCTTTCCCGAGACCTCAAGCTGAAGGGAAAAATCCGTTTACCCAGACCTCACGTCCAAGGTCTCACAGGAGGAAAAGGGTCCACCCCAACAGATCTCCCAACCAGAGTGTGAAAGACTCCTCTCAAACAAAATGTGGAAGGACCCCTCCCCAGCAACATCCCAACTAAAACAGAACTCAACCAAAAATCGGAAGTTTGGTCCAAGAGTGACTCACCATAAGGAACGGAGGCAACCTGCCGAAGTGGGGGGCTCCGAGGCCCCTAATGTGGGTACTGCATATCACAGTTCCAAGGCCTGGGGATTCTCCCCAGTGTGAGTTAGCTTTAGAACCCCACTTCTGACACTAAGTATGTCAAAGTCAAATAAAACATAGAGATCAATCTCTAAATTTAATGCTTTATTTGGGAAGCAAGAAATACAATTTGGGACACACAGAGTGGGTGGGTGGTGGTCAGTATGTCAGAAGAGCAAAGAGAAGATTAGAGGTTCTGTGAAAAGGAGGGATGTTATGTGTTTTGAAAGAAAGTTCATAAGCACTAGTAAAGTTTTGGAGCTGGCAAGCTCTGATTGGTGAGTGACAGCAGTGGGTAAAACTAGTCCTAGAGTCACAGCAGGTTGGTAGTTTTAGTAGCTATTAGATTAAACTGGTTTCGGGTTACAACAAGCAATTTCAGTACTTGGGCTTGTGGAAAATTTGATTTTTGGAGCCAGTGCTGTGTGCCCCAAGTTATTATTCCCCTTGGCTCCTCAACTCTGACTTAGCTGAGTATGACATGAGGGACCCAATTTGTATAATCAACTTTCACAGGTCCCCGAGTAAATGTGTGGAACAAAGTGCTTCACTAACTTGGAATGCTCACTTCTGAGCCTGATGCAAGAGAGAAATAACCTTTGTTTTTCAAACCATATAATTTTAGGGCTCTCTTTGTTATATTAATAGCACACAACTGACACCCTACATAATAGAGAAAGTATAAAAGAAAATTAAGGGTAATGGAGAATAGTTTCAAAATCTAAAGAAAGTACAAGAAAGATAAAATAGAAAGAATGGATACTAAAAAATAATCAAATAAAAAATGAAAGAAAATGTCTAAGAGCAGAAGAAATATAAGACTCTAAATTAAAGGCCCATTGAATACCAAGCAAGATGAAAAGAAAAAGTAAAAAAAGAAAAAGATGGAGACTTAAATTCCTGTTTTAAAATTTCTTTCTTTCTTTTTCTTTTTTTTTAGAGGTGGAGTCTTGCTCTGTCACCCAGGCCGGAGTGCATAGGCATAATCATAGCTCACGGCAGCCTCCCGCCTCAGCCCCACAGACCCACGCCACCACACTTAGCTAATTATTTTTATTTTTTGTAGAGACAGGGTCTCTCTATGTTACCTAGGTTGGTCTTGAACTCCTGGCCTCAAGCCATCCCCTTGCCTTGGCCTCCCAAAGTGCTGGAATCATGGGTGTGAACCACTGTGCCCGGCCTGTTGTGAAATTCCTGAACACCAAGGATAGAGAGAAAATCCTAAAAACCTCCAAAGAAGGGTGGGGATTAATAAATAAACAACAGTAACAAAAAAGAGGGTCACTGACATCATCAGTATTCTCATTTGGCAACACTAGATACAAAAGACAATGGAGCAGTACCTTTGAAATTCTCGGGGGAACCACGTTAAACTTTTAATTCTATCCTTAGCCGACCTGTTAGTCAAGTGTGAGGGCAATAGAAAGACATCTTAAGGCAGGAAGTTCTGTTTATCATTAACATTATTACCTCTGAATCTTATTTGAAAGAATTACCAGAGAATGTGCTTTAGCAAACTGAAATAGAAATGCAAGAAAAAGCTGTGACATTCAAGAAGTAGTATCAAGAAAGGTACCAGTAGAACTTAATAATTCCAAATAATTATTGATTTTATCAGTATATCAGTTATTTTATATATAACTATAACAACCTGGAACTAAGATTTCAGATAACTTCAACATGGGGGAAAGGGGATGAGTAAAACAAAAACATGTTACAAATGGAAATAATAGTCAACTCTCCTCTTCAAGAAAGAAAATATATGACATCAGAAATACAAGTCTCTTTTTAAGAGGAAACTCGAATTTCATTAAAGAGAAACTATGAAGCAAATCACTTGACCTAGGAATGCTTTATTTACTCAGGTAATGTAAGTCACCTCTGTGCTGCTGTGAAAATAGCAGGATGCAGTATGTTTATGACCCAGTGAATTCAGAGAATCAATTTGCTAACAAATCAGATTGATGTGAAGGTCTCAAGTAAAATGAAATTTTATTCTGTTCTATTCTTATCACAAGTTGTAGATTCTCTCTGCTGTGTTTTTTGACATTCAGTGTAAAGATGTAAGAACACTTTTGTCATTCAGCTGTTTTTCCATAGAGCATGTCTTTACTCATCATAAGGTAATTTATTAATGTTAAGTGTATATGCACATCAAGGATTTTGAAGCATGTGTTAGCCAATTCTGTAAAACATGACTAGCAAAGGAAATAGTGGTTTTTAAAAAATTGTACCTATCATTAATTACTCCAGGTGTAATTGATTTACTTCCTTTCCTTCTTTCCTGTTAAGAAATAGTTTTGTTTTTGTTTTGCTTTTGTTCTCAATTTTTTTGGTGAGACAGTTGAGACAGTTGAGACAGTTGAGACAGTTGAGACAGTTGTTTATTCTGCTACTTCTCCCTGCTATATGTATTTAATACAAACTCCAGTTAAAAGCAACTGCTAAATTTTAAAAAATAGTGACAATATCAAATGCTGGCAAGGATGCAGAGAAATTGGATCACTCATCCATTGCTGGTGGGAATGTAAAATGGTGCAGACCCTCTGGAAAACAGGCTGGCAGTTTCATTAAAACAATAACAACAAAAAAGCCCCAAGAAATATGAAACATGCAGCTACTACATTGCTCTTCTATGCATTTATTCCAGAAATGAAAACTCATGTTCACCTCAAAATTTGTACACAAATATTTATAGAACCATTGTTTATAATTGTCCAAAACTATTGGAAACAACCCAGATGTCCTTAAGTGAGTAAATGATATACTATGTTTCATCCATACTGGAGAATGTTTTCAGCAATAAAAAGAAACTATTATTAGGTATGTAACAACTTGGATGAATCTCCAGAGGATTATGCTGAATGAAAAAAACTAATCCCGAAAGTATATATACTATATAACTCCATGTAGATAACATTCTTGAAATGACACAATTATAAAAATGGAGAACAGGTTAGTGGTTTCCAGGGGTGGAGGAGGGGTCGGGGTGGTAGGGAAGTGGGTGTGGCCATAAAAGGGACACCAGAGGAGAGGGGCTGTGGTGTTGGCAGGCCTCTGCATCATTCCCTATCAATGTCAATATTCTGGTTGTGGTATTATACTATAGTTTTGCAAGATGCTATCATGGGGGATCTGGGTAAAGGGTACATGGGAGTTCTTTGTATTATTTCTTATGACTGCACGTGAATCTACAATTTTTCTCAAAAGTTTAATTTAAAAAATGTGCCGAGAATTTCTATACCTACAACTCAATTCTAAATTTTATTTATCTTTGATATTAAGGTTTTTCCTTGTTTGGGGGTAGAATATAGATGATTAATGCTACATACCAGTTGGACAAAGTTCAAATATTTATATTGAAAATTTAAGAATAACTAGAAAAATATAAATGTGATGTGTAGCTTTAAACCTTGAGAGAAAAAAGGAACAAAGAAATACATTGATTTGGCTAACAAAAGACAGGAAAAGAAAAGATACAAAACAGTAAAACACAATAAATAGAATGCATAAAATGTGATCACTAGAATAAATCCAAACACATTGATATTATAAATATGAATGGGTTAGCTTTATTAAAATAATGAGATTCAGATTAGATAAAAAGCCCAGATCCAGCTGTGTGCTGTTTACCAAACACTTGAAACATGGTTAAAATTAAAGGAATAAAAGAGGTTATAGGCAGCTGTTAAAAGTAAAGCTTACATTAATCAATATTGAAGATGTAATAGTCATAAATATATATGCCTAACATGCATAATGTATGGGAATTAGATTGTGAAATGCATTAGATTCTGGGCACAGTGCCTTTTAGAGGAAAGATTTGCATATAATAGAACTGTTACTTTATAGATAAGCAGTTGTTATAGTTTCATTCGGATCTGGGAACCTGCTCATGGTGAGATATATATACATAAAAAATATATATGTAGATATTAGATATATGTGATGTATATCTCACAGGAATATTGCAGTATTAATTACATGCAATATTCTTTTTCGTGTGTTCGTGTGTTCCTTTGGAACTCCCCATGGCCCAGATCTGAAAGTGTGGGGGAACTTTGTCTATTCCAGAGTGAAACTGCTCTAGGGAAAGGGAAGTTTTGAGCTTATTTTTTCCATAAGAAAATGAAATGGGGTTTCTTTTTTTGGAGGATTTAAATATATCAGTGGAAAAAATTGAGTCAGACTTGATAATGGAAGATGCAAATTTTTCATCGTTAAATTTAATGAGATAGGAGTGAATGTTGGTTCCTTTAATATTTCTGGAATTGTATTATTGCCTGTGATAGATTAGATTATTGTTTGAACATATTTCACTCTCCTATCACCCCACTTAATTGGAAGAGGACAGTTCCTGTACTCTTAATGTGGGGCGTGGCTCCCTGACTTGCTTTGGCCTCAGGGTGGGTGGGGTGCTGTTCCCACCTCTTGACTCTGTGCTCAGCCATGCAACCTGGCTTTGGCCAATGGATGTTAGCAGATGTGACTCAAGTCGGGCTGGAGATAACCTTGCATAGCTGGACTTGTCCTCTTGCACTTCTGCCACCTCCATGAGCAAAGCTTCTTTGGACTTCCCCTTCACAGGTGGAGGAGCCTAAACCCCAGTGAGGAGCCAAGTCCAGCTGCACTCAAAGCTTGAAGCAGAGATGCCCCCCTGGGCCCAGCTGAGGTCAGCTAACCCACAGCTGACCTGCAGTCAGGTTTGCATGTCACTGAGCTTTTGTGGTTCTTTGTTACTCAGTGATAGCTGACTGATATATCACTGTTTTAGGCAAATTTGGTAGGACAACACAGCTAAGCACAATCTGAGATGGGGAATAGAATAGAGTGAATGCTTTGTCCAAGGCGTATGGTAACTTGGTGCATATTTTACTCACTATCTGATCTACATCCATTATAACATATCTTGGGGAGCTAAACTTTCTATCCAATGTCTAGCACATGTGTTTTAAAATATTAGTTGAATTAGTATAGACTGTTTGAATGAATCTCTGTGGTTCTGGAAGGCAGGGACAAGGATTGGGAGAGTCGATACAAGAGTGCAGGCTCTGCTGCTTTGGTATTTCTCCTCTGATGTCCCTGTGAAGGGCAGTGATGCGCTCTGGGCTGGTAAGATCACTGGCTGACAGAAGACAGGGCATATGGGCCTCTAGGGGAACAGTGCTCCTTTGTCTTTGTCTTTCTCTTATCCTGTGTGAGGGGAAAAATGCTGTTCTGGCTGGTCAAGTTCAATGTCATGGATTGGACCATGGGATGGAGCTTTGGTGGCAGATGACAACTTCTTTAAAGTGGAGTAGAGAACAAGGGAGGCATTGGGGAGGAGGGGGCAGGGGTGGGGAGCGAAGGAAGTCCAGCTTTCCCCTGGAGAGAGGCAGAGTTGGGGGCCAGGGTGGGGCCAGCTGTCTGGGGACAGAGGCAGGCAATGTGCTGGCTGCCCAGCTGACATTTCTTATCTTTCTTTCCTGGGGACAGAGTAGGTTGTTTTATGGCCCATCTCTTTATGGCCTCAGCAGAGAGCAAAGGCAAACAAAGAACAAATTTAGATCCTTCAGGGCCTGAGAGGCCTCCTCCCACAGCAGGTGTGCCGTCTTCGGCTACCCTGCTGGCCAGAATCTCCACTTAGAAGTCCTCCTTCAGGCCCAGACTCTTACCTGCCCTCTGACCCTGAAGCCCTGGGGTCCCTCCCTCACACCTCCCTTCCATGTGGCTTTGAAAAAGGCTTTGATATTGTATCCCTATCCCTCAATTCTTTGAACCCTCACCAACTTGTATTAATAACAAACTTAAACCAATCTTGGCTCCATTTTACAGATGATGAAACCGAGGCTGGAATGGTTGTTACCAAGCTGTGCTAACAACTCTCTGTGCTGTGGGATGTAATTACACTTATTTTTTCTTTTCTTTATAACGTTGTAATTATTGTGTTCTAATGTAGAGAAATTTAGAGAAGAAACAAACAAAAAAACAGCCTAAGATCCTATTGCTCAGATAACTCTTGTTAACATTCTCCCCCTGCCAACCCCAGCTCTATTTGCAGAGGTTACTATTTTCAATTTTTATTTCTGTTTTATTCCATAAAGATGAAGCACATGTTTGATACTTTAAAAAATGTAATTTAAATAATCTTAAAGAAAAGTTGCAAGTGAGGATAAAGAACACTTTTTTTCTGTACCATTTGAGAGTAAGTTACCAAGAAGGTACCCATTTCTCCAAAAGACTAGTTTTATTGGTATTTTTTATTTTTAGAGACAGGGTCTCCCTCCGTTTCCCAGGCTGGAGTACAGTGGCCTGATCATAGCTCACTGTAACCTCAAACTCCTTGGCTCAAGTGATCCTCCTACCTCAGCCTCCTGAGTAGCTAGGACTACAGGTGCATGCCACCACACCTGGTTAATTTTTTCGAAATTATATTTTGTGGACATGGGGTCTTACTATGTTGCCCAGGCTTGTCTTGAACTCCTTGCCTCAAGGGATCCTCCTGCCTTGGCCTCCCAAAGTTTTGAGATTATAGGCATGAGCCACTGCATCCAGCCTGTTTTTACTGTATATTTTTCTTAAAGAAAAGGACATTCTCCTATTTAACCAAAATGCATCTATCATGACTTGGGCAATTTTCATTAATACATGACTACCCCCTCATCTTCAGGCTCCACTCAAGTTTCATCAGCTGTCCCAAGATACTCAGATTAGTTATTAATATGTATCTCTGGTCTCCTTCAATCTGGAACAGTTCTTCAGTCTTGGCATGGTCAGTCTTCAACATGGTCTTGGCATGTTTTGAGATGATGGGCTAGTTATTTTGTAGCATGTCCCTCACTTTGGGCTGATGTTTCCTCAAGATTGGATTCATTTTAATGCAGCTTTGGCAGGAATATCACAGAAGCAATGCTGTGTTCTCCATACATTCTATCCTGCAGTGAGTAATTTCAGTTCATAGGATTAGTGATGGTGTTTGCTTTGATCATTTGATTAAAGAGGTTACTACCAGCCTTCTCCACTACAAAATGACTTCTTTTCTCTTTGTAATGAATAAATATTTTGTGGTGAGGCACACTGAAACCATGTAAATATCCCATTCCTTGTCAAACTTTCATTTTACTCATTCATTTATTTATATTGAAATGGACTCATGGATTTCTGTTTTATTCAGTGGGCTATTTTCCATCATCATCATTATTTATTTAGATGCCTACATTGAGGGCCCCTTCGAGCTGGATTCTGGGCCTTTCTGGCTTGTCTCCATCATTCTTAGAGCACTTCAGTACTTTCTAGCACCCCAAAATCTTTCAGGCTCATCTTGGACTTTCTCTGACCCAGCCCTGGAATCAGTCATTTTCCCGAGGAGCCTTGGATTCTTTTAATGGAGAATGGTATTTAGAAGCCAAGATATGAGTGCAGGAGTGTTCATTGCTATTGGGGTATCACTGCTCCTAGGCTTTCTTAGTGGACAGAGCAAGGAGATACATACATAAACACACACATGCACACACACACATGCACACATATACTATTACATCAATATTTATCTATACATATTGAAAATCATGAGCTCACACCAATACTTTCAATTCTAATCAAAACCACAGGGCTCATTCTGGTTTTCTCCCCTCCATATTTGTGACTGCCTTCTCCATCAGTGAGAAAACCGGCTTCTGTTAGCCTTAATATGTTTACTTTGATCAGTTGATCCACTGCATGCTCCCAACTTCCCATAGCAGAACCCCGATCACTCTGCTTGGGCTCTGGCATCCCACACTGGGTTGTCCCCTTCTGCCACGTGCAATGTCTCTTCACAGTCCTTGGGCTCTAACATCCTGTGCTGAGCCACCATGCCCCACCTCCCCACATGGAATCATTGTCCTTCTCTGGCTCTGACACCCCATGACAGGCTCCCCAGCCCTGCAGATGACACAGGGCTGCCGTCTGCAGTGTGCTCTGCTCAGCCAGCGCCAGGCTGCAGTGGCTACTGTGCCATCCATGTGTACATCCCTCCCCTGCCAGGCTCCAACACCTGCCTACCTCATCTGCTCCTCTTCAGACATCCTTTGACTCTACTTGGTTTCCAATTCCCTGCTCTTAGCCACTGGGACTCCCTAAACCCTGCTCTATCCAGAATAAGTGTCAAAGCATCATTCCCTCCATGATGAAAGGGTACAATGTAATCAATTTGCCAACTTGTGGTTGTGAGTCACCCCAGGGGATGATGGCATGTAGGGGGCTCAAGGATGAGCACCGCTATTGCCAGGATGGGCACTCAGCAACACAGGTAACCAGGCCAGCCTTGGAGAGTGGAGGGCTGTGCTGTTGAGCCCACACATAATCTTCACGATGCCCTCATACCTTACTCTGTGACACCATTAAGCAAGCACCAGGTGTCTGGGAAAAGAGGCTGATTGGCTTCTGTGGGAAGGGTCATCTTTTCAGATTGCCCCCTTTGCTGTGGGTTAGCATTCCCACGGGAAACACATGTCTTCACCCTCTGTGCCCATTCTAAGAAGTACATCTAGGTGTCTCTGTTGAGATCTCCTTGTTATCAATTCCATCGTCTTTCCCTGCTCTTGTCATCTGGCTAAAGTTTAGCTGCTGCTCACGCACTAGATTAGCATAGATCTCCACCCGTGGCCCTCTCTCCATCCTGGCAGAGTGGGCAGCAGATGTGCAGCTGGAACTTCTGCCTCCGAAGGCATTTCCCTTCCCCATTGACTTTCAGGGTGACCCTTGAGTGGGATTGCAAGCTGCAGCACTTGCCTCTAACTGGTCCTAGCACTCTTACCAGGGCCATGTGTAACTAGGCCCATGTGTTCTATTCTGCAGTCGCAGGTACAGGCCGAGGGACAGGCAGCCATGGGGCAGAGTGAGCAGCTGTGGGGGCCTGAGTCATCTGTTTCTGAACTCAGCTTGTGGCTGCAGAACCTGCTCAAGCCTGCACCATTTCCCCGTGGTAATAGAGTGTGCTCACACAGGCAACTTTATTGAGGGAGCCAGACGACACTTATTTTATAGTGGGCAGCTTAACCACTTGATGTGTGGTCACTTGCTGCCTCATGATTTTGTCAAGTAGCATGGCAGAAGCTGTTTCTCAAAAGGAAAATTGGTATTTGCAGACAAGCATGTGACTTTGCTAGACGCTCTAAGCAGTCTGTGCTGTGATTCTCCCGTGCAGGTTTGCCAGAGGATCCAAACAGCATCTCTGCCTGCCAAGGACACAGCGAGCATCCTTGGATGTGCTGGGTCATATGTCACAGACATCTATCATATGCACTACAGCCTGGACCTCTTAAAGAGCCTTCTTTCGCTCTGAACCCCACTCAAAACCGGCTGATCCTATGGGCTGCACAGTGAGTTGGAGCAGCACACCTCAGTGTGGTATCTCTGGCTTCCCAAATTCAAACAGGCTAACCAGTCATTATGGCTTTTTCTCAATGGTAAGGAGTGCAAACAACCTGTATTTCACAATAATAGGAGCTTTCTGACATAGTCCATATCCCCTGGACTTCTGGAAGCTTTACTGGGGTGGCAGCTGGAATTTTTTCTCATGTGGTGAAATGCATGCGTCTTATGAAGGCATCTGGTTCTTTTTCCCTGCTCATCAGTCCAGCCAGCATGTACTACCTGCACAGCGCTCCAGCATAATGTCCGTGCGATGTCCAGTTGGTCAAGGTCTCTGTAGACCTCACTGTGACAGAAAGATGGAGAACAGACATAGCCTGAGAGAAGACATTGGCTTTGTACTGCTATCCTTGGCCGGTGAAAGCAAACTTCTGCTGGTCCTTCTGAGTTGCTATAGAGAGGAGAAGACACGAACCAGATCAGTAGCTATGTACTAAATGCAGGGGTGGGTAAGTTGTTCTGCATCGCACTTAGAAGAGCAGCTCAAATTGGAGCCACTGCCTGATTAAATTTATGATACTCCACAGTCATTCTCCAAGATTCAGCAACTTTCTGCACTGGCTAAAGAGCTGAGCCAAGCGGACGGGAATGTGACAGGAATCCCCTTCCCTTAAGTCTTTATGATGGCACCGAACTCTGAAATTCCCCCAGGGATGTAGTAATGCTGGCTTATTATTTGGGCAGGGAAACAAAATTCCAGGCTTCTGGGTTAGCGCAAGCATTTCTTTGACCTCACCTCTCCTTGCTTGTGTTTAGTACCAGTTATGCTGGAGCCTTCTTAATTAACTTCGTCAGAGGGGTTCATGAAACATAAACTTGCAAGTTTGGAAATATCCTTATTTGACCCTTATATTTGATATTACAGCTGAGATGAGAGTTTCTAAAAATGTATTTCCATCATTTCATAGTCTTCTATCATCCTGTGTTGCTGACAAGACTGATGATGGTCAATCCTTTCTTTCTGTGCAAGCGACCTTTCCCCCGCCTTGTGGAATATTTTAGTGTCTTCTCTTTATCCTCGGTGCTTGAAATTTTACAGTGACCTGTCTAGGTGTGGAGTACCAGAGGGTCCTTTCAATCTATAGCTCTGGGATACTTTCTGTTACTATGGATGATATAAGTGTTGGCTACTTTGTTTACACTCCACCCAGATCCAGTGTGCGCTGTTCTCTGCCCTTCTCTGTGCTCAGGGAGGCCAGACGATTCCTTTACTGGAGGGATTCCAGTTGGGTTTGGTCAATGGGAGGGACCCATGGAGACTGGAGGTGGAAGGAGAGGGAGGTTTGCAGAGTTCTTTCCTACTTCCCCTTGTTTCGATGCTGAGACTGGGGACTGCGCCATGCCTCCACGCTGCAGCGGCTGTCACCGGGTGGCCCTTCCTGCACAGTCCTCTGGCTCTGGTAACACGGGTTTCCTCCTTCTGTTTCTTTAGCTGTAGGGTGGTAACTGCTTCTCACTCCTGCTGATTTCTGGGTGCCTAATCATTTCTGTTTTTTCCCTTAACCCTGCCCATATCTCTGTAAGCTGCCTTTCTGTTAAAGTCCCTTCATTTGACTGTCTGAGGGTAAATTATTTTTTCTGCCTAGACTATGATTGATATGCTACCTTTCATTGTCTTTGTTCTCCCTTCCTGGAAATTTTATTAATTGGATGATGGGTCATTTGTATTAATCATCTGTGTCTCTTATTTTTGCTCTGAGGTTTTCCATATTTTTGTGCTTTTGGTCTACATTATGGGATATTTCCTTACCTTGTTCTTCCATCCCTTCTAATAAAATGTTTTTAAATTTCAGCAATCATGTTTAATTTTAAAGGGTTCTTTCTTGCTTTTTGGGTCTCTCTTCATGGCAATCTGCATTTGTTATGGATTCAGTAACTAATCTAAGGTCTGGCATCCCAGGGGCTCTGGGGGTGGGGGCTCAGGGAGGTGGGCGGGCACTGGGGACACAGGAATCCCAACAGCCCTGCAGGGTGTTTCCTGCCGGTGCCTGCACTACCAGCTGTTCGGATCTCATCTTATTTCCCCACAGCAGTTCTCAAGGTGGACTTTATTATTAGCTCCACTTTACAGATGAGAATCTGAGGCTTTGCCAGATGGCCTCCATGCCCAACTGTGGCCACACACCACACTGGCTTTCAGAGTGGTGAAAGTAACATGAGTGGGCCCAATCCAAATCTCAACAAGTTTCCAGCAAGGCAGGTGACCAGGGTCCACCCACTGGCTGGCGGGTCTTCAGCTTCCTCTTTGGACCAAGGAGAATACTAACCTTGCTGTGGACTGAGAGGCCAGAGAGAGAGGTCATCTTGAGGGCTGCACACACCTGAGGGACTGGTGCTCACGTTTGACTCTAAGGCCATTTACCTGGAACATTCCTAATGGCGTGGGAAGTGAGGCCTGTCACTAAGCTATTAAGGATGGTCAATTTACAGCCACTTTTATGGCGGAAGGAAAATCCTACCTAGTCCCTTCCCCAGAGACCATGGAATGCAGCCTGGCTGGCCGGCAGAGCCTCGCAGACTGGGCTCCTGGCCCTGCATGCCCCCAAGCAGGGCAAGGACAGCTCCCAGCTTCTTGC
This sequence comes from Varecia variegata, assembly GCA_028533085.1. Lineage (NCBI taxonomy): Eukaryota > Metazoa > Chordata > Mammalia > Primates > Lemuridae > Varecia > Varecia variegata. The sequence continues at coordinate 4,379,360 of CM052446.1, read as the reverse complement.
TTGTGGACTCTGCTTTCTTGGGGAGCTCCAGGGGCTCTGGCTAAGCTTGCTGTGGGGCTCTGCCACCGCCAGGGGGTGCTGTTTTTCCCCAAGTGGCAAACGGCCTAGCAGCCAGCTCCGGGCACATAGGTTTAACCAGGAAATGTCTGTTATCTTACGTACCTATCCCTCTCAGGGGCAATAGGGTCTGGAAGAAAGAGCTCAGACTTTGGATTAAAATCTCAGCCCTGCCATCTACAAGTTGGCTGGCTGAGACAAGACACTCCACTTCTTTGAGGCTCAGTTTTCTCGCCTGTGGAATGGGATGATCACACCTCATTAGGTAGGCATGAGGATGGGATAAGAGAAGGGACTTCTGCCTGGCATGGGAGGTCTTTGCTGCTTTCACTGCCCTCTCAGCTCCCCAGGCTGTTCTTTGACCATGGGGTGGGGGGTAGAGCTCAGCCCGTGAGCCCTGGGCAGGGGCTCTCAAATGTGCCCATGTGGAAGCCTGCCTCCAAGGGCTCATCAGCGAGGCCCGAGAGGCTACAGGCAGCCCAGACCCCACACAGCTGCCCTGCGAGGAGGAGGTGACAGTGTCTAAGTTCTTGCCTGCACAGCGGACAGGTGTCCACAGAGCTCCCCACTGGAGTTGAGCGGTTTCTGGACAAGCAATATTCTCTGATTTTACACTTCTGGAAGCCACCATTATGATCACATCTCGTTAAATTTTCTGTCTTTCTTTCCTTTGTATTCCTTTCTTCCTCTGTCATATGCTGCCTCTGTGTATGGACCCGTGCTGGGGTCTGGGGGCACAGACAAGAACTAGAAATGGGGGTGGGGTGGGGAGACAGGGTGCTTGGGCAAACAGCCAGACTATTTCCCCTGAGTCTGCGGCAGAGCACGGGAGGGTTGTAGTATGCTGGAATGTGTCATGGCAGCATGGACATCATGGACATCGGAGCTGGGAAGTGACGGAGGAGCAGCAGCTTTCCAGACAGGCAAAGCAGGGAGGAGAGTGGTCCAGGAAGAAGAGACCTCAGGTGCAAGTCTGCGGGGCCAGCAAGTGGAGGCCTGGGTGCTTGGCAGGCTGGGCTCACATCAGATCACAGATGGGGTCATTTCTTAGCTGAGTGACTTTAGGCAAGTTGCTCAATCACTGAGTCTCACTTTGCTTCATCAGTAAGAAAGGAATAAGAAGTAGAATCTACATGCATTTATAAATGGCACTGACACAGGAGGTTTTATAGAGGAGCTGTGCATGTCAATAGTGAGGAGGTGTGGAAGCAGATTTTTTACCCTCTAAGCACAGGTGTGATTTTACCATGTGGCCTCCTTGGGCAGGAAATTATAAGTTAGTGTATTCAAAAAAGGAGCAGCCTTTGGAAGCAAAGTGGTTCCATTTCAGCCAAGTAGTGTGTCACTTGGGCTCCAAAAAAGTGACACATTCTCATTTAATCCTCATCACCACAAACTTGGGAACCTTTCCAGGACCTACCAGCCCCACCCTGACTGTTCCACTCACACCTCCGGGCGCCTCCCCCAGCCCCGCACTGTGCAGCCACACTGCCTGCTGGTGTCCCCAGTGGCAAATGCCCCCAGAGCTTACCCTTGCTGTGCCCTCCATTTCCCCACAGCAGCTCACTCTGGAATAACTTTTTTTCTTGTCTCTTGTCTGTCTTCTGCCCCAGGACTGGGAGCTTCAGGATGACACAAAGACATGGATCCTGTCTTGTTCAGCCCTGTGTGCACAGCAGGAGAGCCAGGCTCATAGGAGGTCTGCAGTTACTAAATAGTATTTCCAATACGTGTATGAAAGGCAGGTCTTCTTACGCCCATTTCATGGATGAGGAAACTGCGGGGGGCGGTGAGAGAGAGAGGGAGGGAGGTCGGGGTGGGCTTGCGGGGGCCCCACGTGCAGGGCTGCGGCTGCAGGCGGGCTCCTTGGTCCCCCGCGGGCGGGCGGCAGCCGGAGCGCGCTCGTGGGCGGCGCGGGCAGCGGACTGGGCGGGCACAGGCGGAGCCCAGCGGGCGGCGGGCAGCTGCGCTGCGCGGGCCCACAGCTTTGGCCCGGAGCAGGGGAGGCCCGCGCTCCGCCACGCGGGAGTCCCGGGGGCAGCGGCGCGGCCGGGGGCGGGGCCGAGGGGGCCGCGGCACGGACCCTCCCGGAGCTGAGCGCGCTGCGGGCCGCGGGCGCAGAGCCTCACGCCGGGCTGGGGAGCACCCAGCCCGCTGGCTCTCCGCACCTGAGACGCGGCGCCCAGTCCCTCCTGGGGAGCCGCGGTCAGAGGAGGTAAGTCCACAGTGCCCGGCGCAGTGGCTATTAGGAGATAGACGTTTGCTAAGATTTGAGGCAACAAAGCAAAGGGCTGTCCCCATTCTTACCTCACTGGGAGAGCAACATGTTCGTGTTGTGGCCAGTTTTCCCCTGACTGATGGGGAGGCAGGCTGCAGTGGAGCCCGCGCCCGGGTGGCAGCTTGTTCCTGTTTCTGTCTGGAGGGCTGCCTGGGAACAAAATCCGGAGACACCATTTTACTGACCTTGCATAATAATCTGCCCTCCCCCTCCCAGGATTGCCACTCCCCAAGCTGTGCCTGGAGGACCTGAGGTCCCTTGGTGGTCACTGGTCAGTGTGTCCCCAGCCCAGCAGCCCTGGGGAGTGGATGTGATCACCCCGAGGTGATTTCAGGAGTTGAAGATCCAAACTGGAGGCTGCAAGGGAAGGAAGGAAGGGTAGGTGGGGGTTCTTTGAAGGGACAGACACCTGTGCCATCATGTCCTTTCATATCTCTACCCCTGGGAGCTGTGCTGCCAACGTGAGGGTCCAAACTGCCTGGAAGGAGGCACCCCCATTTGAAGGTGTCATTACCTTAGGGACTGCAAGCCCAGTCTGCTCAGGAAGGTTGAGGCACTGGAAAGGGTGGCTGGGAACTGGCTGGGAACTGCCATGGAGGTGGGGGTTCCCAGCCAGTGTGCTGGGGCGGAAGGCCAGTGGAGCCTGGGCGGCCAGGCTGCCACGCCACCTGACCACCAGGTTACTGGGGCAGCTTTTCACTTGGCTCACCTGGGCCCTGGGCTCCGTGAGCAGGCTCTGTCTGGCTTTGTCAGTGGACCTTGGATGTCGTCTCCACCCCTGCCTCAGCCACGCGCCGGGCATCAGCTCGTGCCCTGCTTTAGCACACGCTCTACTTCCCTTTCCTCCTCTCACAATCTGTGTTTGGACGGGCGGGCACCAGGGCTGTCAGAGTCAGGCTGACTAGGGTTCCGGTTCCAGCTCTGCCACTTATTAGCAGTAGGACCTCAGCCAGGTCCTGTCATCGAGCTGGGCCTCAGTGTCCTTCTCTTTAAAATGGGGCTGATATTCGATGGAACCACATGAATTTGCCATCTTTGCAGGTCAAAAATGGTTGGGTGCTGGCGACTTGGTGTGGTTCAGCCTGATAATGCCTGCCTCACGGGGCTGTGGTGTGGGTTAACGTTCAGTGGGGTGGCAGTAAGAGCCGTTGTGCCCTCTGTCTCCCAGGAAAGTGTGCGCTCGCTCTCCAAGGTGAGGTGAGCCTCCTCCCTCCTTGGTCTCTCTCCTCTGAAACTGGGCTCCCCGAGCCCCTCTCCTGCTGGCCCTTCCAAATTCCCTTCCCTGCTCCTCCAGCCAAACAGGCTCAACTCTCCCCCAGCCGGATGCGGCCTCTTGGGCTGCTCTGGCATCTCGGGGCTTGCCTGCCAAGCCCAGAGCAGACTGATCTCCCCATGCTCATTGACACCACCTTCTCCTCACTTTCTCTGTGTCCCTAGGTGTCCTGGGGCCTCATCTACAGAGGGGACAGTGCGGGTGAGGGCACTGTGTCCCCCAGGCTAATCACTAGCTGTGGCTGGGGTTAGTCCGTGGCTCTGAGATGGGAGTGGTGGGATTGTGGCCCTTTCCAGCCCTGGAGAGAGAGGGGCACCTGCCTCCGAGGTGACGCTCTGAGCAGGGCAGGGCACTGCAGTGTGGCTGGTGCTCTTTTGTGGCCAGGCACTTGGTGAAGGACTGGCGTGGGTGATGGGTCCTGCCCTCCCTTGGGGCTTCTACTTTAGGCTTTGGGATCAGAGCTGCAGTTGGGTGGACTCAGAGGCCCAGACATGGGCCTGTGTGATTGCTGTGGCCAGGTCCTCGTGGTGGGGGCCAGGGCCCCTCAGCGTGGGGTTGGTGGGATGAATGACAAGGGAAGGAACTGACATTTGATGAGCACTTACTATGTGCCCACTTGATCTTTTGGCAAAACAGGTATTAATAACTTTACCTCTCAGAGGGGGCAAGGAAAGCTCCTGAACAGGACCTGGTCCATCAAATTACATCATTTGCCCAAAGAACCAGGACGGAGACTGAAAACCTGAAAGAGCGCCAGGGAGCAGGGGCTCCAGGGTCCTGCCTTTCAGACTCCCCTTGGTCGCTCTTTGATCCCCAGACCAGGGAGGGAGCCAGAACACCCTGCAAGATAGGCTTTACCCACCCCTCTTCCTTGGACAGCTGAGGAAACTGAGGCTCAGAAAGGTTCAGTCACTCTCCCGCAGCCATCCTGCTGATTGGCGGCAGAGCTGGGATTTGAACCCAGGACAGGCACACCTATGGTGGCTCTGTGTGATAGGGATTCTGTTCTTGTCTCCAGAGGCCCTCAGAAGACCCAAGAACCAGGCCCATAGCCTGCTCTAGGGTGAAAAGCCCCCCTAGCTGTAAGGTGACCTGTGCCCTACAACCGCAGTCTCACTCCGGCCCCTCCTGACCCTGACTCTTTTGTCCCGATTTGTGTAGCCATGGCTGGGTCATGCTGGCTTCTCACCAGGCCCGGGTGGCATCTGGGTCCTGTCTTCTTTCTTACATGGTTCTGTTTAGGAGCATCCCTCAGGGGTCTCCTGCCCTGCGGCTCCGGCTCCCATCTCCCAGCACATTCTACAAAAGGCATCCAGCTCTCCTGCTGACTTGGGTCAGGGATTTGAATTACTGCTATCTCGCCCCTGGAGTTTGCACCTGGAAATCCTCCCCAGTCACTGTGTACCCAGGGCCCCTCTGGGGGCAGGGCTTGTGGAGTCCCCTTCCAGCCGGCCCCCTGCTCGGCCCCTCCCAGCCTCAGCAGCTGTGGGGAAAGACGCAAGGGCCAGCCAGCAGTTCCACTCCTTTCCTGCCCCCGCACTGTGATCTCCTTCCTGCTCTCCCAGCCCCAGAGCTTCCCTCTGCCCTGTTCTCAGAAGCTGCAGGAAGGGCTGATTTGGGCCTAGGCCTCCATGTGGTCTAGTCATCAGTGTTGGTCTGGGGTGTCCTGGCCCACTCGTGACCATCCCTTGTGTTAGTCTCTGCCAGTTCTGTGAGAAGTGCTCCCTCCTCCTGTCTTAGCTCCCTCCCCATATCCATTCTCTATGCCCAAAGTGATCTTTTTGGAGTGGACTTGGACTTGATGGTTTGGCCCACATTTCCAGCGTTACCATTTGTCACTCCCTTCTACCTATCCTGGCTCTAGTTATTCCCAGCTGCTTGTTGTTCCCAGGAGGCTCTGCTCTCCTGCCTCTGTGCCTTTGCACATGCTGTTCCCTGAACCTTGAGTTCCTTCCTCTCTCCCTTGTCCATGTAGCTAGCTGGTGAACTCCTCTTCAGCCTTTGAGTCCCAGATCAATGTCACCTCTTTTCTCATCCTCCTGCTCCCTGCTCCTTCTCTTTCTCCCAGCTCACAGGCATCCCATCCATACTGGTTTTGGCAATGGCAATGTGGCCTTGAGGTCCATCTGTGTCTGTGGTGGTCAGTCCCTCTACTCTGGGAGGGCCAAGGCTATATAAGTAACCTTTGTCTCCAGCCTACGGCTTGGCACACGTTTGCTGAGTGGATGAATGAAGGAAGCAGTGGGTGTTTTCCAGAGCCCCCCTGCCTAGTCACTCCGCTCTGATCATGCTGCAGGTGGTTGGTTTGGAATTGACGGTGTTGCTCTGCACTGCGACCTGGCCCTGGTGGACGCTCAGCCAGAGCCCGGGTTTCTGGCCCACTGGCTGCTTCTGAACCCAGCACATCTGCCACGGTTTCATGCAGCTGTGACTGCTTTTTGTCTCCTACTGAACCTTGTGTTTGGCCCTGGTATGTTTCATTTTGTCATGTGCAGCCCCAAATGGCCCTATTTACCGGAAGACTGTGGGGCCGGAAAAACCTTCCTGCCTCTGAGATCTGGTAGCCTAAAAAACCAGATTGCAGACTATTAGGTGAATTCATGACTTGATCTTATAAATGGCCAAATAAGACTCATCCTTGTAAGTCAGATCAAATACACAGTGAGTGACCTTTATGACAGCAGACACGTAGATTTTACTAAGCTCTGGGGAATTTTGGCCTTACTCTGTGAAAACTGCCTTTAAGTTAGCACTTGATCATGAAGAAAATATGTATGTTCAAAAATAGGCATGGCCATTATATGAGACTTAAAGAGTATCTCAAATAGAGTATTCTGCTACCAGCAGTGTTTCTCAGAATGGGGCTTAAGGCCATGTGCATCAGAATCACATAAGTCACTTGTAAAATACAGATTCCTGGGCCCCATCCTGGAGTCACTTAATTACATCTCCTGGTGAGGAGCCCTGGAATCTGCCCTTTCAACATGCTCCCAGAATGCTGATGTTTACTGAAGGTTGAGAACTGCGACCTTGTGGGTTAATGATGACTGGAGAACCTGTGAGATGAGCCACAGTGATGTGTGTAGTGATCTGGTGGCTCTCTATGCAATATATCCATGACTGGCACCACCACCTGGAGCCTCTGGAGCCCAAATTTCAATTCAGTCTTGGCAGGGGGTCCCTTGTGCTGGGAATGTACTGTGGGAAGGGACAGGTGTGCCAAGGCATGGAGGTGTGCAACGGTCCGGTGTGTTTGGGAGCTGCAGACTGCATCAGGTGCCTTGAGCACAGGCATGGAGTAGGGTCTAGGGAGGGCAGTGAGCACCGTGGCTGTGGCCAGGTGTGATGTGCACACGGCGGGCAGGAGGAAGCCAGTGTGCTGACGCACCAGTCTTTGCATACCTGGCCGTCTTCAACTTTGCCACATATCACCTGAGAAACAAGGCTGGCAGGGAGGGAGGAGCTGGGAGCAGGAGGGGGCACTGAGAGTCAAGCCCTGAAGTTTTGGTTGTATGCAAAAGGGCCTGGGGTGCCACAGAAGGACGCAGCAGTCACTGTGCATAGCAGCATTTATTGCTGTCTCCATGCAATGTGATAAGGAGCTTTCTACCCATGCTTCCTGAACAATTCTTTCCCTAAACTCTGCAATACAATGCTCCAACTTCTTTACCATCAAAACAGTGTCAAATCTTGAGGTCCTAATTTATGGAACGAGTTCTGGCATCAGAGAGACCTGGGTCTGTAACTGGACTCCATTACTTATTAGCTGTGTGACTACGGGCAAGTTGCTTTCCATCTCTGTCTTAGAGTCCTCATTTGTAAAATGGATTGATAACATGGTAACACGTAATCACTAGCTATAGATGCAAAGCACTGAGCACAGACCCGGGCATGCAGCAAGTGCTTCTCACAGGGTCACTATTACTGGGTGCCAGTGTCTTACCATGAACCTCAGGTAATAGCTCTGCCAGGTCCCAGACGTGGGATGGAAGCAGCTGAGAACCCTTCTACCTGGCTGCTCCTCCCTGGATCCTACACCGGAGGCTCGATCCTTGAGTACCGTTTGTCTGTTTGCCTTGCAGGCATCATCCCTGAAGTGGGCCCCTTCATTCCAGAGCCCCTGGAGTCTGCTCACATCCACCATGAACACCTCTCACCTCCTGGCCTCGCTGCTCTCAGGATCCCCGCAGGGTGAAAACAGGAGCAAACCAAGGGGCATCCTGTACAGCCTCTCTGACCACTGCCAGGATTCTGTGGACCTGCTGGTCTTCATTGTCACTTCCTACAGCATCGAGACCATCGTGGGCGTCCTGGGCAACCTCTGCCTTATCTGCGTGACCATGAGGCAGAAGGAGAAGACCAATGTGACCAACCTGCTCATTGCCAACTTGGCCTTCTCCGACTTCCTCATGTGCCTCATCTGCCAGCCGCTCACCGCCATCTACACCATCATGGACTACTGGATCTTTGGTGAGGCCCTTTGCAAGATGTCGGCCTTCATCCAGTGCATGTCGGTGACTGTCTCCATTCTCTCTCTCGTCCTTGTGGCCCTGGAGAGGCATCAGCTCATCATCAACCCAACAGGCTGGAAGCCCAGCATCCTGCAGGCCTACCTGGGGATTGTGCTCACCTGGGTCATCGCCTGCACCCTCTCCCTGCCCTTCCTGGCCAACAGCGTCCTGGAGAACGTCTTCCACGGGAACCACTCCAAGGCTCTGGAGTTTCTGGCGGATAAAGTGGTCTGTACCGAGTCCTGGCCCGTGGGCCACCACCGCGTTGTCTACACCACCTTCCTGCTACTTTTCCAGTACTGCATCCCGCTGGCCTTCATCCTGGTCTGCTACGTGCGCATCTATCGGCGCCTGCAGAAGCAGGGGCGTGTGTTCCGCAAGGGCGCCTACAGCTCGCGCGCGGGGCAGATGAAGCGGGTCAACGGGGTGCTTATGGCGATGGTGGCTGCCTTCGCAGTGCTCTGGCTGCCCTTGCACGTGTTCAACAGCTTGGAGGACTGGCACCCCGAGGCCATCCCTGTCTGCCATGGCAACCTCATCTTCTTGGTGTGCCACCTGCTCGCCATGGCCTCCACCTGTGTCAACCCTTTCATCTATGGCTTTCTCAACACCAATTTCAAGAAGGAGGTCAAGGCCCTGGTGCTGACTTGCCAGCAGAGCCCCCCCATGGAAGAGTCCGAGCATGTGCCCCTGTCCACAGTGCACACGGAAGTCTCCAAAGGGTCTCTGAGGCTAAGTGGCAGGTCCAACCCCAATTAGCCACGTCTAGGGCTTCTCCCTGCCATGTTCCATGCCAGCCTCTTTCACTTAAATAAGTGGGCACGTTGCAAGCTGGGGGTGGCACCCCTCTGTCATTACTGGCTTTCTGGGGCCAGATAGGCTGGCAAGAGCCCGTTTTGCATCCATTTGCGTTGAGAGGCCTAACATTCAGCTACGTGTTCCTGGGAGGATTCTGAGTTTCGATTCTGCAGGTCACAGTGAGCCTTGCAGCTTGAGTTGCAAGATGCCAGAGCCGGAGATATCTGCTGGTAACAGGCAGGGTTCATTCTGGTAACCCAGCAACAGATGCCTGGCCTGGGAACCCAGGGATGTCGCCTACACCAGTGAGATCATGAAGCTGCTGTGCACTGAGGGAAGGAGCACTTGGAGTCGAAGCTCTGGACCTTGGTCACCCCCTGACTTCTATGAGAGATGGTGTGTGTGGACGAGCCTCGCAAGTGGTAGAGAATTCTATGGCTGCAAAGCAGTGGGATCACTGTTACGTCGTTAGCACATCCAGCTGAAGAGAACAGATCCTGGGATCTTGGGTCCTTGTGCTCCTCTGCGGCAGGAATTCCAGAATTCACATCCCCCTCCGTCCTTTTTCTCTCTCACTGCATCTGCCACCTGATATGGAAATAAGCCTGCAGATGTCTCTCCTCCATGAGTTTGTGAGCACCTTGAGGGTGACATTGTATTGTCATAGAGCTTGTGTTCTCCATGCCTAGAGCAGGCCCTGGTGCAGGGGGAGAGCTCCAGAAAAGTTTTCCATGGTGGATTGATGGTAAAGGTGCCAGTCACTGCTTAGTGTTTGGCCAAGGACAGGCATCCTGTGCTGTGATCTAGCGTGGGAAGGGGTCAGGGCTCGGACTGTTGCACCCACAGTCTCTCACCTGCCTGTCCTTGCCTCCCAGGGCCTCTTGACAAGGCAGCTGGACAGAGAGTCTGTGGCCCTCTCCACTGTGGGCCCACCACAAAGGCCTCTAGAACTCAAGACCATGACTACATCCTCCTTTATTCCATGCTCTGACCACTGAGCTGACTTGCCCTTGGTCATGTGCCACAATTCTTCCCAAGCTTCCCCAGGACATTGGGTATCCCAGTGGCCTTTAGTAGGAGCAGGGGCAGGGAGTCCTAGGAGTCAGACTGAATGGGGCACTGGCTGAAAGGTGCAGGGGTCCCCCTTCCTCCAGCCATGCAGGGAGAATGGAAAAAGGGGCTCCAGTGAGTGTGAATATCTCACCTTAGAGCTCATGGCCCAGTTCCCTGGATGCTGAACCAGGTCCAAGGCTTCATCTGCGTGTGGACCAGACAGCCTGTCCTTGCAGGGAAGGAAGTGTCAAGATTGCTCCTTGGCTGTCTTGGATGGGTTGTCTCAGGCGGGCTCTGTCTGTTCAGACCCACTGTCCAGCGGAGTGCACCGTGGCCCCAGCGTGGTCTCTCAGGGCAGGGTATTCAAATGCCAGGGCCCTTGAGGGGCCTCACCCCGAGACAGCATTGGCTCTACACAGGGCATCTGGCAAAGAGTCAGCCAGAGGTTGAACAGTGACATCTGAGTGTCTTTCTTGCCCTCGCTCCCGACCAAGAACCCGTGAAGCCAACACCTGAGACAAATGCTCTTTGAGCCACCAGCTCCCTTCCTGGAGCTGTTTCTCTTGTTCCTGCTTTTGGTCACATCTCCCATTCAGTTCCTTTGTTCAAGTCTACCCTGGATTTTTGGGCAGATTTCTTGAGCCACTCTCTTGGACACAGCTTGTGCTTGTCCTCTGGTGCCATCTGCTGCTGGCGCTCCAGGTGAGCACCTGCCAACAAAGCCTCTACTGTGGGACCCATCCCAGCAAGATGTCATTGTCCAGGCTCCCCAAGGAATTGGGGGCCTCAGGCCCCTACAGAGACCATGCAAGTGCCTGGAGTTTGCTTCTCGTTATCAATCTCAATGGTGCCAAGATGCTTGGGCACAAGGATGATTTAGGGTGCCAGCAAGCCTGAGGACCGGGGTGAGGCCAAGCGTCTGGCAGAGGTGCTTGATGTTAGGAACTGGGGCAGTAGGTGGAAGCCTCACTGAGTGTCTTCGATGCTTCCCTCACCTTGCGTAGGTTGACACAGCCTGCCTGATGTCTCTGTCCTGCTCCCGGTTCCTAACTACCCTGGGGTTGCTTGGTTACCCAGCACCCTGGGAACTTTACCCAAAGTGTGGTCCGAAGACCAGCAGTCCAGCATCACCTGGAGCTTGTTAGATGTGCAGAGTCCTTGTTGCCACCCAGACCTATTGAATCAGAATCCACATTTTATCAAGATCTCCAGGTTAATTGTACACACATTAAAATTTGAGAAGCTCTTCTGTAAGAAACAGGTTGCCCTGGAGCCTAGAGTTACTAGGTCAGCAACTGTAGACACCCACTCTGGGGTTTAGAGTGGAGCTTTAGGAATCTGAGTTCTGGAGACATGACTTTAAAATTGCTATTGCTGAAAAGGTGCATTCAGTTTTGGTTGTTTGTCTCATCTCTGGCTGCATGTGGTCATATTTCTTGTGAAGTCTTTTCATTTCTTCAATAAATGTTTGCCAAATGCATAGTTTGCATAGCTACATTCACAGTGAATGTGCAATTTTGTACTCTGCTCCATTTCACTTAAAACTGTATCATCAACAGTTTTCCATCTTGCTGGATATCACTTTTGACAACTGCCTAGGAGTTTAGAAATGGCTCTAGTGAAAGCCAGCACCTCTCCATGTCTCTGTACAGAGAAGCATCGTGGCAGGAATAGGAGACTCACTACAAAGACTGCCCAGGAACCCTCAGGGGGTGTAAAACCTTATAACATCCTCTCATTGGGCTTAAATCCAAACTAAGGCTAGTCCTTCCTTTTTAAAGAATGTAAATGATTATAAAAGTAATCACATTCATTCCTGAAAGCAGACAATACGTACAAAAATAAAACAAAGGAAAAAAAGGAAATTCTTGGTAGTTCCACCACTCAAAGATAATCACTTTACATTTTAGGGAGCCATTTTTTCAGTTTTTATATGCATAATTATATATGCATATGTCTGCTTTTTTAAAAAAAGATTGAGTTCATACTATGTCTATGTGGGTACTTATCTATATAAAATATTTAAGGATTATTTTATATCTTTTTTTTAAGCTTTTAAGAATTTTTATTCACTCCTTTATTCATTAAACAAATATGTCAGATACCGTGTTAGCGGTTGGGGTATGGTGGTAAATAGCACAGACATTGTCCCTGTTCTGTGGAACTTAGAGTCCACTGATGGATATATCCTATGTCTTTAATCATCATCTATGGTGGCATAGTGAGCCGTTTCTAGGCCTGCTGCATGTAGTTCTGTGATGAACATCTGTGCAGAGAACTTCTTCTGTATTCGGAATTATTCCTTAGGAGAGATTCCCAGAAGTAGAATTAATGGGTTAAGAGGAATAGACAGTTCAAGGCTCTTGATGTTGTGCTGCTTAACTGATTTCCAAAGGGGCTGGGACAATGTGCCCTCCCTGAATAGTTCCTGTTTTGTTGTGCCCTGGTCGCTGTTGTGATTTACCATTAACTAAAGACCTCGGCTTGAATTGCCTGGATGGGAGGACGTCTCATCTCTGCCTCCAGGCTCCACCAAGCACCATGGGCACAGACCTTTCTAAGGCCAGCCTGACTCTGTCCCTCTGTGAAACCTTCAGGGCTCTACATGGTCTTCAGGATTGCTAGACCATATGACTCATCATCCAAACAGGGGTACTTGAGCATGGAAGGGGGAACTATTAATAATCACACTGGCTCTTGCTCAGGCTGGTCTACAGGTGGTGCATGCCTGTAGTCCCAGCTACTCGGGAGGCTGAGTCAGGAGATTGCTTGAGCTCAGGAGTTTGAGGTTGCTGTGAGCTAGGCTGACACCACGGCATTCTAGCCTGGGCAACAGAGTGAGACTCTGTCTCAAAAAATAAATAAATAAATAAAAATAATCACACTGGGACAACAGGCAAAACCACTCTAGGAAACTGGAACATGAGGTCATCCTAGTATAGATAAATCCAATCCCTTTTCACATGGCTGGAATTCAACATTCTCCACATCTGGCCCCAACTCTCCTTTCTAGCCTTTTTGCAGCCTGACCACATCACAGGCCCGATCACAGCTGGCCTGGGCCTCACTGTCTGGGTACATTTGCTCCTGCCCTCCCCCTCCCCCCTCCCCCCCTCACCAGTCTGTAACGCCTCCCTTACCCGCCGTCCTACCCTTCCTTCCAAACACAAAGCTGATAGCACCATTCGTCACTGCACTCACCCAGCAAACGGGCACTGACTGCTCATCGTGTGTCAGGCACAGGCAGAACAAGACTAACAAAATTCTGCTCTCAGAAGTTTGATTTGTGTGTCCTAAGGATGGACACACAGCGATGCACCGGAGAGTCTACCCTGTTACGGTTTTGCATAGACACACCCGCCACCCCACAGGGTACCCCGAGGGGCTTCCACCCCTGCTGAACCTCTCACATGCCCTTGGCTAGAGCAGGCACTCAACAAACATTTGCTGCCTGAAGAATTAATATTAAAGACACTTATTTAGTCTGAAGAGAATTTTCTAACAACTAGTTCTGGGTTCTCCGTGAATCTGAGACCAAAGGAGAGCCTGAATTTCCACTGACGTTAGGGAACACCCCGGGCCCTACAGCTGTGACTCTCACGTGACACTGCTGCTGGGAGGGAACTGAAGTCCCCTGGTTCACCGCTGTGCTGCTTCTCTTGAGGTTAAGTGACTCCTCCCAGGTCCACAGCTAGATAGTGACTGAGCCACTGAAGAGGTCGGAGTGACGCAGGAAAGAGAATTTAATGACAAGATAAACCACCAAGGGAGTCACTGGAGTGGAGGGTACCAGGACGAGGGAGGTGACACTTAGCTGGAGTGTCCAGAGGAGAACAAGAAGCCCGCACAGACCTCCGTCGTTCCCCAGACCCCACCCTCTCTCTCCTGCTCAAGAGCGTCTCCCCAGCATCTTCCGTTTTCTCTGCTGCCCTCTGCACGAACTCCTCCAAAGCCTCGTCTCATCCTGAAGCGTCCAGTTCCTCTCCTCCCTGCGCTCTTCTGTACTCATCAGTCCATCCAGACAGCTCTTGCCAAGGTCGCCAGTGACCTGCCGACTCCACGGCCAATCCCCAGTCTTGTCAGATGCGGTCGTCAGCAGCATCGGGCAGGTGGCCGCTCTCTTCTCCTTGAGACTCTTTCTGGGTGTGGCTTTCTCAGGGCACCACACTCGTGGCTCTCCCTGCCTCACTGGTCACTCCTGCTCTGTCTTGCTCCCTGGACTCTTGTCACCCGGACCTTGGAACATGGGGCATCCCCAGGGTGCCACGGAGGACCTCTCATACCCTAGGATGAGCTCACCCAGTCTCTGGCAGTGAACACCACCAACATAGGAATGCCCCCAATGTGAGCCTTGGGTCCTGCCTCCCTGACCTCCGGATCAGGGCATCCAGACGTGCTTTGTGTTTACTGGACATCCAGCCAGCGTTGCAAATTTGGCACGTTCAAAAGCAAACTCCTGATTTGCTTCCCCCACCTCCTCCTTCCTCAGTGCCCCCCTTTCAGGAAACGGCAAGCCCTGCTTTTCATTTGCTTGGGACACAGTCTTTGGGATCAACCCCCCATTCACACCCCACATCGAACCCATCAGCAAGTTCTGTACGTGCTGCCTTCAATGTGCTTGGAAAGACCACTTCTCACTCCCCCGACCCTGGCTCTGCCCCCTGGTCTGAGCCACCATCACCTCTGCTGAGATCATGACAGTGGCCTCCTGTCTGGCCTCACTCAGCCAGAGAGATCCTTTAAAACCAAAGTCAGACACTGTCACACCTCTGTTCAGAGCCTTCCAGTGGCTTTCTGTCACGCTCAGGGCAAATTTCACAGTCACAGCCTGCACCTGTGTCCCCAAACCTTCCACCCCTCTCTGGCCTCACTTCCCACCACCCCTCCCTCACCCACTCCCCTTTGGCAGCGCTGATTTCTCTGTAGTCTCTGCGCTTTGTTCCTCCTACTCTGCGGCTTGGAATGCTACCGCGATGGCAATTGCTCTCTCCCTTGCTCCCTTCACCTTAAGCGAACCTTTATCAGAAGACTACTTCCTCAACTACCCTGTGAAAGCAAAACCCTCCTCCTCTCCAGCCCCTGCCCTGGCAGCCTCTGACCTGCCGCCCAGTGGCTCACTACCTCATTAGGATGTCGCCCGTGACGGCAGGGACTGTGCCTGTCTTATTTACTGCCCGGCTCTCAGCAGAGTGCAGTCCACGGGTGGTACAGAGGAAATGGCTGTTGTGTAAATGAACTTAAAACTTGGATCAGCAGAGAACCATGCCTCAGTCTCTTTTTTTTTTTTTTTTTTTTTTTTTTGAGACAGAGTCTCGCTTTGTTGCCCGGACTAGAGTGAGTGCCGTGGCGTCAGCCTAGCTCCAGCAACCTCAAACTCCTGGGCTTAAGCGATCCTACTGCCTCAGCCTCCCGAGTAGCTGGGACTACAGGCATGCGCCACCATGCCCGGCTAATTTTTTCTATATATATTTTTAGTTGGCCAGATAATTTCTTTCTATTTTTAGTAGAGACGGGGTCTCGATCTTGCTCTGGCTGGTCTCGAACTCCTGAGCTCAAACAATCCACCCGCCTCGGCCTCCCAGAGTGTTAGGATTACAGGTGTGAGCCACCGCGCCCGGCTCCCTCAGTCTCTTATGTATGGAGATGAGGCACCTGGTTTTGTAGGTGTTTGGTCCCTGGTTTGACAGCCGTTGTTCCCTGACAGCGTGACTTTGAGCAGCTCACGTGCATCTTGGTTTCTGGTTCGTCACCTGTAATAGCACTGGCTGCCCTGTATTTAGTGTCCCAAACCCTGTGCTAGATCCTCCACATATATTGCCTCCCCTCAACGCTGAGATTAGGTAGATGGAGAGACTGAGGCTTATAGATGTGAAATAATTTTGGCCACGTTTTCAACAGGAGCCACACACTGGAAACTCAATTGACTACGTTCCGAAGTCCATGGCTTGGGCTACTGTAGCCTGAAGACGCGTGGCCAGATGACCTCCCAGTGGCCTTCCAGTTCTTAGCTAGAGTTTGTGGGCACAGAGAGGCACTGAAGGGTTTTTAGCACAGTCAGGTTACAGGTAAAGAGAACAGTGTGGCTGGATTGGCCTGGTCTCCCCAAAACCCAGAAGCTGGGGCAGAGGCTTATGGGTTTGTCCTTTACGGGGGTGTAGGCACTCACTTGCTGGAGAAAAACTCCAACTCAATGGGTCATGGCAAAATGGGGGAATTTATTCACTCATGTAATGGGGCTGTCCAAAGGAAGCTCTTTGACTTTGGGCTGGATTCAGGGGTTCAAATGATGACATTAGGGCTCTCTGTCCTTGCCCCCTTGTCTCTACCTGTTGGACAGAATGTTTGTGTCAAAATTCATATGTTGAAGCCCTAACCTCCAATGTGATGGTATTTGGAGGTGGAGCCTTTAAGACGCTAATAGATTTAAACGAGGTTATGGTTGGGGTGTCTTCACGTAGAGACCAAAGAGGATGCTCACTCTCTCTCTCTGCCATCTGAAGCTACAAGAAGAAGGCAGCCATCTGCCAGCCGGGAAGAGAACTCTCTCCCCGAAACAAATCACCGACACCCCAGATTGTAGCACTTCCAGCCTCCAGAGCTGTGTGAAATAAATTCCTGTTGTTTATAAGCTCCCCAGTTTAAGGTGTTTTGTTACAGCAGCCAGAACAGACTAAGACAGTCAGACCCTGGAGTCTGGAGCTCTGGAGAGAGCTTTGGCCAAGACGCAGCCCAGCTGTGCTGAGAGGCAGGGCTGGGCTGCAGCTGGCTGGGGTACGGGCTGGTCAGGAGCTGGGCAGTGGGCCAGAGGAAGTCCAGCTGCCCAGAGCTGAATCTGGTGATAGGACACTGAGGTCACCAAACAAACTGGGGCCCTGAGACAGGGGGTGAGGCAGTGTCCAGCAAGGAGGCCTTGCTAGGCAGGGTGGGGTAGCTGGCGGGGGTGCTATTTCTCTAGAACTGAGACCAGAGATGATGTCAGGTAAGTTGGCCTTCGCCTGTGTTCTATGGCCTCACTTCTTTAGAGAATCAAGGCCAGCTTCAAGGTCAAGCTTCTTGGCTGGAAGTTGCGAGTTGTTACCGTGTTTACCACTCTGCGTGGATACAATGATGACTGAGAAAATGCTGAAAAGACCTGGAAGTTCCCCCAAAAGAAACCTTTGATTCTTATAGCCCTGCTGAGAGACGATCTGGGGTGGAGGAATGATCAGGGCTGTCATGTCTTATCTTAAAATGGGTCATGGTGGCTTGGACAGACTTTCTCTAGTGACAAGGCCCTTCTCCCCAGAGTATCTCTTCAAGGTTTGGATGCATCTTACGACTGCTGCAAACATGCAGGCATAGACCATTTTGGAGCTCCTGGGTCCAGAGCAGATAGTGGGGGAGGGTCTGCAGTGCATGGTAAGGTAACTTCTTAGCCAGCGGCAGCCAGGCACGTCCCACCCTGGGCAGCCAGCAGGTGTCTGCAAGGTGAACTTGTAAATGGACCACAGAGCCTGAGGGTGCTTGCGAGTGTGGCTGTGTAATCATGGCCTTAAGGTTTCTGGGTGTTTAAATGTCACCTCTTACTTGAAACTAATTACTGTTGGAAAACAGTTTATCAGTGTAATTGATTGCCAGCACAAAGCTCTGTTAAAATACTTATCCTTTCAGTCCTAAAGCTGTTAGCAGGGCATTCAATTAGCCATTCTTTCAACTGCCAAGGAAACCACACCGACCAGGTCATGGATTCAGAACAAAGAACTCCAAGTCACTGGTGAGAACCCTGCGATAGCCGTATCTCCCTGGCCAGGTAATGTGCTTGGCAATGGCCAGCAACCTGTGCCACCTTGGAAATGGGCCTTGCAGCCCCTTCTGGGTTTTCGGACTCTAAGGTGTGGGTGGTGGATTTACAAAGTATTTCCCAAAGAGAAGGCCTCCTTTAAATACCTTTTGTTTTACAAACTGACCCACCTGTTCAACCCATGTGCCTGCAGCAGGTAGGAGACTTGTGCCTCACCTGGACAGCTGCGAGGTTCTCCCAGGTTCCAGGGCACTGTCAGAGCATGCCACCGTGGGTGGTGGGGCCTCAGCCACATCCTGGTGGAGGAAATACCGAGGTTGCTCATCAGTGTATTTAACTATTCACAGGCAATGGTCTGTTCCACTTTTTGTCCAGTGTGTAGCTTTCAAACAGGGTGGAAGAGTACCGTATGGAATGAGAGAGTTATAGGGCAAGATATGAAGGATAATATCCCCTGGGCACGGCGTTAGACTTTTTATAATTTCCACCACTGAACAAGAGCTGACTTTCTTCCTTGGTTCCAGTTTTAAATATCCTGGGAAGGGCTTCGAGTGACCCTGTTTGTTTCAGACTCTGGGTTAGTCGACTGGGGCAGAGGAGAGGTGGGGTCCTAGAAGGACATGGTGACCCCTCTTTGACAAGTGGCCCAAGGGTGTGATAAGGGAGGGAGTTTTCCCAGGAGGAGGTTGAGATTTGGCAGAGAAGCCATAGAGAGCTCACGGGAAAGTCGAGAGGGTTAAACAAGGTCATGTCTGCTAGCGTCTGGCAGTTTATTGCAATGCACGTAGGAGCCACTTGCCCATACCTAATAATAACAATAATAGTACTGGTGTGCCAGCAGTTTATCGGTCAGGAAGCAGAAACCACACCTGTCGTTTCAACAGAGCATTTAACGTACACACTTGTTAACTCAGTGTTAAATTGTTGATAGGTATCTGCAAAAAGCGAAGAGGGAACACTAAGGTGTCATGGAGGAGCAACTGCAAGATGCAGCTCCCAAACTAGGGCTGGGAACAGAGGTGGGAGGTTGGAACTTTTAAAATTGGGAGGCTTAGAGGACAGCCTGATGTCTCTGGGGGCAGCACAGTGAGGCTGGCTGGAAGCTGCTGGGAAAGCTGCAAACTGGATTTCTCTACTGTCATGGGTGGAAACTGCCACTGCTGGGTGGTGCCGCATGGCCAGGTGATGTCCCCTGGAAGAGGCAGCGACAAAAAGGGGTGAGCCCCACCCCCACTGCAGTTCCCTCTGGTGCCCCACATGGGCAGACTCTTCCAGGGCGCAGCGCAGCTGGCCACACAGAAATGGGGTTTGCGGAGTCCTGGCCCCCAAGTCATGAAGCATAATACATAGAAAGGACAGCTGGGGCCGGAGGACAATAGCTTGCCTGCGGCAGGGTGCAGCTCAGAGAAGACCTGGTCTGAGCACTCGGCCCAAGGCCACGGAGCTGGTGTGTGGTGCTGCCTTACACTGAAGCCTCTGCCCTGCGGCCTTCCCCCTGCACCTCCCCACGTCAGGGTTGCTGAAGACACCTGGCAGCCGGGCCATTAGACTCAGGGCTCAGGGGAAGCCGGGATGTGTTGCTTTCTTGATAAATCCATCTCTCATCTGGGGTGGGCAGCTGAGCCCCACATGGCAGTCTCGGTCATCCAACGTATTTCCTTGGGAGGTGGGAGCACTCAGGAGTTTCTGGAGACTTCTGGTGACAAAATGTATTTCTCACCTGGGCTCTATCCATCTGAATGCTCACCTTAACCTTGTGATGTACTCTGACCAAGCGGGCAGCACCTGTTAGGGCCCAGAGGCTCCTGGGATGAGCCATCCTTCCCTGTGTGGCTGCAGTTTGCCACATAAGCTCTCTCCTTCGGACACTGCCAGAAACTGGGCCTTCGGACCTCCGTGGGAGTGTGTCTTGGAACCAACACCGGCTCTAGAGCTGTCCAGTACGGCAGCCACTGGCCACTTGTGGCTACTGAGCTCTTGAAATGTGGCTAGTCCAAACTGAGATGTGCTACATGTAAATCACACATCGAATTTCAGAGACAATCCCCCCAAAAGAATGTGAAGTATCTCATTAATAATTTTTATACTGATTATATGTTGAAATGGTGATATTTTAGATATATTGGGTTAAATGAAGTCTGAAAATTGATATCACCTTTTTCTTTTTACTTAAAAAGATAGACTTTATTTTTTAGAGAAGCTTTAGATTCACAGCAAAACTGAGTGGAAAGTACAGAGATTTCCCATATACGCCAGTCCCAAACATGCGTAGCCTCCCCATGTCAACATCCCCCGCTACAGGGGTACATTTGTTTTAATTGGTGAAGCTACATTGACAGATCATATCACCCCAAGCCTCAGTTTACATCAGGGTTCACTCTTGGTGTTCTACATTCTGTGGGTTTTGACAAATGTATAATGACATGAATCTGCCATTTACAGTATCACACGGAGTCTTTCAATTCCCTAAAAATCCTCTGTGCTCTGCCTGTCCATCCCTCCTTCCCCCCAACTGCTGACAAACACTGACATTTTTACTGTCTCCTTGCCTTTGCCTTTTCCAGAGTGTCGTAGAGTAGGGATCATGCAGTGTGCAGCCTTTTCAGATTGACTTTTCTCACTTCTGGAAAAAAGTGAGTTTCCTCCATGTTTTTTCATGGCTTGATAGCTCATCTCTTCTAAGTGCTGAATGATATTCCATTCTCTGGATGTGCCATGGTTTATTTGTGCATTTACCTACTGAAAGACATCTTGGTTGCTTCCAAGTTTTGGCAATTACGAATATAGCTGCTATAAACATCCACGTACAGGTTTTTGTGTGGGCACAGCTTTCAACTCCTTTGGGCAAATATCAAGGAGAGCCCTTGCTGGATCACATGGTACGAGTCTGTTTAGTTTTGTGAGGCACTGCCAAACTTCAGCTGATTCCTGGTTTCCCTCTTCTCTGCAGGGTGGCCACACAGGGAAGCTGGTTTCCTGAAGAGCTTGCAGCCACCGTGGGTGGTGGGGCCTCAGCCACATCCTGGTGGAGGAAATACCGAGGTTGTTCATCAGTGTATTTAACTATTCACAGGCAATGGTCTGTTCCACTTTTTGTCCAGTGTGTAGCTTTCAAACGAAGTAACGAAGCTGGCTCCGGCCGAATCAGGAAGATGATGAGTCCTGGTAGGACTCTGCCATGTCACAGGTGGGAACTCCAGCCCCTGACCATGCCAGAGCAGGGCTGCTGCTCCCCACCCACCCCTGCTGAGCTGGAAGAGCAGGGCAGACAGCCCTCGTTCTGCCACACTGTACTACGACTGGATCCCAAGCTCTGACCCCGCCAGGTGAGGGCCTCTGCTCCCTGGTCATACAAGCCTAAGGTCCAGGCTCGCTTTCCTGGAGTCTGACATCAGCCCTGCTAGGTCCCCGGGCACTGCCCTGGAATGGGTCAACACGCTTGTTCCAGAGCTTATCTCTGTAGGTTTCCCCCAGTGAACCTTGACCCAGCAGGCAGTGCGTGGGGTGCCAAGTAGTTTTCCCGTGTTTGCTCCAGGAGTCTGGGGCCCTGCAGCCAGTCCACAGCCTTTGCTTCAGTTTGTGAAAGGGAGGCTGCTGTCACTCCCCGGCATGGTCCTGATGAATGCAGACGTTTGTGACAGATGGCAGGGTGACAGGGCCCCGTAGGGCACCTCGATGAAGCTGCATTGTTCTAGTCCTTCTCTCGGGCCCAGATGCCCTCACCCCGATGCCCTCCCCAGGTCTGCCTCGCCCCGAAGCTATGAGGACTCTGTGTCCAGAAGGGGTGACTGGGGGTCACAGGAGCCTTGCCAGGTGATGGCAGCTGTCCTCTTGTTGTTCAATGGAGTCTGTGTTGCCTACTCACTGAGAACAGTTTGGACGTTACTGACTCTGAGTCCCATTTTCCATGTTAGTCAAATGTGGGCTTTGGAGCAGAATATTTTCAGGAATCCGTGCTCTTCTGAGTCCATGATTTCTTTATTTTTGTGGCAAAGAGAGTGATTTTGAAGCAGAAGCCCTCACCGGCAGAGCCAGCATCAGGACCAACGAGCACAATACGTGGTGGGGGTTGCCTGATTTTTGTTAAATTCATAGTCTCGTTTTTGTGAGAACTGTCCTGATTCTTCTGGCCCTGCACACGCATGCCAGAGCTTGATTCTATGGTTTGGTTAGTTACTTTATTCATCCGAGTTAACGTTAGCCATTTCCAGGCCATGCAATTAGCCATGCCAGAGCTGTGCTATTAAAAGCCAGACAACAGCCTCATTGCTGTCAATTATTGTTGAGCGCGATGGGCACGTGGTCCTAGATAACAAGCCATAAATGTCCAAAATGTTGAGAAAAAATGTGTGATGACTGAGGTCGGAGACCCAGGTCACAGCATTGCCAGCCTGCCACCGGGGCCCGCACCTGCGCTGGGCCTGGGTCCAGCCTTGCGTTCCCTGACGCCGCCCCGTCTCCCAGGGTCAGGCTTGAGCCTTCCCAGGCAGCTTCTCTGCAGGGCTCCGAGTCTCCTCCCTCTGCCTCGACTGGACTGGGGAGTGTCAGAGGTTCTGAGCCTGTGGGGAAGTGACAAATCCAGAGCATGTGAGCATTCCTCCTCGGGGAGAGTTTATCCCATAATTAATGACGTTGCCTCCCAGCTTCGCATCCTCAAAGTCAACTTCATTCTCTCTTCCTCTCCAGGCTCTGTCACCGCAGCCTATAAACTCGGTGAAGTCCCATGTTAGGAAAATCCTTCCCATGGCTTTGCCAACGCCTCGTTTGGACCTTCTTCCCGGCAGAGCTGGGCCCTGGCCGGCACTCTGACTTTCTCCCTGCTTCTAAACTGACAGGCAGGTAGACATCCACCACCGCTGAAATTGCTCTCCATCCGACCATGCACGGCATGGTCATTGCCATATGGTGTGGGTCCTTGCCTGCTTGATCTTTGCAGCATTTCATTTTTGACATTATGTCCCTGAAATTTCCTCTTCCATCAGCTTCCGTGACATGGCACCTGGTTCTCCTGACTCTGGCTGCTCTTCCCAGATGCCTCCATCGCTCATATGTCAGGCTTTGCCCGGCTCTGTCTTGTTTTGTGTCCCACCCCACATGCTTCCTGCGAACAATTGCAACTGTGCCTGTGGCTTCAGCTGCCACTGAAAAGTTGGCAGTTTCCAAACTCACACCTTCTCTGTCTGCCGTCTGGACGTCTCCACTGGGTGTCTGATACATACCTCAAGTTCAAGTGCAAAACAAAATGTGGGCCCCTCTCTTGGATTCCTGCTGGATTTCCCATCATGGTTATTCCTATCGTGAACCACCTAACTGCCTAGTTAGGGGCATCTGATTCATTCTTGTTCCTTTTGCTTGGACTTTTGTAAGAGCCCCTCTCAACGGCATCTCCGTCTCTAGTCCTGCTCTCTGTGCCAGTCAGAGATCCGACCTTGACTGTCACTTGGCAGTTCCTGCTGGCTACAGGATCGAGTCCCAGTGCTTTTGCATGGCCCTCGGCTGCCTGTGGCTCACCCCTAGCCAGCTTTCCATCCTGCTTTCCCTGCCCCTCATATCCCCCATGCTCCGATCCGCCAGACTCCTTATTTTTGGTCCCTCACAGCTACCACACTTTGCCCAGCCTGATGCCGGCTGAATCCCTGTGCACTTGCCAATTCTAAGTTTGCCTTCTCTGAAACGTTCCCTGACTCCTTTGTTTCTTGTCTGCAGCCCTGGAGCACTTTGCCATGTCCCTGTGGACACTTAAGGAGTCTCAGAGCTGGAAGGAAGAAAGGGTGTCTCTGTCTTTCCACCTGGCTGTAGCCCCGCAAGCAGAAGGACTGGGCTGTCACCTCCTGGGCAGCCAGCACAGTGCCTGGCCCGGAACAATGCCCCATGAGGGAACAGTGTGCTGGTTTCCACTGTGGAGAACAGACAAATAAATGTTGAAGCCTGGGGTGGAGCTGTCCTCTGTGATGGGACCAGGGAGAAACCAGGCTGACAACCCTGTCTTCTCTACAGGGCAGCAAAGCAAGGTTCCAGCCGTCTCAAGCAATAGCATGGAGAAAACAACTCTCCATACACAGCATTTAAACTGCACTTTGGAGTCTAGAAGAATGGGGCTTGTCTGCCTGTATTTAAGAAAGCAGGACGGTATAATACAAATTAAGCTCAATAAAAAGAGAGAAAGAGAGAAGGAGGAAGGCAGGGAGGGAGGCAGGCCACTGTCCCCTGCCAATCCTCTGGGCAATGGTGGAAGCAAGTTCTCTATCTTGGGCTCAGTACTTTATCACCTGATCACACTTCCTCCACTTTTCCCCAGGCAGAACTGTTGACACACAGATCTACAACTTTTGTGTATGTCAACACAGAAACCAATTAACAAATGCTTGTGTTCCTGTGCAAATATGCAAACTTCCTCCTGCAAAAAAAAGGGTAAGCAGACATTTGGCAGTGTTTTTAGAAATACTTAACAAACACAGTCCAGATGAGATGCAGGCTGCTGTGCCCTCTTCTGGAAGGCCAGGTGCCCAGGACCATCTGTTTTTCTGTCTTCTGTGCTGTGCTCTGAGCACTGGCTGGTCCTTGTCTTTGGGTCATTCTTCATTGAAGCGGGCATTTTTTTTAGTGCTTACGATGCAGCAGAGACATGTACTCCCTCCCTTAGCAATGACAGGGAATGGACTACATGTGTTGTCAGTGAATGAGGGGCATTCAGTCGACATCATCAAATGCCACCTACTACGTGCCAGGCCCTGGGCAGCGTAAGGCAGCCCTGCAAAGAAGGAAAAGGCGCCTGGTGGAGCTCAGGGCTTATGGGGGAGATTGACATCTGATTGTAAGATTTCTGCACAGAAATGCCCTTCTGTGTGCCGTATCATACAGTGAAATATAAGAAATAATCACATGTCCAACAATCAGAAAAGGCTACGTAGTCTGATATGACAGGCTACTGGGCTGCTACTGAAGACTTTTTAATAGCATTGGGAAGTGCTCATGTATTATTGTTAAATATTTTTAAATTAGGAAGTGAAGCCAGAGAGTATGCCCCCAGTGTTTGGACGTGCACTTTCACAGAAACAACGATAACAATAACCTGGAAGGAAATATCCTAGTGATTGGGACATTGTAGTAATATTTTTTGTTTTTAAAATATTTTTACATATTCCAAGTTTTCTACAATAAGCAGACATTACATTCATGATCAGAAACAGAAAAAAGATATTTAAAAAATTTCTTTGTGCCTGGGTGGAAAAGCCTGTCCAGGAAGCTGTTTGGTGTCCCTGAGGTTCTTGCTCTTCTGTCATAGCGCCTGGTTCTAGTCATAGGAGATGCAGGTCAGTGCCTAAGCATCTGACAGTTTTTGCAAAATTGCTTTCCTGCAAGCTGTGCTGCTTCCCCTTTTCCCTCACCAGCTGGTGTGACAGGCACAGGGTTCAGAGCAGACAGCTGGGTCTTGAGGGGACAGGCGTTCGTTCTGTCTGGTGACGCTCAGTGGCAGTGCATTTCTCTCCTACAGGATGCTGGCTGATCTCGTTGCCAAGGCTCCTGCTCAGGACTTATCTCCAAACACGCAGGCCTGGTTTAGAGATGAGAACTACATGTGTGTGGGGAAGAGACTTTAGCACATTTCAGCCAGCTCTCAGCAGCATGGTCTCTGAGAGCCAACGAGTCTTTTCGTTGCAGGGGACCCTCCTCTGCCTCGGTTGGAAGGTTGGAAGTGTCTGGGTCTGCATGGTCTGTTACCTCCAGGGTGACATCGAGGTTTTGTAGGAGGCCTGCTCACTCTCGGTGTTACTGCTGCCACTGAGATGGCACTAAGAATACGGGTGGCAGGAAGAAAAGGCTACAGCAGAGGGAGCCCTGAGTGGGAAGCTGGGCAGCCTGGGGACCCTCGGCCACAGCTTCCTTACCTGTGACGTGTGTTCTCACGTCCTGCCCACTTGGACATCCAGCCATTCTGCATGTCCTGGTATAAGGAGATGCCACATGAACGCTCCAGGAGACCCCAGCATCTGGAAAAACTCCTCGGTGGGCTTGCTCAGTGTCATTTGAGGGTTCCCATTTTTCTTTAGTTTTGGTCTTAGGATCATAGATTGAGCTCAAAGTGTGAGGATTGGGATCTGTCTAGTTCGGGCATCTCCAATTAGAGATTAGAAACAGACCCAGAAGGACAGAGAGTCTTGCCCAAAGCCCAAGGGTCATCTGGAGGCCAGCTGGGAGGAGACCAGCCGCTCCCCCATGCTTGCACGGGGGCCCTCAGACCTGCCTGCTCCCCTCAACGTCAAGAGCAAGCTGGGAGCTGAGTCCGAGTTCTTGGTCACGACCTGCTCAGGCTTGCAGCATGATTTCCTCATGCACTCGAGGACCAGCAGGCCATCCGTAGGAGGCCGAGGGGGCACAGTGGGGCAAGGTGCTTCCTGCCTCCAAGTGCAAAGGCCAAGGGGGAGAAAGCCCAGGACTTTGTAAGAAAGGAGAGAAGGGCACTCCCCCTTCCCGGGCCCTGCCGGACTCTCCAGGAAGGCCATGGCTGCTCTTACAGCAGGACGTGGGGAAGGAACAGGGCAGCGATGGTCTGTCCAACCCTCCTGGGTCTGTCCTGAGCCTGTCACTGAGGCCCTGATGCAGCTCCTGGGGTGTCCCGGGAGGAGACCACTGGGCTATGAGCAGGCTTTAGAGTGGGTTTCTCTCCATACTTTTGTAGCAAGTCAGGCTGCCTGAGTCAGGCGGCAGGTCCCCTGGCCCTGCTGTCTGTCTCTGAGAATATGAGTTGCATCTTGAGCCACAAATGGGCTGTGGGGTGCAGCTCCTCCAGCTGCGTATCCGCCCCATCATCCTCACTTGGCTCCTGTGTAGCAGGGGTGGTCCTGCCTGCTCCGCGGCAGCCTGCCCGCCTGCTCTCCAGCCCCAACGCTGCATCCTTCATAACTGGCAAAGGGCGGAGGCCTCCCCCTGAGGCAGTGCCTGGACCTGCAGCCCCCGGTGGCAGACAGTCCTGGGCACCTCACTAACCATGGCTCCTTCCCTGCCTTGGTCTGCTCGGGCCGCTGGGACAGAATGCCATCGACTGGGTGGGGTATGAGCAACACAAGTTTATTTCCCAGAGTTCTAAGGCTGGGAAGTCTAAGATCAAGGTGCTGGCAGATTTGGTGTCTGGTGAGGGCCCCCTTCCTGGTTCATGGATGGCGTCTACTTGCTGTGGCCTCACATGGCAGAGGGAGCAAGGGAGCTCCCCAGGGTCCCTTTTATAAGGGCACTAATCTCATTCATGAGAGTTCTGCCCTCATGACCTACTCGCCTCCCGAAGGCCCCGCCTCCCAATAGTGTCACCTTGGTGGTTAGGATTTTAGCACACACATTCTGGGGAGCTACCCTCAGTCTGTAGCATCCCCCCACCCCATGCTGGCCTCTGGGGCTCTGCTCCCATGTGAGTGCCCATGCAGGGCTCTGAGTTAGTTCTCTTTGTCCAGGAGAGACTGGGCTGGAAGGGCCCCCCAATCTTCCGATGGCCTGGGGGCCTCCTCCCTGGTCTCTCCCAGTGTGGGTTTCACTCTCCTCCAGCCGCATTGTGGCTCCATGTGACTTCTTCCCTCCTTAAACTCTCTGTGCTCCCTCCTGCTCCCAGGATTTTATATGTGCTGTTTCCTCTGCCTGGAATGTTCTGCCCCCCTGCCCCCCATTCCCAGCTAACCTGGAGCGGACAGCTCCTACAGCACTCCCTCTGCCATGCCTTTGCTGACCCCCAGGGCTGGCTCAAGTCCCGCGTCCGACTCTCTCCTGGCTCCTTGCATTCTCTGGTATAGCTGTAACCTGGTTTGTACTTACACGTCACGGGGTTATTTGCCGTGCCAGGCAATGACGTCCGTCTCTCCTGGAGTGTCTGCTCCTCAAGGTCTGGGCCTGTTTGTCCCCCAGGTATCCCAGCTCCAGCACAGAGAATGGGCTCAGCTGTGGACACTGTAATATCGACTGAATGGCGGGACCAAGAGGCAACAGGCGACTCCATGTTATGGTCTCTAGGGGAACAGCTCAGGCCTCTTCAGAGAGGCTTCCCCTGTGGTGACCCCAATTAAGTTGCCTTCATTGGGTTGGGGCCTCCTCTGCCCACTAACCTCCCCTGACCTCAGGCGTATCTAAATTCCTTGAAGTCAAAACTGAGGTGAGGAGAAGCCCGTGTCAGCTCCAGAGAGGGCCCCCAGTCTGCCTTCCCACTGGTCCTGCTTCTGTGTGAAGACCTGCCTCTTGCTGGGTGATGACACCAGGGCTCTTCACCCCTTGGGGAGGCTTCTAGCCCAGGTCTGTGGCTCTGGGCTCGGCCCCAGGTAGACGCACAAGTGGCAGACACAGACGACTGGCCGAGAGCAGAGAGACTTATCCTCAATAGCTAAGAAAGGTCGGCCAGAGGGAAGTCGATCAGGCAATGACGTCAGCAGTATCCAGGGACTGATGGGGAAGGGTCCTCATACATGGAGGACCTGTGATGCAAATTGAAGAATCAAAGCTGCAGCCCCTGGTTTTGCTCTGTCCTCTTGGAATGAGTGGTAGGGCAGGGGCCACCACATCGAACAGTGGGGTCAGAAACACTCAGGCTTGCTTTGATCTGAGTCTCTCTTTACCAATGAACTCTTAGTCACATTGGGGAAACCATGGTGGCTAACCAGTTTTTTTAGGTGTCAAAGATCTGGGTGCACTCTCTTCCTTTCTTCCTACATTCCAGCCACACTGACCTTCCTCTAGTTTGTAAAATGTCTGTGCTTTGCTCTACCTGAGGGTCTTTGCATGTTTTGTGCTCACTGTATGTGAAGTTTTACTCCCAATCTCACTCGATCGCTTTAATTATTTGACTCCTAGCCATCCTTCAACTTTCAGTTCACATATCATAGCCAGACTACCCAAACTCTGCTATAATAAACTGTCTTAGCTTCATCGAATTTTTCTTCATGGCATTCATCCCAGTGTGTAATTACATATTTTTGTTGCCACTGGATTAATATTGGACTCCTAGTGTTTACCCTCCATGAGGGCAGAGACATGAGTGACTGGTCCAATCTTATTCCCAACATTGAGGCTAGAGCCTGGCATGCAGCTATTGCTCAATAAGCATTTGTTAAGTTGACGTGAATTGCTAGAGCCAGAGGGTGTGTTTAGCACCAACACACAGGAGGGGTCACGAGGGAAGCCACATTTAGCTTTGACGTGACCCAGGGGAGCTTTCTCAAGCCAAAGTCTTTGGGTCTCATGCCCCTTCCATCCAAGTAGGAGTCTGAAAGTCAGGGTCAGCCTGCTTTGTTTGCCTTCCCACAGTTGCTAACTTTTAACACAGGAGATTTGACATATAAATCTGGACTTGCAGCTTCTTTTGAACAATTTGAAGTCCAGCACCCCTGGCCTGCATTTATGCATGGCTACCTTTGCAGGCGCTGAGTCACAGCTGCCCCGTGGGTGGGCATGTTGCCCTTCAGTTCCCCGGGCCCACTTCAATAAGTCGTGGCACCTGCTTGCCCCTGTCAGCAGGTGTGCAACTCTCATCTCAACACTCAGGGTAGGTAAAGATGGAAAAACTACAGGGCCTTGCAGAACAGGTGAGATATCATCTCCATGCAATGAGAAATCAGTGGCAGGTCTCTTTGCTATGGTTTGAAGGTGCCCCCAAAGTTTATGTGTTGGAAACTTAATCCCCCAATGCAACAGTAGTGAGAGGAGGGACCTTTAAATAGTGAGCAGGCCATGAAAGGGTTAATGCCATCATCACAAGAGTGAGTTAGTTATTGTGAGAATAACTAAAAGTGAGTCTCGCCCCCTCTTGCTCTCTCTCATGTGCTCTCTTGCTCTTCTGCCTTCTCTCGTGGGATGATATAGAAATATGGTGCGGATGTGGGCCCCGTAACCTTGGACTTCCCAGTCTTCACAACTGCAAGATATAAACCTCTGTTCTTTATACACCACCCAGTCTCAGGTATTCTGTGATAGCAGCACAAAATGGACTAAGACAGGGTGGGAGGGATGATGAGAGGAAGCTGCTCTAGGAACACACTGATGAAGACTGTGCTTTAAGGACACTTTGAGAAGGTGTGGCACAGGAGCAGGGACAGACAGCCTGTGAGGAAGAGGACACATGAGTGCTCTTTGGGAGGATGGTCTGGGGCTAGAGGTGGAGGAAACTCAGAAGAGGCCCAGCTGATCGGGAACAGTGTGAAGAAGCCCAAAGAGCCTTTTCTTCAGCCACCTGAGTGTTCTTTCTAATTCCCCAGGTTTGTGAGGTGGGAGCTGAGGCCAGATCCTATTGATTGGCTTCATGGACGCTGGAGATTGAAGCAGAGTGAGGGGACAGTGATTGCCCATTCTAGTCAGTGTCAGTGAGTCCCGGGTCATTATCCAGAAGTCTTCCAGGAGTCATGCTGGGTGAGGCCTGAGCTTGGGAGCTCCTTGGGTATCTGCCTTACTCAGGGATATCTTGGTTACAAGAAAGGGACATTTATTAGAAGAGGGCAGTGTCCTCATGACACCAAAAAGTAAGAAGTCCTCCCATGGCACAAAAAGCTGAGACGTGTATAACGGCCTCATGAAGAAGGGAAGCAGGGAGCTGAGGTTTCCTGTCCACCACTCTGGAGCCCTGTGGCCTCTCTCCTCCAGTCAGAGCTTAAAAAGAAGCCTCAAAGGATCAGGGTAATTTGCAAAAACCCTGACAGTTGCCTGCCAGAATAATGTCTAACATTCTTTGGAGGAGTACAACAAAATCCAGCATTAAACAATATATAATTACCAATGTTCAGCATCAAATACAAATTTGGACATGTAAAGATGGAAAAAAAGGCAACTTCTAACCAGGAGAAAAACCAGTCAATAGAAACAAACTCAGACATGATGGATGTTGGAAATACCATAACAGAATTGAGAAAAGCTATTAATATTATAAACATGTTCATATATTTAAAGGAAATATGCAAGTAATAATTAAAGAAGGAGAAAGATAAAAAAAGGAAATACTAGAGTGGAAAAACAAAAATTTCTTAGATGAAATGAATAACATTAGATAGTGAAGAAGAAAAGATCAGTGAACTTGAATATAGCAATAGAAACTCTCAAAACTAAAACTCAGTCAAAAGAGACTTAAAAAAATTTTAAAAACTCTTCAGTAATCTGTGGGAAAATATCAAGCAGTCCACATAGTTGTAATTGGAGGCTGAGAAGGAGAGGAAGGAGGGAACAAAAAAAAACTTGAAGAAATAATGGTCAAAATGTCCCAAATTTGATGAAACTGATAGAACTACTTATCTGTGATGCTCAATGAATCCCAAGCAAAATAAGCACAAAGAAAACTACACCAAGGAAAAATAGAATCAAATTGCTAAATACCAATGGTTACAAGGAGATCCAAATGCTACCAGAGGGAAAAAAAGCATGTACAAAGGACAGAGGATAAAAGTCATTGAAGATTCTTGTCAGAAACTATGCATGATGCTTAATTTTATGTGCCAGCTGGAATGGGCCATGGGGTGCTGAGACATTTGGTCAAACATCATTCTGGATGTGACTGTGAGGATGTTTCTGGATGAGATTAGCATTCAAAGTGGTAGGTTGAGTAAAGCAGACCGCCCTCTCTAATGTGTATGGGCCTTGGCCAATCAGTTGACTGGAGTGGAACAGAAAGGCTGGCCCTCCTGCAAGGAAATGGGAATTTCCTCCTGCCTGCCTGCTTTGAGCTGGCACATAGCTTTTTTCCTGCTTTTGGACTCAAACTGAAACGTCAGTTCTTTCTGGGTCTTGACCCTGCTGGTTCTCAGACTAGAACTACATCATTGGCTCTCCTGTTTCCTACTTACTGACTGCAGATTTGGGGACTTGTCAGCCTCCACTATCATGTGAACCAATTCCTTATTTTATATATTTTCTTTCTCTATGTATACACACACACACACACACATACACACACACATATACATATATAAGATGCTATATATAAAATTGTATTCATGTAATTGTATAT
The DNA here is from genome assembly GCA_028533085.1 of Varecia variegata. NCBI lineage: Eukaryota > Metazoa > Chordata > Mammalia > Primates > Lemuridae > Varecia > Varecia variegata. Next base: position 4,347,647 of record CM052446.1, on the reverse strand, counting down.
TACATATAAGTATAATAATATATATCTATATAGACATATATCTCCTATATATCCTATAGAGCCTATAGGTTCTGTTTCTCTGGAGAACCCTGACAAATACAGATTTTGGTACCAAGAGTGGTTCTAGAGGAACAGAATTTTAAAGATGACTTTTCTGAATTGGTTCTGGGATTTATGGAATTGGCTGTCTAATCTGATTACAGCTTCACTTGGAAGCTGAAAATAGCCTGAATACCCAAAGCAATCTTAAGCAAAAAGAACAGATCGAGAGATATCACATTTCCAGATTTCAAACTATACTACAAGGTTATAGTAACCAAAACAGCATGGTATTGTTACAAAAATAGAGACACAGACCAATGGAACAGAATAGAGAACCCATACATAAAACCATCTACCTACAGCCAACTGATCTTCAACAAAGCAGACAACAATGCACACTGGAGAAAGGAAGCCCTATTCAATAAACGGTGCTGGGAAAACTGGATAGCCACATGCAGTGGAATGAAATAAGACCCCTATCTATCACCACTTACATAAATTAATTCAAGATGGATAAAAGATTTAAATGTAAGGCATGAAACCATAAGAATTCTAGAAGAAAATGTAGGAAAAACTCTTCTAGATATCAGTCTAGGCAAAGAATTTATGACTAAGGCCCCAGTGGCAATCACAGCAACAACAAAAATAAATAAATGGAATTTGATTAAATTAAAAAACTTCTGCAG
>CM052446.1:4329732-4346819 GCA_028533085.1 Varecia variegata | reverse complement strand
TTGGGAGGCTGAGGCAGGAGGATTCCTTGAGCCCAGGAGTTTGAGCAAGGATGACGCCACAGCACTCTAGCCCGGGCAACAGAATGAGACTCTGTCTCAAAAAAAAAAAAAAAAAAAAAAAAAAAGCTTCTGCACAGCTATGGAAATAATCAACAGAACAAATAGACAACCTACAGAATGAGAGAAAATATTTGCAAACTATACATCCTATAAAGGGCTAATATCCAGCAGCTACAAAGAACTCAAGCAAATCATTAAGAAAAAAACCCAAACAATCCCATTAAAAAGTGGGCAAAAAACATGAACAGGAACTTTTTAAAAGAAGATAGACAAATGGCCAATAAACATATGAAAAAATGCTCAATGTCACTAATCATCAGGGAAACACAAATTAAAATCACAATGAGATATCCTTTTACCCCTGTTAGAATGGCTTTTATTAAAAAGTCTAAAAACAGTAGATGCTGGTGGATGTAGAGAGAAAGGAACACTTATACACTGTTGGTGGGACTGAAAATTAGTACAACCTCTATGGAAAACAGCACGGAGATTACTCAAAGAGCTAAAAGTAGACATACCATTCAATCTGGCAATCCCACTACTGGGTATCTACCCAAAGGAAAAGAAGTCATTTTATCAAAAAGTCACCTGCACTTGAATGTTTATTGCAGCACAATTCACAATTGCAAAGCTGTGGAATCAGCCCAACTGCCCATCAATTCATGAGTGGATTCACAAAATGTGGTATATGTATACCATGGAGCACTACTCAGCCATAAAAAGGATGAATTAATGCCTTTTGGATCAGTTTGGATGGAACTGGAGACCATTATCCTAAGTAAATATCCCAACAATGGAAAATCAAACCCCACATGTACTCACTATTGAATTGTAACTAACCTGTGAGCACCGATGTGCACAGAGGGAAGTAAAACTTAGTGGAAGTCAAGTGGGGGGAGGAGGAAGAGGGCAAAAACCTACCTAATGGGAACAATGAACACTATTAGGGTGATAGGCACACTTATAGCCATGACTCAAGCATTACAAAAGCAATCCATGTAACCAAAAACATTTGTACCCCCTTAATATTTTGAAATTACAAAGAAAGAAAAGTAAAAAAAAAGAAAACCTGGTAATGACTTCCTTTCCAGAGAGCACTAATAGTTTATGGCATGATCTAGTGATAATGATACCAAAAATATCACCATTGGATACTCCTAGTCAACCACTTATCAGAAACAAGGAGCTGGGTGACTGTATTCTTTCAATCATTTTTCTCAAACTAACAAATATAATGAGATTGGCTAGTTGCATCTAATGTGAAGTGGAGTAATACCAGTTGGAAAATGAATGAAGAGCAATTAATGGTAAGTATGTGGGTGAATATAAAAGACTTTTCCAATTTTTACATTTCTTTAAAAGATAATTGACTGTTTAGACAAAAATAATAACAATGTTTTGTGTGGTTTATAACATATGTAGAAGTAAAATATATAATAATAGCATAATGGACAGAATGGATGAAATGGAAATATATTATTGTAAGATCTTATACATAAAGTGGTATAATAGTATTTAAGGGTAAACTATAATATGACAAGCTAATGATACATATTTTGTACCCTAATGCAACTTCTAAACATAAAGCAGAGATATAGCTAGTGAATTAATAGTGGAGATATAATGGTACCATAAAAATTTTCAATTAATCCAAAGAAATCAGGAAAGGATAAAGGGCAAAGAACAGATAAGACAAATAGAGAACAAATGGAAAATGGTAGATTTATACCCAAATATACTAATAATTATATTAAATGTAACTGGTGTAAAAACTAAAATAAAAGGACAAATATTTTCAGACTGAATAATAAGACAAGACTCAACTCTATGTTGTCTAAAAAGCCCCAATAATTTAAAGGCACAGGTAGGTTAAAAGTAAAAAGATGGAAAAAAATATACCAGGCAAGCACCAACTATAAGAAAGCTGGAGAGCTAACTTAATATCAGAAAAAGTAAATTTCAGAACAAGAAATATTATTCAGAACAAGGAATAAAGAAGAACATTTCATAATGATAAATTTATCAGAATGATACAAAAATTCTAAACATGTATCCACCTAATAACAGAACTTCAAAATATGACAAAGAAATGGACAGAACTAAAGGGAAAAGTAGAGAAGTCCACAATTATATTTAACAATTTAAAATTGTTACACTTCTCTCTCAGTAACTGATAGAACAAATAGAAAAAAATGAATAAAGGAGTAGAACATTTGAACAACATTATCAACCAAATTGTTTTAATTGATGTTTATAGAATACTCCACCTAAACACAGTAGAATACAACTTTATTTCAAGTGAACACAAAACTTTCATTAAAATAGACCATATCTGGGGGAGGAAACAAGTTTTTCTACATTTAAAAGGACCACCACAACATAGAATATGTTATCTGAATTTAATGGAATTAAAATAGAAATTGTAGCAGAAAGACATCCAGAAAATCCTCAAGTATTTGGAAATTGAGCAACACACTTTTAAATAATAAATGAATCAAAGAGGAAATCACTGAAGAAATTAGAAAATATTTTTACTGAATAAAAATTAAAACACAGCATATCAAAATTTGGGTTATCCTTGAGAAAAATTTATAACTTTAAATGATTTTTATTAATATTAGAAAATATAAAAGGTCAAAAATCAATGATCTAAGCTTCACCTTAAGAAGTCAAAGGAAGAGGAGACAACTAAATCTAATGTAATTAAAAGGAAGGAAATATTCAAGTAATAGCAGAAAACAATGCAATAGAAAAACGAGCAATGGAGAAAATCAGTAATACCCGAAGCCAGTTCTTTGAATGGATAAACTCCTAATGAATCATAAAACAAAATTACCAATATCACTAATAAAAGAGGGCCTACCAATTGTAAACTATACAGATATTAAAGGAATGATAGGGGGATATTATAAAAGCTTTGTGCAAACAAATTTAACAACTTAGATGAAATGGACACAGTTCTCAAAAGAAAAATTACTGAAGCACACTCAAGAAAAAATTAGACAACCTGAAACCTGAATAGCTCTATAACCATTAAAGAAATTAACTTTGTAATTAAAAACCTTCTCACAAATAAAAATCCCAGGCTCCAATGGCTTCACTAATGAATTCAATCAAATGTTTAAAAAAGTAATAGCATCAATCCTACATAAATTCTCAGAAAGTATAGGAGGATGAAAGAGTTGCTAACCTAATTTATGTGGAACAACATTACCCTGATATCAAACTCAGAAAAAAGATATTACTAGGAAAAAAACCCTATAGACCAATGTCGATAATGAATATACATACAAACAATATTTTAGCATATTGAATCCAGGAATATATATAAAGGACAATACTCCATGACTAAAGGGGCTTATTCCAGGAATGCAGAGTTAGTTTAATCAGTCAATGCATTCAATCAATCAATGCAATTCACTATATTACTATAAAGGGGAAAACCCATATGAATATCCAGATAGATGTTATAAAAGCATTTGACAAAATTCAATTCCATTCATGATTTTTTAAAAAAACCTCTTAAAACACTAGGAATAGAAGGGAATGCCACCAACCTGAAAAAGGGCAGCTATGAAAATCTACAGTTATTATCAAACTAAATGGTAAAAGACACAATATTTTCCTTCTAAGATTGGGAATGAGGCAAGAATGTCCACTTTTGTCACTGTTACTCAGCACTGTATCAGAAGTCCTAGACAATGCAATAAGACAAGAAAAAGAAATAGACATACAGATTGGAAAGGAAGACATGACAGTGACTTTATTCATAGATGAAATAATCATGTATTTGAAAATCCTAAGGAATTTACAAAACAGTTACTAGAAAAAAATAAGTGAATTTAGCAAGGTCATAAGATACAATGCCAGTAAACAAAAAATCAATTGTTTTTCTAAATGCTGGAAAATTGTAAGATTAAATTAAATAAACAATACAATTTGCAATAGCATTTAAAAACACTCAAACAAAAGATGAGCAAGACCTCTATATGGAAAAGTATAAAACATTGTTGAAACAAAGTAAAGAAGGCCTAAATAAAAGTAGAGATGTACTATATTTATGGACCAGAAGCTTAATACTGCTAAGATTGACATCTAATTTTTGGTAGAAATTGACAAGCTGATTCTAAAATCTATGTGAAATATAAATAATCTAGAATAGTCAAAACTAGTTTAAAAGAGAAGAAATGTTGAGGACTTATCTACTTTATGTCAAGATTTATAGGAAAGACAATAATCAAGACATTGAGGTATTGGTTTAAGTTCAGACAATTAGATCAATGAAGCAGAATCAGATGTCCTATTTATGGACATACACAGTGTGTTGATTTTCAACAAAGTTGCCAAAGTAATTTGATGGGGTAAAAGATAGTGTTTTAACAAATGGTGCTAAATCAATTGCAAATCTATATGGAATAAAAGTGATCCTCAACCTTATAGCCATACAACGGAACACTACTCAACAATGAAAAGGAAGAGATTCCCGGTACACACAACAATGTGGATGAAGCTCAAAAACGTGCTGTGAAAAAGAACCCAACACAAAAGAGCACTGTCATGTGTTGCTTAACAACAGGGATACGTTCTGAGAAATGTGTCATTATGCAATTTTGTCCTTGTGTGAACACCATAGAGTGTATTTACACAAACCTAGATGGTATCGCCTACTGCACACCTAGGCTATGTGGTATAGCCTATTGCTCCTAGGCTACACACCTGTACAGCATGTTACTGCACTGAACACTGCAGGCAATTATAACACAGTGGAAAGTATTGTGTATCTAAACATATCTCAACATAGAAAAGGTACAGTAGAAATACGGTATAAAAGATAAAAAGGGTACACCTGTATAGGGCATTACCATGAATAGAGCTTGCAGGACTGGCAGTTGCTCTGGGTGAGTCCGTGAGTGAGTGCTGAGTGCATGTGAAGGCCTACGGCATTGCTGTACACTAATGTAGACTCTACAAACACTTGTACAAGTAGGCTACACTAAATTTATTTAAAAAATTTTTTCCTGTAGTAATAAACCTTAGCTTACTATAACTTTTCTACTTTATAAACCTTAAAATTTTTTTTTAACTTTTTGACTCTTTTGTAATAGCACTTAGCTTAAGACACAAACACGGCCGGGCGCGGTGGCTCACACCTGTAATCCTAGCACTTGGGAGGCCGAGGCGGGCGGATCGTTTGAGCTCAGGAGTTCCAGACCAGCCTGAGCAAGAGCGAGACCCCGTCTCTACTAAAAATAGAAAGAAATTATCTGGCCAACTAAAAATATATAGAAAAAAATTAGCCGGGCATGGTGGCGCATGCCTGTAGTCCCAGCTACTCGGGAGGCTGAGGCAGTAGGATCGCTTGAGCCCAGGAGTTTGAGGTTGCTGTGAGCTAGGCTGACGCCACAGCACTCACTCTAGCTCGGGCAACAGAGTGAGACTCTGTCTCAAAAAGAAAAAAAAAAAAAGACACAAACACACTGTACAGCTGTATAAAAATATTTTCCTTATTCTACAAGCTTTTTTCAATTTTTCAATTTTTTTTTTACATTTTTGTTAAAAACTAAGACACAAACACACACTTTAGCCTAGACCTACACAGGGTCAGGATCACCAATATCACTGTCTTCCACCTCCACGTCTTGTCACACTGGAAGGTCTTCAGGGGCAACAACACGCACGGAGCTGTTATCTCCTGTGACAACAATGCCTTCTTCTGGAGTGCTCCTGAAGGACCTGCCTGAGGCTGTTTTACAGTTAACTTTTTTTTTTATAAGTAGGAGGAGTGCACTCTAAAATAACAGTAAGAAGCATAGTACATATGTAAACCAGTAATAAACCACTGTTTATTACCATTATCAAGTATTACGTACTGTACATAATGGTGTGTGCTAGACTTTTATAGGACCAGCAGCACAGTAGGTTTGTTTACACCAGCATCACCACAAGCACGTGAGTGATGCGCTGCTCTAGGACTTTATAATGTCTACGATATCACTAGCTGATAGAATTTTTTCAGCTCCATTATAATCTTTTATTTATTTATTTTTTTTTGAGACAGAGTCTCGATTTGTCGCCCGGGCTAGTGAGTGCCGTGGCGTCAGCCTAGCTCACAGCAGCCTCAAACTCCTGGGCTTAAGCGATCCTACTGCCTCAGCCTCCCTAGTAGCTGGGACTACAGGCATGCGCCACCATGCCTGGCTAATTTTTTTTTTTTGTATATATATTTTTAGTTGGCCAGATAATTTCTTTCTATTTTTAGTAGAGACGGGGTCTCGCTCTTGCTCAGGCTGGTCTCGAACTCCTGAGCTCAAACAATCCGCCCGCCTCGCATTATAATCTTAAGAGACCATTGTCATGTATGTGGTCCATTGTTGACCAAAATGTCATCACGTGGAGCCTGACTCCATACACCTCCTACGGGTTCTGTTTCTCTGGAGAACCCAGACTCATACAGAGGGGGTGAAGGTCACCTTACTGTCAACTGTGATTTACTTTCTAGTTTCTTCTATTTGTCACCTTCTTTTTTAGGCTAGCCACTCATCCCCATGGGTGTTCCCAGTCCTTCTGCCTGCTAAGTCCTTGTTTGTCACTCTCTAGGTACCACCTTGTGCAGCAGGTGCGTTTTGCCTGCAGCGCAGGGCCTCACGGAGCTCTGCCCTGCACCCTTCCCGGGCTTGCTGTCTTCTGCCTTCTCTTCCTCGCTCAGCCCAATGCCTGCTGCCGCCCCCTGCGGTTGGTACCGCATCTGCCAGGGCATTCAGGGGAAGGGCCCGGCGTCTGCTCTGCTGTGGTTACAGCCGCGCATCCCAGACTCACGTGCAGTCTCTCCAAAAGAAAGGAAGTGGGAAATAGGTTTACTTTTCCATCTTTCCAAAGCCTCCCTCCCCTCTATCGCAGAGAGGCTGTCCCCAGAGAGGCTTTTTAGGCTGTGGACGTGATACCCAGGATCCTGGGCATCAGATTCGTTGATTTTACGTGCTTTTATTGGATCTGGTGGTGCTCACAGGAGAAAGGTTTTCAATGAACAGGCCATTGACATCAGCTTATGAATATTCATGAATCTCTCTGTGCTTTGATTTTAACAAGAACTTCCTTCCTTTTCCCAGAGGAGAGCAATTTCAGGGCTGTGAGCCTGAGGATGGACTGACAGACATGTCGGTTGTGTCTCTGAGGATAAGGGACAACCAGGACCCAAGACCCCAACTAGCCTCTGGGTGCTGCTGGCTGCCTGGGGACCTGTGACCTAAGGCACTCCCCTCGACACATATTCTTTTATTCCTGTCTATCTCCTGTGCAGGTGACAGGGTTGGGACCCCTGCTGGCCTCCAGGGCCCCACTTAGCCGCTGGTCCCTGGCCTAAGAGGCCCAGGCCTAGGAGGTGGGCTTCTTGTTTCCTTTCCACAGGCCCCTCTTGGGGGTCCTTGCAATATATCATTCCAGCCTGGATACTTCTGAAAGTAAAGAGGCTTTGTACTGTTTTCTGAGAGCTGCCGTAATAAACAGCCACAAACTTTATGGTTTAAAAGAACAGAAATTGATTCTCTCATGGCTGTGGAGGCCAGAAGTCCGAAATCAAGGTGTCACAGGGCTGTGCTCCCTTTGAAGGCCCTAGGGGAGGGTCCTTCGCTTTCCAGCTTTGGGTGGCTCTGGGCGTGGGCGCCAGGCTTGGCGGTGGCGGCGTCACTCTGCTCCCGTCCGCACATGGCCTTCTCCTCTGTGCGTGTCTCTCTCCTCTTCCGTGTCTCACAGGGACACTCAGCACTCAAACTTACATCTGAAAAAGTGCTGGTATCCACAATATAAAAAGAACTCCTGCAATTCAAGAGGAAGACAAACAACTTAATTAAAAACGAATGATTTAGGATGACCTCATCTGAAGATCTTTAATTTAATAACATCTACAAAGACTTTTTGTCCAAATAAGGTTACATTTACAGGATCAAGGAGTTTGGATGTGGGTATACCTTTTTTTGGGGGGGGGCACAATTCAATCCTATGGCAGGATTTTAATAATAATTATGCCAGAACAGAAAGCAGAAAATCAGGACTTTCCTCCCCGCAAAGCTTCCCCTCCTCCTATTCCAGACCCACTGGCTGATGGAGAACCCCTGCATGCCCTGACCCAGGCCAGAGGTGCTCCCTTGGTTTTCCGTAGAAGTCGGGGTTATCCTCTCAGAATTCAAGTGGGGAGCTGGGGAGGGCTGGGGGAGGGCGGGAGATAAGCCCATCTGGAGGCAGACGGGGACCCGGGTTTCAGGGGGAAAGCAGAGAGCACACAGGGTATCAGCAGAAAGGTTTGGCCTTCAGGAGAAGAAGGCAAGAGAGGCCAGGTGAGGGGGATGGCCTGGGAGGCCCGGGACAGTGGGGTGACAGCCTGGGGACGGAGTGAAAGGGAGGGAGAGGCTGGAAAAGGAGACCCGGCGAGACATTTCGTCCAGACAGATGTTTCTCTTTGTCACTTAACGCTGGTCGTATGGCCCCTAGGTAGCATTGCAGGGGACTTTGGGTACAGCACTACTTTTTTTTTTTTTTTTTTTTGTTCAAGAATGTGCACAGCATCTTTATTGTTGTAAATCAAAACTGGAAATAAATATCAATCCACAATAAAACAGATAAACAATTGTTATACATTCATACAATAAAATATTACATAGCAATGAAAAAAACAAACTATAGTTACATGCAATACAATGTTGAGTAAAAGAAGTGAGACAAAAAAGGAATATGTATGGTATGATTCCATTTACCTAAAGTTGGCATAAGGAAAAACTAATCCATGGTTACAGAGGGCAGAATAATGGGGGAGTGTTGACTGGGAGTTGACAAGGGACCCTCTTAGGGTACTAGAGATGTTCATGTCTTGATCTGGATGGTGGTTACACAGTTATCTATTTAAAAATCATCAAGCTATAAACTTAAGGTTTATGTACTTTACTTCATGTGATAAAAATTTTTAAATAAATTAATAATAAATTAAATTACAAAATTAAAATATCAGTTGTACTGAAGGCTTCTGTTTTGGGTATTACCTGGAAGTTTATTTTTTTTCTTTATGAAAACCATATCCCAAATTTCCCACCAAAACTAATAGAAGGTAAAAGATATATTAATATTTTTCTTAAATGAGAGCCCCTTGTTCACATACCAGTATTGAGAGACGTGGCCTTTGATCATGCTTTGAGAGGCCTTTCCCCTGCTTTGAGAAAAAGGCTTCTTCTCACCAACATTCTGTGTGATTCTGGAGGGCGGTCAGGGCACCCATGCTGGCAGTCACAGTGTCTCATCCAGTGGACTGCTCGTTAGTTTGGAGTCGGTGTGTGAACAGCAGGGCAAGCCACAGCCCCCACTCAGCTCCAGCCACCGCCAGCAGCAGCCACCAGCCACGTCAGGAAGCCACCTCGGGTGTCCAGCACAGTTGAGCCTTCGGATGGCTCAGACTCCATCTGACCAACCAAGGGGAGACCCCAAGAGCCACCTGCCTGGCTGAACCCGGCCAACCCTCCCAACTGCAAGAGATAATGACAAATTACTGTTTTAAGCCCCTGGGGTCTGAGATTGCTTATTATGCGGCAGTAGGTGTCCAAGACAGTCTTGTATTTGTAACCAGAAAAGTGCTGACTGAGACGGATGCCAAAGGTCCTCACGCAAATGTGTCCTCACTGGATTTGGTCATCGAAACAGGAGTCTGCACCTTGAATTTTAGCACGGGGGCTCCGTGAAGCTCTGAGCAGCCTCAAGAATTCTAGAGTGCGGGGACTTAAATTCAGATAACTGCTGGAAACACGGATGGCTTCCCTGTAAGACTGCATCACTCTGCAGTGATGTGGAGGCTGTGGCTGTATCGCTCTCCGCCAGCTTCAGCACAGGACAAGGGGCCAGCCCTTCCCTGGGGGGCCTATCCTGGACACCTCGTGATCAAGAAGGTGCTTCGTGAGTGCTGCTTTATGCATATGATCAAGAACCCGGGGCAAGAGGAGTATTTTTTAATGGAACATTTTATATAAATTTATAATGAACTAAATAAACATACACAAAATACACAAATTACAAGTATATGGCTTGATTTATCTTTACCAAGCGAACCATGTAACCAGCACCCACACTAAAGAACAGAGCATTGCAAGCACCCAAGAAACCCACTTATGCCCTGTGCCAGTCTGACCTCCCAAATGGTAACCACTTCATTCCTCAGAGGCCTTGGCACGCTGGTGGAAGCTTCCCTGGGTGGGTCTACTTGGGGACATCCATCCCCATGGCCCATGACAGAGGTGATGAGCACCGGTGACACTGTGTCCCTGGCCAGCAGGCCTGCTGGGAGTACCTGTGGGTGGAGCTTTGCAGTATCACTGGCCCTTGAGTCAGCTGCTCATTCAACCTTGTGACCAGCGGTGAGGGTGAATGCAAAGGTGGTGGCCATCCCATGCTTTAGGACTTGAGAGTGGTGCAGCTCCTTTGCTGGCCAGGGAAGGACCATTAACGTGGATCCCAGGCAAGGGGCCTCAGGGATTCTGAATGGAATGGTCTCTGCAGACCTTGCACCTGGTGGCTTCAGGTCAGCCAGGGGAGCAAAAGAGTCTGGGTCCTGAGCGTGCCTTGGGGTACCTTGGGGGTACTCGCAGCTTCATTAGGGAGACGGAGAGGTGAGCAGATATCACATGTGCCCAGATGGTGGAAGCTTGAAGAAAGGAGAAAGGAGGGAGGATCTCACACCAACCAAAGGGAGGGACAGGGCCTGGTGTGCTGGAGGGAAGAAGTCTGGTGTGGCTGGAGCAAAAGGTGCAGGCCAGAGAGGTCGGAGGTGCGGGCAGATAAGGAGGAAGGGGCTTTCTGGGCAAGGCTGAAGTTTGCATGTACCCAGAGGGCAATGCGAAGCCGTTAGACATCTCAGGGGTCCCACGGTGTTGTAAATGATAAATTTTCTGGTCTTTGTCCCAGGTCGTGATAGGGAGCTTCTCTGCCCTTGGAATTTCCAGAGTGGTAGGAGTGTCCTTGCTATTCATAGTAGCTCCCTGGGACCACACCTGGATTTATGAGAGAAGGTGACCCATGGTGGGACCCTAGGGAGTTTCAGGATGGGGGCTGGCCAGCCGTGGAAAGACCAACTTTGTGAATCAAGGGTCAGGACTTCGAGCCACCTGATGTTAGCCTCACTCTGGGGCGAGGAGTGGGAGCTGGAGACTGAGCACAGCGACATGAGCAGTGATCTCATCAGTCACGCCTACGTAACAAACCCCAGCAAGAACTCTGAGTGTGGTAGCTCGGTTGAGCCTCCGTGGCTGGTAAGCATTTACCCATGTGCCAGGAGGGTGACACACCCTGAGGACATGAAAGCTTCACATTTGGGAATCCCCCCAGACCTCTCCTACGCGTCTCTTCATTTATCTGGTCCTGGTTTCTATCTTTTTTTTTTTTTTTTTTTTTTTGAGACAGAGTCTCACTCTGTTGCCCGGGCTGGAGTGAGTGCCGTGGCATCAGCCTAGCTCACAGCAACCTCAAACTCCTGGGCTCAAGTGATCCTACTGCCTCAGCCTCCCGAGTAGCTGGGACTACAGGCATGCGCCACCATGCCCGGTTAATTTTTTCTATATATATTTTTAGTTGTCCATATAATTTCTTTCTATTTTTAGTAGAGACGGGGGTCTCACTCTTGCTCAGGCTGGTCTCGAACTCCTGACCTCGAGCAATCCGCCCGCGTCAGCCTCCCAGAGTGCTAGGATTACAGGCGTGAGCCACCACGCCCGACCCTGGTTTCTACCCTTGACAGTAAAACTGCGATTGCAAGGCTGGGGTTTGGTGAGTCATTCTAGTGAATTATTGAACCTAAAGTCTTGAGTGGGAACCCCCAAATTTGTACCCCGTTGATCAGAAGTGCAGGCGGCCTGGGAACAAAGCCCTTAACCTGTGACACCTGTGCTAACCGCAGGTGGCTCGTGTCAAGACTCACTCACAGCACACGGTCAGGTCTATGTTTCAGGTTCATGGCTCCGTAGAGTGGGAAGGGAGCCTCTGGAGTCCATTTCAGTTTGTGGGTCTCTTGCTTTGAACTGAGGTCTAATACGCTAATGAGCAGAGACCTGGCTGAGCCCTGGGCGCCTCATAAAGCTCTCAGAGATGAGAGAGTACACGGCTGTGGGGAGTCTCACCTTGGCCTTCTCTTCTCCCTGCACTTGGAAACACCAGTCAGTCTGGCTGCCTGAGGACAGATGGGGAGAGGTTTAATTGAATCACCTACTGTGTTGGGCAAAGTAAACCATCATTGTTGCAAATATGATCAAGATGTATATTAACAGCAGCAAATGCGATTATGTTGACACATTTACGTAGGTTCTTTCACCTGGATGGATCCGAGGCTATTTCAGCAAATTAGTGATTGGAATTGCGTGGCATCTCTCACACACCCGTACACCCACATACTCATACACTCACGGAGACACACACTGAAAGACACACAGACCTGTGCACACATGTGCATACACATCCACGCACACTTCCACTCGCACGTGCATGCATGCACACTCACATATGTGCATGCACACACAGACACACCTTACAGGGCCCCTGGCACTCTGGCCTAGAACTCTGACGCAGCCCTCCTGGGAGGGAGCAGTCAGGACTGGGGGCACACGTCCATGCTCCACTGGGGGCGCTGGGAGGCTGACCACCCTGGTCCAGGAGACCCTGCCTGGACAAACAGGATGAGGCCCTGGCTTTGCTCAGCTCTGACAGCGATTCCCTTTGTGGGCTGTGGGATCGGAAAGCCCTCATTCACATGGGCGTAACTGTCCCTAGGACTGCAATCTGCTTCCCGCCCAGGTCCCAGAAGCTCCAGGATCGTTGTGGAGTCACCTGTGTGGGCAGCCATGGTTCTGTGCAGCTGCTGATCAGAGATCGTGCAGGCTCTGGGATTATTCTGACCTGGGTTTGACTGCTGGCTCCATCTCTTACCTGCTGTGTGGCCGTGGGCAAGTGCCTATTCTCTCTGGGCCTCAGTTTCCTCATCTGCAAAGTGGAAGGTGTTCATTGCTCCCTTAGGGTGGGGGCGATGAAATGAGATGACACTCTGTGTTCTACATGGCATCACGGGCGTACGAAGTGTTCAGTAAATAAATGTTTGGCTGTGTCTGAGACAAGAGAGCTGCCTGCCCTCTTCAGCCCTGTGCAGGGGTTGGGGGTGGGCAAGGGAGCCCACATTTCCTGGGTGCATATTTGTGTCAGGCACCTCTTTGGGTGCTGCCTGAGTTCCTCCTCAGCTTCCAGATCAGGTCTCCTGGGCCAGTTCCCTGGGCTGGGGTAGGGACGCCTGGAATGGCTCTGCCTGCAAGGCCACAGCTGGCCGGACTGCCCAGATGAGCCAGGCACCGTGTCCAAGGTGGCCTTCCAAGCCAGAAGTCTGTGGGTGAGAACTGGTGCCCAGACCTTGTCAGTGGGGCTGTGGGACGTGATGGGACAGGGCAGAGGCCAGGCTCTGAGGGCTGGAGGAGGAGATGGTTTCTACCCCTTCCTCTCGTTTTGTACTCACCCAGCCATCAGCAGTAGGCACTGCAGCTGCTATGATCTCCACGAGGAGTGTGACAGTGAGGGAGGCGAAGGCCAAGGGGACGCCGTAAGCAAATAGCCGGGGGTGGACTCCACCCTTGCCCCGTCCCATAATCAACCTCCCGCTCCTCCCTCCGACTTCCCTGATAACGAGGCCGTGACCACTGTGCCCTCGTGGCCTCCACCCCGCTACTGACTCCTGAGTTATCTCTCTGCAGAGACCTCATTACCGCCGGGAGTGTGGCTCCAGCCTCCCTACCTTGGCTGCTAATGGGCGCCCTAATTTGATTGGCTCCAAATGAATGTGACGCAGAATTAAAAGATGCCAGAAGACACTGCCATAAATCGAATGAGTTGGCCTCAATTTATTATGTTTTGAATTCAATTAGATTTCTCCTCCAATCGTCTCTGAATATCAATCCATCTGCTGGCTACAGAGCAATAACTGGAGGGGCCATTATTGTCTAATTCCAGCCTCCACTCAGCGTGGGCTCCTGCAACAGCGCAGGATGGAAAACCTCAGCCTGGACGCACGGAGGTCAAGGGAGTTCAAGGCCAGCTGCCCGGCCTCCCGCCCACCAGCCAGCACATTTCCTGTTGGGGAAGGGATTCAAAGCAATTTGCCTGATTAAAATGGTTTAAAAATTATTTTTAGTGCATAAACACTCTGAGAGACTACAGAGCAGGGGGTGTTAGAGTCAGCAGGGGACATGGCGACCAGAGGGCTGGGCTCAGCTTGGCCACTGACTCTCTGTGTGACTCAGGCGAACTACCCAGCTTTCCCAGCCTCAGTTTCCCCATTTGCAAAATGAGGGAGTTGGACTCCAAGAACCGTCTCAGGAGCCCTGGATTCTGCGCTGCTGTTCTCCTTTTGTGCCTGTGTGCCCGCCCACTCTGCTTCCCCTCCCAACAGCCTTTGTCCTGTTTGGCCCTGGGGACCTGACTTCTTCAGGCTGTCCCTGGTGCTCCCTGGCTGGCTGGTCAGAGGTTGGAATTAGCCAGTGGGAGGCTCCGGCTGGAATGCAAAAGTGTAGGAAGAAAGAGAGTGCTCAGGCACCCTCCCCCAGCTCCAGGGCTGTGTCCTTCCGAGAGACCAGGTCCTGTAAGCCCCTTCTCCACATCTCTAGCTCTTCCTGGCTCTGGTGACACTGTTTCTTCTGTGTCCCATCAACCCCATGGGTGGCGACAGCATCCAGGAGTTGCCTGTCTTCGCGTTCCTCGGCATCCCTTGTGTGTTCTCATCACCTGCCACACTTCTGCAAGGACCCTCTTTGCTGAAGTCCATCATTTAACCGCCTAGGATGAATGCCATTTCCTGCCAAGACCCCGAATAATACAGATGCTAAATCCACCTTTCAACTGGTGTTTTCCATGGAGGGTCCCCCAAGAGAGGACCAATGGCAGTCCCAGTCTGGGAGACTGACCACCCGCTGGGGAGGTCCAGGAGCTTCGAGGTCCAGCCGGAGAGGGGCTGTCCCAGTGGGCACTGCCAGGCCTCAGGCAGAGAGGGAGGCGGTGACTGTGCAGGAGGCCCTGGAAGTGAGCAGCTGGGGAGGTGGCTGCCTCGCCTGGTCTCCAGAGAGTGGAAGACGATGTCGGAGAAGGGGAGAAGGGCAAAGGGAATGAGGGAGCGGCTCCTTCATTCCAACTGGACACCAAAGAGTAAGAAGCCCCTGACCCAGGAAAAGGAGTGTGTCCTCAGAGAGCCCCTGGGAGGGATGGAGGCTGATGACACAGAGGGCTTGTTTGTTCCGAAATGGGGCTCCCAAGGGTACAGTGACAAGGATATGGAGTCAGCCGTGGTGTAAGAGCTGGAAGGAAAGGAGTGCCAGAGCAGGATGGAAGGAGTGGTAGGGAGACTGTGGGTGACCAGGGCTTGCCTTCGGGGCGGTGACCAAATGTTGCAGGGGTGGGATCAGGAGTCGGATCAACGAGGGTTATTTCTGGCTCCTGAGTTATTTATGACTTACACCCAGCTTTGGTGTCAGTCTAAGCCAGTGCTTTCCAGGCCCCTGGAAAGAGGAGAGTCGCACTCTGACCGCCTGGTCCGGCAGCCCTGCGTGGGAGAGCTGGGCCTGGGGAGGCGCTCTGCACTGAGTGCCAGGCCCGGGCCTGGCAGCTGCCCGGGGCCAGCGGGAAGGCAGGCCGAGATCTGCCCCAGTGGCTTCTGCAGCTGCCCCTGGGAGCGCTGGAGGAAAGCCTGGCAGGGAGTGATCTACCTGGAGGTGTCTGAGGATGATATCGCTGCAGGTGCTCGAGACCACTTGGAGGGCCGGGACAGATGAAGACGGGATACAGACATCAGAGATGGATACAGATGGGGGCAGATGGCATTTGGGAGCTTCCTGGCCTTGGGGCTCTGGGTGGCTGTGACTTGCAAGTCAATAGGAAATTCGGGTACCAGGAAGCCAGGCCAGGACTCCTGGGCAAGTGGAGGTTGGGCACTAGGCCAAGAGTCTGAGCTCCAGCCCAGTCCCCAGAGAAGGAAAGACAAGTGGGATCCTGGCCAGCTTCTCCCTTGGAGGGGTCAGTCACCCTGCCAGGGCCGGAGCTGGCAGGCCAGACAGCCGCCAAGCAGGACGTGTCCAGCATTCTGGGCAAACAAACACTGGAGACACGTGAGCCTCGTGCCTGGGCAGGGCAGGTCTTCTTGCGAGAACTAAGGCAGCTTGCTGTCTCCCAGAGAGAGGCGATGGTGAGAGTTTCATTCATTCATTCATTCATTCATTCACAAGTGCTTTTTGATTATAGCAGGCGAGTTTGTTGCTGCTTTCAGCAGGCTTGGGACATCTATCTTTTATTGAAACCTGTGACCCAGCAGGTTAAACTCCTAGAGGTTCAGCCCAGCAAATGAGAAACAAGGAAATTTCCTTCTTAAAAAGCAGAACTTGAATATTAATAAAGATGATTCCAAATTTTGTTTTTTTTCCATGACCCTAAAATTTCATCCCAAATGTGGTCCCAGTATTAGATATGGATCAGATTGGCATTTCCTATTCAAAGCTCAGGACATTCATCCAAACATTTAAAAATCTTTCACCGGCAGGGTATGTCTTGCAATAAACATAAGGCAAACACATAGTAACAAATCAAATAAGAGAGAGGGTTTACGGTGAAGGAAAACAGTTTCCAGCCTCCCCCTGTCCCCAGTCCTGGCCTCACTCTCCAGAGTGCAAACATTTCCATTTTTAGTCCTTCTGGGGGTGGCACCATAACTCTAAGCTGTGTGTATATGCACTCGGGTTCCTCTGTAAAAACATATTGATCTCCCAGGATGGAAAATAAGAAATGGCTTCATGTAGACACCTCTGCTTTCCTTCATCCTCCCAAAGTTTTATCATTTGACTGTAATTACTTTTTGTTCTTCTGTTATTTACCTTTTAAACTTTAAACTGGGCATTTCACCAACCTATGCGGGGGTCATGGCCTGTGCCCACACGGACCCTCCTTTCCCTGGCAGGACTCCTCCCTCTCTCCCGGGCACCTGTGCC
>CM052446.1:4303361-4329232 GCA_028533085.1 Varecia variegata | reverse complement strand
AAAAGTCCCCCAACAAAGAAAAGTTCAGGACCAGATGGCTTCCACACTGAATTCTACCAAATTCTAGCAATGTCATATACCACATCAATAGAATGAAGAACAAAACCATATGATCATCTCAATAGATGCAGAAAAAATATGTGGTAAAATTCAAAATTCCTTCATGATAACAAAAAAGCTCTCAATAAGTTAGGTATAGTAGGAAAATATTTCAACATAATAAAGGCCACATCTGACAAACCCACAGCTAACATCCTACTGAACAGAGGAAAGGTTTTCCTCTAAGAACTAGAGCAAGACAAGAATACCTACTCTTACCACTATCATTCAACATAGTACTGGAAGTCCTAGTCAGAGCAATTAGGCAAAAGAAAGATATAAAGATAACCAAATTGAAAAGGAAGAGATCAGATTGTCCCTGTTTGCAGATGACATGATCTTACATAGAGAAAAATGTAAAGACTCTACCAAAAAACTCTTGGAACTGATAAGCAAATTCAGTAAAGTCAGAGGATACAAAATTAATATACAAAAAGCAGTAGCATTTCTATATACAAACAATGAACTAGCTGAAAAAGAAATCAAGAAAGCAATCCCATTTATAATAGCTACAAAACCATACTTAGAAATAAATTTAAACAAGAAGGTGGAAGACCTCTACAAACTACAAAACATTGATGAAAAAAATCAAAAAAGATACAGATGGAAAGATAGCTCAGAGTTCAGGAGATCAAATTGTTAAAATGACACTACTGCCCAAAGCCATCTACAGATTCAGTGAAATTCCTATCACAATAGCAATGACATTCTTCACAAATCCTAAAATTTGTATGGAACCACAAAAGACCTTGAATAGTCAAAGCAATCCTGAGCAAAGAGAACAAAGTGGAAGACACTACCAGATATACTACAAACCTGTAATAAATAACCAAAACAGCATTGGTACTGGCATAAAAACAGGCACATTCTGCTGAATGGAACAGAATAGAGAACCCAGAAATTAACCCACATATATGCAGCCAACTGATTTTTGACAAAGGTGCCAAAAACACTCACTGGGGAAAGGACAGTCTCTACAATAAATGGTTCTGGGAAAGCTAGATATTCATATGCAGAAGAATAAAACTAGATCCCCACCTCTCATCATATACAAAAATCATCTCAAAATGGATCAAAGACCTAAATGTAAGGCTCAAAACTGTGAAACTACAAAAAAAATAGGGGAAACACTTCAGGACATTGAACTGGAAAATGTTTTATTAATGAGGCCCCCAAAGCACAGGCAACAAAAGCAAAATAAACAAATGGGATTATATCAAACTAAAAAGCTTCTACACAGCCAAGGAAACAATCAACAGAGTGAAAAGATGATGTACGAAATGGGAGAAAATATTTGCAAACTACTCATCTAACAGGGGATGAATATGCAGAATATACTTGGAACTAAAACATCTCAACAAGACAATAATAAACAAGCTGACTAAAAAATGGGTAAATGATCTGAACAAACATTCATCAACAGAAGACACTCATGTGGATAAAATATACACAAAAAATTGCTCAACATCCCTAATCATCAGGGAAATGCAAATCAAAACCACAGTGAGGATCATCTCACCCCTGCTAGAATGGCTATTTATCCAAAAGACAAAAAATAACTAATGCTTGTGAGGATGTGGAGAAATTGGTTCCATTTTTTTTATTTCAAAATATTAATTAAGGGGGTACAAGTGTTTTTGTTATAAAGATATTTTGTATAATGCTTAAGTCAGGGCTTTTGGTGTGCCTATCACCAGAATAGTATTCATTGTACTCAATAGGTAAGTTTTTATCCCATACCCACTCTCCTGCCCTCCTCCCTTCTTGGTTTCTCATGTCCTTTATATCAATTTGGGCCCACGTGTACCCATATATTAGCTCCAACTTATAGCCACATGTAGAAGGCTGACACAGGATCTAAACTTCTCACCACTCACAAAAATTAACTCATGGTGGAAAACAGACTGAAACCTAAGACATGAAACAATAAGAATTCTAGAAGAAAATGTTGGAAAAACTCTTATAGATATCGGCCTAAGCAAAGAATTTATGAAGAAGACCCCAAAGACAGTCACAGCAACAACAAAAACTAACAAATGGGACTTGATAAAATTAAAAAGCTGTGTAAAGCCCAGGAAATAATCAATAGAGTGAATAGACAACCTCCAGAATGGGAGAAAATATTTGCATGCTATATATCTAATAAAGGACTAATAACTCAAGCTAATCAACATGAAAACATCAACACCATTAAAGAGTGAGCAAAAGACATGGACAGAAGCTTTTCAAAAGAAGGTATACTAATGGCCAATAAACATATGAAAAAATGTTTAACATCTCTAATCATCAGGGAAATGCAAACCAAAACCACAATGAGATATCACTTAACTCCAGTGAGAATGGTGCTTATCAAAAAGTCCCCAAACAACAGATGCTTGTGTGGATGTGGAGAGAAAGGAATACTTATACACTGCTGGAAGGGCTGCAAACTAGTACAGCTTTCATGGAAAGTAGTATGGAGATACCTCAAAGAACTAAAAGTAGACCTACCATTTGATTCAGCAGTCCCACAATTGGGTATTTACCCAAAGGAAAAAAAGTCATTTTATCAAAAAGACATATGCACTCAAATGTTTATTGCAGCACAATTCACAATTGCAAAGAGTTGGAATCAACCCAAGTGCCCATCAGTAAGTGAGTGGATTAATAAAATGTGGTATATGTATAGTATGGAGTACTATTCAGCCATTAAAAAAAATGGTGAACTAATACCTTTTGTTACAACCTGGATGGAACTGGAGACCATTCTTCTAAGCAAAGTATCGCAAGAACAGAAAAACAAACACCACATGTATTCGCTATTCAACTGGAACTAATCAACCTACACTCATGTGCACGTATGGTAATAAAACTCAGCGGAAACCAAGCAGGTGGGAAGGGGGAGAAGGGGATGCGTAAATTCATACCTAATGGGTACAATGCACACTATCTTGGGGATAGGCACACTTACAACTTTGACTCAAACTGCACAAAAGCAATTCATGTAACCAAAATGTTTGTGCCCCTATAATATTCTGAAATTTTAAAAAAATAGTTTGAATGTTAATGATTCATATTTCATTTAAAAATGGTCTCCAGTTCCCTCCACGTTGCTGCAAATGACATTATTTTATTCTATTTTATGGCTGAGTAGTACTCCATGGGGTGTGTGTGTGTGTGTGTGTGTGTGTGTATCACATTTTCTTTATCTGCTCATGAATTGAAGGGCATTTAGATAGATTCCACATCTTTGCAATTGTGAATTGTGCTGTGATAAACATTTTAGTGCAGGTGTCTTTTTGATAAAATGACATCATTTTGTTTGGGTAGATACCCAGCAGTGGAATTGCTGGATCGAATAGTTGGTCTACATTTATTTCTTTGAGAAATCTCCATACTGTTTTCTATAGAGATTGTACTGATTTGCAGTCCCACCAACAGTGTATAAACATTTTTTTCTACCTGCATCCACACCAGCATCCATTGTTTTTGACTTTTTAATAATTGCCATTCTGATAGGGGTAAGGTCTTATTTCATTGTAGTTTTAATTTGCATTTCCCAGACGTTGAGCATTTTTTCTTATGTTTCTTGGCCATTTGTCTATCTTCTTTCAAGAAAATTCTGGTCATGTCTTTTCCCACTTTTTGATGGGGTTATTTTTTTCTTCCTGATTTGTTTGAGTTCTTTGTAGATTATGGATATCAGTCCTTTGTTGAATGGACAGTTTGCAGATATTTTCTCCCATTCTGTAGGTGGTCTGTTCATTCTTTCGATTGTTTCCTTTGCTTGGCAAAAGCTTTTTAATTTAATTAAGTGTCATTTATTTATTTTTGTTGTTACCATATTTGCTTTTGGGGTCTTAGTCATAATTTCTTTGTCTAAAATAATTTTTCCTACATTTTCTTCTAAAATTTTTATGGCTTCATGTCTTACAATTAAGTCTTTAATTTATCTTGAGTTAATTTTTGTATATAGTGAGAGACAGGATTCTTGTTTCATTCTTCTGTATGTGACTATCCAATTTTCTCAGCACCATTTATTGAATAGGACTTCCTTTCTCCAGTGTTATATTGTCTGCTTTGTCAAAAGTCAGTTGGTTGTAGATAGATGGTTTTATTTCTGG
The DNA here is from genome assembly GCA_028533085.1 of Varecia variegata. Taxonomy (NCBI): domain Eukaryota; kingdom Metazoa; phylum Chordata; class Mammalia; order Primates; family Lemuridae; genus Varecia; species Varecia variegata. The sequence goes on along the minus strand of CM052446.1, from coordinate 4,325,030 downwards.
GTTCTCTGTTCTGTTCAATTGGTCTATGTCTCTATTTGAAGCCAGTATCATCCTGATACCAAAGCCAGAAAAGAACACAACAAAAACAGAAAACTACAGACCAATATCCCTTATGAGCATAGTTGCAAAAATCCTCAACAAAATACTGTTGTAGCAAATGAAATTCAACAGTACATCAAAAAGATAATCCACTGTGATCACGTGGGTTTCATCCCAGGGATACCAAGATGATTTAACATATGCAAATCAATAAACGTGATTCACCACATAAACAGAAACAAAAACAAAGACCACACAATAGTCTTGATAGATGCAGAAAAAGCATTCAATAAAATCCAGCACACTTTCATGAGAGAAACTCTCAACAAACTAGGCCTAGTAGGAACATACCTCAAAATTATAAAAGCCATAGGTGATAAACTCACTGCTGATGTCATACTGAATGGGGAAAAGTTGAAAGCATTCTCACTAAGAACTGGAATAAGACAAGGGTGACCACTGTCACCACTTCTATTTAACATAGTGTTGGAAGTCCTGACCAGAGCAATCAGCCAAGTGAAGGAAATAAGGGGCATCCAAATCAGGAAAGAGGAAGTCAAATTATCCTTGTTTACTGACGATATTATCTTGTATCTAGAAAACCTAAGACTCCACCAAAAGACTCCTAGAATTGATAAATGAACTCAGCAAAGTCTCAGGTTATAAAATCAATGTACACACATTAGTAGCATTTCTATGTACTAATAAGAGTCAAGTGGAGAGTTGAATCAAGGACTCAATACTATTCACACTAGCTACAAAGAAAAAATACCTAGGAAAATATTTAACAAAGGAGATTAAAGACCTCTACAAGGAGAACTGCAAAACACTGATGAAAGAGCTCACAGATGACACAATCAAATGGAAAAACATTTCATGCCCATGGATTAGGAGAATCAACATTGTTAAAATGTCCACACTGCCCAAAGTGATTTACTGATTCAATGCAATCCCCATCAAAAAACTAGCGTCATCTTTCAAAGATCTAGAAAAAAATAATCCTAACCATCATTTGGAACCAAAAAACAGGCTGAATAGCCAAAGCATTCTTAAGTAAAAAGAACAAATCTGGAGGCATTACATTACCTGACTTCAAATTGTACTACAAGGCTATAGTAACCAAAGAGCATGCTTCCATTTTAAGTCCAGCTGTTAGCACCTGCCTCAGCCCCCAAGGCTCTGTCACAGACAACATGCATGCACTCATTCTTTGCACCTGTCATGGGGCCTCTTTGTTCTCCCGTGCAGGCTGCCCTAACAGCAGGTCATAGCCGCTGGCAAGTTAATGGCACAGAGATCCCCAAGAGGACTGAAAGAGACCACAGTAGGGGACAGCAGAACCATGACTGCAGATATCAGAGCCAGCTGACATCAGCCAGGACAAATGGCCCTATAGGCAGGGCTGAGAAGGGCCTGGAGGTCATAGCAGAGGCTTCCCCCGCCCCTTATAGAGTGTTGTCATCAACTCCTGCACTTCCCTGTGTGTCCCCTGCCTTAAGCTACCCCACCCTGTGCCCCTGGGGCTGGGGGTGTTTACCGGTATTGTGAAGAGGAAATCCCTCCTCAACAGAGGGCTGGGCTGGGACCCATCTTTGGCTCTCCTAGCTTCTGAGTCTGCCCCCTCCCTCCTGGTTAGCCCTGACAGGGGTCCCAGGACCTGCACAGTGAGGCAGGGGACTGCCGGGGCGAGTCAGGAGACCATGCTGTATCTTTAGTGAAGATGTGCTTAGCCCCCTCCTGTTCTTGCCTTCAGTGTGGTGGAGAGCAGGACTTTTATTGCAGGTTGTCCCCCTGGAGAAGTGTGTCAGTTTCCCGCTGCTGATGTGACAGATCACCACACTTTTAGTGGCTTAACCCCATGCAAATGTATGCTCTCACAGCTATGGAGGCCAGAAGTCTGAAATGGGACTCACTGAGCTCAAATCAAGGTCCCCAGGGCCACATTCCCTCCTGAGGCTCTGGGAGGATCTGCATCCTTGCCCTTTCCAGCTTTGGGCGCATCCCAGCACTGCCTGGCTCACGGCCCTCCCTCCGGCCACAGAGCCAGCAGCGCAGCTTCTTCACGTGTCTCTCTGCGCCCATCCACACCTGGCGGTCTCCTCTTCTGTGGACACATGTCCCTCTGCCTCCCTCTTCTGTGGACCCGTGGGATCGCAAGGAGCCCACACAGATAATCAAGCCTAATCAGCCCACCTCAAGACCCTTCACTTAATCACAGCAGCAAAGTCTCTGTTGCCACATAAGGTACCCCAGCCAGAGGGTCCAAGGATTAGGACCCGAGTATCTTCCAGGGCCCTGATTCAGCTGACCACAGAAAGACACAGAAATAGAAACTTCTTTGAGCAGGGACTGTCTTATTCTGCCCTTGCACAGTGCGAGGCACATCGCAGCCCAGGTACAGAGGGGCAGAGGGGCTTGAAGTGGGAGTGTACATGGTGGGGTCAGGGGTCACAGGCAACCTGGGGAGGGTCCACACACAGGGGCCTTTGTTCAGCCCCTGCTCCTAAAGGCCTGGCTGCCCAGGGGCCCCTTGGTGTCCCTGGGTTTTAGGCAGTCCTGTGGTCCTCTAGGAACTGCAGTCTGGAAGTGAGCTGGGGGTCTGGGAAAAGCTGAAGTGGTCTCCCTCATTCCAGGTGTGCTGCCTCATGGAGTGTGGAGGCCCCTTCTTAATGCCTTCAGGATCTCCTGGAGTAGGAGGGGCCAGAGTCCATGCCAGCTGGCCCTTGTGCACCAGCCACTCTCCCTGGCACATCTGAGCATTCCGAGTGAAGGCTGGGGGTCCTCAGCTGAGCTTGAACCAGGGCATGGGGCTGGCGTGGGGGTGGGGTTGTGACAGCAAAGCCAGGGGAGGTTGGATCTGCAGAGAGAGTTTGCTGTCCCCAGGGGCCTGGATCAGTCTCTTCCTAAAACAAGGGAACTGTGGAGCCGCTGCCACCCCAGGGTGCCCCAACTCACCCTTTTCCAGGGGCCCTGCAGTCAGGCCCGAGGGCTGTGGTGAGGCTCCCCTGGCCACACACACTCCCCAGAGCCAGGCCACAGAAAAACAGGGGCCTCCTGATCCCTGCTCCCCAGACTGCCAGCCCAAGGACACTCAGACAAGGTCAACCCCAGAGCAAAGGCGACCAGAGTCCCCTCGCCCAGGGCAGCCTGGGGAAGGCAGGGTGGACATTCAGTGCCTAACCTGAGTCTGGAAGAAGGAGCGAGGCTGGAGGCCAGCACCCAGGGGACAGCAGGAGCATCAGCAAGGCCCCCTCATCAGTCCTGATGGGTCCTAAGCCCGACCCCCTGGAGCCAGACAGCCGCGGCCTTCCAGGTACAATCCCAATGCCATCTTGGTGACTTGTCTCTCCTCTCTTCCCCACAGGGGAGGTGCTTCAACTTACCCCTGATGCAGCCCCAGTGTGCACCGTGCAGCTCAAAGATCTACTTTCCACCCAGCTGGGATTGCCTTCCCCTAGCGCAGGCACCCTGCCTGTCCAGGTGCCACTACCTCCCAGCCAGCTACTCGAGGCCTCCCTCCAGGATGCTGCAGCTTTCCCCTCCCTCTGCTCAGTGTTTCCGCAGAATGCCTATGTCCCTCCCACCCCTATAACCTGACCTCTAAGGCACCAAACACCCACAATTAACAGGCCTTTGTCTGTCAAATTGGACATATACATTGAGTCTTGGTTTACTGTCAGAAGAGTTGGAATTTGTTGCTGATCAGACAAAGAGTTTGTTCCCTGGGGAGCCTGCTCCTCCTGTGAGATGTTTTTATGCTGCCACTGCTGGGACAGCCAGCCTGGTGTCCTGTCCATGCTGGGCAGGGTTAGTCCCAGTCCCAACAGCTATGACTTCAGCTGTCACCAAGGGCTCAAATCTATACAGCCTTATTCCAAATTTTCTATGGAAAAAAAGCCCAAAGAGTCTTTTAAATATGAATATGATGCCGTGTCTTCTTCCCTGATGTTTTGTGAAAGATCTACTTGAATTTCTCATTTCTTGCACTTCGTGACCCTGGTTTCCATTTTTTGGCTTCCCAAATTCTGCATGTGTCACAGAAGGAGGTGAGGCCCTTTATAGAAATGTGACTCCTCTTCCAGGTACCCCCACTGTCCCCAAGCCCGGGAGAATTTCAGAGAATTTTAGCAGCCTCCATTCCCTGGAGTTTTGCCATGTCTAGATCCCTTGATCACTGGGAAAGAGAAGGTCTGAGTTCCATATACTGGAGTAACACCCAGAGGCTCTGGCGGTTAGACAATTTGCCTGAATCACACTTCTTGTGAGAAGCAGGGTCACCTCCTGCTCTCCACTGGGGCCCATGAGTCACTGGCCACCAAGGGGAGGAAGAGTCTCACCGGGCAGGACTCTTCAATTATGCCGCTCCGGGGTTGGCCCACCTGGGACCTCTGCCTGGGATGCTCCCCCAGCACCCCCCTCCCTAGCCACCCCCTGGCCCAGCTAGCTCATACCCAGCCTTCAGCAAACACACCCTGCCTGGAGGACCATGCCCTCCATCCCTGGAAGACTCCCATGGGGATCCCAGAACCCCTGAGGCTCCTGGAACCCTGAGGGAAGCACAATCACATACAAATGATTTCCCTTCATGAATATTCATGACTACTCTTATAGCTTGTTGAATATGTATATGTGGCCAGCCCGCTCGTTATAAAATCCTGTTGCCTTTTGTCTCTTCGTTGAAGCACATGTGTCTGGCCTCTGGCCAGGGCCTGCTTCCCAGCCTGCTGGAGCAGCCACCCAGTGGGCTGCTATCCTTTATGAGAAATAAAGCTCTCCTTGTTCCAAAGTATGAACCTTGCTAATTTCTTTTTAGTTAGGAGTGCCTAGGGACAGCGAGTCTGGGGAGTGGGTCTCCTCCAGGAGGGTCTGGCCAAAGGCTAGCTGTGAGGGTGACCTGAGATGGGTCCCCTTGGAAGGACCCACAGTGGGGAGGGCCCTGAGCAAAGCCCAGAGAGAAATGCCACCCCCGACACCAAGACAGGCTCCAGGGCGTGGTGCAGCGACGCCAGACACAGCTGCCCTCTGCGGTCCACAGTGCAGAGCCACCAGGGAGGCGGGGAGAGGGCCGGTCCCTCGTGGCCTTCTCCCTGTCTGCACTCACACCCTCTCCTCAGGCCCCGTCTGACCAGCTCCTACAGCCAGGGACCCTCCTTCTCTTTGAAGCTCCTTCCTTGTCTGGCTTCCGGCTGCCAATTCCCCCACTGTTCCTCTAGAGCACACCTGGCTTTTCGTGAAATCTGCTCTGAGGGAGACATTCCACTGGGCCCTGAACAATCACAGGAACCTCAAACTCGTGTCAGGGGGCGTGGGGATCGGGGGGACTAGGTGTGGAGCACGTGTGCTTGGGGTGGGCTGTGTGTGCACATGGACGGGGCCCGTGGTGTACCTGAAGACAGAGGGTGTGTGCACGGGCACGGGGTGTGTGTGCATGGAGTCCAGCCTGCTCCTCCCAGCTAGTAGGTGCCCTGGTGACTCTCGCTGAATGTCAGACATGTTAGGTCCGCAGCCTAGAGAGAGAGACACACACGAAGCCTCATGTGTAGCAAAATGCTGTCTCTTTTGAGCATCTGGGTGCAGATGTGTGGAGGTGAAAAGGCGTCCACCCTGAGGGAGGGGAGAGCCTTGGGTTTTACAGAGGGTTTCTCAGGGGGGAGTGAGTACCTGGGCCAGAACAGCCACTGCAATAAAAAAAATTCTTTTTTAAACAACCAATTTCTGGGACCCCTGGGTCAGTCTCATCCTGTAGAGATAAGGGAGGGGGTAGCTTCCTCCTTACCAGGGGGATAGAAATGCTGGCTACAGATATGTATTAGATTTATAACCTCCAGGGACCCTCCAGACGCCTGCAGCTGTTATTTCACAAACCTCGGTTTTCTGTTAACCACATTCCGTGTCCCACACATACTTTTCGAGTTCCCACCTGGAACAAACCTAACAAGAGCTGCAGGCACAGCTGGAGCAGGAGAGGCAGGGTGCGCTCCCCTGAGTGTGGCTGTGCCCTCAGCAGGGACGGGAGCGGCGGAGGCAGCGGGGCAGGGACATGGGTGAACACGGCAGGCCTGGAACAGGGTCTGAGATGACCTTGAGCACATTGAGGAAGTGCCAAGGGAAGCGAGGAGAGAGGCATGACGGGGCAGGGGGGACATTCTAGAAGCTCATGGGGTGCAGAGAAGGACTGGGGGCAGACCAGGGAAGGAATGAGGAGGGGACAGGTGAGTGTGGCTTGTGGGCTGCGGAGGGATGGGGAGAAGTGGGCCCAGGACCTTGGGAGGAGGGATGTGAGGGGCAGGGGGTTACGGTGACTTTGGGTTTGTGCCCCCCAAGGGTGTGGATGGAGGCCAGTTGCAGCCACACTGAGTCTCGTATCTGTGGTGGATGCTGTCAGCAGTGCCCGGGCTCACCGCCACCCCTGGGTGTCTGAGTTTTGCTCCTAAAGAGCTGGCTCTGCCACCTTACTCTGAAGAACGTCCTTGACGTGCAGCAGTGCCCGGAGTCTCCGTCCCCACTGCCCGGCTCCGTGTCTGCAGAGTCCGTGGAGATAGGCCCAGCGCCCGCCCCCGCCGGAGCAGACCCAGACCTGGGGGCCTCACTGTGGGGCTCCCGGGCCCTGCCGGCCTTCCTGTCCACCGTCCCTCGCGCCCTCCCTGGACTCCCGGGAGCACTTCCTGAGAGGAGCACCACACACACCCTCATCTCAGGCTCTGCTTCTGGGCAACCAGACCTCAGACCACAGGGAAGGGAGCTGTCCAGTGGGCAATTAGAGAGAAGGTTCTGGAACTCGGGAGGAGGATTGGGGTGGAGGCAGGGCTGCATTTGCACTTTATAAGGTACAGGGCCCTAAGCAGGAGGAGCAAGCTCCACCAGTGCTGTCATGATCCCCCTATGCAGGGCTCTTCAAGGTGCTCTTAGAAATCATACCCCACGTATTCGTTACTTATTGCTGCTTGTCAAACCCCACACACTTAGCAGTGTGAACCAACAGCATTTACTTTCTCTTAGTTCTGTGAGTCACTAATCCGGGCACAGCTCATCTGGGTTCTCTGCTCAGGATCTCACCAGGCTGAAATCAAATTCTCAGCTGGGGCCGCAGTCTCAGCTAAGGCTCAGGGGCCTCTTTCAAGCTTGCTGTTGGCAGAATCCAGTTCTTGGCGATCGAACGACTGAGGCCCTCAGTAACTGAGAGAGAATGAAAGGACAGTGGAGTCTTTCCCTGCAAGTTCCATGTAGTCATACCCTGATGGCAAAAACCAGGCCAGCCACTTTAGCCAGAACCAACCAAAGTACCAACACCCTCAAGAAGGAAAACTGTCTACCTATCCTGAACCTGTAAATCAGGAGAGGTGTTTTCATCAGACACCTGTGATGGTGCAGACAATGGTGTCTCACTACAGATGGGCAGAGAAGAGGCTTTCCAGTGGAGGCAGGAAGCCCAGCTCTGAGTCTTCCGCATAGGATGGGGGCACTGTGAGCGTGGGTGGAAGAAACTGGTACCCAAATGGAAGGAAGGGCGGCCACCGCATGGTAATATTGCACTGGGAGCCATTGGGGCTTCTTGGGGGCCAGGAAAATGGGCCCAGATGCTAAAGGCTGCTGTGTCCTGAGTAAGCCTGCCCTGACCATTTCCAGTAAAATATGGAGAAACCTACACACAGGCTGCCGAACACCTGGTTTGAAAACATCTGGAGAGCTAGGTTCCTGGGACCTCTTTGATAAGGATGAGAAGCATAGGATGATAAGGGGTCTGGTTTGACAAACCCTTCTGGCCTCCAAGGTAGGTGGCAGGGAAAAAAAAAAAAAAGCTCCGAGGCAGACTGCTGGAGACTACCAGGCCTAGCGGACAGATGATGCCAATAGCCAAACTAGTGCCCACTCTGGAAGACGAGTTGCCGCCAATGTGGCAGATGTGGAACTGTGCATGTACAAGCCTGGGAGCCATGAAGAGCCCCAAGGACGTATGCCAGGCAACTGACGTTGGCCAGGAGGCCTGCGTGTTTTCCATCTACCTGTGGGTCACAAGGCTGGGATGAGAAATGAATGGCCATGCAAAAAGTCCCATATCTCCTGTTCTTAGAATCTTAGAGGGTAGTGACCAGAGGGGACTTGAATGGAAGACCACCCAATACTACCTGGTCCCATAAGCTTGGGGCACCTATTCACCCTAAAAGAGCCAGCCAACTATCTGTCCTTCCTTCTGGAACAGGAGCTCAACTTCTTCCTAATGCCAAGAAAAGAAATGGCCCCGACACCTGGAGCCTGTGCGCAGCTGGATGTTCCCCGCAGACAAGAGGAATAACACCAGGGCGTGTCAGTGCGCTGGAATCGCTGCTCTTGGAACGCAGTGTGGCGCACTCTGTCACTCCGGAGTTTTCACGCACACAGACAAAACAAGCAATGATATATCTACATATAAATATGCACACACATAAATATTTGGGGAAATATTTGTATTTTTAAAAAATGTTTTTACAGAGTCTTGCTCTGTCACCCAGGCTGGAGTGAAGTGGTGTGATCATAACTCACTGCAGCCTCGAACTCCTGGCCCCCAGCGGTCCTCCTCTTGCGCAGGCTGGTCTTGAACTCCTGGCCTCAAGCAGCCCTTTCACCTCGGTGCCCGGAAGTGTTGGGATTACAGGTGTGAGCCACTGCTCTTGGCCTTGGAAGGCTTCTAAAAGTCTAATCTGAGAGTACTTATGAAAAAGTTCCCTCAAAGCCCACTTAAAAGAGCCTAAATAGCCAGTCATTATTCTTGATACACTGGATGCAAATAGTTAGGTTGAATATCATAAGAATAAAACTTATTTGGCAAATAAATTGGTCTTCCTATGATTTATCTTTAGCAGAAATGGGGAACTGAATAGAGAGAAATTATGTTTCAAAGGAAAACTGTGGTACACCTGTGATTAGAGTCTAGCCCTGCTCATTGTTTCGGAGTTTTTATCATTTACCACAATTTGGACTGAACCCCGAATTCTTTCCTGGCTACAAGGCTCCAAACTAATGTTCCCATTTTTTCCCCATTTTTCTGACTCAGACTAAATGAAATTGCTACTACCTTTTTCCTGGGGCCCTGAAAGCTAGAGCTCATCTATAAACAAACTACAGATGAGAAAGATCTGTCAGATTTCCACTGCCTCCTTCCACGGTAACTGGAGATGCTCTCAGCCTCACACGGAGACACCGCAGCTGACTGCCTTCCAGTCCCTAAGGAAACGGGTTAGTCTGTTGACCCTCCGTCTGAGACTCTGTCTGCAATGCCATCTCCTGAAATGAGACACAACTGTTTCACTGGACTGGCCTATTCCCAGAAATGGGAGACGAATCAAGTGGGAACTTCTGCCCCTTGGCTATGAACTTGATTTTTCTCCCCATAGCTGCCAACGCAGCTTTTAGTGTGTGAAACTTCTAGGGAAGTTCAGACAGGGGAATGTTAGCGCTCAGAAACTGACACCCGAAAGACGGCACTCTGACATGCTAACTGAAAAAGCGGCCACAGGGCCTCTCTGACCTTGCCCGGACCCCTGCTCTCAGTCCTCTGTTTCCCCAGGCGCAGTGAAAGCTGTTCTCTGAAGTTCCTCATCTGCCTGAAGCCCAAACCTGCCAAAGTAGCAAACAATCACCTCTGGCCCCTTCCCTGAGTTTTCACTAACTGAACTCATTTTGCAGAAAGAAAGACTGAAGTCTGTCAACAAACCTGGACAGACTTTTGTCACAAGCCATTTTCCACTCTGCAAGCCCAACAGCCTTTGTCCCAGGCCATTGTATGTTCTTCAAGCCCATTGAATTCCCTTAAAAAGCATTTACTATCCCCCTAAAGTCATCCACCCTTCCCCACCTCCTTTTTCCCATTAAGAAGGGTATAGAAGCATCTGTACCCCACTGGGTGTCAGGCACTCACTCTGTGATTCTCCTCGTGCATGCTTGTAGATTTGCTTGCTATTTTTCCTATTAATATGCCTTTCATCAGTTGATTTTTCAGCAAACCTTCAGAGTGCAAAGGGGAAGTTTTCCCTTGGCCCCTACAGGGGTCATAAGCGTGATCTGTCAGTGGGTTATGGGCAACATCAATGCACTGGCTTATATTTTATTTTCAATATTTCTTTTTCTTTTTAAGATGGGGTCTTGCCGTGTCACCCAGGCTGGAGTGCAGTGGCACAATCATAGCTCACTGCAACCTCAAACTTTTGTTTTCAAGTGATGCACCCACTTTAACCTTCCAAGTAGGTGGGACCACAGGCAAAGGCCACCATACCTGCCTTGTTTATACTTTAAATGTTGTATTTATCAATATTCTACACTGAGAAGGTGTTACCTTTTAAAATCAGAAAAACTGAAGTTGGGAGATTTTTTTTTGGTTCTGGCATATTTTTGTTTTTCATTTTCTTTTTAATCAAAAGATACTGGGGCAGATCTGATATGGAAGGGAATAGAAAAAGGAAGGCAGCCTGTGAAACCTGTTTCTTTCTTAACAGGGAAGCCTCAGAACCTCATGCTTTTTCCCCCCCACTGAAAACAGGTGGCCTTGCCCCCAGAGATGTAGCAGATCCTACAGACTTCCCTGGCATTTCCCCCCATGTACCCCAGAGTGAGGACAGATGGGGAAACTGCTCCTATAAGAAGAACATTTTTCCCCGTCCCACTTCATGAGTGAAGTAGCAGGTATGGTGCCTGCCCGGGACAGAGTGGAGCTGCACGACCTGGGGAGCCACGGGTGCCCAAATAGGAAGTGACTATTTTCTCTATTCTTCCCATGAACTAAGCCGTGATTGGTTTCCATCCCACCAAATGCACAAGGAGCCATACCGGTGCCCAAGCCCAGTCAGGGCAGAGGGGGACAGCGTAGTTATTGAGAGCCTCCCAGGAGCTAGGCACCTACGACCTTTGCAGCGGCCCTCTGGCGCACTGCCCTGACCCTGTGCATCCTCCAGATGTGCGCAGTGAGCCTCAGAGAGGGGGTAAGTTTGTCCAGGAGAGTCCCAAATCCCAATGTGTGTGTTTGCTTCTGTTACGCTACCTGACCTCACTGAGAAGCAAATGAGGCAGAGGAAGATCTTGTCCTGAGCTCTCTGGTTCCTAAGTTGCAAGAGCTGCTGAGTGTCAGGAACAGACAAGACAAACCCCGTCTCCCTGTGCAAGGAGCTGCGTGTCTCTGGCAAGGGGGCTCAGCGGCCAAGGAGGTGACAAATGCACACCCAGCACAGATGTGCACAGATGTGTGTGCTGAGAGTGCCGTCTGGCAACAGGCGCTGCTGGGCTGTACTTGAAGTTACTGCCTCTCTAAGCCCTCACTGCACGTGTCCCCTCCCTTCACCTGGGTGCTGTGCCTCAAGTGGTTTCCTCAGAAGTTGCTACAAACTCCCCGCAGCTAGGTCCATCTGCAATCCACAATCAGATCGCCATTTATTATTTTTTTTTTTTTTTGAGACAGAGTCTCACTCTGTTGCCTGGGCTAGAGTGAGTGCCGTGGCGTCAGCCTAGCTCACGGCAACCTCAAACTCCTGGGCTCAAGCGATCCTACTGCCTCAGCCTCCTGAGTAGCTGGGACTATAGGCATGCGCCACCATGCCCAGCTAATTTTTTCTATATATATTTTTTAGTCGTCTAGCTAATTTCTTTCTATTTTTTTAGTAGAGATGGGGTCTTGCTCTTGCTCAGGCTGGTCTCGAACTCCTGACCTCGAGCGATCCACCCGCCTCGGCCTCCCAGAGTGCTAGGATTACAGGCGTGAGCCACCGCGCACGGCCCAGATCGCCATTTTATTGACAGTTTTCATTTCTAGAACTTCTCTGTTTTCCCACAGTGTTCCTGTTCTTGCCTTGTGGATTGTATTCCTCCTTTTATCTTTCCTCACACGTAAACATGCTTAGACAGCAGTCATGCTCAGACTTCACTGTTATCTTTGGCTTTTGTTGTCATTGGGTTTCCTTGCAGGGTTTGCATTTTCATCTGCGAGCTCCTTTTCAGTGGGGTTTCCTCTGTGCACAGCTCCTGCGCTGCAACCGTGTTAGTCTCTACTCACTCCCCAGGGGATTGTTTGTCCCACAGAACAGACCTGTTCATAGTTCTGGCCTCCCGTGGCGTGTGGCCTTGTACTTCCAGTTTCTCACATTGATTCTCTTCCAGCCACAGCCCTGAGAAAGAAGCTGACTCAGCTCCAGGGCCACGTCTGCTGCCGAATGGATGGGTGGGTGAGTATACGGATGGGTGGATGGATGGACGGATTAATGGATAGACAGAGAAAGAGAAGAATGTTCCCTACGATCTCTCATACCTCTGTGTTTTCCCACATGTGGTTTCCTTTGCCTAGATTGCCCTTCCCCCACTCTCCACCCAGCTAACTCCTGTCCATCCTTTAAGATTCCGCTGAGATGTCCCCTCTTCCAGAAAGCTCGCCCTAGCCAGGCTAAGTGTCCTGCTTCTTGCTCCTGTAGAGCCTGGGGCATCTGCCCGCAGTGGCCTTTACTGTGCTGTGTGTGGCTCCCTCTCCTTCAGGCTCGGAGGTCTCTAAGAGCAGCACTCGGCTTTGCCCCCGTATGTCCAGCACTGGCCCTGCTGTCTGGCGTGGAACAGGAGCACAGGTAATTATTAATGATATTTGAACAAAAGTAGACGTGAAGAAGACATATGTGCCCCGTTTCAGAGACAGATATGGCAGGTGGAAGACACTTTGGATGAGTGAATGAGGAGTCCTTCCAGCTCACTGCTCAAGCCCTGGAGTTCCAGAAAGAGGACGACAGGCCAGACCAACCGCCTCCAGGTGACAGCGGCACGTTTGCCATATGCCCAGTAGGCCAACGTCTCAGCTCCTGAGGTGTCCACAGGGGTGGACCCCTTCCACAGAAAGAGGTTGGGACCACAACAGCCAGCTCCGACCAGAACGTCCACCAGCCAAAGTCAGGTCTGCGTGTGTGGTTTGGCGAACGGAAGGTGCGCTGGGAACGCTAGAGCTGGAACTGGAGCCGGGGAAGCCCACGCCATCAGCTCGGGGTTGCGACTCTCTAAGTAAACTCACAGCCTGGACAGATCATGGAAGGACATGGAAAGGGAGCAATAAAAACAGCTGCTGCAGATGTAGCCTAAGTAACAGTCACGCCTCTGGGACCAGGACTGTCTGGCAGCCGCATCTTCCATCCAGGTGCCGTCGTCCCAGCTCCGGTCTCTGGCCCCGCAGACACAGGGAAGGCCAGAGAGGAAACCAGATGAGAGACAGACGTGACCATGCAGCCGTGTCTGCACTAAGGTCAATACGACTGCATTGGACAAAGCTAGCAGCCGGCCTGGGGGCCTCAGTTTGCAAGTTTGATTGTTTTCATACTGCAAAAATATTATTTATCCTGACTTGAGGTTTTGGCACATCTCACATCCTTTGGTCTCCACTATGTGTCTGGCACCTACTTCAGTCACTGCATCATGTCTAGCCCTCCCCTCTGGACTGTGAGTCCCCCCGGACCCCTAGACTTTTGCACCTGAGCCCAATGCCCCCTTACCCCACCTGAGTCCCTGAGTTCCTAAAAATGGTAACACCCTGGGTGGTGGAGGGACAGGTGGGCACCTCCCCGCACCATCTTCCCAGAGTGGGTATCTGGGCCAGGATACCCTGAGACACCACAGAATACCCTCTTCCCAGCCAGGGAACACCTTCTGCCACAGGGACCCCAGGAGTGGGACCGAGGAGCCTGGGGGTAGTGTTCTCCTCATGCTTGCACACAGCAGGGAGAGCAGAGATGCTGCCTGAACATGCAGAGCTCCAGGAGAGCATCATGCGTGCCTGGGCCTTGCCATCGGGAGTCTGGAATACCAGCTCTTCCTGGTCAGACTGACCTCTCTCTTAATACACAAGCAACAAGAACGGGCATCTGTGTTCAAGACTACGGGAAAATTTCTCTTGTGAGCAAACAAGGCAGGCTGTGGCTTTAGCTCTGGCCATGAAGTGCATGGATGCCCTTCCCAGGGGGCTGGACTCCTTCCAAAGAGTTGGTGCTGAGCTGAGGGTCAGCTCCTCTCTGCGCCCACCCTCCTTCCACCCCAGATGGGCAGCTGTGAAGCAGCCCCACAGTGGAGGGACCAGGTACAGGAACCTGGCCCCTGCTGCATTGAGGGGCCAGAGGATGGTGATTCAGTGAGGTGTAAAACTTCATTCTTAAAAATACATTCTACATAAGCAACCCTGGATTTAAGGAAGGAAAAAATAGGATTGTGTGAGGGACTATAAAATGCAGTGAGATTTAATTATTCAATAATTGTTCCAAATTATTAAACATGACGATATGATTGGCTGTTGCTGTGCATTAACGTGGCAGCATGAACTCCAGAACAGTGAGTCTTCATGAGTTAATCATGAGGTCAGCCCTGGAGGGAGATCACGGGCACCCTGCCAAGTGTGGGGTGGGTGTTGGTGCCTTGAGAGTGTCAGAGTGACAGAGGTCATAGCCAAGACCACACGGTGGGCTCAGGGCAGAGTGAGCTGGGAGCACTCAGGGGTCACCTGTATTCTGCATCTGTCCTTTCCAGGTGGCTCCCAGCATCTTCCCTTGTGAGTGGCAGGAAGACAGACCTAACCCAACGGAGGCAGGTGACCCAGATGGAGAGAAGTTGGGACCCTGGGCACTGTAGAGCCACCGGGCCCTGGAGCTGGAGGTGAGGTGAGTCCTCCCAGTTCAGAGGATTGGGGACCTGGAACGGGAACTACTCCAGGGGATGGACAGCAGTTCCAGTGTGGGAGGGAGCTGGCCCAGCCAACACAGGAGCCTGGGGGAACGAGTCACACTAGATGCTGCTGCAGCCACCTGTGGGAGGTCCCTTCTCACCAAGAACATAAGCAGCTTCCCCTGGTGGGAAGGGGCGGTTGTCTGAGGCCTGGAGTGCGTGCTGGTTTTATGTCATGCTCCTACAGGGACACACTGAGGTTTCTTTCAGAGCCTGGACCTTGGCTTTTGCTGAATTCTGCCTTTGATCCTTTGGGATCAAAGGGAAAATAAAGTGCACGGGTTGACAAAATCAACCTTTGTTCCCATTGCTGAGTCCATCTCTCAGTCCTCGCACTCAGGTGCCGGCCCTTGGTGCCCCCCGAAACTTCAGTTGGGGTACCTGCCTTGAGGGGTGAGAAGTGCTTGGGGTGGGGCCCCCGACAAAGCAGGTGCAGTCTCGGCACATCCGTGCCCCATCTTCTATCATGCCTCCTGCTGAGTCTCCAAGGCCCCCAAAGTGGCTTGTGGGCAGCCCAAGGAGCCATGTCCCCTCCTGGCTCCAGCCAACTTCCAGGACACAGAGGGGGTAGTGTCTGCTGGGCCAGGCCTCTCCAGTGGCACCAAGGACCCCCAACGCCAGAGCAGACTCCTGAGGACACCTGGAGGGGGACCCAGTGGAATTGCAGCTCCCGCCTCTCACACACACACACACACACCCCTGCCCTCAGACCTGTAGTTCCCTCCTGGAGGCCCTGCCCCCCTTGCTGCCCTGCCTAGGGCAGTGTGCTTCCCTCCCAGACCTGCCCCAGAGGCCGCTTGGCCACAGAGCTCTTCCCGACCCTTCCCTGACATCCCCTCCTCCGTCTCCACTGTGCTTCTGAGTCCCACCTGCACCATCTGTGCCCTTCCACACTGAGCTCTGCAGAGCAGGAAGTGTGTCTCATTCATCTCGGTGTCTCAAACACACAGACACACTCACACATAGTCAGGTACACACACTTTCACATATACACACACTCAGACATATGCATAGACACACTCACACATGCACTGACACACTCACACAACACACACCCCTGAGAACACTGTTTTGCAGAAGCAGGTTATCAAGTGACCCATAAAGGCTTTATGAATGTAAAAGCTTCTGCACAGCCAAAGAAATAATCACTGAGGCTTTGTCCTGGCCTAGTCTCATGGTCCCAGAATGGCTGCTGCTGTTCCAGGCAGCACACAAAGAGAGGATGACACTGAAGTGTTGTTCAGAGTCTGTTTCCTCCTGTAGATCTTAATTTCTCAGTGGAAGCTCTCCTATGTAGCCCCCTGGCAGAACATCCTCCCATCTCATTGGCCAAAACAACAGCCAAGCCAAACTCTGGTACAGGACTGTAATTACCAGAATCAACTATGGTTCTCAGCCCAGCAGGTTCTGTTTTTTGAAACAGCTTTATTGAGATACAATTCACCCACCCACAGTGGGAGGTTCAGTGGTTTGTAGTGTATTCACAGAATTGTGCAGGCATCTCCACACCGCAGCCAATTTGAGAACATTTTCATCCATCACTTCAAAAGGAAACTCTGTTCTGATTAAGCAGTGTCTCCCCATCCCTCCTCCCCCAGCCCCTGGCAACCACTAATCTGCTTTCTGTCTCTGTGGACTTGCCTACTCTGGACTTTTCCCATAAATGGAATCACACCCCACAGAGCCTTTTGTGTCTGGCTTCTTTCACTTAAACAAATTTTTCAAGTCTGGTCTACGTTGCAATATGTAGCAGAATTTCATTCCATTTTATGGCTGAATAATATTCCATTGTATGGATAGACTATAGTATTTATTTTATCTCTTTATTTTTAGACATAAAGTCTCTGTGTTGCCCAGGCTGCCCTCAAACTCCTGGGCCAAAGCAATCTTCCCACCTCAGCTTCCTGCGTCGCTGGGACTACAGGTGCGCCACTGCACCTAGCTGGACAGACCATATTTTGTTCATCTATTCATCTGCTGATGGGCAGTCGGGTTGTTTCCTTCCTTTGGCTACTGTGAATAATGCTGTTGTGAACATCCCTATACCAGTTTTTGCTTCAACATGTTTCCAGTTCTTTGGGGAACATACCTAGGAATGGCTGGGTAATAGGGTGTCTTCGTGTTTAAGGTTTTGAGGAGCTGCCAGGCTGTTTTCCAACCTGGCTGCACCATTTTACATTCCCACCTGCAGTGAAGGAGGCTTCCAGTTTCTCCCCTTGTTATTGTGTTTTTTGATTATAGCTGCCTCTGTGGGTGTGAAGTGGCACCGCATGGTGGGTCTGTCAACCTGTCAGATTCTCTTAGCATTACTCATAATGGCTAAAAAGTAGAAACAACTCAAATGTCCTCAACTGATGAATGGAAAGACAATTGTAGCATTCCATTTTGGTCCTAGGAGAATTGATTGAGAAACATGGCAGGTTCACTACTAAACTCCACTAAAGGAGGGACTTGAGCCAATAATTCACAGGAAAACAAATATAAAAAGGGTGGGTGAGTTGCAGTGGCAGCTGCACCTGTTGGGTTTGTTTACAAGAACAGCCTTAGAAACTGACAGCCCTCCCCCTCCCCCAGCTCCTCCCTACTACCCCCTAGGGGCCGGAGATCCGCCTCTTTTGTTGGGGGGGTGTGGGGGCTGTGGGAGGAATATGCGCGTGTGTTGGCTTGGGGGGACAGGTAGTGCAGAGAAAGATGCGGGGGTGGGGGCGGAATACTGCACCGCCCACGCAGGGGGAAGCGGCAGCTGGAATGGAGGGCTTGGGAGCCGCTTGCGTGTCTCTGGCTTTTTCTTTTCCCTTCCCCTACCCCTTCCCCCAACCCATTCCTGCCGCCCCATAACCCTCATCCTTTCCCGCAACCCCCATCTACTGCAGTTCGGCGCGGCCTGGGGGCTCCTGGGTCCCCGCAGGCAGTTACTGGGGGGAGAGAGGGCGAGAGGCACCGCGAAGGGGAGACCCGGTTCCTCACCGCAGCCGGGTTCCAGGGGCCCTGGGGGAGTCTAAACACGGATTTCTATTGTTTTGCCCAGTTGCTGCAGTGGGAGTGGTGGGGGCGGGGAGGGTGAGATTCCACCCCCCCCCCCCCCCCCCCGCCTCCTCCTGCCCTCCCCTCCCCCACCCCGCCACTCCCTCCGCAGGTGGGCGCCGCTGGGCTGTCCGTGCTGGGTGATACCCCGGCCCGTGCCGCGGCTGTCCGTGGGGTCATCGGTTTTTCGGAAAGCGCTGGGGGATGGGGTACAGTATTTCTAGACGTGGGGGGAGGGATTTGTCGCCGGCAGTGAATGGCCTAGCCTAAAGTCGGGACCAACCCGGGGTGTGGGTGGGCCGCCAAGACCGCACAGTCCTGGCAAAAACGCGGGAAGCAGCCCCGGGCGCCGCCACCTCACGCGCAGGGTTCAGCCCTGCGGAGCTCCGGGGACTCCTGCACCCGGAGAGCCCTCCCCATCTTCGCTCTCACCCTTGTCTCCCTCCTTCCCAGCCTTCATCGTTTTTAATTCGGGTATTTAACCGCCCAATTTCATCCATCTACCTGCATTTTGACGCAGAGAAACATAGGAAACGAGGCTATTGAATTAAATCCGAATTAAGACTGATCTCCACCTTTCACGGCCCACTCTCCTTGTTTCATTTTTTTGTTGTTGTTGTTCCTCTGTGGCCCTGCCTAGAGTGCAGTGGCATGATCATAGCTCACTGCAACCTAAACGCCTGGGCTCAAGCGAGCCTCCTGCCTCAGCCTCCCGAGTAGCTCAGACTACAGGCGTACGCCATGATAACCAACTGATTTTTCTGTCAGTCCCATTTAAAACAAAAACAAAACACACATTAAAAAAAAATAAAGGCTTTAAATACTATAAAATTATCACATGTTTAAAACTTCATTTGCCATTATAGAAAGAAAAATTTAAACATGAAATTGCTATACTTTACCCACCAGATTAACGATGATCAAATCTTGAAAACTGTGTTAGTGAGAGGGTTAGGAAATTGGTACTTTCCTTCATTACTGGTAAGAATGTTATTTGGGGGACAATTTGGCAAAAGTTATCTCAATTACAATTCCACGTGCCCTTTGATCCCCAGGCTGTATTTTTTTGGAGTGTATCCTATGACTGTACTTGTAGGAAATCATATAAAGATGTTTATTACAGCAGTTTCCAATAAAAAATTACCAAAAACAATCCAAACAACCAAAAACAACCTAAAAGAGCAGACGCTGATTAGGTAAATTATAGTATAGTCACAATAAAATCTTATGCTGCTGTTAAAAACTGATTTTTTTAAGCTATACTAAATACATGTAAAATAAAATAAAGACAAGACCAGTGTAAGACAAAAGCTAAAGTGGGGAAAGTACATAGGATTTTGCATGTTCCTAGAAAATTTCTGGAAGTATACACAAGAAACTTATTAACTGTGGGAGTGTTTGGAGAGGACTTTGGCCGGGGGTCTGGAGTGATATAGAGATTTATTTTCACCATTTACCATTTTGTACTATTTGATTTTTATCAAGTGCGTGCATGACTTTTCTTGCCTTTTAATATTTTTCTTATTTTATGTACATTTAAGTTCTTAAATTTTCAAATGATCATAGATTCACAGGAATTCTGAAATACTAATATCCTTCCCCCAGTTTCCACGGTTGTTTACGCTTTACATTCTATAGTACCATGTCCAAACCAGGAAACTGACATTGGTACAATGTGTATCATTCTGTGCCATTGTATCAAGTGTGTAGGTTCCTGTAACCACCAAGATGTGGAACTGGACCATCACCTCAAGATCGCCCTTGTGCTGTTTCTCTGTAGTCACACCTCTCCCCCCACCATGCCTGGTGGCCACTAATTTGTTTTCCATTTTCATAATTTTGTCCCTTGAAGAATGTTATATAAATGGAATCATATAGTATGTGATCTTTTGAGATTGATTTTTTTTCACTTAGCCTAATCCTCTTGAGATCCATACATTTCATTAAGTGCATGAATAATTTGTTTCTTTTTGTTGGGAAGTATTGGCATGGATGTATCAGTTTGTTGAACCATTCCCCTATTGAGGGCATTTTGACTGTTTTCCAGCTTTTGTCTATTACAAGACATAGGAGAAATCATCTGGGCCCTGGGAGTCAGTGAAGAGTTCATAGGTACTAAAAGCATGATCCATAGAAGAAAAAAATTGATAATTTGGACATCAAAATTAAAAACTTTGGTTCTTCAAAAGATTCTGTTAAGAGAATGAAAGGACAAGCTACAAAGAGGAGAAAATATTTGTAAACCACATATCTGACAAAGCACTCATATCTAGAATATGAGTAAAAACTCAACAGTAAAAAATAATCCAATTAGAAAATGGGCAATAGACATGAAGAGACATTTCATGGCGGAGGCAAATAAACACAAGGAAAGCACTTGCCTTTGGGGAAAGGCAAATTAAGGTTACTATGAGAAATCACTGCACACTTATTTCAGAAGCTGAAATTTAAAAAGTATTGATAAAACCAAGTGCTAGCCAGGATGTGGAGAAACCAGGTTTTCCATATCTTGCATGTGGGAATATAAAATAGTACATACTGCCACTCTGAAAAATTGCTTAAAGATTAGCAGTTTCTTTAAAAGTATGCACTTATCATATTACCAGGCAATCACATTCCTGGGCATTTATTAGAGAAATTAAATTTTAAGGCCATACAAAAATCTACACATGAATGTTCACAGCTGCTGGATTTATAATATTTTGATCAGTAATTTACATACAATGAAATGCAGGAGGCTTAAATTTTATAATTCAATGTGTTTTGTCAAATTGTGCTATAACCCATCACTATAAGATTTAGAATATTTCTAACACCCCCAGAAAAATTTCTTTGTGCCCCTTCCGGTTAATCTGTGCCTTGCTGCTCCATTGACAAACCACAAGGCAACTACTACTAGTCTGATTTCTGTAACCTTTTACTGGTTTCCATATAAATGAAACCATATAGTACATATTCTTTTATGTCTGGCTTCTTTTGCTCAGGAACGTGATTCTGAGATTCTGTGTGTTGTGGTGTTTGTCAATCCATTGCAGCCAATCTGATTTATCTCCCTAGTGGTTTGCTGCCAGGGCTACTGAATTCTGGGCGAGTGGCAGGACCAGATGGCTACCAATGCTTACTCTCATTGACTCTTCAGATGTGGCTCCTTCTGCGAGGATCTAGTGTATTTCTGAAGGGGCCACCGTAACGCAAATGCAGCTTTCTGGGCGAGACGTAGAGAGGCCTCTGTGCCCTGGTCCCTGTGTCCACCCCAGTCAGTCTCCAGCCACACTGACCTCCTTGCTGTTCCCTGAACGCACCACATAATAACGAGCACAAGTGCATGGTGCCCACTGGGAAGGGATGGGCACATGTGGCATTGGCCACGGCATCCAGTCTCCCAGGAATGTCTATGTTTCCAACTGGCTGAGAAGTGGGGCCCCAGGCTCACCATGGTCATGCTGCTGAGGGTCTGGCCGTACATCTTCTTGAACTGACACTTGATGGGGTTTAAGTCAGCCTCACTCCTTGTAGCGATGTTCCTTATTAGGGTCCCATCGTGTGTCCCTGCTCCCTGGACAAGAAAGCGGCAGTCAATGACCATGTCTCGCCTTTCCTGGCTGTCTCTGTAGTGACGGACAGATCTGTGTGTCAGGTTCTGGGAGGGAGATGCGGGAAGGAGGCTCTGCTCCAGCGGGGAAGGCGGGACGAGGAATGCTTTGCTGGCTTAGGGCTCCATTGCCTTCATCTCTTCTCACTCACTGCCCACGCCTCTTCCTCCAGTAGATGCCGAGTGCCCCAAACTGCAGTATGTGTTTGGTTTGCCACACCAGATTCTAGACCCAAAATGCTCATGCCTGCAGGGATGGTGCTTCCTCGTAGAGCAGCAGCAGCATCAGTGACCTGCCTGCCAGCTCGCAA
>CM052446.1:4286892-4302861 GCA_028533085.1 Varecia variegata | reverse complement strand
TGAACCCGTGGGCACGCAACCTGGAGCAATTGCCAGACGCCTGCCAGCTCCAGCGGAGCCTCCCACGGGCAGAGATGCTGCCGCCAGGTGTGTCGTGAGATGTACAGGCCATGCGCTGTGCAGAGGCTGGCGCAGGACTGGCAGCTGGTAGGGCCCGAAAAGCAGTAGCTGGTGCTGATATTTCCCTCACTGCTCCTGGGCTCTGGTCCCCGTCCCTGTGCTGTGCAAGGAGTGGGGGTGGGGCAGGGGCTGCAGTGCTGGGGGGTAGAGAGACCCCCTGCCCTGAAGGGTCTCTTCCTGCTGCTCCTGCTGTAAAGCAGCCTGGCCGTGCAGCAGGCCTGACAGGTGCAGCCCCTCATGTGCCCTGGACACACACAGGCTGTGGCTTCAGAGCAGCCCTGTCAAGGCCTAGGTGAGGATGTGAGTTGTCACTCCTCCCTCCCAGCAGCTGAGTCGAGCTGACAGGTGCGCTCTGCCCACCGGCTCAGCACACTGCCTCTGCCTGCATGGCCAGCAGTCCCAACCCTGACCTGTCAACTGCTTTATGCAAAGCTGCCCTGCACAGGGGGACAGTCCCATAGAGGGAAAGCCCAAGGCAGGATCCTGACCCCACATGAAGTAGGGCACCAGGGGCCCTGAGAACCATGGAGTGTGCCGGGGAGCCTAGGAAGGGAGGCCAGGGAAGGGCAGGGCCGCCCAGGCTCCAGGACTCAGCCTCTGGCCCTCACACCCAGCACGGCAGAGGCCTCCACTGGCCTCCCTGCCTCAGGCCTGGCCTCCAGCCCACCCTCCACACAGGGCCCGAGGGTCTGAGCTGACCACTTCCCTCACCCCAGCCTGGCTGGGGTGTCTGAGGCCCCTTGGCAGGGCCACCAGGCCCTCCAGGGTCTAGTCTGTGTTCTGGGTCCCCGCTGTGCAGAGGCAGGGCTGAGGGGTCCCAGGCTTTCTGCAAGCCCTTGCTCAGCTTGCTCAGCTTAGGGGCTGACCCCACCTATCCCTTGAGGCCCCCCTCACAGGACACCTCATCCAGGAAGCATTTCCTGCTTGACAGCCCCTCTGACTCCCTGCAGCCCATTGCTTTGTTCTGTCAGTCTCATGAGTCACTTGTCACCCAGGATGTACTGTGACTTCTGCATGTCTGTGTCCACCACATAAGGTCTCATTCAGTTCTTTGTTGACTTCCCACTTTTTATCATGGAAATTTTCAAAGCTACAGCAGAGTAGAAAGGATTGCACAAGGAACACCCCATATCCACCACCAGGACTTTACAACTAATATCTGACTGTGCTTCCTCTGCCTCCTCTCTCTCTGTCTCTCTCTCTCTCTCTCTCTATCTCTCTCTCTCCATGAATCCATCTTATATTTTGATACATTTTAAAGTAGGTTACAGTCATCAGGCTACTTCACCCCTAAACCCTTCAGTCTGCATATCTTTAGTTAGGGGCCTATATTTGTTTACATTTTATTTTAGAAATGTATAAATCTTAAGTGTATCATCTGGTGAGTTTTGACAAGAACACACAACACCTGTGCCACCCAGACCCTGTGAGGATGCAGAACGTTACCACGATGCCCAGACCCTGTCCCAGGAGGTCCTACCCACGTGCCCGCCAGGCAGCTGCTATTCTGATTTTTCCAGCCATAGAAAGGTTTGCCTGTTGGGAAACATCACAACGGTGGAATGGTAGAGTAGGAGAAAAGCTCTGGCTTTCTGCCCGCAGGTCCCTGGCTCCAAGATTTGTCCAGGCCAAGTGTGTTGCTGCAGGCTGCAGGCATGGCATTCTTCCTCCTGGATGTGACTGGCCCAGAGTGGGTGTCCCCCCATTCTGCCCCATTGGGCACATCCAGTGGTGGCCCACAGTAGGACACCGTACAACGAGGCCTTTCCCCTGAGGCCTGCGTCCAGGGGATGCTGAAATGCGTGTCTGCAGTGTGGCTGGAAAACCCGTTCTGTGGAGTGGCTGGGGCAGGCAGTGCTGGGCAGGGCAGGGCTAGGCAGAGGCCCTGTGCCACGCAGGGACACCCCTGCAGCCAGCCTGGGTAGCCACTGTCCCTCCACTATGGTGAGGTTCCCCCTTGGTCCCATCATCCTCACTTCCCAGAGATAATCGCCAAAAACAGTTGATAATTTATATGTAGATGTCTATCTACATATTCTTGAAAAAGATATTTTTACACAAATGGGATCATCTGGTACATAACATTTTCAACCTCCTGCATAGTACAGGTTGAGATTTTTAAATTTGAAAATTGAAATTCAAAATGTTCCAAAATTCAAAAGTCTTTGAGCACAGAACTGGTGACCAAAGGAAATGTTAACTGGAGCATTTCAGATTTCAGATTTTCAGATTTGGGGTGCTCATTCAGTAAGAACAATGCAAATATTCCAAACTCCACACAAACGGGAAAAACGAAATGCTTCTCATCCCACACATTTCGAACGGGGAGTACTCTATCTGTATTCCATTACATGGATGGACCTACTTTATTTCTTCACTCTCCCTTGATGGATAATGACGTTGGTTCCGGATTTGTCACTATTACTAGCCAAGCTCCTGCGGACACCTGATGGTTACCTCTCTGTGCACGTGGCTCCCTAGTGCCCTGGGTTGGAGACCAGAAGTAGAGTGGCTGCATTAAGGGCACACATGTGTTAAGAGTTGGTCAGTAGTGTATTTCTGTCCAAGTGGCTGTGACAAACAGCATGTGGCTGTCCCAGTCCCCACCCCTCCCCAGCCCAAGGGACTTTCTTCTGTCATTCTTCTTGCAAGTTGGCAGCCTTCCCTCGCTGCTCAGTAAGGCGTGGACTTCACTCCCTGGCCTTAGGAAGCGCCTGAGGATTTCAGGGTGGCAAAGCCCTGGCTGAGTTTCCCTGTCTTTCATGGACTCCTTGGGTCAGGGCCCCTTCAGCAAGAGGCCCCCTGAATGCTCAAGGCTCAGCCGCCTCCTCTTGGACCCTCAGTGACACCAGATGAAAATTTGGCCTGGCAGAAACACAGATGTTCGTTCAGGCACAGCTGCTTCCTTGTAGGAGCCCCCCAGGAATTCGGTTTTGGGGATGGACCACCATGAACAGTGAGATACGAGTGCACACGGCCCTCTGCCCTTCCTCTCTCAGACTTTTGAATGTTGCCCTTGCAGAATCCAAGCAAGTGGTTATTCATGGATACGGCTTTAATAATGCAAAGGGGAAGGACCAAGTTATTTGCAGATTCAAGTTCAGCACATCCAAAGTCATTGGTGAGTAGCGTTCTCCAAAACCCAAAATGTTCCAATGAGCATTTCCTTGGAGCATGATGTTGACATTCAAGTTTCAGATTTTGGATCATTCCGAATTTCTGATTTTTGGACTAAGGATGCTCACTCAACCTGTGGTTGCACTAAGTAAGATCACATGGGTAGAGCAGTTGGTGCATGAGAGGGCTTTATAATTTTTAAATTTGTGTACATTTGTGGGATGCAAGCGCAATTTTGCTACATTGATATATTGCATTGGGGTGAAGATCAGGGTATTGCTCCATCATTGGAGCAACACACATTGACATTGTACCCACCAAGCCACCTCCCGTCATCACCCCCTCCCAAACCCCCACCCCCTGAGTCTCCAATGCCCGTGATTCCACACCCTGCTCCCATGTGTACACATTATTTAGCTCCAACTTATAAGAGAAAACATGCAGTATTTGTCTATCTGTGCCTGAGTCATTTCACTTATGAAAATGGCCTCCAGTTCCATTCATGTTGCTGCAAATGACAGGATTTCATTCTTTTTTTAGGATAGAATAGTATTCCCTTGTGTATATACCACAATTTCTTTATCTAATTCTCCATTTATGGGCAATTAGGTTGATTCCACTTTTGCTATTGTAAACAGTGCTGCAGTAAACATGAGAATGCAGTAACTTTTTGATATAATGATTTCTTTTCCTTTGGGTAGATACCCAGTAGTAGAATACCTGGATTGAATGGTAGGACTATTTTTGCTTCTTTGAGAAATCTCCATACTGTTTTCCATAGAGGTTATAGTAGTCGCATTCCTCCCAACAGTGTACAAGAGCTCCCTTTCCTCCACATCCTCAGCAACCTCTGTTATTTTTTGTCATTTTTAGTAATAACCATTCTGACTGGTGTAAGATGGTATCTCATTATGGTTTTAAATTGCATTTCTCTAATGTCATCATATGCTTGTTAGTCATTTGCCTTTTTTTGAAAAATGTCTATTGATGTCCTTAGCCCACTTTTTAATAAGATTATTTGGGTTTTTGTTGTTGTTGTTGTTGTTGTTGTTGCTGTTGACTTCTTTGAGTTCCTTGTGAATTCTGGATGTTAGTCCCCTGCCAGATGTATACTTTGCACATATTTTCTCCCATTCTGCAGATTATCTATTCATTCTGTTGATTATTTCTTTTGCTGTGCAGAAGCCTTTTAGTTTAATTAAGTATTATTTGCCTATTTTTATTTTTGTTGTCTGTGCTTTTGAGATCTTAGTCATGAATTCTTTAACTTATCTTGAGTTGATTTTTGTATGTGGTGAGAGATGGGGGTCCTGTTTCATTCTTCTGCATGTGGCAACCCAATTTCCCCAGCATCATGTATTGAAAAGGGTATCCTTTACCCAGCATATGCGCTTCTGGACTTTGTCAAAGATCAATGGGCTCTAAGTATTTGGCTTTGTTTATGGGTTCTCTATTCTGTTCCTTTGATCTATGTATTTACATTTATATCGGTTCCATGCTCTTTTGGTTACTACAGCCTTGTAGTATAATTTAAAGCCAAGCAGTCAGGCAGTGTGATGTCTCCAGCTTTGTTCTTTTTGTTTAGGATTGCTTTGGCTATCTCAGGCTCTTTATTGGTTCCATGTAAACTTTAGAATTGTTTTTCTACTTTTGTGAATAATGATTTTGGTATTTTCATAGAGATTGCATTGAATCTGTAGATTGCTTGGGGCAGTATGTTCATTTAAAGAATATTAATTCTTCTGATCCATGAGCATGGGATGTTTTTCCATTTGTTAGTGTCACCTACAATTTCTTTTATCAGTCTTTTGTAGTTTTTCTTGTAAAGATCTTTCACCTCCTAAGTTAAATATATTCCTAGGTATTTTATTTTTTTGTAGCCTTTGTCAATGAAATTGCCTTCTCGATCTGGTTCTTGGCTAGATTGTTATTTGTGTATGGAAACACTACTGATTTTTGTACATTGATTTTGTATCCTGAAATATTACTGAATTCATTTATCAAGTCTAAGAGTTTTTTGTGGAGTCTGTTAGAGTTTTCTAGATATAAGATCATATCATTAGTGAGCAAGGATACTTTGACTTCCTCTTTTCCAATTTGAATGCTTTTTAATTTTTTCTCTTGCCTAATTGCTCTGGCTAAGACTTCTAGTGAATGTTGAATAATATTGGTGATAATGGGCATCCTTACCTTGTTCCAGTTCTTAGAAGGAATTTTTCCAACTTTTCCCTGCTTAGTATGATGTTGGCTGTGGGTTTCTCATGCATGGGCTTTATTATTTTGAAGTATGTTCCTTCTATCCCTCATTTGTTCAGGGTTTTTATCATGAAGGGATGCTGAATTTTTTCAAGTGATTTTTCTGTGTCAGTTGAGATGATCATATGATTTTTTTCCTTAATTCTGTTGATCTGATGTATCACATTTATTGATTTACATATGCTGAGCTATCCTTGCTTCTGTTGTATAAAACCCACTTGATCATGGTGTATTATCCTTTTGATGTGCCGTTAGATTCAGTTTGCTAGTATTTTGTTGTTTGTGCCTATGTTCATCAAGGATATTGGTCTGTAATTTTCTTTTTTGTTGGATCCTATTCTGGTTTTGGTATCAGGGTAATACCATCTTTATAGAATGAGTTGGGGAGAACTCCCTCCTCCTCTATTTTTGGAACAGTTTCAGGAGCATTGGTATTAGTTCTTCTTTGTATTTTTGGTAGAATTTAGCTGTGAATACATCTGGTCCTGGGCTTTTTTTATGGGAAGGGGAGCAGATTCTTTATTACTTACTCAATCTTGTTACTCATTATTGATCTGTTCAGGAATTCTAGTTCTTCTAGGTTTAATCTTAGGTGGTTTTATGTTTCCAGAAAGTTATCCATTTCCTCTAGGTTTCCT
This sequence comes from Varecia variegata, assembly GCA_028533085.1. Classification (NCBI taxonomy): domain Eukaryota; kingdom Metazoa; phylum Chordata; class Mammalia; order Primates; family Lemuridae; genus Varecia; species Varecia variegata. The sequence goes on along the minus strand of CM052446.1, from coordinate 4,296,730 downwards.
ATTTTGTGAGCATATACTTTTTCATAATCGTATCTAATGATTTTTTTTATTTCTGTGGTATCAGTTGTAATGTCTACTTTTTCTGTTCTGATTTTGTTTATTTGGATGTTTTAAGTTTTTTTCTTGGGTAGTCTACCTAGTGATTTATCAATTTGTGTATCTTTTTATAGAAACAATATTTAGTTTCATTGATCCTTTTTATTGTTTTTTGTCTCTATTTCATTTAATTCTTCTCTAATCTTTTGTTATTTATTTTCTTCTGCTAACTTTGTGTTTTTCTTGTTTTTCTAGTTCCTTGAGGTATACTGTCAGGTTGTTACAATGGTGATAGTTCCACTTTTTTCATGTAGGCATTTAGTGCTGTAAAGTCCCCTCTTAGCACTGCTTTTACTGTATCCCACAGGTTTTGGTATGTTGTGTTTTCATTCTCCTTCATTTCAAAAAATTTAAATTTCTGTCTAAATTTCTTTGGTGACCCAGTGATCGTTCAGGAGCATCATATTTAAATTCCATGTATTTGTACAGTTTCCAAAGTTCCTCTTGATGTTATTTCTCACTTTATTTAACTGTGGTCTGAGCAGATATATGGTATGATTTCAATTTTTTAAAATGTGTTGAGACTTGATTTCTCACCTAACATGTATCTTAGAGAACGTTCCATGTGCTCATGAAAGGAATGTATATTCTGTAGTTGCTGGGTAGCTAAATGTCTGTTAGGTCCATTTCGGCTAAATTCAAATGTAAGTCCAAAGTTTCTTTGTTGATTTTCCATCTCAGTGATCTGTCTAGTGCCATGAGTGGGGTGTTGAAGTCTCCAACTGTTATTGTACTGCTGCCTATATCTTTCTTTAGGCCTATCTAGTAACATTTGTTTTGTGAATCTGGGTGCTCTGATGTTGGGTTCATGTATATATAGGATTGTTATATCTTCTTATTGAACTGATCGTTTTATCATTATATAATTACCTTCTTTGTTTTTCTTTAGTGTTTGCGATTTAAAGTCTATTTTATCTGATGTAAGTAAATCTGTATAGGTACTCCTGCTAGCTTTTGGTTTCAGTTTGTGTGTAGCATCTTTTTCTACTCCTGTACTTTTAGTCTATATGTGTCCTTCTGGGCAAGATGAGTTTCTTTTAGGCAGAATATAGTGGGATCACATTTTTTACATCCAATCTGCCAATCTGTATATTTTAAGTGGAGCATTTAAGCCATTCAAATTCAAGGTTGATATTGATATGTAAGGTTTTGTTCCTGTCATAGTGTTAATTGTTTTCTAGGTTTTTAAATAAATTCTTTTTTTTTCTCTGTTTTTTTATCTTTGTCATTTTGTGAAATTCTGTCATGGTTGCCATTTTATTCCTGTCTGTTCCTCCTTTGTGTGATTGTTTTATAAGACCTATGGGTTCTGTCATGTCATGTGTTTTCATAATGGTGAATATCAACTTTTTGTTTCCATGTTTAAGACCCCTTCCAGCATTTCCTGTAGTGGCAGTCTAGTGGGGATGAATGCCCTCAGTTTTTGCTTATCTGGGAAAGACTTTATTTCTCCTTCATTTCTGAAGCTTATTCTGGCAGGTCATAAAGTCCTGGCTAACAGTTTTATTCTTTCAGCACTTTGAGAATGCCATCTCATTCTCTTCTGGCCTATAAGGTTTCTGCTGAGAAGTCTGATGGGTTCCTAGATACTTTTCTCTTGCTAAATTTAAAATTCTTTCTTTGCTTTTAACTTTAGACATTCTGATTATAGTCTGCTGTGACGAAAGTTTTTTTTGTGATACATTTGCCTGGGAATAACTGGCCCTTCTATATCTGGAAGTCTAACTCTCTTACTAGAATTGGGAAGTTTTCAATGATTATTTCCTTAAAAAGTTTTTCTAAACATTTTTATATCTATTCCCCCTTGGGAATAACAAAAATTTGTAAGTTCGGTAGCTTAATGTGGTCCCAGACATTTTAAAGGTTTTGTTCATTCTTTTATATATTTTCCTCATTTTTGTTTAATTGGATTATTTCAAAAGACCTTTCTTCAAGTCCTGAGATTCTTTCTTCTGCTTGGTCTAGTCTATTACTGAAGGTTTCAAATGTTTTTTTGTCATTTTCTTCAATGAATTTTTCACTGCTAGAATTTCTCTTTTTATTTTTTTTAAGATAACTATCTCCTTGGTAAGTTTCTCATTCATATCTTGAATTGATTTTCCAATTTCATTGTGTTGGTTTTCAGATTTCTCCTCCATCTCATTTAATTTTTTTAAAGTCAAGATTCTGAATTTTTTATATGGCATTTCAAATTTTTCTTTTTGTTTGAAATTTGTTGCTGGACAATTGTGGTCTTTTCAAGGTATCATATTTCCTTGCTTTTTCATGTTTCCTGTGTCCTTTCATTGGTAGCAGTCACATCTTCAATTTTTTGAAATTGCTTTCACAGGGCAAAATTTTTTCCTGAAGAGATATATATATATGTATATGTGTGTGTGTATATATATATATGTGTGTGTGTATATATATGTTGTTGGTTGAGTAGGACACTTTGACTTTGATTTTGGGTACCTCCCTTGGTGTGATCCTTGTATGATTTCTTTGGCAGTCCACAGCATCAGTGGTGTCTGTCATTTCCTCTGTGGCTTAGGGTACGGTTATTAGTTGTAATGAAGTTACTAGATGTGATGAAGTTTTGCTGGCAATTTAGACACCAACTGAGTCAGTCCTCAGGACCTCATGGTGCCAGCAGTGGACTGAGTATGCCTGTTGGTAGGCCTCAGAGCAGCTTAGGCTGGCAACAGTGCTAGTGGGTCGTAAAGGGCCGATTCTTGGGCCTCCAGGCGGCTGGCTCAAAAGCTAGTAGTGGGAGCAGTGTGCCGGGTATGTGGGCAGCTGGTGTGATGTGGGTGATGTCAGTAGCAGTGACAGAGCAACCCCCTGGGATCCCAGTAGTCCATGTTGGTGTTGCTGGTAGCTGTAATGGGTTGGAGGGGTTAGTCTCTAGTCCCACAGCCTCCCATAGAAGGCCAGTGAGAATTGTACTAGGGGTGCATCAGAGTCCCTGCTCTGCCCTCTCCCTCCTTGGTATGAAGGAAATTGCAGAAATATCAGCCCAAATTTGGCATAAGGGCAGGAAATAGACCAGTGTTAAACTCTTAAAATGGTGCCAGCTGTGGGACTGCAACCAGAGAGGACAGAGTCCCTCTCAGGCCAAAATCATTGACAAGAAGCTGTGGGGAACGTGGTCTGCTTAAGTTTTGGTCTCACAGCAGTCCACAGCAGGGCAGTGGGAATCATCCCAGAGGTGCCATGGAGTGCCCAGTCTCCCCTCCCTCTCGTCAGCTGGGCTGCAGATACAGTGGTGACGGCCTGGGCTCAGCCCAAAGGCGGGGTGCAGCCCAGTGTTCGACTCTCAGAATGGTGCTGGCTGTGGGCCCATGGCCAGAAATGGCAGGCAAGGAGTGTAGGCAAGATTCCATGGGGAGCGGGGTCCACTTGCACCTCGGACTCACAGGATCCTATTGCAGGGAGGCAGGTATTGTCCTAAGAATGCATAAAAGAGCCTGGTTTCCCTGTCCTTCCTCAGCAAGCTGGCGGCTACACTCACATCAGCCTGAACTCAGCCCATGGGCAAGACACAGCCCTCTGTTAAACTCTCAAAATGGTGCCTTGGTCCTGTGGCCAGAGAGGATGGGGCCCTTCCCAGGCAAGCAGCATGGGCAACAAGCTGTGGGCAGTGTGGTCTGCTCACATCTCAGTCTCAACAGCAGCACACAGCAGGGTGAGGGGGACCTTCCTTGGGTGGATGGGAGTCCCCAGTCTCCCCTCTCCCTCTTCCGAGAGCGCAGAGGCCAATGGCTGTATCTGTAGATGCTGGGTGTCCAGGCTGTCAGAATGGCCCCAGCTGCAGGTGCTCTAGGCTTGGAGGCCTGTGGATTCCGTGTGAGCTCCCTTTTTGGAGCAACATCTCTGCACAATCTCTAAATGGTTCCCTGTATGAGTCCCAAAGCCTGCTTGTGTCAAGGGATTCTCCCATAGCCAAGATTGTAAAAGCCCGTTAGGAAGTGTGGGACCCTGCGCGTTTCTCTCTTGTTGTTTCCTTGAGTCCAGGAGCTTCTCCCAGCTTTCTTCCAGTCCCCAGCCAGCCAAGGTGCTGTGAACCCTCTCCTTAATTACGTTCGGTGCATTTTGTCACTTAGCTGATGAATCCTAGCTTTCTGTCCTAGACCATCTGTTAAAAATGTATCTACTTAAAATGCTGGTTCTTGTCCACAGAGGAGGCATATACGACCTGCATCTAGTCAGCCATCTTAATCCTTCTCTCATACTTTTACAAAATCTCCTATAATTTGGCAACTGTCAGGCATGGGGGGGTACTTCTACAACAGGGAAGCGGCCTGAGGAATCACACAGTGCAGCGGTGGCTGAGGTGGGCGTGCTCCTCCAGGAGTGCCTGGGCACAGCGGACTTCCTGCACCCTCCTCAGCCTCCTCACCTGGCCCCTTGATACACTCATCGAATCTGATTAAATTATGTTCCAGGACGTTTTATTCCAGGGCCATCTGCTGACCCCAGCATGACCCCTCTCCCCCAGGAGGCTTCTTGGCCATCTCCCCTCCTGTCCATGAGTGCCGAGAAGGGGACAGGGGCTGTCATTGCCACATTCTCACTGGGAAGAGCCTGTGGATGGTCTCATGGAATTAGGTTTTCGTTGCGAAATATTTTCTCAGACGTGGCTGAAGGACTGAGCAACCCCTTCCTACAGGGAGCTAACGTTTATTGAGCACTTCTTGTACCAGACGCTGTGCCCAGTGCCCTACGAACACTGTCTCCGTGAATTCTCCGTCCTCTGTGTGGCGGAGAAGCAGAGGCAGGGCTGATGGAAGGGTTTGCTCAGGGCCACACAGCTCCTGGGCAGAGCCGGAGAGCAGCCCCAGGAGGTCTGTCTGCCCTGTCAGGTCGTCCTGCCTCCCGGAGATGAATGTTTGGGGAAGGCAGGGCCCTGCCCACCCCCAGGAAGGGTGTTCAGGTGCTGCTTCTGCTGGCCTGTGGGTGTTCTGGTTTCCAGTGGGTCCCAGCCTTTCTCTCCAAGGTGGGCCCGCGCAGCGTCTCCCTCGGGAGAGCCCTGCAGCCGTCCTGGCGCCCCTGCAGACGGCCACTGGCTCCTGGGCGGTGCCTGGGCCAGGAGTGACCGCGCAGGCTGTGAATGGCAGGGAGCCCAGATGCTCTGATGAGGACTGATTGTGTTGTTCCCAATTACATTCTCCTCTGATGAAAACACGCAGGAACATTTTAGAAATAGAGAAGCACAGTGAAGACATACGTAAACCTTGGGGCTTCCATATGCTTCATGTTTTCTGTGCTCAGGGTGCCATGCTGGTATAATTTGACAGGTTTTCATATGACAACTGAAGTGTTCTGTTTTGTCAGTTGATTGGCTTGAACACTCTTCCCCATAGCCAGGTGTGCTGGGCCCTCTGTCCAGCCTCACGCTGAGCCGCTGCCCCACGCGCCGGCACCGGCCCCCACCTGCACGTGCCTGCACTGCGCTGAACACCGGCCAGGAAAGTCAATTCCCAGCTCCTGGGGATTTTTTCCACAGTTAGTGTCAACCATTCTGCCCCTCAGAGGCAGATCCTTTCCCCCAATCAATTTTAGTGTCCAGTTCTCCTTATCAGCATCCATGAAGGGGTTGAGAGGTTCAGAAATTCATGGCTAAGCTGATGATTGTGTTGAGGTCAACACACTGTGCCACGAGGAAGTGAACCCTTGTGTGGGGAATAGCGCTGATCCAGATGAGAAAGAGAAAAGACTTTTCTGTATAAAATGACATTTTTATTACAAAATTATAAAATATTTTACGTTATAAATTATTGTAATTGTTTTAAAATATTAATTATAATTTTTATTATAAAATGTATACCTTGTAAAAGAGGGGAAAGAGAATAAAAACATCATCCCCAACCCAAGGCGAAGAGGAGTACCGTAAACATTCCCACATACAGCAGAATGAATTTAATTTCACTTGAATATGATAGAAGTAAGAGATGAACGGGAATTGAAGAAACTGTGGGGCATCACAGAGGTGTTTCTGGTCTCCCGAAACGAGCACCTGCCCCTTCCCCTCCGTTCCCTCTCCCCGCTGCTCAGGCACAGCACTTGGCACTCTGTGCCGTGTGTTTTGCTCATTGTTTTTATTTGCTTGTCTGTCTCCCCTGCAGTCCCTAAAAGGTAAGTCCCTTGAGAGCAGGGACTCTGCCTGCCTCACTCCTGTCAAACCCCACAGCTCTGCACAGGGCCTGGGGCATCCTGGGTGCTCAGCAGGGGTCTCTGCACAGGGAGGGCAGAGAGGAGAAGCTGGTGACAGGCCAAAGTGTCAGCTCTGCCTGCCCAGGGCAGGTGGGGGAGGGGAACGGCGGATGGACATGTGCGTTGACATGCTTCTCATGTCATTGCCTTTTAGATGAAAGACCAGTCAGTATGGGCGAGACTTCCATCATTTGTCCTGGACCAAACATAGAAAATTCTGGAGAGTGAGTGCCCCTGGCAGGGGACCTAGTGGGCAGGGGATCATGTGGTCAGTATTTGCCACCATGCCATACACAGAATGTGTTTCTCTGTGGGTGGACTAAGGGTACCCCCCCACCTGCCCTTGTTGGCGACTTCCAAGGAGTCAGGGACATGTGGTGTCCCAGGGTCTACTGAAGAAGGCTGGATGCAGGATACGACATGCCCACGGAGTGGTACATTTGCTCCAGGTCACTTTTCGAATCGAAACCAGCACACTAAATACAGAAGGGTCTGGATGGTGACACCAAGCAGCCCTCTCTGGTCATATAGCCCACGGTCATGATGGCATCAGACCCCATACACCCTTGGCCTTCAGTGCTGAGGCTGACCTCTTAGTGCTTGGCGCTGACCTCCCATTCCCTGTGCTGTCGCTTTCTGGGGGCCCCCAGATGCTGATGTTCAGAGTCATTACCATGAGCAGAGCTGTGTGCTATGGTTTGAGCCAAGGGTATGAACTTGTTCTCTTTGAGCTGGTTCTCACCATCTGCCCTTTCTGTGCTTTAGGCAGGTCTTTGTTGAAGCAAGCCTGAACAATGGCAAAAACTTCTTCTCCAATGACCTTAGTATAAGGAGCACCACCTGTGTGAGTACTGCGAGTGGGATGGGGGCAATGTATCCACCCCCTAGGCTGTCCAGAGCCCCTGCACTAGACAGAGCTACAACCTGGAGAGGCCAGAGAGGACAGTTGGTTCCTGGCAATCCCAAGTAGCTGAGCACACAGGCCCCAGAGTGGCTCCGTCCTGGCTTCCACCTGGAGCGGGAGCGGGGCTGGGAGGCTGGCTGCTGGGAGCCAGAGTCCAGGACCTCTAGGGCACCTGGGCCTCCACTGGGGCGTCCCAGGCACAGGGCATCGGGAGGATTCCACCGACTGCAGTCAGGGTGTGTGTGACTGAGTTGGTGCCCCCACTGCCAACCTGGCCCACTCATGACTACCGGTCCCCAAACCTGCCTGGTGAACAGCTGGTGACCACCTGCTGTCACTGTGCAGGGGCCTCAGCTCCTTTCTGCCTCTCCTGCTTTCTTGGGCTCCTGAGCCATCCCTCTGCTCACCCTCTGAGCCCTGCAGTGCGTGTGTCCCCTGCCTTGGAGGGGAAGCTGTCAGGTGTGTGGGCCGGGCTCAGTGCAGGAAGGGGCTCCTGGGGACGAAGGTGCTGCTCCCAGGTGCCTGCTTGTCAGAGCTGCACGTGACTTGTGCACCTGGCCCAGGGCAGCATGACAGGAGGACGTGCCGGGGGCTGGGAGGGAGGCCTGAGCCTACTTGCACCGCGCTGTGCCCAGTCCCAGCTGGCGAGGACCCAGCAGAGCTGACAGTCCTCCCTCTGGGCCTGCCTTCGCTTGTCCCTGCACATCCACGTGTGGATCAGCAGACGGAGCACACGTGGCCATGGGGAATCCGGCCGCTGGCCGCCCGGTGGCGCCAGGCACGTGTAGGCAGGACCTGGGGAGCAGCCCTGGGGCTCTAGCCCAGCCAGCGGCCCCGCCCTCAGCCTAGAGGGGCCTCTCCTTCAGCAGCCTGTGCCGGCACAGGCCCTGTCTCCCCTGTCCCCTTGGACTCCGGGGAGCACTGGGCAGCCTGTGTTCCCACGGGTGCAGCCCATGCTCCCTTTACGGGGAAGAACACCCGGGACAATCGTTCCCGTTGCTCACGCCCCACAGGGACCTGGCCCCGAGTCAGGACTCTCTGACCTCTCTACACCTCTCACCTGCCCACCGGGGGGGACGCTCCTTTCCTGTGTACAGGTGTGGACACTCAGGCTCAGAGCCACGAGTCCGTGTGCCCAAGGTGGCAGAGCCCGGCCATGGGGAGAGAGGCTCGGGGGAGGTGCATGGGGTCATCTGCCCCTGCTCATGGCCTGCACCTCTCCTGGCCCCGCTACTGTAGGTCCTGCGGTCCTCACCTCAGCCCTGTGCTGTCAGCCGAGGTGTGCAGCGAGGGTGGCCCTGTCAGACCGGGGAGTGTCCCGGGCCTTCTGGGCAGAGCCTTTGAGCAGAGCCAGAGGTGGGGCCTGCAGGTCTCTGGGGACCAGCCCCAGCTCCTGCCCCACTGTGGCCCCTTGAGGTGGGGCTGTCTGGGGGTGAGGGAGAGGGGCAGATGGGTGGGCAATTGGTGGGGAAGAGGCCACCCAGGCCCTTCCCCAGCAGCTGACATTAGCCTTATCTGCCGGACTGTCGGTGATGTTCCCTCCCCCAGTTTTCCCGATTCTGGTACTGGCTTATACCGCTCCTGCTGCTGCCGCTGCTGTGCGGGCTCTGCTATCTGTGCTGCAGGAAGGTGAGTGCTCCCTGCCCGCCCAGCCCTGGGGCCCCCAAACAGGCCCAGCCTCTGAGGAACACAGACACGCGACGGCCCCACGATCCCGCCTTTGGGCAGGTTCCCTTCGGCTCCAAGCTCATCACATGAGCCAGCGGAGGGCAGTTTCTGTCCCCATGTTAGCAGGCCATAGAGAGCCTGGGCTTCCACCAGGCCTCAGCCCCGGTTTGCCACAGATCGTGGCCTGGGATGCCCTGGACGTGGGGCCAAGACCTGCCCTGGTCCTGAGAGAAGTGACCCCAGTGCCTGGAACAGGGCTGCCTCACACAAGGCCATCTTCTGGAAGCCCCAGGTGGAGAACGGGCCAGGAGGGGGCTCTGTGTTGAGGGAGGAAGGGAGAGTCCCACATGAAGCACTGATGGCTCCGAAGGCAGGACGGGCTGACCAGGGAGGGACAGTAACCTCCAGTCCGGCTGTGCCTTAAAGCCCAGCGTGGATCTCTGCCCATTTCTAGTGCCTTCCCCATGCCTCCCTCCGTCCTTACTAAGCACCAGCTCATCCTGGGCCCCATGAGAGGCTGCGGAGGGACAGAAATGAAGCCCCCGACATTGTCACCTACAGGGGCTCACGGTCCTGCCTCTGGTCCGGGCTGCAGGGTGAAATGTCCACCACCATAGCATGTGACCCGTGCCCTGCGTGAAGCAGAGCCTGAGCAAAACGGCAGACACTCGCCCGGGGTTGGCAGGGGAGGCAGAGGCGCTGAGAGCTGGGTGGACAGGACCCACCCAGAGAGCTAGAGAAGGCAGAGGACAGAGCAGAGGGACGGAGGGACGGGGCATGGCCGCAGAGACCAAGCAGGTCGCACCTCTGCACAGGAGGCAGTGAGGAGAGAAAGCTGCAGGGACCAGGAGAGGGACTGGTCCCTGAGGGCTGGGAGGTCAGGGACAGAGAAGTTCTCCCAGGGGAAGGGCAGTGGGCCCTGTGTCCTCCTCCCCATGTGGGTTCTGGGCTGATGAGGGGGACGTGCGGGGCTGGGTC
>CM052446.1:4211244-4286392 GCA_028533085.1 Varecia variegata | reverse complement strand
TGTCTGTGTGACTGGGGTGAGGGCAGGGCTCTTTGACACCCCTGCCATCACAGCCCCTTGAAAGCAGGTGCCTCAGGCACAGAGGGTGACGCAGACCTGGCCTGAAATTCCCTGCTGGACTCTTGCACTCCTGGGTATCAGACCTGTCTTCTCAGACCGAGGATCCCTTTGGAAGCCTGGGTCTGACCTGCCAAGCCTCCTAATGACACCCACAGGTTCTGCTCACTCCCTCACACTTCCCAGCGCCCACAGAGGCAGGTGGGGACAGTCCCTACAGGAGCCTGGGCCCCAGGCACGGGAGGATGGCCACCTCAGACCGCTTGATTTCCAGCTTTCCTATCAGTCTGCAAAGCTGAGCCACCGGCCAGGGGAGGCATTTTCCAGCAGGCACTTCCAGGGGAGGGCAGGAGCAGGCCTGGCCACTGCTGTCCTGGTGTCCTCATGTGGCAACCAGCAGGGAGAGCTGCAGCCCCTTCCCTTCCTGACTTCCTGACCCTTGTTCCTGTTTTCTTCTGCTTATTCCCTAAACAGAGAGTGAGGAGATGAAGGGGGCTGGGCCTCCTGCACCTTTCATGTAGGTGAGAATCACTCACATCTGTCCTACCTGCCCAGGTGCAAGGTCTTTGCCATCCCACAGCTGTCCGTGTCAGTGTGCACAGCATTGCAGAGATGGGAACTGTTCCAGGTTATGGAGGGGAAATGTAAGGCTTTTGGCCTAAGGTTTTTGTCCTAGTTCCAGAGACAGTATTCTATGAAACTGAGGCTGGTTCCCTAGCCTGGGCTCTTTCTCTGTGTCTGTGTTCGTGGTCCTTTGTATGTTATGTGCTCAGGGGAACCTGCCAGGCAGCTTTTCTCCCCTCCAGTAACGACTGTGTCTATAAACATGTACCCCATGAACGTCATGCTTCTATGTGGTGATTCTCACACACTCAAGAGCAACCTTCTCCTCTCCAGCATTCTACTGCCTCCTCAAGGCTGCATCTCAATCTGTGCACAGCACTGTTCCCATTTTACAGATGAGCAACCTGAGGCTCTGATAGGTTAAGCAATTTGTCATAATTTCCACAGCTACCATGGATCTGAATCCCAATGTATCCTCAAACTCTATGCTTTGCCCATTGCACTTGGCATATCTAGGTGACACTGCAGTGGACAACAGACGCTGGAGGACAGAGAGCTGCAGCCAGGACCGGGGCAGGGCCCCTGCAGTGCCAGGAGTTCCCAGCCTGTGACTCTGCCTTGCCTGGCAGTTCACGTCACACTCACCCTCGGCTATTGCCTCTGACCTAGGAACTCTCCCTTCTTCCTCCTGGCAAGGTGGGTATGAAGACACCCTTTTCACAGATGGGGACACTGAGGCACAGAGACTTGAAGCAACTTGCCCAAGGCCACGGGGCTGGTGAGTGGGGTCTGCCTGCCTCCGACACCAGGGTGCCCCTTCCCCAAGGGCAGCCGAGCAGTGGCCAAGCATCAGCGTCCAAGGGAAAGAGAAAGTCAGAGGGAGCTCCACCTGGGATGGCGGGAAGAGCGCAGCGCAAGATGCCCAAGTCTTGTCACAACACCTGCCTCTGGGCTTCACCAACCTCCAGGAGCCCCCCTTGGCCTGGAAATAGGATAGAAAAATGCCTGCGCTCCTCCACAGCCCGGGGGGGATTTGAGGATGCAGGAGGGCAGGGGCAGGGCTCTGGGTACAGGGAAGCGCGTCAACACCACTGACAGCCGCTCCACTGCTCCTGGAGAGTAACCACCAAGTCTGTGCCGCCCAACAGCTGAAACGCAACCAAGACAATGTCGCCAGGACTGAAGACCCGCCCCCTTTCCTTCCTTGAGAGCTGGAAGGCACCCAGTGCACAGCCCGGCTGTCCCAGGGCCACACTGAGACAGACCAAGCTGTTCCTGAAAGTGCAGGGACTGTCACAGGCTCTCCAGGGTGTAGGAAAAGCACTTAGAAGCTGCAAAGCAAGGGACTTTTCTAAGCAGTGACACTATTAGAGTGCCCAACAGAATCAACAAAGTGATCTCTGAGAATGGGAGGCAAAAACCTACAGTGAGCTTCAAACAACTGCTGAGAAGCAACTGCTTATGGTCATGAGGACAAAAATTCGGGCCAAGCTGTTGGAGGGACAGAGCCACTCAAATACCCTGTGGCTGTTCCCTCCCCTTCCTCTCCTGGAGACAAGGAGACCACAAAGGACTGGTTTCCCCTATCTGACCAACAGACCAAACTTGCTCCTCTTTAGGGCCATGTCCTGCCTGTAGTGACCCAGGGTATGGCAGCTCTTGGACCAGCGTCGTACGGACCACTCACCTGTCCACAATAAAGTAGATGTCAAAGGCTCCATTGCAGTACTCCTGACTCGTCTTCTCAGGGCCTTGGTCAGGCTTCTCATTCTGCTCTTGGAAGCGCGTGGAGTCTGTGTTTGGGTAGTCGTAGATGCTTCTACCACCAGGGCTATGGTACTGGAAGGTCCCCATGCTAAGCATCAATGGAGGTGGCAGCAGCAGCAGCAGCAGGACAAGGGTGAAGCCAGGCACCCAGGGGCTCTGGCTCCCCATTTTATTGGCTGCCCCTGTGACCCCAGCTTACTCTTGGGACCCTGGGCCAGGACCCAGGTTCTCTGAGCACCAGCCACCTCTGGCCACCCTCTCTGCCACCTCTACCTGTGCTTGGGGCCACACCCCTTCTGCAGTGAGCACTGTGGCCCAACACCAGGTACCTGCCCAGACTGCAGGGACCAGTGTCAGTAGCTGGCTCTCGGGACACCTGCCTCAGCTACCTGCCTGCCCTTCCCCCACTCTTGGGGCAGAATTCCCTGTTGTTATGATTGATAGGAAGGTTGACATGGTGACTTTGTGACCTACAGCTCTGCCCTACACACTGGCCATCCCAAGGGGGACTCATAGGACCTTTAAGGGGTGTAAGGGGAAGCCTCCATGTTCCTTGATGCCCTCACAGGTGTCCCTTCAAATCCCCTCAGAGCCTGCCTTTTTGTTAAGTGACAGAGCTGCCTGAGGTGTCTTAGGTAAGGAGGTCACTGTCGGTGAGGAGGAAAAGGTGGGAGGCCAGAGGTTTGGAAACGGAGAGAGCATCTGTGTGGACACTGATGTCCCCCAGGGGAGGGCAGGATCTAGAAGGAGATGAAGACTGTGGGATGTTGCCAACATCCTTGTGCATAAGGGACCTGCCAGTTCTCTACTGCCATGTGCCAAACCACCCCAAGAACCATTTCATTATGCTCACAGGTTCTGAGGATCAGACACTCGGAGAGGGCAGGGTGGGGAGGGCTCCCCATGTCCAGGGCCTCCAATGGGCAGTCTTGAGCAGCCAACATGGCTTGAGTGACTGGGGACTGGAATGACTTGCCGTCACTCAAGAGTGTGGCAACTCAGCAGGAAGACTCAAAAGCTGTGCTCAGCTGGGATGTTAACAGAGATCCTGCATGTGGCCTCCCCATGTGACTTGGGCTTCCTAACAGCATGGTGACTTCAGGGTGCTTGGACTCTTTACATGGTGGCTCTGTGAAAAAATGTGAACCCAAAAGAGTTCATTTCTCAAGATGGATCCTGAGTGGTTGTGGGGGTCTAAATCTAAAATACAGCTAAGTGACCATTTGCTGACTATGGAGGGGTCTCATATATACTCTGAGTTCCCCGAAAACCTGTACCTTTTATCTTTCATCTTGGAAACCAATCAATCAGAGCTCACCTGTTCCAGCCAATCAGGGCTCAGCTGTATCAACTAATTAGCTGTATTGACCAATCTTGACTCAGCTCAGTTGATCAATCAAAGCTAAGCAAGTTTCAAGCCTTCATTTCCCTAAACAGACCTGATTGGGAACCTGGGCAGGAAATTTTGCCATAAAATCTGAGCCTGCCCTTTGTTCTCTGGAACACACCTTCATTTTATGGTAGAGGCTGCCTCTTCCTAATTTGCAAACTGTTTACCAAAGTTTCTTTCATCCAAATTCCTTTTTAGAGAACTTTTGTTCACAGCTCAGAGTTCCACGAGTACTTCCAGTGGGCAAGGCAGAAATTGTAGAGCCTTTTGTGACATCACCTTGGGAGTCACATGTCACTTCCACTGTATTCCATTGGTCAAAGCAGTCACAAGGCCGCCAAGAGTCAGTGGGAGGGAACACAGGTCCACCTCTCAAGGGGAGGAGAGTAGAAAAGTTTACATACGTGTTGAAACTGCTGCATGAGAAAAGGTTTTGTGAACCTTGCAAGAGTCAATCCATCACGATGAATCGTGAGTAGCTACCTTGGCCTAAATTCAAATTGCAGCCATGTGACCATTGCTGACTTGAAATCATACGCTATACTATGAGTTCGCAGAAAACCACATGACTGCTTAACTTTGGGTCTTTCATAGCTACCTTTCCTAGCTCCTTTAGGAAGCCTGAACCAATCAATAGTCTGTGACCTATGTCAACCAATCAGAACTAAGAAAGTTTGATTCCCTCATTTGCATAAGCAGACCGGAGACATAATCTGGACGAAAACTTTCTCTATAACAGACAAACCTTTCCTTTGTTCTCTGGAAGCCACCTTCATTTGATACCAAAGGCTCCAACTCCCCAGTTTGCAAACTGTTCAGAGGAATAAAGTCTCTTTTCTCTAAATTCCTTTTCAGAGAACTTCTGTTCACATTTTGAATGGCAGGGAGCTTATATTGTTTGAAAAAACATGGGCATTGCAATTTTTACTCAAAAGGGATTCAGAAAAGTCAAATTGTGATTATAAAACATTTTTAGAAATACCTTAATTATATTTTCTTCAGTTTTGAATGCACAAGATACATGGTTTAAAAAAACCTCTGATAACTCTAAAAGAAATCTTTCAATATATATACCTTAAAAATTACAAGTGATAAAAAGCATTGAGTTGGTGGGACTTTTTTGTCTTGTTTTTTGTTTCCTCTTCTGGAGTTGTATTTAGAATAACAGAGTATCTTAAGTTAGTGATATTTTTAGATTCAGTAAAATCTGGTATACTTATCCCAACAGCTATTAGGGTTCTCTTGCTTCACATCTTTCATGACACTTAATAAATTTATATTTTTGGCTATTAATTAAATATCTTGTTTTAATTTGCTTTGTATTAATTAAAGATAGGACTGGTTATCTGTTCACATGATTTTTGGTCATGTTTCCTCCTATAAGAACCTATTGATGCCTGTGTCTCCATCCACTATTGGGGTGCTTATCTCTTCCATACTGAGTCATTAACATTCTTTTTTTTAATATATAATTATGGTCCTTTATTTCATCAAATGCTCCTTTAAGCAAATGTTAATTTTCAGTCACATTAAATGATATTCATTAACATTCTTTATATAATCTAGACACTAATTCTTTATCAATTGTTGCAAATATCTTCTTTCAGTGTGTGGCTTATTTTTTACACTGCATTTATATTTTTATTTTTTCTTTTTTTAATTTCATAATATTATTGGGGTACAAACATTTTGGTTATATATAATGCCTTTGCCTCACCCAATCCAGGGCTGCAAGTGTTCCCATCCCTCATACATTGCACTCTGCATCCATTAGTTGTGAGTTTACCCAACCCCACCACTCCCCTTCCAACCCCCTTCCACCTGACCTGTACCCAGTGAATATTACTACCATGTGAGCACCTCAGTGTTGATCAGTTAGTACCAGTTTGATGGCGAGTACATGTGAGTGCTTGTTTTTCCATTCTTGTGATGCCTCACTTCGAAGGATGGGCTCAAGCTCTATCCAGGATAATATAAGAGATGCTAGTTCACCATTGTTTTTTGTAGTTGAGCAGTATTCCATGGTATACATATACCACATTTTATTAATCCACTCATGTATTTATGGGCACTTGGGTTGTTCCACATCTTTGCAATTGTGAATTGTGATGCCATAAACATTTGAGTGCAGATGTCTTTATTATAGAATGTCTTTTTTTCCTTTGAGTAGATGCCTAGTAGTGGGATTGCTGGACCAAATGGATTTCGATTTTTAGCTATTTGAGATATCTCCAAATTATTTTCCACAGGGGTTGTATTAATTTGCAGTCCCACCAGCAGTGTAAGAGTGTTCCTATCTCTCCACATCCATGCCAGCATATGTTGTTTTGGGACTTTTTGATAAAAGCCATTCTCACTGGTGTTAGGTGATACCTCATTGTGGTTTTGATTTGCATTTCCTTGATGATTAGAGATGTTGAGCACTTTTTTATATGTTTCCTGGCCATTATCCTGTCTTCTTTTGAAAAGTTTCTGTTCATGTCCTTTGCCCATTTATTGATGAGGTTGTTTGATTTTTTTCTTGTAAATTTTCTTAAGTTCTATATAGAGTCTTGTTATCAGCCCTTTATTGGATATGTAGAATGGTAATATTTTCTCCCGTTCTGTAGGTTGTCTATTCACTCTAATGACAGTTCCCTTGGCTGTGCAGAAGCTCTTTAATTTGATCAGGTCCCATTTGTTTATTTTTGTTGCTGCTGTGATTGCCTTTGGGGTCTTCTTCATAAATTCTTTGCCTAGGCCAATGTCTATAAGAGTTTTCCTAAACATTTTCTTCTAGAATTCTTAAGGTTTCATGCCTTAGTTTTAAGTCTGTTATCCACCGTGAGTTGATTTTGCTGAGCGGTGAGAGGTGGGGTCCAGTTTCAATCTTCTGCATGTGGTTATCCATAAGTTCTTAATGCAGTTGAACCATCATTTTTTCGCCTTTGCCCCATCCCACCCTCCATGGGCAGCCATGTCCCCTGACATCTTTACGTTCAGGCGGTCAGGGAACTGCCTTTACCTGGCAGAGTGCTGCCACTTCACACCCGGGGAGCCTGGAAACGGGAGAGGCAGCGGGACCGCTCCAGTGAGGGGCTGGGCGACTCTCCTGGGCTCTGGGAAGGTGCAGGGGCCGCTAAGCCGCGAGGGGGAAGAAGGCCCGCAGCGCTGGGGTCCTGGGCGGCGCAAACAGGAGCCTCAGGCCCCGCACGCACCATTGCGCTGGCGTCGCCTCCGCACCACGGGCCCAAGAGCGGAAATGTCGGGGCGCCCAGGGCCAGAGAGCGCAGCGAGAGGGGGAGCCGCTCCCCAAGTGAAGCCCGCCGCCGTCCCGCAGGCGCCACCACCCATGTCACTAGCCGGCTGGGGGCTGGAAGCAGAGCCGAGCCCTGGGAGGACCGGCCGCAGCCCAGGGAACCTCGCGGAGGCTCAAGCCCGGAAAGTGAGTCCCCCGCGCCGGGCGCCCCTCCCCGCAGGGCTCTGTCCCCCTCAAGCCCCGCCCCGAAGGCCGGCGGGCCGGCTGTGGGTGGAGGGCGCGGAGGCCCCGCCCCAAAGGCGGGGTCAGCGGGGGGGGCGGGGCAAGACCGCCCGCGGGCGCCAACCCCAAGTTCACCACCGCGCGCTGGGCCCTGGCCAGCAAGGCGGCCGCAGTCTGTACTAGCGTCCCGCGACCACCGTCGCCGGAGAGCCCAGGTGAGACGTGCCCTGCGGGGACAGAGGCGCGAGCGCGCGCGGGCGATGGGATCCATCCCCCTCCTGCTGGCTTTTCCCCAGGGCAGAATGCTTGAGTCCTGCCTTTTGACTGTGGGGGGTCTTCCCTTCCCTCTGGTGCCTGCGTCCTCCTGCTCTCTCCCGTGTTCGGAGCCCCATCCTGTCCCTGCCCCTGCCTCACTGTCTCCTTGTCTCTTCCTGTTCCTCTGCTTCCCATCTCTCACTTTTTCTTGTCTGTCTCTTCTTTATTGGCTGTTGCCCGTCTTCCCTTCTCTTTTTCTTCTGTCTGTCTCTCCCCCCTCCCCCTCCTCCCTCTCCTCTCTCACTCTCTCCTCCCTCCACCCCTTCCTCTATCTTTCTGCCCCTCTCTTCCTTTCCCCCCTTCTTTTCAGCACAAAAGAATTCTGCCTTTGATTTTTTTTTCTCCTAAGGTGACTTTTCAGAGGGCAGTTCTTGGCATCCTTTCCTCCCTTCGTCCCTCAGTTCACCTCGTACTGCTCCCTTACTCTCAGCTCAAGAACCCTGCATCAGCCCCAGATCCTTTCTCCAACAGACTGCATCCGAAGGTCTGCACACATAGCCTGCTCAGTGCCTGTCCTGGGAAAAAACACATAAATGATCAAATTATACATTTCTGGATTTTCAGAGTGAGCTGAAAGAAAATACCTGGTTTTAGAGAAAAGGTGTTGATTGAATTTTTTTTCTTGACATTTTGCCTTTACTATGGGCACAGACAGCACAGCAGGAAGCTACACCTTGCGGGAGGATTTGGGGGACTGTCCCACCCACACCTGCCTCCTGGGCAGGCTGTGAGATGCCAGGTATTCAGAGCTGGGCCGTGGGAAGACAGTGGGAGGCCAGGGCTTTGCATTTGAAACACTCGGGTGAGAGTAGAAATAAAAAAATCACAGTCAATTTCTGAGTATGTACTTGTCAGTGTCTCTGATGTACAGAAATGAAGTAACATATTTACTCTTGAGAGATTATTTTATAAAAATAATTGTAGCATTTGAAATTAATATTTTTGTGTAAATTAGGTACTAGGAACAAGGTGAAAATATTTCATGTTAGTAAGAGAACAAATCTAGACAAGCAAGTCTCACTCATTTCTGAGGGATAAAGTGGAGGTATTGTATCCAAGCAACATTTTATTACTGTTAAAAATTTAATCTTGTCAGATGTGATTTCATTTTTTATGACATTTTTATGATACATACCTGTCTATATGTTCAAACATACATACTTAATATATACATATATATACACTAAGTTGTAAAAAGGACCCTTCTTTGTTTTTAATGATCTTAAGTACCAACTAAAGCTTGAAGCTTTGGCTTCTTTGAAATAATTTAACCTAACGTTGTAGTTTATTGTGACCTTTATTGATAATTCAGCTAATTCAACTTTTCAGTTGTTGCAGAAAAGGAAATTTGGCCATAGATAAATCACACACAAGTGAACAGAGGTTAGAAATGATGGAGGAGCACTGCAGTGTGTTTAATGAAAGAATTTGCTCATTTTTGATCAAGAATGTTGGGAAAAATTTTAGGTATGTTGGTGAAACTATTTTATGGATTACAGGGTTAAATTGTCTTTTAAATTATTTAACCATGACTTCCACTGTATCAAGTGATTTAGAATCCATCTGCTTTGCTTAACACATTTTTCTTTCAGAAATCTAGGAGAGGCAACCTTTGTTTAAAAGAGGTAATCACACCAATTAAAAAAAAATAAGTCTTGGGCTTCAGTGCTTTGAAACTTACCTTCCTTCATGAAGTAGTCTGTCTCTGTAGAACATCCTTGTCCTTCTATCCTTAGATGGTGCTATCGTTGGCATCTGGGATGGTCTGACTGAGCAGTTGATGTATAAAATAATCACGGACTTTTTCCCTGAAGGTTGGCACAGTAATTGTGACCACCGTTTAGGGAGCTGGCTTTATTCCCTAATCACATGAGGAATGAGACCTGCCATTTTGGGGGCTCTTACTACCTGTCATGCACAGAGCCTTGTTTAGTCCTGTTGGGAGGCTCCTGAAAGGAAGATCACATCCCCCTCTTACTTATAAGGACTGAAGCCCAGGGTGGTCGTCCATGATCACACGGGTGGTGAGTGGCAGGGCTGATTTGGAACCCAAGTTATCCCCTGGAGCCTGAGCAGTGAGGGCTACTTCAGTCCCGTTGTGTGACTTCCCTGTTGCTGCAGCCCCAGTGCAAGTTATGTCTGAAATATCCTGCCACACAGATCCGCCCACTGCCAGTGGGCAGTGTTTGGTAGAATGCCGTTCCTTGTTCTAGTGTCCTGCTGCCACCCTCGGCCATGTGCATGGCTGACTGTCCATCTACACAGCAGGACCCCTTTGAGGCACTGGCCTGCCCCTCTGCGTTCATTGGCCCTGCACCCACAGAGCCTTGGACATCTGCGTGGCTGATGGGATCCCCTCTTCCCCTACATGGGTCCACGTGGCTAAGGGGTGTTGGCACCAGGACCAACCTCACTGCAGGCCTGGGGCTGACTGTGTGCAAGGGATCCTGCACTTGGCTTTGCTGGAACACAGTAGGCATTGCTGCTAGAGAGCTGCAGCCATAGATGGCAGTGGAGCCTGTGGGGGTTGCCGGGAATCCCTTCTCTCCCCAGCTCTGGGGCACCACCAGCCAGCCTGCAGGAAAGCCTGGGCCACTCCAGGATGTAATTTTCTCAGTGTGCCAGAGCCAGGAGGATGTCTAGAAACGGGTATTCTCTTTGTTAGGAAAACCCAGGACATATGCAACACAAGTCAATAGATGGTTATCCTCTGGAATCTTCCAAAAATGTCTGAGAAGCCTCTCTAGAGACCAGAGAGTCCAAAGGATTGGAGGCACAGGAGGTATTTTCTGCTCTTGTTTGTTTTAGCTGAAGAGAAAGGCAGACACAGCAAAGCACTGCCTGGGGCCTATGTGTCACGGAGTAAGATCTGGTGTGTGACCCGCAGCTGAGCACAGCTGGAGGCTGGCCAGTTGACTTGGGGTGGAGAGTGCCTCCAGCCATCTCAGGAAAATGAGGTCATCCGGTTGGTTGCCAAGGGTTCTTTTTTCTGCAAGTGGAGCGGAAGGAGAAAAATGCCCAGGCTGTTTTGTCATTCACTGAACTCTGTTGCATGCTGGTCCCTGAGAGCTCACAAGTAGAGGGAAGGTGGCCATGACGTCGACTTGACCCGCTTGTCCTCTGAGAACAGCTTATCTCCCTGACGTTTATTGAGCCGGGCTCCTTGGCACTTTAACCGTGTTAGTCCATCCAGTCTTTCCGACAGTCCAGTGAAGTGGGCGCCAGGGTAATCCTCTCTGCAGACGAGAACACGGAGGCATGGGGAGGACCCACACCTTGCCCCAGGTGGCAGGGCTGGTAAGAGCAGGGCTGGATTGGAGTCCAGGCCCTCTGACCCTGGTGCCCATGCTCTTAACCTCTATGTGGACGGAAGGCTTGAAGGTTACCTGGGACAACCTGGTTATGGCATAGACAGGTCATGTGGGAGCATGTGGCCAGTGGTTCCCAGGTGAAGGAGGGATCAGTCTGCAGTCAGTGCCCAGAGGATGGGAAGCAAGCCAGGAACCACGAGCTTTTAACACTGGTGTGGGTGAGGCCTCACCTTCCCGGGTGCAGCACTCCCTGAGATGGGTAGCAGCAGGACCCTGGTGGTGCCCAGGGGGGTTGGGAGCCTTAGGGAGAAGTGTCCCCTATAGTAGGGAAGGCCAAGCATGGGGCAGTCCCCTGTAGATGTGGAGAACTCGGTTTCAGACAGTTTCAAGGTTCACAGCTTCATGATCCCTGACCTGAGGGCTCTGCGGCGGCGGGAGTCTTGGGATTAAATCAGGTGCTTGCAAGTAGGGAGAGCACTCAGAGGTGTCTGTGTGGGTCGGAGGGAAGAGAACCAAGGATGACAGGAGCAGTCCTTCTCGGGACATGCCACAATGACAGAGGGACACACAGTA
The DNA here is from genome assembly GCA_028533085.1 of Varecia variegata. Lineage (NCBI taxonomy): Eukaryota > Metazoa > Chordata > Mammalia > Primates > Lemuridae > Varecia > Varecia variegata. The sequence goes on along the minus strand of CM052446.1, from coordinate 4,274,955 downwards.
AAGAGTGCTGGGGGCGAGTGCCCAGGACAAGCTGAGCCTATTGAGGAGAGCTGAGGACCACAGAGCTCTTTTCAGATTATGTTCAGCGCAGGAACAAAGGCTGCACAGATCCTTCGCTGTCTGGGCAGCTGGTGTCTGTGGCAGGGGAGGGAGGGAGGAGCACTGCAGTCTGCCACAGAGGTCTGGACCGAGATGGAGCTGCAGGCACATGGGCCCGGGCAGGCCCGCAGGAAGGCACGGGTGAGGCAGTGCTGAGCTACTGTGTGTGGTCAGGGCCCCTGACCCAGTGACACCCTGGCCAGGGCATGGCATGACCTGGGGTGCAGTCCCACACCTGCAGTGCTCATCTGAGAGATTTGGGGGGTCAGATGTCGATTGAGCCTGCATGGAGGAGACTCCAAAATGTGAGGGTGCCCCTGGCAAAGATCCTAGCACAAGGGGAAGGGCTGGGAGTCCAGAAGCAAGAGGAGAGGAGTGTGTGGAGCTGGCAGGGGCTCCCAGGAACAAGCCATGCTGGACTCACATCATTCTCCACTTTGAGGAGCTTTGAGCTGGCCACTGTCACAGACAGAGTTGGAGTAGGGCCCCAGAAGGAGTTTTGTAGGTGTCCTTATACTTGCCTGAGTGGCCTTACCCCATGTAGTGCTGATGCATGGATGTGACAGCAGTGACCCTCCAGGGGTCCCGGGGCATGAAAGGTCCCCAGCCACTTCAGATCTCCCCTCCTCCTTTTCTTCCTCCCCCTCCTCTTCCTCATTAATATCTGGATGTCAGCATTGCTGGAGTGTGCAGTTGGGCAGGATTTCTACCTGAATGTTTGGATTCTACCTGAATTTCTACCTGAATGTTTGGATCTGTCCAGATCCACAGTGACCTCACAAAGCTGGAGTGCTGCACTGAGTTTAGCAAGGTGGCCTTTGGCAGGTAGGAGAGGAGTGCACTTGGATTGAGGTACGAACCTGCCTTGCCTGGTTGTTGTGAAAATCAAATGAAATAAAGTGTGGAAGCTTCTGGCACATGACAGCCAATGTGCCCTCCTGCTGTGAGACCAGGTGTCCCCAGTTTTAGTGCTGAGAAGAGGGTTGTCACGTCCCGGCTCAGGGCACTCTGGGCAGTTCTCACATTCTGGCCTCCATAGCTGTGGTTGACAACGGTGGCCTGAGCCCTGTAGGCAGCCCAGTGGGGCATCTGCAGAGGGGGTGCCCAGTGCAGCGGGCCCAGGAGGACAGTGGGATGGGCTCCTCTACAGCCTTGGGAGCAACGTGTAGATCTCAGCTGTCCTCTGGAGGACGGTCTGAGAGACCGAGTGCGAGTGCGTGAGCATGCCTGCATGCTGTGTGAGTGTGTGCGTGAGCGCATGTGTGTATCTCTGTGTGAGTGTAGGTGTGTATGTGTAACTGTGTGTATGCATGAGTGTATGTGTATGTCTGTGGGTGTGTGTGTGTTTGTGAATGTATGGGGTGTATGTGTGCAAGTGTATGTGTGTGTGCAGCTGTGTGAATGTGTATATATGTATGTGTGTGCACATGAGTGTGCATGTATATATGTGTACATATGTATGTGTCTCTGTGTGGGAGTGTTTATAAGTACGTGTGAGTGTATGTATACATGTGTGTGAGTGTGTGACTGTGTGTGAGCATATGTGTGTCTGCGCATATATATGTGAGTTGTGTGTGTGTCATTCTTTGTGTGAGCTCATGGCAGCTCAACGAGGAAGCTTCACACACACCAGTTACTCTGAGAAGGGGAACGGTTGGCTTCTTCCCGCTTAGTCACACACTGGTGGATCTGGGGTGGGCTGTAGAGGTAATTTAGCCCAGCCCAAATTTACACACGGGAAACTGAGGCTCAGAGAGGTAGTGCTTTGCTTGGGTCCCTCGGAGTTCTGGTGTTTCTGCCTCTGCCTCTTTGGGAAACTTTGGCTGACATTAATCGGGGTTGTCACAGGGGCTGTCGGTGGCGTCCCCTTTGAGGAGTTCATCTGGAAAGGGTGTCGGGCGTGGCGCAGGCCCCCCTGGCAGCACAGGGCTTGGGCATCCGAGAATGACAGCGGACCCGGGGCCCCGGGGGCCGCACAGAGTGGTCCGCAGGGCAGCGCAGGGCTGCCGTTTCACCACGGGAGCCATTCAAAAGCGATTGGCCCCGGTGGGCACGCTGACGCTTTCAGTTTACGTTTCCTGCTTTCTCCCAGCTTCTCCTGTGCTTTTAGTCCGTCAAAAAGTCGGCTTCCTTGTCTCATCTCCTTGAGAGCTTCTGACAGAAAGAGGCCTGGCTGCGTGCCTTCCTTCGTAGGCGGCAGGGGGGCAGGGGAGGAGGAGGAGCTGGCTGGAGGCCATGTTACATGTCTTTGTAACACGCCCGTGGAGGTCCCAGTGAGCACGCGCTCACCCACTCCTAGAATGCTGGACCCTGGCGATAAATACTTCCTAAGAATGACAACTCTGGAGTGATCGGCGGAGTCTGGTTCCACCAGAACTGCTCATCAGCTGAGGGGGATGCCTGAAGACGGCTTTCCTAGTTTCCAGAACTTGAGGGTGGGGCTGGGAAGGGCAGGGCGGGGATGAAGGCCTTCCCAACAGGTCTGGTGGCACCCTCCCCCTGGGTGCCCCCTCCCCCTGGTGTCACCTCCTCCTGGTGCCACCTCCCCCTGGGTGCCTCCTCCTCCTGGTGCCACCTCCTCCTGGTGCCACCTCCTCCTGGGTGCCCCCTCCCCCTGGTGCCACCTCCTCCTGGTGCCACCTCCCCCTGGGTGCCTCCTCCTCCTGGTGCCACCTCCTCCTGGGTGCCTCCTCCCCCTGGGTGCCACCACCTCCTGGTGCCACCTCCTCCTGGGTGCCTCCTCCTCCTGGTGCCACCTAACATACGGTCATTGTATGTCTTCTCCATGCCGAGGGCACCTCCCGGGCAAAGCCAGAGGCCAGCCCGCCTGTGGATGCCTGGCAGCTTGACATGAGCAGACAGTTGGCAGACCTTTGTCAGCAGAAGCAACTCGAGTAGATTCATGTGTGGGGAGAACCAAGTGTGAGCACTTCTGGCGAGTGGAGACGGGACACCCACACTTGCTCCAGGGGCAGGGCCAGGTGAAGACGTGGCTGCCCCCAGCATGGGGCAGGGGCCAAGCACAGCTCAGACGCACCCTGTCAAGCCCAGGTGTTTATTGCTCCAGGCTTTTGTCTCCCTGGCCACCTGTGCTTGCAGAGCCTGAAGCGGCCTGGCGCTGCTGAGGATTGGGAGAGAAACGAGCAAGCCAAGCGGCAGGGAAAGAAAACTGCCCTCAACCGGGTCAGAGCTGGCAGGAGGGAGCCCTTTGTGCTCTGTTAATGTGGCGGCTGCTGCCTGGATGCTGATAGGTGCAGGGGCAGGGCTGAGCAGGTGCCTCTGGGTGGCAGTCCGTGTGCGTGTCTGTGTGCGCGTTTGTGTGTGTGTGTGTGTGTGTGTGTGTGTGTGTGTGGTGTTATCATTGCTTCCAGGTAGAGCCCTGGAGGCACAGCACTCCAAATTGGGGTGAGCTAGTTATGGCATCTGTAGCAAGCAGGCTTCTTTGGAGACGAGCCACAAAAACCAACTCCAGTCAACTTAGCCAAGCAGGAGTTAATTAGAAGGTTACGGCAGGGGTGTGCTGAGGTGTGTGGGGGGTAGATCACAGCATCAGAGGCAGCACTGGAGAACTTAAGCTCAAAAAGGACAGGAATTGGGTCCTGTGAGCACAGTGGCTCACGCCTGCAGTCCCAGCACTCTGGGAGGCCAAGGCAGGATTGCCTGAGTCCAGGAGTTGGAAGCTGCAGTGAGCCATGATGATGCCACTGTACTCTAGTCCAGGCAGCAGAGCAAGACCCTGTCTCCACATGCACCCCCCCCCTGTAAAAAAGACAGGGATTGAGCTGCTTCAGAGAATCCCAGTAGCAAGAACATATAGGTAATTTCCCAAACTGAAATTGGGTTTGGTTAGAAAGGGTAGCATCAAACAAAACCATTTGATGTCTGCTCTGTGGTCACAGACATCTTGTAATCCTGGACCATTCAGTGTAGCCCACACTTCCTGAGAGCCGGCTACATGTCCCCCAGGATGCCTTGTGGGGGCCACCAAGATCGATCAGACACGGACATGGTCTCTCTCTGCAGGGGCGGAGAGTCTAGCTGGGTGGCAGGGGCGACATTGAGCCTGGCCAGGGCAGGCTGCTGAAGGTGGCCCTGTACCCCAAGCCTTAGCATGGCAGCCGTGATGGTGTTTGGGGTAAGCAGGTCGCAGAGGCAGCCTCTTCCTTTCACTTGGCCTCTCAGGGTCCCCTGGAAGTCTGCACACGGGGTAAAGTTGCAAGCTCTGGAAGGAAGTAGCACTGGATTATGGTTTCCATTGGGTGAAAAAAGACATCTCTGAGCATGAGTTTGGCCACTGGCCCTGGAAGTCTGGGTGGAATCTCTGTGGAGTCTGCACTGGGAATCACTGAGCACCTTGGGCTTAGCCCCTGTTCTGCAGGCCCCGCTGTCTGGAAGGCTGGACATAGTGTGACTGCATCCGCCCCTCCATCTGAGCTGTGACTGGGGCAGGGGGACATGGGGCAGGTGCCTTCAAGAGTAGCTGGAGGACGCAAGTGTTACTGGGTGTCAAGGAGTCCAGAGATCTTCAGAGAAAGGAGTTGTGCAAATCCGGCTCCGACTCTGACCCTGTCCCTTCCCCTTCCCAGCCTTACTCAGTGGGGCTGGATTCAACGTGGGGTCTGACCTGGCCTAGAGTGAGTGGAAAGTCAGTATTTACGGGAGTCGGTGGAGCTCTCTGTCTTATTGAGTGCCTGTCCTTTGCCTTTTCCTCGCTGCTGGCATTGCCTAGCCCTTCTTTGCCACCAGGGCTTCACCAGGATGAACTCCTGTTCATCCATCAACACCCAGAGCTAATATCACCTCCTCAATGGAGGGGCATTCCTCAGGGTCCCCAGATAGCACATGGTCAGTGACTATCCATCCCTGATCCTGCAACATTTTCTCCTCACCACTAATGCAGTCTTTTCTCTATCCTGGGTCCTGTTACGATGAGGTATTTTCCTCTCTCACCGCACGCAGGTGGAGTATCTCCAATGCCAGCCGAGATTGGTGCTTGTTGAATAAATGAGTGATTGTCATCCCTAAGAGCCATGGTGTGGGTCCCTGTAGCTGGACCACTTGATCTTACCCGTAAACAGTCCTTACAAAACACTCCTGATTGACTTCTAACCCAGTCTTGTCGCAGCCTGGCATTTTCCAATGCAGTTCCCTCTGCCCTCTCTTTTCTCTTCTTCTTTCTGCCTGCCCTTTGGAGGCCTTCCTCCCCGTTGGGAAGGGTCTCTCTGACTGTGCCAGAGCCCAGCACTCACAGATATTTGGGGCACATGCTGTGGTGTGCCGGTAAATGTTTAACACCTGGCTCAGCCTGTGGCTCCAACATGAATGTTGGGTGATGGTTTCATTTACAATAAAGTGTAAGATGAAGGTGGAACAATGAACGTATGTCAGAACCTCACTTGTCTGTGATTTGAGTGACCCGTTTGCTAAAGCAGATAATCTAAGAGTTCTGGAATACTGGAAGAGTACTCCCTCAATTTGTGTGCTGTTCACAATGTAATTGCTGTAGACAAGACACAGTTTTCAGTTTAATCTGCATTATTGACGTTTTTTCCCATCACTTTCTTAAGTCCAGATAATCAACAAAGCAAGAAATGAAGCCCTGATTTATAGCGTTTGCCACAAATTCTCCCATCGTGGCTGATTTCAGGCCACTGAAGACGTCCCTGGCCGTGGAGCTAGGAAGAGGTGAGCGGCAGCGAGCCCCTGCTCGCACCAAGGAGACACGGTCCATGGAATCATGCCCAAGGGCTAGGTCATAGTGAAACGTAGTAGGATAATCAGGAAGAGAGCCATTTTGAGTATTTATTGCCTTTGTTTTTAATAGAATTTATTTGACTGTAAGTCTGTGTAATTTAGTTTTTAATAATGTCTGTGTCGAAACAGCTAGCTCACAGCATTCCTGAGAATCTCACAAGCCACTGTGAGCTGGCTCCAACACACCACTGGTCACATGCCGAGAAAACCTTTCTGTCTCAAAGTTGCGGGCAGGGAAGAAAACCTTCCGGACAGAGCTGCATGACTGTGTCTTCTCAGCCTCCTGGTGGGGTGAGCTTTATTAAGTGCCACAGTGACAGATATTGTCATTGGTTCAATCAGCAAGGGTCTAACCCCGTCTCACTTGGCGTCCCTGCACTGTCGAGGTTGGAAAGCTAAATCCACATGTCCCAGACTGCCCTGCACCAGGGTGCGGCCTTCGACACAGGTCCTACCCAGCGGCCACGTGCATCAGCTGGACCTGGCTGTGGAGGCGAGTCCTGTGAGGTAAAGTCCTTGGTGGGCAGGCAAGATCTTCTGGCAGGCATAGGGGCAGGGGTATCTGGTCTTGTGGGGTCACAGAATTGGGTCCCTTGTGATGGGTGCTGATACCAGCAGAGTTTCTACTAGACAGCGCCAGGGCAGGGTTAGGCATTTTTCTGGCTATGCTGACCCTTGGAGGGCACTCGAGCTTGGTCTCTGGCTCTCCTAGAGATTTTATGAGCCACACAACACCATGTAATAAATTCCTTTCTGCTTAAACTGCTTGGCGTAGATGCCATCGTCTGCAGCTAGGAAGCCCTGATTGCTAGAACCTAAGAGATGCTAGAAATCACTATGAAGTGTCAAAGTAGCCACAGATCTGCTCACGAGGCCCATTAATCCACCTCTGTTAGAAGGAGTCCAGAGTCGTGCTTGTGTTTGAAGGTTCAGGGACATTAGAAGAACAGCTTCGGGTATGCTTGACAGAAACGTCCCACTGTGGTGTGGCTGTTATCAGATCTGCCCTGGATCATCCATTTGCTCTATTTTTTGCCCATTAGCTGGTCAAGAAAACATCCAAAAAAAGCCACACTGATCACAAGAGATGCGTCATGATGCCACATAAAGGTATCACCTGGAGCCCTATGGTACTTAAAACCATGGAGACCATCTGGCCCGGCCTCCTCATTTTGCAGCGAGTGAGGTCTCCCTAGGACAGGGACCTGCCCAAGGCCGTCTCTGAGTGCTTAAGCTGAGACTCAAACCCAAGAGTCTTAACTTTTGCCTGTCCTGTGCTGCTTCTCAGCAAGCTTTTTCTGTTATTTTGCTTTGTCGTGAATTCGGTTTGATTTGATAGCACGTTTAGGCATAAGGCGAGGGTGTGTGAATCAAACAACGCAGGTGGCTGGAGCACCTAAGACCTGAATGTTTGCTGTTCCCTGAGGGTGCGCGGGGCAAGGCCTGGTGGGCCGTCGCATCCACAGCACACTGTCCGCTTCATTCAGTTAAGACAGCAGCACATTATGTATCCCTGGGACTCCAGGGATCTCAGGGACAAGGGTGCTGCTGTGACTGCAGAAGACTTTGTGTCCCCAGCGTGGGGCTGCACTGCAGGGGGGACTCTCTTGTTCACTTCTCCAGGCCCCTCATTGTGTTCCTGCCCTCCTTATAGATAGTACTGTCCTATTTAAACTAATTCATTTCCTGCCACAACCCATAAGCATTCAGAGGGCTGGTGTGTCACATGCCTGAAGCTCCCCAGTAAGTGTGTGGAGATGAGATTCACATCCACATCTTTCCCACTCTTCGCCCTGTGCCTTTCTGCATCATTTTGCCTCTTGGTTTCTGCTGAGGTGCAAAGCGAGCTCTGGAGCTCTGTGCCGTGGGCGTGGGCTCGCCCTGCTTTCTCACACCAGCACCCACACCGAGTGGCAGGTACCTGATTCCAGAGCGGGTGGAGGCAGCCTCGGCCCTGCCCTCCCTGCCACCAAGGAGCCCTGGACACCTGTGTGGTCTGATCCCCCATGGGGGCTGCCAGGGGAGTGTGCACCTCTCACCCTCAGTCCAAGGGCCTGTCAGCTCCTTGTGGCCACCTCCCTGGGGGGTTTCTGGAATTTTCACAAGCCCTAGAGGAATTTGGGGACAATGATAGAGGTGGAAGGAGGTTTAGAGCTAGGCAGCTTTATGCACTTGCTGTTTTCTCATTCTTTTTTTCTGTTTTTCTTGACTCGTGCTGCATGCCGGGCTCTGTTTTCCCCATGCATAGAAAGCACAGGAGCCCTAAGCTTCCAGAAAAGACCTGGCCACATGTTACTGGAGACAGGCCAGGGCATAGCGGGGCAGGCTGGGGAAGGCAGACAGCCTCTGAGCATGGCCGGCTATGTCCTTGGCCAGATGCCTGAGGGTGCGCTCTGTCCTCCACCCCCCCCACCTCAGTTCCTGTCCTGCATCAAGCTGTGGGCACGGCCAGGGGCTGCTGTCTCAGGACTGAGTCCAGGACTGATGTTTTCTTTAGGCCTCCTGCTCTGCATCCTGCCCCAATGCTCTAGGGCTAGGCCAGGCTGCAGCCGGTGTTTGGTTTCCTGTCTCAGCCTCCCCTCCAGCCATTTTTTAGCTACTTAGAATTCCCTCCATGTGAGAGCCACCAGTCTTATGTAGACTGGAGCCTGGCACACAGTAGGTGCTTGTGCATGTGTACTGAATGAATGAACAGAAAACGAAACACACTTTGCTCAAAGGCCGATATGACCCGAGTGCTGGGGCATTTCCTCCCTTCTTCTAAAGCTCCCCCTTTGTCCCTGTGGCTTAGGGCATGCTTGCGCAGACCCCAGTCGCGGCTGGGTGGAGGCCAGGTCTCTCCAGTCTGCGTGAAACAGACCCTGAAGCCCCCACCACAGACAGCGCACTCTGCAGCCAGCAGGAGGGGCCCCTGTTCTGTCTTGCAGGCCCTTGGCTCCCAGGAGACTCCAGAGTAGGAGCGAGGACTTCTCCTTCCCAAGGCAGAGTAGGGGAGGGACTTACCTCAGAATTATTTCCCGGAGCAGGTAGGAAACAGCTCCACTGGCTTGTGAGAACAGCATTACGGAATTCCAGCCCAGAACAAGCCGGGAAGGGCATTGCTCCCTTTTAAAGCAGTCAACTGCTTAATAAAACGAAACGAAACATTAAAATAAGACCAGCATGGTGTTAAAATGTTAGAAAATAGAAAGAGAAAACCATCACCTTAAATTCCATAATACTAACATCACTGTAGTGTATAGTATATATACAGTTTATAGTATATGGTATATTATATACATACTATTGTATGGTATAGGATATATTATAGCATATATACATATGTATATTTTCTTATATATCGTTTTGGTACTTTTGAATGTTTTTTGTTTATTTGGTAGATAGAACTTTTTTCTATTGCTTTTTAAAAAAATTAATCAGAAAGAGGTTTATTATAGGATATTAGATAGTTTGTAGGATTTCCAGAAGGGACAGACAACCAAATCTGTATGCTCCACAGCCAGAAACAAAACAGCCTTGGAGAAGTGCCCAGCCACACCCTGGAACTATGCCATGGAAAGGAAAGCCCACTGTTGCCCCCAACCCTGTTTGTTTTACCATTTATTTGTATCTAACACTTTGCTCAACATGGCATTGCAAGCTTTCTTCCACGCTATTGCATAGTTTTGATAGCCATACTTTAAAAATGAATCATTTATTTATAAAAACAATCAGGTCTTGCTTGGCTGGGCGAGAATGCACAGGCCTGAGAAGTGGCCACTGTTGGGTGATCCCACTGGGAGCAGGGCTGGTGCCAGCAGACCTGCACTTGGCTCAGTGTCCTGAACATCCCCCAGGCTGTCCACTCCACGGGCCTCATACTTGTTCTTCCTCCTGCCGTAGACCCCACCTTTCCATGAACCCTGGGCAACCCCTGCTGGACCCTCGGGGCTCTGCTCAGACGCTGTGCTTGCCGGTGTGTAACATTCACGCATTTGCTGGTCCCTGTGCTCTGTCCTTGTCACTGTCACCATATCACCTAGCACAGGGCCAGCACACTGGAGGCTCTCAGTGAATGCTTGCTGAGTGAGTGAAAGAGGGAGTCAGTGAAGCATATGACCTAGTCGTCTTTACGTTTTTTCCCAGGGTTTTTCCTTTGGCTTATGTATTTTTTCATAGAATAGATTATATCAAATATATAATCTTTTTGTCCTTTTCCCTCCTCAACATTACATCATAAGCATAGCACACACCACTGTCCAAGGCTGCATAGTGTTCCGTCCTGGGTATGCATCAGAATTCATTTACCAGGACTCGTAGTTAGGCATTTAGGTGTTTATTGTTTTTCACCACCATAAACAATACTGTGGTGACATCTTTGTTCCATTCTCCCATTAGGCAGATCTGACCCTCCTCAGAGTGGTCCGACCAGCACCTGGAGGAAGGGTACATTCAGAGTCCGAGCTCGCTGGGTGCTTCCCACCCTCACGGTGATGTTGGCACCCACAGTCCAATCAGCTCTCTTCTCAGTGAGTTCGAATGGCTGACTGCTCTGCTGCTCCCCCAGGGAAAAACCAGGCGGGTTCTCACTGGGGGCAGCTCTAGGGCCAGGGGGAGAAGAGGGAATGGGAAGCGGCTGGAGACCCTTGGAGGGGCCTCGCCTTTCAATCTTATGTCACAGTTGGAAATCCAAGGGTGCCCTTCCACTGCACGTAGCCACCTCCTTGCCACAACTGAGTGCAAGCCTTCGGTGCCCGGGACAGCAGTGGTAGGGAGGAAGGAGTGTTGTCTGTGCCGGAGAGAGTCTGGGGGGCCTCAGGCACACTGCTGCACTGTGGAACAGGCCGGAGTTCACAGGTACGAGGGGAATGCAGTGTCCGTGTGCACGGCGAGGCCTAGACAGCACACGTGGGTGTCTCGGTAACCCTGGGAAGCTTGGCTGGGCAAATGCATAGGCCTGAGAAGTGGCCACTGTTGGGTGGTCCTGGCTGAAGCAGACCCCACCAAGGGGGGGGCCACCGCCTGATCACAAGGGGCTGGGATGGCAGCAAGGGGAAGAGTGGGGACACAAGACTCTCACAAGAAGCCGGGCTTGGAGAAAGTGGAAGGAGACCAGGCGGTCGCTGGTGGGTGACGTGATGCCGTCAAAGGGGCTGCTCGCCTGCAAGGGTCCAGCAGCCCGAGGAGCAAAGGGTTGAAGTGAGAACAGGGACAGAGAGGGGTGCTGTGAGGAGCAGGGACTGTGACGTGCACAGTCCTCCAGCGCTGCGACCCCCTGGTGCTGTGGCCTCCCCCGTGTCCTCCACACTCAGCCAGGGCCACAGGGCGAGCACGGAATGGGAGCTGATGGCACATGGCTTCCTCGCACTGGAGTCCGCTTACTGACGGATGATCCAGAAACTCCTGCAGGGCCCTGGGGGCTGAATGCTGTCCCCAGAGCAGGCTCTTTCCCTTCCCCTCCAGCCTCTCCCTTTCTCAGCCATTTATGCCAGGGCAATCCTGCGTCCAGGGGCTGCTGCTCCCAGGCGTTTTCAGCAGAGACCTCTGTCCCCAGCCCTGCCACTGGAGGTGGGCTCTGGAGTCCAGTGCTGTCCAAGTTCCCCCTCTCCTTGGAGCCAGCACGGTCTGTGCTCCCATTCCACAGATGCAAAAGAGGCCCGAGCATCAGGTGGCTTCTGTGACGCCAGCCTGATGATGCGTTTGCCCGCGTGGCAGCGAATGTCTGTCTCACTGCCTGTCACTTCCTCTCTCTGCAGGGCCCTGTGGCCGAGTGTGTCCGGCCCAGCCATCCCAGCGAGCTCTCCCATCTCCCGGCTCCTCCCTTGGCCAAGTCCTGAGGAACCTCAGAGCCCTGAACACTGGTGGCTGCTGGAGCCACTGGTGGCTGCTGGAGCGTCTGCCGTGCCCCGCTGGTGGCCCAGGCCCCGCTGACCAGCATGGCTGCTGGGAAGGGGCCCCTGCTGGGCCCGTCCGCTGCAAACAGATGGCGGCTCAGCGATCCTGAACAGGGCCGGGGCTGCAAACCCGTGCTGCTCGAGAAAACGAACCGCCTGGACTGTGAGGCTGCCGTGGGCAGGGGGGCCTGGGATGCGGCCTGTGCTGAGCTGGCACTGTCGGCAGCGGCGGGCAAGCCCAGACGGGGCAAGCTGCTGCCCCGGAAGGCGCGTGGGGAGCAGAGGCAGAGCGCCTTCATGGAGCTGCCGAGGCTCAAGGAGAGGCTGGAAGGCGGTCAGACCCAGGAGAGGGGGCACGATGACCCCACAGGCCAGCCTGGGCCCGCACAGCTGATCCAGGACATCCCCAGGGTCCCAGTCAGCAGCACAGTCTTGTCTGTGTGGCCCAGCGGAGCCCGAGGTGAGCAGAGAAGCGCCTTCAGCAAGCCAACCAAGCGACCAGCAGAGAGGCCCGGGCCAACCCCCGTCTTCCCCGCAGGCGAATCTGCAGACGCCCTAGGGGAGCTGTCTGGACTCATCAACACTGTAGACACCCCTTGTTGGGGTCGACTTTCAACTCCCAAGCTTTTGATCAGTGATTTCTGGAGCTTGCAAACATTGCCACAGAATGCTCCATTCTGCAGCGCTTTCCTGGGTGCCCCCAGGCTGTGGCTGCAGCACACCCCGGCCCGGGCACCCACGCCCTTGTCTTCCTCCCCCACGTCATGGGCCCTCCTGCCACCCACCCTCACCTCCCTGGGCTCGTGCACCCAGAACCGGTGTGCAAAGTGCAACCTCTCCTTCCGCCTGACGTCCGACCTGGTCTTCCACATGCGGTCCCACCACAAAAAGGAGCCCACAGGGCCAGACCCGCATTCTAAGAAGCGGAGAGAAGAGGCCCTCACCTGCCCCGTGTGCCGAGAGTACTTCCGGGAGCGCCACCATCTCTCCCGGCACATGACTTCTCACAGTTAGCAGGTGGCCGTGGAGCGACCACGGGGTGCAGCATCCAGTATTGGCAGTGGGGCAGGGGGTCTCCCTGGGCCTCCCTTGGAGGAGGTTGTCTCAGTCGTCTGCAGGGCTGGCTCCTTTGGCATCCATAGACGAACAGCTCAGTTATAATTGGAAAGAGACAGGCAAGCCTGTGCAACGTGTGTTGAAGACAGTGGAGTCCTGAAATAAAACGATGGGCTTTGCTAATCCAAGGTGTAGTCCCTGAGAGTGGGGGCCTGCTGTGGCGCACAGCATGGGGTTTAGAGGCAGACAAGCCTGGATTCTGGGCTCTTGCATGTGCTAGCCATGACCTTGGACAAGGGTTTCACCTGCTGGGCCCTAGTTTTCCTACCTGTAAAACGGAGCTGGCAATGTTTATGTCTTAGGGTTGGTGTCCGAGTCACATGGAAAGTGGCCAGCACGCTACCTGGCAGGACGCAGTGCTGCGTGAGCGAGGTTTACGACGACTGTGCTGGTCAGCCATCATTAACCAGCTCTCAGTGGCAGACAAGCAAAAGCACCTGTGTCTCGGTCATGGTCTGGGGGTGGGGTGGGGTGGGCTGGGCTTGGCTGGGCTACAGGTTTGATTCCCATCAGGCTATTTCTCTGCTGGGGCTGACGGGCTACCCAGAGCAGATTTCTCTTACGGCTCTGCGAAGAGCACAAGAGAGCGAGCCCCCAAACACAAGTGCATCTCAAGCCTCTGCTTGAGTCACGGCACTAACACCCTCTTGGCCGATGCAAGACACAGGGCCAGGCCCGATGCTGAGGAGTGATGAAGCACAGGCTGCCCTCAGGGAGGCCATGGCCGGAGTGCACGGGCATTCCCTCTCCAGGAGGGTGAGGAGTCGGGACTGGGAGTTCAACCTGCCACGCTGTGCATAGGTGAGAAGGGGGAGATGGAACACGTCCCCACCTGCACGCACACCTGTTAGCTCCCAAGAACGGGGCATGTGCAGAAACTTCAGGCTTCAAACAGTGTGAGGATCGGGAGAATTCTGGGCACCACTTATTACCTACCGAGTTTCTGTCAGTAGCTATCGCACGTCCCCACGCGGGCCCTCGTCCCTGATAGTGCAAGGCACAGGCCACACCCTCTGACATGACACAGGCCAGTCTGCTTGAAAGCCCTTCCTGGGCAGCTTCTGAGCCAGTGCAGTTCATTCCACTGGTTTCTGCCTCACTTTCAGGGCTTGCTGGTTTCCAGCCCTCTGGTGGGGTGTCCAGCACAGGGCTCAGGCCTGTGGTGGGGAAGGAGCCAGGGTAAGCTGGTGGGGGGTCTCAGCCAGCTGCCAGCCAGCCACCCTCCCTCCGGATGGCACCTCTTCCCACACTGTCCTCTGTGCCTACCCTGTCGAGGCGGCAGCATCTCCCACCTGGCTGTCCTTGTCCCACCCAGGCACCCCTCGTTCCTCACGTGCAGCCAGATCATCTGAAAGTTGGAGTCAGGCGGTGCCCCAGCCCCACGGCTGCCCTTACACTACAACCCTCATCCCAGCAGGGCCTCTTGGATGCTTCCAGAATGAGGCCCTGCCTAATGCTAGTAATTGCAGGACTCGTTTCACGGCCCCTGTGTGCCAGGCAGTAGCGCATGTGCCGGAAGAACAGACAATGTGCTGCTGTGCTGCGTTTGCTGCAAGAGCCCTGGGAGGCAAGTGCAGTTTCCTTTCCGCTCTACAGTGGATCGTGATTGTGAGCGGTGCTGCAGCGCCCCAGGTGTCCCTGACACTCCCGGGAGGCTCTACCTGCTGCCTGTGTGGACCGAGCTTGCCCTCAGGAGGCCCATGGTGGCACTGGGCAGAGGGGACCCTGCTGTGCCTCCTGGCCTCTGCTCTGCCCTCAGCTGTCGTCCTCTGTGGCTCTGATCTCTCCCAAGTCTGGGCTTTAGCATTTGCTGTCCCCGTGCCTCATGATGCCGCTCCTGCTGTGGTCCCATAGGCCTCTTCTTGCACGTCAGCTCCCTAGGCCTGCCCAGACCCCTCTAAAGCAGCCCTGCAGGTCTCTTGTGACCATGTGGCCCCGGTGTTTCCTTCAGGGCACGTCTCACCGTCTGAAGCCATCTGTTTATCGTCTTGTTTGTTTGCTCTGTCCACGACTGTCAGCTCCTTGGGAGCAGAGATGCCTGAATTGCTTACTGTGCATCCCAGTGCCTGGCAATTGTTGGTGCATAATAAATATTGTGGAATTATTTTCTGTGTGAGAAGCTGGGCCTGAAAGTGTGCACAGTCTTCCTTTGGTCCTGGAGGGTCTCCTTGGGGCCACGCTGCAGCTGGAAGGCTCCACGTGCACTGAGCTTCCCTCACCCACCCTGTCTCCTGGCCTGGCGAGGGATTGAGCCAGCAGGTCCACGTTCATTCATTTATCCAGCGTCCCTGGGCACCTTGAGCTGAGCCTCAAAGACTCAAAGTTGGTGCTGGTGATTCAGACAGTGGGGGCAGTAGCTGGAGACAAAGGTCAGTCCAGAGCCTGCAAATGTCCCCGTGTGCTGCAAGGCTGTGTGAGGAGGAGGATGGGGCTGGAGACATGGCCCTCAGAGATGGTAGGAAGACCTTGGAGGAGAGAAGTTTGGACTGGGGGCACCAGGGACTAGACTCAGAGAGGCACTTCAGGGGCACCCTCCAGCTGCAGTGGGGAGGGTGGGCTGGAGGAGGGAGATGGGACCCACTGAGTTCATCATCCTCCACATCTGGAAGGGGGCAGGGTGGTCCCTGCAGGCGCCAATGAAGCACCTTCGTTCCCATAGGGACGCTAGGTGGCACCTCGCACACAGAAGCTAGACAAGAAGCTTAGCCCTACTGGCTCCTTCAGACACTGCATGGGGGTGGAATTTACCTGCAGAGAGCTGGTGCGTATAAGGTGGCTGAAGCTGGGGGAGCCTCCCTCTCTGCTGTCCCAGGTGGGAGCAGGAAAGGGCAACCCAGGGCCTCAGCAGGAGGTCCCACACTATGCAATTGACATTCGTGCTATCAATTAATCCCCACAGCAGCCCAGGAGGTAGATATTTAATTTCTATTTTACTGCAGCTGAAACTAAGCTGAAAGAGGTTGAGGACTTTCTTTCCTGAGACCATGGGCTCAGGAGCAGCAGTGCAAGACCCCAGGACCCCCGACTCTGAGCTCACGTCCTTTCCAGCCTGCCACGTGTCTACTTAGCCCAGTGTGGCCACGTGGCATGCAGATGGTTCCAGAACCCAGACTTAGGGTCAGGCATAGGCTCCCGTCTCAGATCTCAACTCGCACCTTGCTATTCATACATAAACACGCTTTCCTATTGCCCTTCTCTTTAGCACGCTCACTGTCTTACATGCCGTCTTTTACAGATTTATCTTGTTTGCTGCGTCTCCTATCATTAGAAAGTAAGCTCTGTGAGGGGTTTTTGCTGTATTGTTCACTGCTGTATCCCTGGAATCTAGAACAATGTAGGCACATCGTAGGTGTTCAACAGACGTTTGTTGAATGAATGAATGAATCAATGAATGAATGAAATGCCTGGTTCTGGCCTAGCTCCTGCTAAATCTAGAATCATCTTCTCAGGAGGGTTTTGGCATCTGTCAAATAGTGTGCACAGTTGTCCTCTGGCTTAAATGTTTGGTCCCTAATTTCTGTGAAATCTCTTTGAAAGGCAAAAATATACTATAGCAAGATGCAGTAAACACCTAGAATTGAAAGGGGCCTTAGATTTCTAGTCTACCCCTTCACTTCACAGTCGTGGACTTTGAGGTCCACAGACACGAGTTGCCATGCTCAGTGTCTCAGGGCAAGCTGTGGAGAGGCCAGGGTTGGAACCACTGAGATGTCTAGACCTGTGATTCTTCCTTCCCCACCCGTGACTCATGGGAATCCTCGGCTAGACCAAGCAGGAGCTCACATGCACATGGACAGAATGGCCAAAAAAGGGATTAGTACTAACCTTGACCGGTTAACATCATCACAAGCAGGATAAGCACTTGAGAAAATCTGAAATTATGGAGAAACACAACAAAACATCATCCCCCAACTTTTCTTTTTAAGATGGAGTTAATTTTGGTAAAAATTGATGTAGCTCCAAGTTGCTTTACAGCCATTTAAATTGACAAACCAGAGATTATTTATGGAGATGATTGATGACTTACAGTTAATGTGGCAGTCCCTAATTATCACCAGGCTAAGTTCCCAGGGTCCCTTTTGGAGTCAAATCCTCTGTCTTCCCTGTTTCTTCCTGCCTTCCTGTATCTTCCGAAGAGCAGACACTTTAAATCATAATTTTGATCAAGCTGTCTCTGCCACCACTGTGGTCTGAATGTTTGTGTCCCCCCAAATTCATATGTTAAGATCCTAATCCCCAAGGTGATGGTATGAGGAGGTGAGGATTTTGGGAGGTTGGGATTAGTGACCTTATTAAAGAGACCACAGAGAACTTGCTCCCCACTTCCACCATGTGAGGACACAGCTAGAAGGTGTCATCTATGAACCACGAAGTGAGCCCTCACCAGACACCGAATGTGCTGACACCTTGATCTCGGACTTCCCTGTCTCCAGAACTATGAGCGATAAATTTCTGTTGTTTATAAGCCACCCAGTTTATAGCAGCCCAAACAAACCAGGTGGCCACCTTCCATGTGCCAGTTAAAGGCTGGCATGTGATGTTGCCACAGCACATTCTGTCAGCAGGTCTGAATTTTACTCTACAATCCTGGGCTAAGAATTGCCACATTTCTTAAATTCTCTATCTAATTGATTGGCTCAGCACCCCCATCCTGTGGTCCTGGTGGGGTATATGCCCCATACCCTGTCATCATCGAATTCCCATCCTGTCTCTCAAGCTCACGAAAAGTTCCCCAACATCCCCACCTCAAGAATGCATCCGGTCACTTGGCATCAGGAGGTGTCCCCATGCTGTATTGGCTGTCCCCATGCTGTGTTGGCTGTCTTTGCCTCTGTCCTCCAAGGTGATCCGTCTTCTTTCCTCCACTCTCTGAGAGTGGAGGGCCTTGGAGGCTGTCTGGCAGAGCTGTTGCTAACAAGTAACACGGAAGCCACTGAGTCGATGAGCAGAAAGCCTTGGCTAACCCCTTGGAACAGACGAGGGAAAATACCCATAGTAGCTGGAAACATGGCAAATTATATCTTAATAAATTATCTCCCAGTGGCAGCCATTCAATTAAGATTTATAAAAGTCCTCAACATATACTAATGAAGCTAAGACATTCTGAATTCAGATCCATTTAGTTCTTAATTTTAACCAAGATCGAATTTTCTGTTTTTACCTGGGAGAGAAGTAAAAAAAAAACATCACAAGGATAGGCTCCCGGATTTCAACTTCTTGCCGATTCCTGAATCTTTAGGCCAAGGATCCTAAACTCAAATGGCTATGTAATTAGGCTGACGAAAGTGAATGAGGCTGCCTGGGCCTGGGAGTGGCGGGTAGGGGTGAGGGGTGTCTTGGCACCTGGAGCTCATATGTCCTGGGTCAAGGCTCTTCAGAGCCAGGCCAAACACAGGCCTTGAGAGAGGCCAGAAATAAGGTCTTTGTATGAAATTAGTTGACAGTTGACTCAATTGTTTTTAAAACACTGGTGGATGGCCAAAATAGCGCAGATTCAGCAAGCCATGTCAGTGGTGGTGGTGACGGTTAGCTGGTGACCCCGACTGTTATACGACCAGCCTTTAAACAGGCAGGTGCTGGGCCTGGCGCTCCGACCTCACCCACCCATCCTGGTCCTGCGAGCACAGGGAGAACCCTCCTAGCGGTGACAGTCAGCAAGAGCCGCCCGCGGCCAGCCCCGCACCCCGCGTTCCCTTGGAAAGCGGGCGCCACCTGCAGGCAGCAGCCCCCCACTGCATGCTACCTCTCTTCAGAGAGAGGGTTTTACACACCCTTCATTTGCATAATTTTTGTTTTTTTAAAGAAGTCATGTAGTAGGTCTAAAGATTTCATAGCAAGATAACAACCTCATAGAATAAATCTTTCATTTGAAAGCTAAGTCATTCTCCAGCGTGTTTTGGGTTATGACACTTCCTAGGAGAGAAGAATTTTCAGAAACCAATTTTGCGTGGGGTCGGGGAGGTGCTTCCTGCAGGGAGGTGGGAGGTGTTCTTTACATTTAACGTCTTCTTCCCATCTGTCTTGTGTTTTCCTGGGGCAGGAGGCAGGGGCCCCTGTAGTCTGATCTCCTTGCTATTTTAAGCTGCTTGGATTAGGAGGCTATTTTCACTTCTGGCCGCCCTGGCCAGCAAAGCAGAGAGGAGGACCCTGGGCCAGGTGGCAGCTATTAATAAATCCCATGGGCACCAGGAGGTGGGAGATGGGTGCTCTTGGTGGTGGGTTTGCTGGCCCAGGGGTGTGATGGGGCTGCATTGCTTTTCTTTCTGAGTCCCAGCCTCACATTGCATTGCAGCGGTAGGGGTAGACAGGCCTCCCTGACACGCAGCCTTGCCCATCCACTGTGTGTTGGGTTGCGTGGGGCAGGTGCAGGGATGCAGGAGGAGAGTGAGCGAGATGAAGAGCCAGGCTTCTCCCCTTCAGTGCTCCAGCCAGGCCAGAAAGCAGGAGCCTGCGGGGGTCTGCCAGACGCCCCCTTCCCAGTCCTTTTGGATGGAGCACATTGCTGCAGCAGTCCCTGGCCCCTCTGCCCAGGGGAGTGTGGGCCATGTCCCTAGAAAGGACTTGAAGGTGAAGTTCACCTTTTCCTTCCTGTCCTTACAGAGCCTGGCAGAGGCATGGCTGTTGCTGGCCAAGAGCACCCTGGACGTGGGCCCCCAGCACCCAGAGCCACCACCTTCCACCCTGCACCCTCTCTGTGCCAGAAGTTCCTGGTGAGGGAGCGGATGTGCCCTTGAGTGGACTGTGCCTGCTCCCTGCCCCTGCTGCTCCGATCTGGTCCTCTCTGGAGCACCTCACTCTGTTTCCACCACTTGCCCTGTGGCTGGCCTGGCATCCTTAGGATCTGTCCCTGGGAAGGGCACAGAAAGGCAGAAGATGGGCCCAGCACAGCCTGTGTTCCTTTCTCCACCCAATGACCTCATCGTTTAGCTGCCCAGAGTGTAGTCTGGGCTCTGATGGAGAACTAGGGAAGCCCCTAGGCCTGTCTTGCCCCAAACAGCCGGCTTTGAGTCCCCTCTGGGGCCTTTATAATCCATGTGTCACACACATTGTCACAACAGGGTTGAGCTGGACTCCTGGGGGCACTCCAGCACCCCTGGATGCCACTTCAAAAGAGCCACTCCCAGCCTGCCCTGCTTGGTCCTGTGTGACTACCTGGCCATCATGGGAGGCAGAGAGGAGAGAACCTGAGTGTCTGGAGGGAGGGGTGGTTGTGTGCAAGACTGAGGTCCCCAAACCCTAGGCATGGACTGTGACCTGTTAGTAAGTGGGCTGCACAGCAGGAGGTGAGCAGAGGGCGAGCGAGTGAAGCTTCATCTGTATCTACAGCCATTCCCCAGCCCATCGCTCATATCACTGCCTGAGCTCCGCCTCGTGTCAGATCAGTGGTGACACTAGATTCTCATAGCAGCCGGAACCCTACTGTAAACTGAGTGTGCAAGGGATCTAGCTTGCACGCTCCTTATGAGAATCTGATGCCTGATGATCGCAGGTAGAGCTGAGGCAGTGATGCTAGCATTGGGGAGCAGCTGCAAATATAGATTATCATTAGCAGGGAGGTTTGGCTGCACAGAGACCATAATAAATCAGTTGCTTGCAGACTCATATCAAAACCCTATCAGTGAATGGCAAGTGACAATGTAATAATAATAGAAATAAAGTGCACAATAAATGTAATGCTCTTGAATCATCCCAAACCCATGCCCCCCCCACCCCCCCCCCGCCAACTGTCCGTGGAAAAATTGTCTTCCATGAAACCCATCCCTGGTGCAAAAATGTTGGGGACTGCTGGTGCAAGATGGTGAGCTGGGGGCAGGAATGGGCCAGGGGCAGGCAGGGTGGGCAGGGTGCAGGCGATGAGCTCAGACCAGGGCGCAGAGAGTTTAAGGGGCCTGGGGCCATCTGAGCAGAGGCTACTAGGCAGCTGTTGGCCCTCTGTGTCTGCCACCAGAAGAGAGGTCTGGTGGGATTTTGTTTTCCTTTTCTTTTTTCTCCAGTCTTCCGTCTGCAAGCAGGTAAAGTGTAAGAAGCCTCGTGTTCAGGAAGGCCAGTCCTTTTCACTGTGCTGCACATAGGACTTAAGTTCTCTGCACCTCAGTCCCTCTCTTCAGACCAGGCCCAGGGCCTGTTCAGAATGTGGTGGAAACAGGATCTTTGCAGCCAGACAGATGAGAGCTCAGATCCATTTACCCCTTACCCAGCTGCATCAGACTGTGTGTGCGTCATAGGAAGCAAAGTCTTCGGCTGACGGAAGAAGACAGGGATTTCTTGAAGGCACCCGGATGGCACCTAGATGGCACCCAGCCTTGGACGGGCAGACTGGGGGATCTGGCTGGACAGTGGGCAGGGACAATGGGCTACTCAGCCAGGACCACAGCTGAAGTCACACCCGGAAGTCGCCTCTCAAGGCTGCTGCTGCTGTGTCTGCTAAGCAGGGGCTTGGCTGTGCTGCCCCTGCACACTGGGCATCTGACAGATGGCTGCTGTGCAGGGTCCCTGGTCACTTCCTCCAGATGAAGCACCTTGCACGAGAGCTTCTGACTGACCAAGGCAGGACCAAACCCCTGCCAGGGGAGCTGGGAAAGTAGGCTTCCGGTGTCGCGCTTCATAGTGGGGAAATGATGACACCTAGCAGTGCCTGGGCACTGATTAACTCATTTAATCTTCACAGCCCCAAGTATGCCATTAATATTATCTCTCCCATTGAACAGATGGGAAAACTGAGGCCCAGAGAGGTAGAGTAAATTGCCCAGGCTGGGCTGGTCTTCCCACCCAGGCAGGCTAACATCTCACTGTTTCCCACAGATTTATATGGGGAGTGATTCTCTGAACAACCAAAGGCAGTACAAATGTTAGTGACCTCAAGGACTACAAATGTCCCCTGTGCTGGATGTGGGACCTGGGTTGGGTTACTGAGCTTGTCTGAGTCTCAGCTGGCTCCTGCCTTAGGGTGACAGAGCATCAGGAAGTTCAGGAGAGAGAACTGTGTACGGCACCCAGCACGAGAGCTGTTCCAGCTGCTTCCCTATTTAAGACACATGGGATCTTCGCCACCTGCTGATCCCACAGCACCTGGCCTCACACCTTAAACAAGACCAACTTTCCATAAAGGTCAGTGCTGCCGATCAAGGAAATCCAAATGATGAGAAAGGAAAACCTATAAAAAAATAGATCTAACAATCACTAGTGATCACTCAGTTATGGTTCATGGCTCAATTATATAATTCATTTTATCTAATTTATTTTATATTTTGGATAATGACTGATGCATTTGAAAATGATACATGCCTATTATGAGGACTTGAGAAAAAGAGCAAAGCATAAAGAAGAAAAATAAAAATATCACCCCAAATTTTACCACCTAGAAGGAAGGAGCCATTGTTAAAATGTAGGTGATTATCAGATAGCCATATATATCTGAAAAAGAGGGGAGTGGGGGAGAGAGAGAGGAATATGAGCACTGTACGCTTAAAAAAGATGAGCTCACATTATATATACTACTACTAAAATTCAATTATTACACTTAATCTTGTCTGGATGTAGCAGAAGAAAAAGGAACTGGAGTGAAACGTTGCTTTCAGCCCGGCAGCATTTAGACAAGGCTGGTTCAAGGGTTGTCCTCACAGAAATCCTCCGAGTATTGGTGGCTGGCTCTGCAGTTTGCCCAGATTGCATAGCTCTCTGGGGTCTGGGGAGGGGACTGGGAGAGGTCGCCTTTGGGAGGCTCTGCTGATCTAGCCCAAACCAGAGGCTGGGAAGCTGCAGCCTGAGCTCCCCAGATGCCGAGGCTGGACAATGCCAGCGCTTTGTCCTCAGCAAGCGGGCCGGAGCCCTGGCTCCCCAAGCACCGACCACGGCAGGGGCTTTCCTCCCCGCTCCCGGCCTTACTCCCACCAGGACTTGGGGCAGGCCCTTAGAGCTTCTTCCTTTTGAGTCCCTGGTCCCTCCAGCAGAGCAGGGCTGTGTGGCTGCCAGGGCACCAGCAGGGGCCCGGTTCCCGGGGTCAGCCCTGGGCTCCCTCAGTTCAAGTGTCCGAGAGCCACCCGCGGGGGCAGTGCAGACTAGCTTCCTGCGCCTCCTGACATTCATGTGCGGTCACCAAGCATGCACCACCTGAGCCAGGGGCCCTGCTAGGTGTCAGGCAGTAGGGAGACTAGGATGAGCCGGGCAGTTCCTGTCCCTGAGGGCTGCACAGCATGGCAGTAGAGAGATGGTCACAGGGCAGTGTAGGAGAGGTGCTCTCACAGGACAGTGTGCTGGCGCAGTGGGACCTCTGCTCTGCCCGGCAGCCGGGAGCTGCAGGTGGCCACTGAGCCCTGGAAATGTGGAGATGTGTTGTAAGCATAAACTACATACCAGATTTCAAAGACTTTGTATAAATACATCTCATCCATAATAATTGTTATTCTGAATACACGTTGATAGTACCATGGATAGGAATAGGTTAAATAAGTTATGCTATTAGAATATACTATTGAAATTCATTTCACATATTTCTTTATGCTATTTAAAAATGTAGCTTCTAGAAAATTTTAAGAGACACGTGTGCCTTGCACCTGTGGCTCACATGATTCTATTGGACGGAGCTGTTCAAGGTGACAGCGGGAGGTGCAGAGGGTTGGTGGTTAGAGAGCATGGGTGGGGACAGGTCTGCACTTCACTATGGGGGTTGCCTTGGAAGGGGGTGAGCTTCCTGCCTCTGGGTGTCCGAACAGAAAGGATCTGTGCAGGGGTACGGAGCCTGGATCCCTGAGCTGCAAGGGCGCCTCCAACTCCAAGCCTAACCAGAGCTTGGCAGGCCCCCCGCCACCCCTGTGAGCCTCAGGCAGGACCACGTGCAGAAACACTGCTGATGGATGGCCCAGAGGTCCTCCCAGCCCCAGGGCTCTGCCCGTGGGGGCCCTCCCGGTGGCCCTACAGGCCTGTGCTCCGCCTCACCCTCAGCAGGTTGTGCTGGAGCATCTCTTTGGCTCTGGTGAGAGCTACTTCTGCAGGGACAGCCACGTGGGGTGTCACCCCCACCCCTTCCCAGGAGCTTCCATCTTCAGCCCCCACAGAGCGGGCTGTGGGGATAGTGAGGTAAAGGTGGGTGTCGTCCACGTGGTAGGTCTGTGGTGGCTGGCAGCCACCGCTGGTCACCTCCCCAATGACCAGGGCCCGGCCCAGCCTCTTCATGATGTAGGTAAACTCCTCCGCAGCACCGGCCGTCACACTGCTGGTCAGAATGACCATGCTCTTCTCGGAGCCATAGCGCTCACCTGGAAGACAGAAGGCCCTTCAGGACGGGGGTCAAGTCAGGACCCCGGGCACCTGCCTGCTCTATGCTGTCTGGACCGGCAGTGCGGAGGGCCTGGGGTTTAGTTCTGCATCCCTGTGTCCACATGCAAGCCACTCGACTTCTCTGAGCCTCAATGTCTGCATCTGTATAAAGGGGACAAGAAAGTTTGCCCTATGACGAGCATTTTGAAGGGCTTGAGAACTCCCCCATGCATTTGTATGCTATTAGAATATACTATTGAAATCCATTCCACCTGTTTCTTTATGCTTTTTAAAAATGTGGCTCCTAGAAAATTTAGTGAGGTGTGCGCCTTGCATCTGTGGCTCACGCGATTCTTTAAATCTAAAAACTTAATTCTTTTATTGCCAAATGAGAGGCCTGACTTTCTTGAGGAAGGAGCGTGCTCTTTCTTCATGAGTGATAAGAACGCCTGATCTGACCCAATTTTCTTTTCACTCTGGACCCTCAGAAAAGCCAAATTTGTGACTTAACAAGGACAACCCATCAGGACAGCACTGTCCAATAGAAATGTAATGTGAGCCGGAATGCCAGCCACAGATGGCATTTTAAGTTTTCTAGTGGCCACATTAAACAAGCAGAAGCAGATAAAATTGATTTTAATCATGTTTTATTTAACCCAAATATCTAAGATATGTTCATTTCAAAATGTATTCAAATAAAATTATTGAGGTATTTTCTGTTCCTTTTTTTTCCCCATAATAAGTCTTCAAAATCGGGTGTGCACTTTGACAGCACATCTCATTCTGGACAAGTCACATTCCAGGTGCTCCGTGGCCACCGGTGGCTTGTGGCCCCCAGGTGGGACCTTGCAGCTCTGGGAGCTTATGATCTGCAGATCTGAGTCTATTTTTAACTCCTGGTCTTCGATGTCCACTTGAATTTAGAATTCACCTGGTTCTGATTTTTATTTACATTTTGAAATATTATTGAATTATGTCCTAGAAGCTACAGCGAGTGCCTGCGTACTGAGGGAGCATAGAAATGACAGCGGTGGGTGTTTCCGGTCAGAGGCACACCCACCCCCGTTGGTCCCTCCAGCCCTCTCCTGCGGGGTGGGAGCACAGCTGCCCTGGTTTCACATGCCGGCAGGGGAGCGAGGGTGTGGCCATTCCCCCGGGAAGGGGCTTAGAGAGTCGTGGGTCCGTGACGCGCGGGGCCTGCCTCTGCGCCTCTGGCCGCTGCTCTGTGCCCGGGGCGGGGCGCTGAAGCCCCGTCAGCATCTCGAGCTTTCTTCAGGAGAGCGTGTGGAACTGCTGCTAAGAGTTCAGGGAAGATGAACACGGGAAATGCCCACTGGGTTTGGTGACGGGCAGGAGGTCCTTCTAATCCTGCATTTGTCCTGTAGGCTGGTGGTTGTGGTGGTGGGATCGAGGGCATTTTGGTATTAGACAAACTAACATTTGGTTCACTCTTTGGCTCTTTCACTTATTAGCTGAGTGGCCCCAGCCAAGATATTTGACCTAGCTGCCCTCCCACTTTTGCCCCTAGAAAATGGGCATGGTGGCACCTGCTTTTCCAGGATTCCAGGTCATATGCATCAGGTTCATGGATGTGGACGGGGGCTTTATATTCCAGTCACTGTGACTTTTACCTAAACCCAATGTGTCTTTCCCTGACTTCCCAGAAGCGTCTAGAATGAGAACAGGAAGGGGCCGCCTCCCCATGTACCTGCAACCTGGGTGTGCGTCCAGAGTTCGCTGACAGAGTCATTGGGCCGGCTGTAGATCTTGTCCAGCAGAACCGGAGGGCCTTCGTCAAAGAAGTAGGAGCACAGGGCAGGGATGGAGGATGTGGGGCCACCAATATTGAACCTGCGGACAGGAAGTGGAGCCTGGTGAGGGGTGAGCTCACACTTGGGCCCTCCATGCCCCTCTGGGAGGCCAGGGTCTTTGCCCTGGGGGGGGGGGTTCTATTAGCAATTCTAGGCAGCTTCAGTCTAGCGCCTCTTCCTCCTCCTTCGGAATTCCATGGGTCAGCATTTTCCAGAGCATTTCCCAGGGTACTGGTCTCTCGAGAACAAGAGAGTTTGTGGTCAAATACGTTTAGCAAATACTGAATAGCATACCCTCCCCCTCTGATCACATGTAAACATGTGAAAGGCCCTGACAAGTCCTGTAGTTAGGAACTGTCTGTAAATTTCACTCAATTATTGACCATAAACTACTCCTTTGTACCCATCCTGCCTACGTGTAGAGCACATTTTGGGAAACTCTGTTCCCCCAGTTGCATTCTGTGACAATATTACAAAACCCACCAGACCTCTTAATCAGGTGTTCAGGCATCCTAACGGGGCACTTAGTGTGGTGAGTACTCAGAGCTGTGGGACCACAGTGAGAGTGAGGGAGCCTGAGTCCATCCCAGGCCACTGGATTCGTCCGAGTGTGACCTTGCTGGGACCCCGTCTTGCCATCTGGGGCTGGTGCCACGTTAGGAGCCTCTGCCCTTTGATGGTCTAGGAGTGCCTGGTTGGGTTCAGGGCCCTTGACCTCAGCATCCGAACCTCCAAACAAACCTCGGGGGACAGAAGGATCGTTTAGCAGGGTGCACTTGTAGCCTGGGGCCGTCTCCTTTCTAAATGTGAATGGCATAGGTCAGCAGAAAGGACTTAGCGTGAGGCTCGGTTCTTGGATGTTCTATAGCCCATCAGAAGAATAAAATGCTACAGGGGCCTCAGACTCAGGCTGCGAGCACACAGCACTGGGGCTGTGGCTAGTGTTTTATCTTCCAGGGAGGAGAACCAGCCTCTCTGGGATCTAGAGCCACCTAGTGATGACTGAGAACCCTGCGAGTGTTGCCAGCCAGCGAACTGGGGCTGGACTCCCTGCTTCTGCCCTGCCAGTCCCTGCTGCCTCTCTCAGACAGCAGGGGAGGGTGGGAAGTGTCCCATCTGAGGGGGGAGCCTGCCCCTTCTGTGCCCATGGAGGGTGCCAGGACACATCTACTGATGGACCCGGGAGTCACGGGAGGCCTGGGCTGGCCACTGCCGGTCTATGACGGGAACTCACCACTATGAGGCATGCTTTTAGCACAGGTGGGGCAGCTGGCTAGCTGAAGACAACAATCATTTTGTGATGCAATGTAGTGGTTAATTTCCAATTCTCCCAGGACTCTGCCTGTACGATTCTCATGAGCAGGGCTGTTGTGGGTTGATTTTGTATGATGTGAGGCATGACCACAAGTGGAGGGCCTGCTGTCCCAAGCACGACTGATCACCAGAATTGCCTGGGATGTCTGCAGATATGCAGATGATCAGGCCTGCCACCTGGAGCTTCTGACTCAGTAGGGCTGGGGTGGGGTCCAGGAATCAGTGTGTTTAGTGTTCCCTTTCTCCACCTCCACCCCAGTGGAAGACTATGACCGGGCAAGTTTGGGGTAATTCTCAACCTGGAATACACATTGGAATCATTGGAAGAGCTCAAAAACACTACAGTTCTGGGGTCCCACGGGCCAATTAAATCAGAACCCCTGGGCTAGCTGGCTTCCAGCTGAGGGCCTGGTCCCTCTCAGGTCCTCTGCTGGTCACAGGGTCCTTTTCTTCCCTGCTGTGTCCCATAGCCTCAACTGTCTCCTGGTTAGTGCTGTGGGCTGGCCAGGAAACACTGACCCCTGGCGCACTGACCTCATGTCGATAATCATGGCATCTGTGTGCACGATCTTCTTCCAAATGTGCTCCACCAGCAGCTCGGAGACCTGGGTGAGCAGCTCACAGTCCCCAAACATGTCGAACCTCAAGTAGCCGATGTTGTCCTCAAGCACGTTAGTGTGGAAGGAAAACTTGATCAGGTCTTCAAAGGCTTCAGGGGAAGGGATCTATAAGAGTTAGAGGTCCTGCTCAGTGTCAGGAGAGCAGCCAGTTTCAGAGCCCAGGAAAGTGGACGCCACGGGGCTCCCTTACATCGTGGGAAATATCAGGGGCATAGCTTGGGAACTAACGTTTTTGGAGGAGTCCATAGGTGCCAGGGCTTTCCTAGTGGCACGTCTGGGAGGTCACACGGGTGGTGGGCCTGGGACGTGAACCCATGTATCACTTGGAGCCTCCTTGCAGAGGATGCACCTGTCTGCCAACCCCACATCCTGGTGTCCAGAACTGAAAGGCCCAGGCATGGTCTCCTCTCTGAGTCCTCTGACCTCACCAGACACTTCCCAACGTCCCTGAGCTCGTCTTCCTCTCTTCCACTCCGGTGGGGAGGGAAGAGGTCAGATGCCTTTACCAGGAGCCTGGCCCGGTGCTAAGCACTTTGTGGCCCTTGTCATCACTCTCACAGCCACCCTGCACAGGGGACACCATTATTCCCATCTTTTCCATGAAGAAACTGAAGCACAGAGAGTAAGTTACTTGCCTGAGGTCACACAGCAGTAAGTGGTGGAGCTAGAATCTGAATCTGAATCTGAATCTTACTCCAAACCGTGACCTTGGCTATGCTGGAAAGTATCGAGCCAGCACCTGCTACCCCGACATGGCTGCACTTCATTTTCCCTGTCCACGGCTGCTGGAAGGCAGCAGCTCAGCAGGCTGGGCTGAGGGCAAGGGGCCAGCACTGACAGGGACACCAGCTCCAGGCCCTGCTCTTCCCTTGGTCACAGCACTTTGGCCACAGCCCACTCCCCTTTGCACCCCTCCAGCCCTCAGTTTCCCTTTGTGTAAAATGGGGGTGACAGTTCTGTGGCAGAGGCTTTTAGTGCCCTCAGCCCCTCTGATTTCAGCTGTGCCTGTCCCCGCCCAGCACTCCGGTGTCTTTCCACCCTCTGTTCAGGCCTTCTCCAAGCTGGGCGCCCTGCCCTGCCTGGGATGCCCATGAGGGGCAGGAGCTGCTGGGTCTGGCTCACCCTGCAGAGAGGCTGCCCCGGGAGGCCCCCCTCGCTTGCCAGGATGCTGCCTGCAGCAGAACAGCCTCAGGATGCCCCCGCCCATCATCTGGCCCTCCCTGCCCCCTCACCCTTCCTGCCCCTCACGCCTGCTTCTGCCCTTGTCTCAGCCCCTCCTTGCAAGGGAGCCCGAGACAAATGCTTCCCTGCCCACTAGAGACTGCAGCGGAACCAGTGGCGAGAGCACTGTGTGGAGAGGCGCTGGAGGCGCTGCTTCGGCAGAGCTCTCAGCCATCGGTGGGGCCCTCGGCAAAGCCCACGGTCGCCTCAAGAGAACTTCCCCTCACCCACCAGTGCCACCCTTGGCCTGACTCCACGTGTTCAGTGCCCCCTGGAGCTGCTGTGCTGGCTTCCAAATATTCTGTCCCCAGTGGCCTTGCCCTGAACTTCCCACCCAGCTGGCCCTTGGACAAGATGACATGCCCACCGGGCGCAGCCCCTTGGGGTGCCGCACGTTGTATTGTGGGAGGCAGACGGCACCAGACCAAGGAAGGGCTCTGGGTGTGCCCGGCACCCCTGACCACTCTCGGGCCGGTGTCCAGGCTCCAGGCTTCACTCTGAGGCGGCTGTGAGGTGGGTCTCAGGCTGCACAGAGGAGGAAGTCACAGCTTGGAGGCCCCAGGTGACTTCCTGGCCTCTTTCCCCAGCAGGACAGTGAGAACCCCTGCCAACACTTGCCTTCCTCCCAACCAAGACTGAAACACCTGCTACCCCAGGGGTTTTCAAGCTGGGTTCCAGTGAAGACTAACGATCTACAAGGGTGTTTAGGGCCCTGGGCACGGAGAGCGGATGGGATAACTGGCTGAGAAAGAGGAGGAGACCCGAAACCGGAAGCCACTGTCCAGCCCCTGCACATAGTCCTGCACGTGTGGACTCCTGGGATCGGACCGGGCCAAGTCTCCCTTGAATCTCACCTGCATGGGCACAATTCCAGGAATTCTGTCCTTGGAATCCTCGGGGATATGGGCTGTCTTCAGGTGTGGGTCCCCGGACAGCATCTGCAGGTCAGCCCCCAGCATCTCGGCCAGGGCCGCTTCTGAGGTCACCCTGGAGTAGTGGCTCTGCAGACCGCTCAGCTCTGCAGCCATCTTGGCCCCCAGCTCGGGGGAGGCGTAGTTATCAGCTACCAGCTTCCCGGCCGTCTGCAGCACTGTGGGCACCTTGGCACGCAGGGCCACTATGTCCTGGGCTGTGGAAAGGGCCTCGCCCATGGGCACGGTGATGTCGGGCTCCACGCCGGCCAAGTCCCAGGCCTGGCCTGTGGTGGCGCTCAGGGCCATCTGGGTGGGCATGGAGGCATATAGGGGGCTGCTGCCCACCTGGTAGATGCCCACAGAGAGAGCTCCTCCCGCCGTGGGCTCCCCGATGACGGTGGCCCGCTGCAGGTCCTGCATGGTGTGAGCAAAAGCTTCGGCCGCCGAGCCGCTGGTGTGGCTCATCAGGACGTAGAGGTCCTTGTGGGAGCCGTAGCGCTGGCCAGCAACCTGGGGCAGCGTCCACACATCCGTGACCCTTGAGGAGGCCCGGTCAAAGACGGAGTAGAGGTGCCGGAGGGGTGCCGCCTCAAAGAAGTAGGAGCAGAGCAGCGGCACGGCCGAGGTATAGCTGCCGGGGTTGTAGCGCAGGTCAACAACCAGCGCCGCCGTGTCCACCAGCTTCTGCCACACCAGCCGCACCAGCTGTGGACCAATGGCCTTCACCGTCTCTAGCTCGGCCATGGCATCAAAACGGAGGTAGCCCAGATGGCCGGGCAGCACTTCTGTCTTGAACAGGGCCTCAATGAGGTAGGAGAGCTCCTCCGGAGAGGGGACGGCAGGCGGTGGTGGGGGCGCCTCCTCCACCACCAGCTCGCCAAGGCTGTGGAACACCAGCAGGCGGTGGTCCCCAGACACCTCCTGCAGGTCGGCTGTGAGCTGGGAGGCCAGCGACTCCAAGTCCACTGCCGTGCGGTAGGCCCCCTGGGCCAGCTTGGCTCGCAGCAGGGCGCCCATCTGCCCGGCGACCTCCAGCCGTGCGTAGTGGGCCTCCAGCAGGTGCCCTGTGCCCTCCACCAAGGCCCCCAGGCTCCGGTGGAACTCCAGCACCTCCTGGGCTCTGTCCAGGGCCTCCTCGGCCAGCACGATGGCATCAGGCACCACCCCGCCGCCCAGCCAGGCCTCGCCGTGGTTGTCAAAGAAGGTGAGCACAGGCACGGTGAGCGCCAGGCCGCCCCCGGGCGTGTCCAGCAGCGGCACCGTGCGGGTGTGCAGCAGGTTGCCCGCGGTGATCTCGCCCACCAGCGTGGCCCAGCCCAGCGACTGCATGAGGAAAGCGAACTCCTCCGCGGCGGTGGCGGTGCGGTGGCTGGTGAGCAGGTACACGCCGCGGTGGGTGCTGTAGCGCGGACCCAGCAGCTCGGTGTGGCTGAAGTGCTCCTGCGTGACGTTGGTGCGGCGGTCATAGGTGGTGAAGAGGCGCACGGGGCCGGCCTCGGGGCCCTGGAAGTAGGAGAGCAGCAGGGGCAGGGCCGAGGACGGCCCCCCGGGGTTGTGGCGCAGGTCCATGATGAGGTGCTCCGTGTCCTGCAGGGGCTCCCACACCTGGCGCAGGATGTACGGGCCCAGCGCCCCCAGCACAGAGGCATCGGCAAAACCGTCGAAGCGCAGGTAGCCCACATTGCCCGGCAGCACTGACACCTGGAACACGGAGTCCACCAGGGCTTGCCGGGCAGCCTCGTCCTCGGGCACCTCTGGGACTTCCCCCGGGAGTTCTTCGGCTTCAGCCTCGGGCCCAGGAGGTGTTTCTCTGGGCCCAATGGCCCGCACCAGGAGCCTGGGGTCCTCGGACACAGCCTGCAGGCCGGCATTGAGCTTGGTGACCAGGTCCTCCTCCGAGACCACTGTGGAGAAGTCCATGCTGGCCAGGTGGTTCTGCAGCGTGGGCACGCGGTCCACCAGCGTGTAGTGGTCCTGCAGCGCCACCTGCAGGCAGCGGACGACCCCCGGCAGGGCGCGGCGCAGAGTGAGGATGGACAGGGCTTTCTCCAGGGCCTGCTCGGCTGGCGTCCCCACACAGGGCAGCACCCCGCTGCCCTCCCACGTCTGGCTGCCCCCGCCCAGGGGCCCCAGGGACCTGGATACCGGCACGGTGAGGAAGAAGTTGGATTGGCCTATTCTCAACTTCTGCAGGTTCAGGGCTCCCCCCACTGTTCGTTCGCCCACCACGATAGCCCTGCGCATCTGCTTGAGGATGTAGGCGATGTCCTCAGCCACACCCCCGGTGCGGCCACTGGTGAGGACCACCACGTCCTTGTCGGCACCATACCTCTCTCCCGGGACCTGGGGTAAGGTCCAGATCTCCTTGGTCGTGTTGGAGGGGCGGTCGTAGATGGTGTCCACGTGCAGGACCGTGTTCCCTGGGTGCAGGTAGGAGATGACGTAGGGAATGCCGGACACCTGGCCCCCCGTGCAGTGCCGCAGATCTAGCACCAACGCAGAGGTGCCCATGAGCTTTCCCCAGACGTGGGCCACCAGGAACTGCCCCAGCTTGCTCAGCACCTCCTCGCCTGGGATGTCATCCACCCGCAGGTAGCCCACGTTGCCCTCCAGAACTTCGTAGCGGAGGCCCCTCTGCAGCCAGGTCAGCAGTTCCTCTTGTGTGAGGTTGGTGAGTGCTGGGGCCTGCCGGGGAGGCTCGAGGGTGCTGGGCTCATAGGAGATGACCAGGCGAGGGTCGTTCAGGGAGCCCTGCACTCCAGCCGTCAGCACCTGGGCCAGCGTCTGAGGGTCTGAGATGCCCAGAATCTCACGGCTCTTGATGGCCTGCTCGATGGCTTCCTGCATCCCCACCAGGTTCTCGGGGAAGCAGTAGTTATCCAAGAGCACCTTGGCCATGTCCAGCACCAGGCTGGGCTGGAACAGGTGTGTGGGGCCAGCCAGGCCACAGAGCACTGTGGTTAAGAGCAGGACCCATTCTCTCATCGTGGGGTCCAAGGGAGGCTGGGCTCCTGCACAGAAGCTCCCTCGACGTGGGCAGGCCGCGCCCTGCTCTGTGCACCCTTCCACCTCGCCCTTCTCGGCTGGCAGACAGAAGGTCTGGGGTTAAACTCCGGAGCTGGGGCAAGACTTCCAGCTCCACTAAGCCTTTAATCCTGTCTAATTCAAGCACATCAGCCCAGGGACTGGGGAGACGTGGCTGGGGTGGTTTGACCCAGAAGGTATGTTGCGTGTCATCTTGCTGTACCAGCTTTGCATGTCACAACATGGATAACGGCCATTTATTCTGAGTTTCTGCCACATGCCAGGCACTGTGCCTCCTGCTTTACAAGCTGACAGTTTTAAGCAGAGCCTTGCAAAGCAGAGCTATTAATCTGCAAGTAAACAGCGTGTCCCCACTGCACTGGGTGATCAATGACTCTGGAATTAGGTAGACCTCTTGGAGACCTACGTCTGCCACTATTCTGTGGCCTTAGGGAAGGATCTTACTTATTGTGTAGATTAAATGAGAAAATATGTGCTAAGCACGTCCCAGTGGCCAGCAAGTAGGAAGCACTCTGTTGCTGGTGAGTTCTTTTCATTCAATACTATCTCTGTTTTACAGCTAAAAAAGCAGCCCAGAGAGTCCAGCAACTGGTTGAAGCCCATCATTTTAGTGAGGGGCAGGTGGGAGGTGGTGAGTAGGGGCCCGTGGGCCACAGTCAGCTCAGACAGTGCAGAGGTTGGGTCTGTGGCTGCCATCAGCCTTGGGGCTTGAGGTTACTTCCTATGCTCTCTTAATGCCTCCAGGGGACAGGGCTGTCCCCCCCCACAGCTTTCTAATGTCAGGAAACATTATGTCTGGACCTCCATGTGGGGTGTAGAGTGGAGAGGTGCCCTTCTCCCAGACTGCATGGGGTCAGCGATTCCAGCTCACACGAAGTTAGCTCTGTTCTGAGAGCTAGTGAGCATCATTCTCTTGGCTAAGAAAGACCCTCCTAGTTCAGGGCTCAGCCCGCAGCCTGCCGCTTGCAGGGAGAACCGAGTTGCAGGAGGACTTGGGTCTGTGGTCCTGGGACCCACAGAGAATGCAGATCATTCCCCCTCACACATGGAGCACATGGCCCAGCACAAGGAGGACTGCTGGACTCTCCAGCTCCCGCTCCTGGCACTTCTCACGGAAGTGTTGGGGCCTGCTTGCGACTGACTTGCTGGAGATAGATATCCAAGAATACCTGCTATGGAGTCAGAACCCAGAACCCCTGCTTCGTCTCTGAATCCCTCTGGTCACAAAGCCAGGGCCGGACACTGGGGGAGCTCAGGGGAGCAACACCTCCTGGGCTGAGTGGGCAGCAGGCAGGATCCCCTGTACTCCTCAGCAGGCAGCCAGGGAAGGTGGTCTTGGGGATGGGGGGCTTTCTCTGCATGGGTGAGAGCCACAATCTGCTTTCTGGAAATCATTATCTGAGCATGTTTACCAACTGGTTTATAAAGGTCAAAGAGGTCAATTAGCTAAAACAAACATACTTTTAGCTCATTAGGATTTGTGTAATGCCCAAGTAACATATGGTCACATCACTCCACCGTTTGCAGCCAATGGAAGTGAGCTCGGTTTATTGTAAGAACAAGGCGGGGGTGGGATAACGCAGACACCTCCCATGACTGCATTCGCTGCATTTGCTCAGGCCGGGCCTGCGCAGACTCTGCCTCCACTTGAGGAATCCCAACTCCAAGCATGCAGTCAAGTGGTCCTCGGAGAGCACTTCTCTGTCATTGCTTGAGCTCAGACAAAGCCCCTAGACCAGGAAGGGCTGGGGGTGAAGCCCACCAGGAATCAGGCTCTCTTTGGCAGAAAGGATCCTCTGGATCCTTGTTAAGATGCATCTCGGATGGGATGGCTGGAGCTGTTGCTGGCCCTTGATTCACGTGGATGGCCCAGAGCCTAAAGGAGAACCTGAGAAGAAGCTGAGGTCTGTTGCAAGTCCCTGGGGTGCGCAGTTGGACGGCACCTGGAAGGAAAGGCAACACTCCTCCTGGGGGCATAGCTCAAGGCAGGTGGAAAGGCACATTCTGTCCCCAGAGTTCTCCACACTCTTCAGGAGTCAGGAGTGTCCTGGCTCCCAGACAAGGGGGGATATATAAGCAGATGGTAGCGGCCTCCCTAGCTCACCCTGGAGGGTATATGTTCTGGGCATGTCCCCAGAGTGGGAGCCGAGAGTGCCACATCTGCCCATCCAGCCCCTGCTGGCTGTAGGCCAGGGGGCTACAGAGAGTCCATTGTGATGACAGGGGCTGAGTTTTGGAGTTGGGATGGGGCTGGAAGGCCCTGCGTTCCCTCACTTACACAAGTGGCCCTGAGGGCAAAGCTGTCAAGGGTGCAGGCGTAGGGCTATCCTGAAACCCTACCACTTTCTAAGGTAGGGGACATGACATTTTGGTTAGGTGACATGAGACTTTGATTAGGTGACATGACTGCTCTGAGCTTTGCCTTCTTCAAAAAGGGAAAATAGGATAAAGAGTACTGTTGGAGGATTAGGTGTAGCAATGTTTGAGGATATGAAAGGAAGCCGAGGACGTAGGAGTCGGTGAGTGGCAGCTTGGCTCTGCCTATGATTAGAACGTCCCCGTAGTATTGGGGAAAGGTACCCCAAGAGGCAGGGGCTGCCCTGGGGACCTGGGGTACCTAGTGCTTTCTAGGCCCCAAACCTTCCATGGGATTCTGTGTATCTAGGGAGAAACGCCCAGACCCAGACTCCAGAGTACACGTCTGCAGGCCCCAAGCATCAGGTTAAAAGGGGGACAGTCAGGTGCTGCTGGGATTGGCGCTCTAGCGAGCGTGTGGAGCCCGGGCAGTGCAGGACAGCTCTGGACAGGACCTGTTGCATTACGGATGTAGCCTCTGCAGTGGCCAAAGCACTTATCTGTCTGTCTATTGTTTTATGTTAGTTTTCCCTCAATGTTTCATTATGGAAATGTTCAAGTGATACAGCAAGTATCCATATGCTGTTGCTTAAAGACAAACTTTAGCACATGAAAATTTTAGAGGGCTGGTTTGAGCAGACAGCAATTCACAAATCCAGCTGGCCGCCCACCCCCATCCCTACCTCCACCCCCACCCCCACCCCTCCGCTGAAGTGGTGTGTGATGATTTGATTGGTTCAAGTTTGAGCCACTGCCTTATTTTGACTGTCCTGGTGGAAAGTTCAAGGCCATGTAACTGATGCACAGCTGACTGCCTGCGATTGGCCTGAAATTAAGTTTTGGATTCTTTTAAATTAGCTGCTTATGGGAAATGAGTCTCGGTCAGGTTTCAGTTTTCTCATGTAGGAACCCAAGGTGTTAGAGCCACCTCAATTGAATGGCCTCCTATTTAATTATTTGACTCTACTTACCTGCCCCTTCCTCATCTCACCTCCATCTCTCCAACCCTCTCTAACCTGCAAGCCAATGTATTTTTTTGATTCAACTGAAAGCAAGTTGAACCTTCTCTTATTTCATTTCAATGCTTTTTCTTTTCACTATTTTTTTTTATCAGAAGAATAAAACATACTCATTTTTACAGAAGTGTGTGAGCAATCCAAAAACTTTTCAAATCTAGACTTCTTTAGTAACCAGTCATCACCACTGCATGCCTTTATGTCCTCACGTGTCTCTGTGCTCATTCCTGGAAGCGAACAGGTAGAAGAGATCTGTGCACGCACCCATGGGCTCTCCATCCATCTGCCCGCCACCTGGTGTCATCCCATAGTAGTGTCCAGATGATTTGCATTTTGTTTTATTCATTTAAACATACAGCATAAACATCCTTCCCAGTTGAAGTATACTCATTAAATTGATCTTTTTAATGATTATATACAGGTTGAGGTTTAATAGAAAATCTAAAATCTGAAATGTTCCAAAATTCAAACTTTTTGAGTACTGACATGGCATCACAAGTGGAAAATTCTGCACATAGGTACTTAAAATAAACTTTGTCTCATGCACAAAATTATTTAAAATATTGTATAAAATGCCTCCAGTCTATGTGTACAAAGTGTAAATGAACCATAAATAAATTTTATGTTTGTGTAGACGCAGGTCCCATCCCCAAGATATCTCATCACGTAAGTGCAAGTATTCCAGAATCTGAACAAATCCGAAATCTGGGACACTTCTGGTCCAAGGATTTCAGATAAGGGACACCCAGCCTGTAACAGTTCTTGATGCTTGACTGATCTGCTGATTTACTGAGACATATTTTAAGTTGTCTCTGTTTTTGCTTCAGTATTGTGTTTCAGCAATAGTGTGATAAATGTTATTGAACACATGTTCTTTTGTTTGCGTCCCTCCCCAACACATCTTCTTAAGGGCTGGTGCTTTTTGTCTCTGTGTAGTATAAATACTCAAATGTGGGCTTGTGGAACCAAAGGGTATATACACTTGTTTGTTTTCCTTACTGTATTTTTTCAGTAACTTTTAAATTATGTTATTAAATAATATAATAAATGTTCTTTTTTTGTTTTATTCACAACTTAAGTGATGTATGATCAACAGACAATTAACTGCTCCTGGCTGAAGTGTACAATCGGGTGAATTTTGACTTGTGTGTACACCCATGAGACTATCACCACAATCTAGGTAACGTATACTGCTGTTGCCCCCAAATATTCCTCCCGCCCCTTTATCATCCAGTCCCCCCTCAATTCCCCTGTCTAGGCAAACACTTGTCTGCTTTCTGCCATCACTATAAATTAGTTTGCAGCTTTAAAAATTTCCTATAAATGGAATTATACCATGTGTACTATTCATGGTCTGTCGTCTTTTACCCAGCATAATGATTCTGAGACTCACACAGGTTCCTGCGTGTACCATTCGTTCCTCTGTTTTATTGCTGAGTACGTTTCACTGCACGGCTACACCAGTGTGTTAACCACGCACCTGCTGATAGACCTTCAGGTTGCCTCCAGTGTATGACTATTACCAATAAAACTGATATGAATATTTGAGTACAAATCTTTGTGTGGACATGTTTTATTTTCACTGGAGTAATACACAAAATAGGAATGTATGTTTAACATTTTAAGAAACTATTTAGCTGTTTTCCAAAATTTAAATTACTACCAGCAGTGTATGAGACTTCCAATTCCTCCACATCATTGCCAGCAATAGTATTTTTAATTTTAGCCATTCCAATGGGTATGTCGTGGTATCTCATTGTGATTTTAATTTGCATTTCTTTGATGACTAATGGTGTTGGCCATCTTTTTTATGTGCTTTTTGGCCATTTGTACATCTTCTGTGGTAAAAATGTCTGTTCCAATCTTTTGACTGCTTCTCGAGGGATGGAGGGAGGCAGTTGTTTGTCTTATTGATAAAGTAAAAGTTATTTTTATACTGTGGATATAAGTCTTTTGCCAGATATATGTTTTATCCCAGTCTGTGGCTTGTCTTTTTATGCTCTTAACAGTATCTTTTGAAGATTAGATTAAAAGGTTTTTCTTTTTGATGAATTCCAATTTATCAATTTTCTCCTTTATGATTCATGCTTTTGGTGCCACAGCTAAGAAATTTTTGCCTATCTCAAGGTCACAAAGCTTTTCTTTAATGTTTTATTTTAGAATTTCTATAGTATTAGGATTTACATATAGGCCTATGATCTGTTTTGAATTAATTTTTGTGTATGGTGTGAGGTCAGGGGTCAAGGTTTATTTTTTCCATGTGGATCTCTATTTGATCCAGCACCAGTTGTTGAGAAGACTTTCCTTGTTACATTGAATTGCCTCAGCATCTTGGTGAAAAAGGGATTGATCATGTGTGTGGGTCTATTTTAATACTCTGTTCTGCTACATTCATCTATCTGTCTTCTCACCAATATCATACTGTCTTGCTTACTCTAGTTTATAACATGTCTTCAAATCGTGGAGTGTGAATCCTCCAACTTTGTTATTCTTTATCAAAATTATTTTGGCTATTCTGGTTCCTTTGATTATCCACATAAATTTTAGATTCATATAATTGTTTTACATCAGATAATTGGGATTGAGTTAAATCTATAGATTAACTTGGGATAATGTACATCTTGTGAACTAAAATTAAATCTTAAGCCCCCCAAACCTCTTGGCCAAGGGGACACCCCCTGCCAAAAAAACCCCAAAAGCCTTAAAGCTGAGTTGCTGGCCATGAGGAGAAGGGAGGTCAGACACGCCTAGTTATGCCCTGTCCCTTTTGGAGCTATTCTTTATAACAATAAGATACAGAATCTTTAACAAGCCTAAGGCCATGTAAGACAGAGGTTAAGCCACACCTGCAGGTCATCAATTCACTTAACAGACCACTTGAGTCTGGGTATATGGCCGGTATGTGTCCAGTGGCTTGTCTCTGATTAATGGACTTCCTTATCTTAACTTAAAACATTCCAATCCTTTAGAGAAAGCTTCATTTCTTTAATCAATTATAAATCAAAGAATCTTTAAACTCACCTATAACCTGTAATCTCCTGCTTCAAGATGTCCTGCCTCTTCAGGCCGAACCAATGTACACCTTCCATGTATTGATTTATGACTTTACATGTAATTCCTGTCTCCCTGAAATGTATAAACCAACCTGTAACCCAACGATGGGGAGACCACTTGCTAAAGTCTTCTTGGCTGTAGTTCTCTGGACCACAGTC
Organism: Varecia variegata; assembly: GCA_028533085.1. Lineage (NCBI taxonomy): Eukaryota > Metazoa > Chordata > Mammalia > Primates > Lemuridae > Varecia > Varecia variegata. Next base: position 4,235,349 of record CM052446.1, on the reverse strand, counting down.
ACACATATTTGGCTCAGAATAAACCTCTTTCAATTATTTTACAGAATTTGGGTTTTTTTTTCCATTGACAATCGTAACAATACTGAATCTTCCAAATCTATGAATACATTATATCTCTTTATTTACTTAGATCTTCTTGTAAAGAAGATCTCTTTATTTACTTAGATCTTCTGACAAACTTATTTATCAGTGTTGTGTGATTTTACTATATAGATCATGGAAATATTTTATTATATTTATTATATTTATACCTATTTGTTATTTTTTGCTTGCTATTGTAAATGGTATTTTTCCTTTAAATTTCAATTTCCAGTTATTCATTTTATATTTATCTTGTATCCTGAAATCTTGTTAAACTCATTTATTCATTTTAGTAATCTTAGTAATCTTTTTTCAGAATCCTTGAAATTTTCTAAGAGGGTATTCATGTTGCATTTCTGTATTTGAAACCCATAGATTTTATTTCTTATTCTTGCTCAATTGCACTTGCTAGGATCTCAAGTGCCTTATTCCTGATCTTAGGGGGAAAACATTCGGTTTACCATTAAGTGTGATAGCTGTGGATTTTTTGGTAGATATGCTTTATCAGTTTAAAAAAATTCTCTTCTATTCCTAGTATTTTGAGAGTTGCTTAAAAAAAATCATGAATGGATGTTGAATATTGTCAAATGCATCTATTGAGCTGGTAAGATTTTTCTTCTTTAGTTTGTTAATATGGTTAATTACATTGATTGATTTTCTAATTTTGAACCAGCCTTGCATCTGTGGAGTAAATCTCACTTGTTCATTATGTGTTATCGTTTTTATATGTTCCTGGATTTAATTACTCGTGTCTTATTGAGGACTTTTTGATGCTCACGAGGGATATTCCTCTGTAGTTTTCTTTTCTTTTGGTTTTGGTATCAAGGCAATGCCAACCTCATAAAATGAATTGGAAAGCATTTTTTTTTCTCTCCCTATTCCTTCCTCTTTCTATTTTATGGAAAAGTCTGTACAGAATTGATATTTTTTCAATTATTTGAGGACCTGAGAAGTATTGCTCAGGCATGAAAGGAGGGCTGATTGTGCTTCTTCCTTTTTCCTCCTTCTAAACTGAGCATTTTTGCACTTTTGTGACATCAAAGGAAAACAATAACTGAAGTCCTGAAACATAGGTTATTCCAGCTGTTGATCATTCATATTGGGAAGTGTTCATAACCCCAAAGGGGACATCTTGTGCCTGTTGTAAAGGCAGAAGGAACTGCGGTGACAGAGGGTGTGTTGTCCCTTCTGCCCCCAGAGGCCCGGGTCTTTGAACTAGGATCAGTTTTGAGGCATGTCAGGGCTCAGAATAGTGACCAAGGTCTTAGCAGCAATGGGAATGTCACCCACACATGTTCTCTGCAGGACGGAAGCCTCCCTGAAGCACAAGGTTGTCCTGTCCCTCCCCTGTGCCACACCTTTTTTGTGCATTGGGGACAGAAATTGAAGTTTACAGACAATTAGAGTAAATCGTGGGCAGAGCCATCCTAGAGACTGAGCACAAGAGCACGGGGCCTAAGGAGGCTCTGGGAACGCATCATATTCACAAAGAAATGAGAAGAAATTTTGAATTTGGAGAAAATTCACATCTATCTAATCATCTTAACAGGACCGCGTGTCCCTAGTAGCCGCACTGCAGTGAGAGCTTGGTCCACAGGGGCATCTGTTTCCTGATGGTGGGCCTGTCCCTGGACTCTGGAGTCTGAGGAGTTGGAGGAGATTAAGAATCACAAAGAAAGACGTGCGGGGGACAGCGACAGAATGACTTTTGAAGGCAGAATGGATTTGGAAATTTTTTACTTCTTCTATCTATCTGTACCCTGTTGTATAACTTTCTTGAACAGTTTCTTTTAATCTTTTTTTAAACAGCTTTATTGAGACATAATTCACTCATTTAAAGTATATAATTTAGTGGTTTTTAGTGTATTCAATGAAATTTATAACCATCACCACAATCAACAATCACCTCAAAGAGAAACCCTGTAACCCTCAGCTGTCCCCTCTCCCCAACACCCCCGCATCTCTGCCTCACAGCCCTCAGAAACCACTCCGCTACTTTCAATTTCTATAGATTCTCCTGTTCTGGAAATCTTCTATATGACTAAAATAATATAATATGTGATCTTTTCTCTCTCTTAGCATGTTTTCAAAGTTCATACATGTTTTAGCATGTGTCAGTGCTTCAGTCCCTTTTATGGCTGAATACTATTCCATTGTATGCATATACCACATTTTGTTTATCCACTCTTTAATTGATGCATATTTGGGTTGTTTCTATCTTTTGGCTATTATGAATAATTCTGCTGCAAACATTGGTGTACAGATTTTTGCGTGGATATACATTTTCATTTCCCTTGGATACATGCCTAGGCTTGGGACTGTCGGGTCATACCGTAACTCTATATTTAACTTTTCGAGGAACTACCCATTTTCCAAAGAGACAGTACTATTTTACGTTCCCACCAGCAATGTATGAGAATTCTTATTTCTCCACACCCTTGCCAACACTTGTTATTATCTGACTTTTTGATCATAGCCATGTGTAGTAGTCAGGGGTCTCTAGAGGGGCAGAACCAATAGGATATATGCATGTGAGTATATATGTGTATATATGTGTATATATTTGTGTGTGTACATATGCATTAATATGTCTACGTGTGTACGTGTGTGTCCCCATACATAAAGGGAATTTATTAGGGAGAACTGGCTCACACGATTGCAAAGGTGAAATCCCACAATAGGCTGTCTGCAAGCCAGGGAATGAGAAAAGCCAGTGGCACGACTCAGTCCAAGTCCAAAAGCCTCAAAACCAGGGAAGCCAATAGTGCAGCCTCCAGTCTGGGACTGAAGGCCCGAGAGCCCCTGGCAGGGCTCTGGTGCAAATCCCAGAGTCCAAAGGCCATGGAAAGTAAAGGAAAGGAAAAAAAGTGTCTTGCTCAGAAAAGGCCAGAGAGAGAGAGGAGAATATCTCCCTTCTCCTGCCTGCTTGTGCTAGCTCAGGCAGCCAATTGGATGGTGCTACCCACGTTGAGAGCAGGTCTTCCTCTCCCAGTCCACTGAGTCACGTCAATCTCCTCTGGAAACACCCTCACAGGTGCACCTAGAAACAATGCTTCACTAGGCATCCCTCAATCCAGTCAAGTTGACACCTAATGTTAACCATCACACCATCCCAGTGGGCATGAAGCAGTATGTCATTATGGTGTTGATTTGCATTTTCCTGATGACTAATGATGTTGAGCATCTTTTCTTGTGCTTATTGGCCATTTGTATATCTTCTTCAGAGAAATGTCTATTCAGATCCTTTCCCTATTTAAAAAATTGCATTATTTATCTTTTTATTATTGAGTTGTAAGAGCTCTTTATATATGGTAGATACAAGTCCTGTATCATATACATGAGTATCAAATATTCTCTCCCACTCTGTGAGTCATTTTTTATCTTCTTGATGATGTCATTTGAAGGACAAAAGTTTTTAATTTTGATGATGTCCAGTTCATCTAATTTTTCTTTCACTGCTGTTCCTTTTGGGGTCATATAAGAATCTTTTTCCAAAGCCAGAGTCATGATGACTCACCCTTATGATTTCTTCTAAGAGTTCTATACTATTGGCTCTTATATTTAGGTCTTTGAACCATTTTGAGTTAATTTTTGTATATTCTATAAGAGAGCAATTTTATTCTTTTGCACGCTGGAATCCAGTTGTCCCAGCACATTCTCATTTAATCTTTACAATCCAGAGAGCTCAGTGGTAGATTAGTCAGAGAGTCTCTGGAGAAGCAGAATCATATGTATGTATATGAGAGAGAGAGATGTTTATTTTAAAGAATTGGCTCATGTGATTGTGGGCCCTGGCAAATCTGAAATCTGTTGGGCAGGCCCCGGCAGACTGGAAATTCAGGTAAAAGTTGATTTTGTAGTCTTCAGGCCGAAGTCAGGGAAGTAGAACAGCTGGCTGACACTGAGGTAGGGTTTCTATGTTGTGGCCTTGAAGCAGAATGGCTTCTTCCTCTGGAAACTGCTACTAAATCCTTCCACTGACTGGACAAGGCCCACCCACTTTATGGCGAGTTATCCGCTTCAGGTAAAGTCTACTGGTAATAAATGCTAGTCATATCCACAAAATACCTTCACAGCCACATCTAGACTAGTGCTTGACCAAGCGTCTTGGCACCATAGACTAGCCAAGTTGACATAAAATCAATCATCACAGGTAGTACCGTCCTCATTTTAAAGGAGAAGAAACTGGAAACATTCTCCAAAAGTCTTCTCCAGGAGCACAGAGTCTAAACGTAAACTGGGTTACCAGCTGCTGGGCAGGGGCTGGGGAAGGGGAATGAGGACATGTTGATCAAAGGGTACAAAGTTTCAGGATGCCAAAATCCTGGAGATCTGTGCAGCATGGTGACTGCAGTTAATACTACTGTATTGTACACTTGAGAATCGCTAAGAGAGTAGATCTTAAATGTTTTGCCACAGAAAAAAAGGGAGGTGATGGATATGTGAGTTAGCTTGAGTTAATCATTTCACAATGTATACATGTATCAAAACCTCACGGTGTACACCATAAATATATGTCATTTTATCTGTCAATTATACATCAATAAAGCTGCAGGATACGGAAGAAATTTGAACTGGAAGCTAGCTCCTAAAGGCACTCAGGTATCACACCCATACTCAGCCTCTCTGTTGTGAGAACAGCCCAGGCCTAGAGTACACTTGAGTTCTCAGAACTCCAAACAGGTTCCAGGAAAAAATACCATCTCATTGGCTGCAAACACACACATGCCGTGAATGACCGGAATTTCTTTAAAATACAAATTCCTCATCTCACTGCCCCTGAGCTTTTAGCCACAGCAATGCCTGCCGACCAGATGTGTCCTCACTGACGGTAATGTTTTTCATGACGTAACTTTTCTCCTTGCATTTCTTCCTGCCATTTCTCCCAAGTCCATCAGACGTGTCTATACATGTTTGAACCCCAGTGATGAACGGGCAGCAGGGTCTTCTCCCTGAGGACCCCGGGCACTTGGCTGAGTTTCAGGAGGCCGAGGCTGCGCGGCAGAGGCCTGGGGCGGTGCGTGGGCATGGCGCTTGCAGACACACGTGACTGCCAATGCAGGCACAGGCAGGAACCCTGGAGGTACTGAAGAGTATGGGAGGAAAAATGAAGAGGGAAGAGAGCAGGAAAGGACAATGAGGAAAGGAATGAAGGTTTCAGGTGACAGAGGATTAAATGCCTTTATATTTTCCTAAGCATTACTCACGAAGAGAAGCAGGCAAGGACAGAAATGCACTTTTCTTAAGTACCTGGAAAGCATTGTGTATGTGGCACTTGTGGGTGATGAGCTAGGACATCCAGACCCAGTAAGCCTGTGTCCCTTGGCCGTGATGATGAAGCCAGTAAGTGGCCTGGCCAGGCTTTGAATCCAGGCCAGGCTAACCCCACCCCTATGCTCTGCCCAGCTCCCTGCTGCTCCCAGACTGACCTCTGCTACTGTTCCCTGAGCCGCCCCTGGCTATGGGCACCCGTCCAGATGGGGACCCTGGTACCAATTACAAAGGGGCAGCAGGCATAAACCACGACCATCCCTGGCAAACCAGGAGGATGGTCACTGAGCCAGAGGTGTAGGTGGCTCAAGCACTGCCATCAGGAGCATTGTACGGGGGTGGGGAAGAAAGGCGCTGGGCACTGACATGGATGACCCCAGAAAGCCCTGGAGGGTGGGGTGCAGCGTGGGCTCCAGAACATGGGTGTGATGCTCATAATTCGCCGTCCCGCCCTGCGGTCCCAGGAATGCTCTCCGGCTCCCGTGTGGAGACCGCACCTCGGCATTGTCAGGGTTTTGAGAAATGTTTGCAGCTGCGGGACTTTTGAGCTGGGCCTCGCTTCCCTCTGCGTCCACTGCTGAGCATCAGGGGTGCCCCGTCCAGTTTGGCCTGGACAGCCTGTGGCCTCCAAGAGTCATCTCAAGGGTCAGCTTCATTTCACTGAGTGCTGACGTCTCCAAAGGCCCTTAGCACTAAGGGTGTCGCCCCTCTCCCCCGCGAGGAGCCTTGTCAGTGTGTGCGTTCACAACACAGGAGAACGGAAGTTCGAGCTGATTTTGAAAGCTTTCTTCCCCAGCTTCCCGCCTACTCAGTCTCCTGAGAGCTAGCAGGTAAGTAAGCGACCACAGGTGAAGGTGCCAGCACGGCAGGGGACAAGGAGAGGGAGGTGGGCGTGGCCACATGCTGGGCCCAGGCCTCGGGCTCCAGCTGGGGCCCCAGAGACAAACCCCAGTCACAAGTGGGAGGACAAGCGCCAAGAAATACCCGCATGAGGAATTATAGGGGCCACTGCTGCGTGCTAAGGGCCTGATAGACACCCCCCTCGTGAGGAGAGAGGGGGGAGGGGTGAGAATTGACAGAGCCGGGCGGTGCCCAGAGCTGGGCCGTGGGCACGGAGCGTGCGGTGCAGCAGCGACTCCCGGCCGGAGACTCTCGCACCCGTGCCTTCCTCCTTCCGCTGGTTTCCTCAGTCACAGAGATGGGACTTCTCCCGTTTGAGCCTCTGCTGCCGCTGGAGCTGGCCAGTGGGCCCTGGTCTAGGCGATGAGGTAAGCAGAAGCCCACCAGGGACCTGGGGATGAGCACGTTCGGTGGCTACTTGCTCTTTCCCTTCTTCCTGCTGGCATTATGGATGTGAGGTGCTGCCAAGGCAGCCATCTGTGGCTACGAGGACAGAAGCACGTGGGAAAGGCCAGAGCGTTGCCGAGGTGCTGAATCTCACGGCGTCCAACTCTTGACCAACGCTGGCAGCTGCCCACCTTCACAGCCGTGCGGTGTGAGGAGAGCTCTGCAGTGGGGTCTGCTCTTCAGAGCTACCCCAAGTTGAACCCAGGGCCAGGCCTTCATGCCCTGACGCCAGTCATGAGATGGAGGGGGTCCCTGGCAGTTGCTCCTTGTAGGTAGCTGAGGGCAGTTCCTGGGGAGGATGCAGCTGGGGCATGAGGACCCTGGTCCTGAAGGAGGATCTGGATGGGCACTTGGTACGCACCATGAGGCCACTGCCAGTTGTTCGTGGTTACAGGCCATGCTGCGTGCTCATCTCCGAACGTTTCTCTGTTTGCTCATGTGCAAGAGTGACTCTGGGGTGGATGTAAACAAAAGGAGTTTCTGGGTCTTCCAGCTCTACTTGCTGCTGCTGAATGGTCCTCCCGGGTGACTGAGCCATGTACGGTTCCACCAGCCACGCGTGCTCGCCCCATGCCCTGCCAATGCGCTGTACTGCCACATGGTTTCACTGTGCCGTCTAATTAATATACATTGTTCGTATCGTGTCCACGGTTACAAACAAGGTGAGCACAAAAAACTTTTCTGGGAGTTAATTCTCTCTTCTATATCCCGCTTCAGCCCTGACTGTGAACCAGACCCATCCTCAGGCCCCCTTTCCCCTCTTCCTTCCTTTCTGCCTCAGTTCGCCCGAGAAGAGGGTGTCTCCTCTGAGCCTCTTAGTAGTTTCAGGGGTTGCCTAAAGGTGGTCTTACTAACAACCTATCTAACAGAGGAAAATAAACCCTCAAGGAGAAAGTAAGAGAAATAAACCCATAGCACATAATTGTCCTTTTGAATAAAAAAACTCACAACACAACTACCCTTTGTCTAACTAAAACTCTGGTGGCCTAACTCGTTATCTCTAAGACTCTGTTTTCTCAGTCTTGAAGAGCCCTAAGTGGACAGTGAGGGTGCGAGCTCCCTGCGCCAACCCTCTGCCTCAGTTCCTGCCAAGAACCAGATTACGAGGACTCAGATAAGCTGGAAAGAGCACCTGCAATGACATCACCGCTGCTTCGGTTATCAGTCTGCTGAAGCAGAGGGAAAAAAAGACATTTTTACCCTTTAAACGGCAAGCAGCATTTTCTCAGCTGGTCAGCATTTTCACTCCTTCCTCTGTGCCGTGGCCATTCCCTCCTTCTCTCTCGCTCACTCTCTCTTTTCTTTTTTCCTCGGGAAAAAAAATAACCTTTGTACTTCTTTTTATCCTAAACTTTGAGAATTCTTTCTCGCTTATATACAAACTTCACACTCTAACACCTAATGCATCAGAAAGCCCTATTGATTTTATTTTTCTTCAGTTCAAGGCATGTGCATGTGTGTGTAAGCCTGTGCAGGTGTGCATATATGTGCATGCATTCACATGTGTAGCATGCATGTGTACACACATGCACATGTGTGACATGTGTGTTTGTGCACACATGTGTGCAAATGTGCAGTGTATCCATGTGTGCACACATGTTGGTTGTTTATGTGCATGCACACTATGTGTGGGTGTGTGGTATGCACATGCCTGCACACGTTTGTAGTGTGTGTGAGCATGTGTGCACATGATTGTGTGTGTGCATGTTCATACACCCATGTGTGCATACATATCCAGCCATAGGTCTAGGGTGAGTGCGGGTGAGAGGACTGTCACTCTTGGTTCGGCTCTGGTTGAATTCAAGCCAGTGTCATTCAAAGCTTCACCAGAGGCTGGCCCCCAGGGGTCCCCCAAACACACGCTGTCTTTGTTATCTTTTTGTCTCCTGCTGCCATTCAGCTGTGTTCTCTGGTGACATCTGGAGAAAACTCAGATGGCCCTCAAGTCCCATCCTGAATCAGGTCCAGGATGAAAGAAGAAGGGAACTAACCACAGTTCATTAAATTATTCTCCTATTGTTGGACATTTCAGAGAGTGTCCTGTTTTTATGTAGGAAAAGCAAAGCAATGTTCAGTGAACACCAAATTATATTAAAGATTAAATTAAAATTTAATTTATTTTAAATTTAATTAAATTAAAATCAATATATGAAATATTTGCATATCTAATTTATATTTTTTAGGATAGAGACTCAGAGTCAGGATTCCTCTATCAAAGCATGTGAGCATCGGTAGGCTGTTTAACAGAAACTTCTTGTTGATCTGATCGGCGTTCCCTTGGTTAGTAGCAGTAACAGCTGCCTTTTACTGAAGGCTCCGAGTGCACCAGGTGTGGGACTAGACCTGCGTGTGTCTCAAGTCTCCACACCTCCGGGCTCCAGTGAGGTGTCCTGCGGACTGGGGGGCAAGCCTGGGAGAGCAGGGACATCCCACCCACAGTGGGGTTCCGGCGCCTGTTCCTCTGCTCTCCCATCCACCCTCCTGGCGCCCCTGCACCGCCTGCCCTCCCTCCCGGCCCCAGCTCCTTTCCGCCTTCTGCTCTCTCCACCGTGCCCGCTCCCGATCTGTTCTTTCTGCAGGACTCAGCTCTGGTCCTGTGCAGTGGAGATCAACCAGCCTTTCTCAGCTCCTCCTAGTTTCTTAGCTCCTCCATTCCCCAGATTAGCATACGGCAGCCCAGGCCGTGCTCAAGGGCTCTTCCTCCCTGCAAAAATGAGGAAGGAGGAAGGTAGTGGACACGTATGTGATTTTCGGTCATTTTGACACTGCAGCTGACTAACACAGACCTGAGTCCTGAGCCTCAGAGATGCCAGGCTGGGGGCCCATGAGCATGGCCCTTTCCCAGGCCCTTCTGGGGGTGATGCCTTGGCACTTCTAGGCCTGTGTTTCTCCCCAAGTTGCATGTGTGCTTGTTGTTTCTGGGGCTGGCCCTGGTTTTGGCATCTAGTTGATGTGGGATGCTTGCCCTGGCATTCTGGACACAGCAGGCCCTGTCTGCGTCCTTCCCTGGCAGGGAGTCAGGTGGGAAGGTGGTGCTGGCACAGGCCCTGTGGACTGGGGCAGGAGGCAGGGCACCCCTGGCCATGTGGGGAGACGTAGGACACATCCCAAATTTGTACTGGAAAGTGAGGGCCAACGTCAGAGAGGATTGAGCAAAGGGGCATCGTACACACGTCTGAGGTAGGCAGGCAGTGGATGCTGGTGTAGACAGCCAAGGGTTTGCAAAGCGGGGAGGAGGAGGACCAGGAAAGAGGCTCAGTGGAGCCTGGAGGCTGATGGCCCTGGTGGGTGCTGGGTGAGCTGTCCCCTTCCTGGATTTGGTGGCATTGACAGCCACACCTGGCCCTGGGGCTCCTGTGGAGTGGGAGCCAAAGCTAGGAGGAGACTGGGCTCTGGGATTTCATAAACCTATAATGGTTCAAAAATCGTTTTGAGGATCAAAGCAGGGTTGTCAGGGTTTTATTTTGCCAACTGTGGACATTATAAAAAATGACAAACCTATCACCTACCTCTCTATTACTTCATAAAAAGAGATATTTGAACACCCTCAAAACTGCACTTGGCTTTTATGAACAGTATTTCATTGCCCTTATTTTTGTCACTCTGAGGCAGAAGTGACCCACATCTTCCATAGCCCAGGGCCCTTTTTGCCCTCCATGGAGAAGCCTGTAGGCTTGTGGGGACGGTCACCTCAGAACAGAAGCTCACGGAAGCCATGCTGTTGGGGACAGACTCTGACTTTGGCCCAGGCTCAAGGGAAGCTGAGGCCACCGGTGTGCAGATTCCTGCCCGGAGCAGGTGCTCTTTTCCAAAACTCAGATTCTGTGATTTGAAAATGAAAAGAAGGTCAGAGGGGTTCGTTCGGTCCGACCCAGCATAGGCCCTCTGTGTCCACTGCTGCCTCAGGTGCGTCCTTCCTTGGGTCCAGTCTCCTCATACTCTCGTTAGAGACGCGGCTCGCGCGGAGAAGGCCGGAGAAAGAGTGGCAGCATCTCTGACCCCTTCCTAAGAAGCTGCCACACGGCTGTAACAGGCCGGCCTTTCTGGGGTGAGCAGTTTCGCTGCCTTTGGTTTACAAAGCGGAGAAGCCTCTGGGCTTCCTCAGTGAGCACCAGGGGAGGTGGCAGGGCTGTCAGACCCGGGGGTCAGCTCCCGGCAGCCAAGCTCAGCCTCCCGTCTCCCCAGGACACAGCCTCCTGAGTGTCTCTGGGACTTGGGAAGCCAAGACACCGACCATGCATTCAGAATCAGCCGTATCATTGGCAGGGCCGAGTGCGGAATGAAAATGCAGATTCCTGGTTCAAAAATTATTACACATTTCAAGACAGTGACAGCAGAGCATCGGCCTATGTGGCTCCCGGGCTGCACTCCCGAGACTGCATGTAGGCAACAGGCCGGCACAGCCCTACCGGCCTCTCCCTGAGTCTCTTTGCATCGTCACCGCTAAAGCCCGGCCTGCTGCAAGAGCTTCGGGGAGGGGCCCACCAGAGCGGTGGGCTGGCCCCAGGCTCCCTGCCGCATGCCTCGAACCCGACCTGAGCCTCCTCATCGGTAAAGGGGCGAACACCACCTCCCTGGGGGCCGCTGTGAAGACCACCGAAAAGGATGGTATAGGAGCCTTCCCGGTCAAACCGGCCCGTGTCAGGGGCCCAGAGGCAGAGGCCCGGGGCAGGCAGCGCAGAAGTCTAAGGACGGCTCTGGAGAGAAGCCACCGTCTGGACAGAGCCGGTCGGATGACCTGGGTGCCGGAGCCAAGCTGTGGCGCCCACACGGGAAAGGGGCGCTCCCGAGGCCGGTGGGGCGAGGAGTCCTGCTCCCACCTGCGCTGGCCGGGCTCACATGGGAATTAAGCCAGGCTGGACAAGAGAAGGCTGCAAGTATCGACCAGGAATCCCTCCCTTCGTCCATCTGGTGGACTGCTGAGAGAAGCCCAGCAACAGCGCTTAGCGACTCTGTGGACAGAACGTCCCCTTCTCAAGTGAGAAGTGCACAGCAGGCACTGTCTTGATGAGCAGGGCGAGGAAGGCAGTGCCCACGAGGGTGGGGCCCAGGAAAAGTGACGGCCAGGGAGGGCGGGGCCCAGGGAGGGCGTCCCCTGAGGGTGGAACAGGGGTGCAGCTGTGGTGGTGTTTGCTGGAGCGGGGTCGGAGCGGGAGCGCAGTGAGACTGACAATGGGACAGTGGTCCAGCCTTGGGACCCGGGAGGAGAGGACTTTAGGCCGCCTGTGTTGTTCATGGCGAGTGGGGGCCTCCCTCCCCTGTCACAGGGCAGCGTAGAGGATGGCAGGACAGCAACGGTGGTCGGGGACTTGCAAACATCCGGCACACAGCCGCACCCCCAAGAAGCCCATACAGGAACCTGTCCCCTCACCACAGTGTGCAGACACTGGCCACCCACCTGTGTCCACCTGGGGCAGCTGCGTGCCCCTCCCTCGCCTCCTTAGGGAAGGGCTCAGCCCGTCCCAGCGGGGCCTGGAAGGAGGCTGGGCAGCGGGCGGGCCTGGCGGGCTTTCAGTTTCAGGTCTCATATTCAGGACAAGCTGCAAATCAGACCTTTGGCATTATTTCTAAGCAGAACTTTCATGCAGGCACAGAAATACACCACCAGGACTGCACGATGTCTGTCACCCAACTTTGAACAGCATTGTTCTACCACACTGCCTAGCAGGTACCGGAAATTCATATTTTCTCTAATTCCAGTAATTAAAAAATAATGTCTCATTGTATTTTTGTGTTAAAGTTGTTCAATGGTTTCATGTAAACATTTAACACAAACTTTTTTTTTTTTTAAATATATGGGAGCTTCAGCCAGTGGGAACGGCCTGGTCCCTCTGAGCTTCCTCTGGGCCCCGCTCTGGCCAGGGGGTCAGGAGGCCACGGGGCAGAATCTTTGCCACTTTCAGGCTTCTCCTCACACCACCCGCCGTGCGTGGCCAGGAGAAGCAGAGGACAGGGGCAAGCACAGAGGAAATGGAAACTGTTCTCCCTTGGGGTCAGTGGGGGCTGCGTCTGGTCCCACGGCCCAGGCCCAGGGTGGGGCCGGGACGCACACTACTTAAGACAGTAGCAAGCGCAGGCGGGCTGGTGGCTGCGTGAGGAGTTCTTCAGAGGCTGCGGAGCCTCACTCAGGAAGGCTGGACGTCTTAACACTTGAGCACATGTCACCAAGGAGTAAAATAGAGACATTTCAAATACCAAAGCAAGAGCACATTTAATTCCAACCGGTTCAAATCCAGGTCCTGTCTCCTGTGGGGGTCCTTGTGCAGGGACATGCACGGGTGCCTTGTGCTGCTGAGCTGGGTAAGTAACCGCAGAGCTGCTGCCGTGGCTGCCCCATCCCTCAGGGCAAATGGCCTGTACGGACAGCAAGTGGCCCCGTGAGAACTGCTGGCCGAGCAAGTGGGTCACAGCAGCTCTGGCCATGGTGCGGGACGTGGCCCAGAGGACTGCTGCTCTCTACCATGCAGTTGCTTTTGGGGTGGTTTTCCAGTGACTCAGCGGTGATATTAAAAAGCATTTGGCCACTGGATGAGCACAGGCACCGAGTGGTCAGACCACACGCTGGATGTGACAACAGCCCAGTCACACTGGTGTGGACTGAGCAGGGCTCAGCACAGTCTGGCCTCTGCGCTCCCGGGCTCCCAGTGCTTCCCTGCTTTTTGGCTGCAGGGGGACCTGCTAAACTACAGTGGGGCACTTGGGAAGGTCCCGGGCTTTGGTCTCCCGCAGACATGGGCTGGAACTGGGCCATTGACTGGCACTGCTTGGCCTGCCTGCGTTTCGGTTTCTGCCTCTGTAACTTGGAGGCCACCGCGCCCATCTCACTGGGTCAAGCAAGTGCATACAATGGTGGCTACAGAGCGCGTGGCCTGCTCCTCTCCCCCAACTCCCTGAGGCTACTGGGCTCAGCCCGGACCCGTCTCGTCCTCCACGACCCCTTAACTCCCATAAACCTGCGCCCCTTACCCGCTGTCTACGCTCCTCTGGCTCACTTCTGCTCAGTTTTCTGCAGACTCTGGATTAGTGTCTCTCCTGTCTCCTTTTCACCACCTCCCCTTCCACCCCAACAACACTGCCAGGCTGTCCTGGAAAGCCCCACACCCCCACACCCTGGCCATCGCCTTCCCAGCAGTCGAGCCCGGGGCATTGCTCGGGGCGGGCAGGTCCTCCCTGCACCCTCCAGGCTGCACTCCCCCCCCAGGCTGGCATGCAGATCGACTCAGTCCCTGTGGTGCCCAGGGGGATGAAGGACCTCTCAGGACCCCCTGCCGCCTGCCTCCCCTGCCCCGCCGGCAGGTACTACCTGCACCCACACTCTGCCACGCTCATGCCCTCGTAGTGGTACTTGAGGGTGGGCACCCCCATGTCATCCTTGTAGAGTATGGAGATGGGGCTCAGTTTGGTGGGCACGCAGCAGGCCTTGCCCACCTTCGTGGGGAACTTGAGATGCACCAGGGTCTGCACGATGGCATGTTTCGTTGGCGTCACGTCGTCGGCCAGAGGGAAGAAGCAGCCACCTTTACACTCATAGGCATCATACTCCTTGGGCGCGATGATCCAGCTGTCCCAGCCAATGTCCTCGAAGTTCACTCGCAGGGAGGTCTTCTGACAGTGGCTGCCAGCACCGGTGCTCCTCTTCCGTCTGGCTAAAGACGACCCTGCGGCCGTGTGGCCGTCCACGTCCTCCCCGCTCCCCCCTGCCTCCGTGGGGCTGTCCCTGGACAGCTTCTTGAGCACGCTCTCCTGCTCGTGGCCGATCATCTCCCTGAGCTCCAGCCTGGTCTCCTTGGTCCCGTTGCTGCGGTCATTGGAGAAGACGACGAAGAAGGGCAGGTTTTTGGACCCAGGGGGGACACTGATGTCCAGCTTGTCGCAGCCCTTCCTGTGGCTCTCCACTGTCACCTCCAGCTTGTTTTTGCTCTTGCTGGAGTCGGCCCGGACCCATCTCTTCACAGCACTGGACACTTCCAAGGTCTCCCAGCCCTGGTCCCGAATGTCCTGGGACACCAGGAGAGTCTTGGTCCCCGCAGCACTGTCCCAGGCATCTGCTCCATCCAGAACGTCATAAATGACCATATTTCCTTTCAGCGCATGAGAGGAGTCCACGTGATTTTGGCAGGAGACGTAGAGTCGGAGCTCAGCCCTGGTGATTTGCTCGTGTCTGGGAACGGAGATGTTGAAAAGCAGGATGTGCCTCTGGAAGGGGAAGTCTCCCGTGGTGGCTACGGAGACGGCATCTGGAAGGCAAACACACCGATGGGCATCTGCCAGGGGGCCCATGTTCATGACACCAAAGTTCATGGTTTGGATGAAAGGGCATCTGGGATGACACTGCTGTCTCTATTATCTCTGTTTTGTCCACTTAAGCCTTTAAGTATTTTGAGCAGTACATATAGGATCTCCTAAAGAGAAGCAGAGGCAGGAGATGCCTCCAATTGAGGTTGACAGTTCCATCTGTTTATTGAGCATTTACTACGTGCCAGGAGTTACACTAGGAGCTTTGCATAATATATTTTGCTGTAGTCCTCACACTCATCCCAGGAGGGTCTAATTATTATGCCACTTTTATAGATATGGAGACTGGGATTCAGGGCATTTAAATGCCACAGTGCACGCAGCTGGGAAGCACCCTCACATAAAGGAAGCAGCGACATGCACTATCAGCCTGAGGGTGGAGATCCTGAGTGTGTGAATTCAAAGGAGAGATTCCGGGAGGGGACCACGAAGGTCCAATATTTAGACAAGGTTAAAAATTTCAGAACAGTGCTGAAATCATTTAGAATCGTAACTCCCAAGCAAAGTGAAAGTGGATTCTTTTTTTTTTTTTTTTTTTTTGTGAGGAAAAAATATATTAGCTTCAATTGCCTTGTCATGTCAAGGAAAAATAGGGCTTGTGTTTTAGCCATGTAAGTGTCTCAATTTCCTACTTCTCCTGGGCTGACGCTTGGCCATCAGCATGTTTGTACTATATCGTGGCTGGCATTTTTTGAACTCCTACTATGTGCCAACATGAATGGAGACCCTGCGCTGCCCTGAAACCCAGCCAGCAGGTTTTGATGTCTGACAGACTGAAACACAATTATTCCCTAGAGTTGGGAGAATGAAGTGCCGGTCCTGACTCTGTGCCTCACTAGGCCTGTTACCTTGGAAAGTCCTGAGGTGTCACTGTGCCTCTGTTTCCTAATCTGTGAAATGGGTTTATCCTCCCTCCCTCCCAGAGTTGGGGGGAGGCTTGGACACAGTCTCTGGCTTATAGCAGATAATCAATATTTCTATGCCTCACTCCCCAGACCCTCCTCCCACCCCGGGCATGCTGCCTGCATACAGCAAAGCATGTGACTGCTCAGCTCTGTGTCCCCCTCACCCAGCACGGGTGCACCTTCCTAGCTCCTGCAGGACGGGTCGAGCTGCCCTGGCATGTCTGAGCAGTACGCACCATGCCTTCATGACCTGATGTGCTCTCACCGTGGCATGCTTAAAAACGGCCGCGGGGCCACAGTCAGACATCTAGAAAACAAGCACCAGCACCCTCCCTGAGCCGCCCTCGGACCATCTGGGAAGGGAAGCAGAACTGGCAACCATAGGAACGCTGGGATGGAATCAGTTTCTGGGGACATGCACACTGCTCTGGGTGTGTGTGTATTCCCAGGCCTGTGGGATTTGGTAATTTAGGCTCTGGCGGAAGAAGCCCAGGCGTCTCCTAAGGTGGAGGTCACACAGATGTGCCGTATGGGCCTGGTAACTTGCAGATTGCATTTTTTCAACAAAATGAAGACAGAGTTTTAAAAATCAGGTAAATTCACATAAAATCAAGACTTTTCTTCTTCCTTTGGACTATCAGAAAATTCAGCACTGTGGCATGTATCGTGACCACAGTCCTTTAGAGGGACACATGCTCTGCAGGCCAGGCAGGTCTGCCTGGCCGTGGCACTGAGCTGGGACCCTTAGGCATTTGCAGGTCTCAGACCCAGGAGGGGAGAGGCCCTGTGCTCCTGACAGGAAAGGCGGCGCCACGCAGACAGGCGGGCCTGGGTTGGAAGCCACGCGACATCTAACAGGTGCCCTGAGAGGCTGCAAGCTCCATGTCACTGTTCAGAAACTCATTTCACTTGTGTCATGTGAAGTCGAATGAGTCGGTGGACACAGGCCCTGTTCTCTCCTAGTTCTAAATCAGGGACATTTCTATTTTAAAAAATATTTAGGTTCTCCTGCAATGCTTCACTATCAAAATATTTTATCGATTTTTAAAAATGCTTTCATAAGAGAGAAATAGACATTCTTTCAAAGTTTAAAAATATACCAGTTGGGAGCTAAACAAGTTGTCTAAGTAGGAAGGGGTCAGGAAGGGCAGGGGGAAGGAGGGCGGACAAACAAGTGGAGAGGAGGGGAGGCGGAAGGGATGGAAGAAAGGGCGCAGTCCCCCCCTGGCCTCCTGCGTTAGATGTGGCGTGCGGCCGGCCGGGGAAGGAGCGCCCTGCAGAGCAGGCTGCCCTGTAGAACTCTCAGTGATGATGGAATGTTCTATAACCAGCACTGCCCTGTGGGGAAGCCATTAGCCACACAGGATGGTTACACACTTGAAGCAGTGCAAATAAAGAACTATGCTAATGTTATTTCACTGTAATACACGAAAACTTGAAGAGCCTCCTGTGGCCACGGCCACCCCAGGGCAGTGCAGCTGCGGCCCTGTGAGTCCCACCCCAGGGCCCCCCGTGCAAGCAGACTCTACCTTCCACGCTGAAGCTGCGCACGACGTTGGATGCTGGGGTGGTCGACTTGTCAGTGGTGTACCTGTTGTACAGGTCGATCATGTACTGCGGCGGCTCCACTCTGGTTTTGTCCTGGGAGGGGACCCCGCTCAGGTTGAGGCTGCGCAAGAAATCCACCTTCATGTTCTCCAGGAACATCTTCAGGTCGAAGGTGTGCTCGGGCGGCTCCCCTCCAGGCCCCCCCAGCAGGCTGTGGCCTTTCCCCCCGGCAGACGCCTGCCCCCAGCTCTGCAGTGGCTTCCCCTGCAGGGAGCAGGCCAGCAGGGACAGCACGGGCAGAGCCACCCACAGCACCCTGGGGCACATCTTGGGCTGTCGCTCTCACCCCGGAGAGGGGAGAGGGGACTGCGGGTGGCCTCGACGTGTTAGCGGGCACGGGGAGGAGCGCGGGAGGAGTGGGCCCTCATCGCCCTGCTGTCCGCTCTGCAGGAAGCCCTGGCCAGCACGCTCGTGCTTGTGTCCCGGACTGGACTGTCCTCCACTTGTTCTTATCTGGCCCTCGATGCGGCGCTCTGACCTCTTATCGGAGGAAGCTCTCTGTTAATGAAGGCTCTGTAAACATCTGACAAACACGCAGGGCTTGTGGGAAGGACACGGCCTACTGTAAAGAATCCGCGTTTCTCCGGGGGGTTATCGCCCCCTAATTAGGATCCGTTCTCGTTTCCTTGCCAGCACTGGTCAGAAGAATCTCCAGGGTGGGTGACAGAGGCTCCATCTCCTGGGCCACGGGAACAAAGAATCCAGGAAATCGGACCAGAAAGTCCTCCAAATATAGCAACAACAATGCAGAACACCCGGGAGGCCCTGGCAAACCGTGGGGCCAGGGATGGACGTGGGCTGGGCACCAGCCTGGGGTTCACAGAGGCCTGCTCCTTGTGGAACTGGAACACGCCAGTGTGGCTCTCGGGCTGCACCCAAGGGTGTGGATCCAGCATCCTCACTGACTACCCGTGTGTGTGTGATCTGGAGCAAGTCACCTCAGCCCTTCGAGCCTCCCGTTCAGAAGAGAGGTATGAGGAGTTCAGAGAATGGTGTGCTGGAACGGAACATCATGGAAGTGTCCTAGCCAGCTGGGGGGCTGCAGTCGGGCACCCCTTCTCTGCCCCAGGTCGGACTGAGAGGCAGCCAGGGCGGAAGCTCTGGGCTCCCCAGCCTGCTCTGCAGGAGCCCCACAGCATACTTCGGCCTGCCGGGCCCTCGAATCCCAGCTTTGTCACTGGTCTGTGGGGAGGTCTCCGCTCACATCTGTAAGCAGCCGCCTGGGCCGTGCTCGTTAGGCAGGAGAACCGTGTGATCTGGGGGGACAGAGGAGTAGACGGGAAGTTCTGAGACTGGTGCCCGCCCAGGAGATGACCCCTCGGCCAGGGGAGGTAGCGGCTGGCAAGCTGCGGCCCAGGTAGGGGGACGGGAGGCCCCAGGGACTGTGTTATTTCAAGAGCAGCATGCCCACACTTAGACTCTGCCAATTTCCGTCACGTGGGGTTTTGACCAAAGCAAAGAACCAGCACAGTTAAAAACACTAGGGAGGTGTACAGGGTGGTCTACTCTGGGGGAGATTGGGACATGACATTGCTCCACACTGGCAGGGCTCCCTGGAAGAGGTGGCAGAGCACTGAGCAGGTCCAGAGAGATGCAGAGGGGAGGGGTGAAACCAGGAGCCCCCGAGTGGTCAGGCCCGGACGGAACTTGCTGTTTGCACCCTTTGGAGGCACGGCCAGGGCCAGCGGAGGATGGGAAGGGTGCTGCTTCAGAAATGCTGCCTGGGCGGGTGGGGGTGGGCAGGAAGCACGCTGGGCTTTGAGCCAGCCCAGTGCAAGAATCCCATGGGGCAGGGAACAGACAAGCAAAGGGTTGCCAAGCCCAGGAGATGGAGCTGCAGCTGCAGAGTGTGGTGTGGGCCAGGAGGAGCTGAGGACAAGGCAGGCACCCAGTGTGCTCTGGCCTGGGAGGCCGCCCAGCATCCTTTCACACTGAAGAAGCTGAGCGGACAGATGGCACGGTAGCCTGAATGTGCTCAGGGAGGTGCAAGGGGCTGCTATCTGATGCTATTTTTAAGATGTGACTTTTTTTCTGGTTATAACAGTAGTATATAATGTAGAAAATTTGGGAAATGCAAAACATAAAGAAGAAAATAAAAATAACCCACAACCTCATCATTTAGCAATGCCCAGTGTTAACATTCTGAGACACATACAGCTTCCAAATCCTCTATCTGAACCCCCTGTGACCACAGTGTTTTGGGATTCAGAAAGTTCTAGATTTGAGGAATTTGGTATGGTGCATATATTATAATATCCCCAAAAGGGTTGGAGACAACACCCTAAAATGACACACGTTAATGTTTCGCAGCGAAACAAATAAAGACACAAATATCCATTCAGGTCAAGTTTTGCCACAAGAAGAGTTAAAAGAAACTTTAGGTTTTCAGATAGCTGTGGATTTGGGGATCTCGGAAAAGGACTATGGACTGTTTGTATACAGGGTCGCCACCTCCAACTGTGGAGGCTGAACGTGCTCACTGCCTGGAGGTGCCCGTCACATAGACTCTGATGTGGGCAGCTCCCTCGGAGCTAAGCAATGCAACATCCCTATGTTTTCCTGGAATTATCTGCCCTACAAACTCGGGATATCAATATGGTCACATCTCTTATTTTTAATTAATTGCTTAATGCTTCCTGATCCATATTATAAGGAAATCTATTTTTCCCCTTTCCCAAATTGTCCAAGTGTTCTGCAAGGTTATTTAGTCCAAAGGAGATGGGGTGGGATGGTACCAATCCCACTTCTTAATGCTGAGAAGGGGAAGGGAGAGAGGGGTCCTAGCAGGTGTCACCTGCTGTTGCTTCTCAGTGACACTGGCTTGACTGCTAGGGACAGTTCCTACCCATCCAATAGCAGTTTATCTGTAGCCGTCCAAGATTACAGTCCAAGTCTTTGGCTAGTCCAAGTCTCTGTGGTGTCCTCCATGGGGCACCAAGGTAACAGCTTACTGTTCTCCAGAAGGCATGGCTCTGTGGGTGGAGGGGTTGAGAGAAGAGGCCAGCCATGGCCACACTCCAATCCCAACCTGCCCTCTCTCACAAATCTCTAGGTTCTTATGGGAGCATGGGTCACCAGCTGAGATGCCCACTTTCAACAGGTGGTGATTTCAGGGTCCTTCTTACCTTTTGGTACAAATGGGCCTTGGTCCCTATGAACAGGTCCCCCTAACTCTGGATTTTAGGGAACGAGGTTTGGGTCTTGTTCTGTCTTTCCCAGAGAGAAAAGGACTCTCGATGTTCCCTTGTGCGAAAGGACCCCTCCCTCTCCTGTATCCTTGCATTGCTAGGGCCTCAGGAAGTAGCTTCCCTGGCTGAGTCACAGAAGATCTTATTTACCCCTCCTTTGCCCACACCCCCCAAAACTGTGTATTTTCTATCTCTTCATTTGCTGTCTCCAGGGAAGTCCATCCACATGATCATTCAAAGACCAAAGATCTGAGTTATGGTAGTTTTACGTGTCTATACCTAGAAAAAGCCAAGGCTGGCATAAAATTTATGACAATCTAGACCGAAGTGTCTGTAATCTCTGTCCTAGATTTATTTCCTTTCGAAGTCACTTCGTATACATGGTTTGGTGTACAACACAGGCTTGGTAGATATAGGTTTATTTTTCTTTTTGGTACATACAGGTTTGCTTTTCCTCTTTAAAATTGTGTCATTTAGTAGAAAGTTTCAGAAAAGCAGACCCCCAAACAGGCTTAAGCAAACTGGATTACAGCTGAGAAGTTCAGCAACAGTCTGGCTTTAGCGTGGCTTGATATAGAGAGGACAGACACAGTCCTAGTGACGACTTCTCCCCTCTCAGTCCTGCCCTCGGCTGTGTTGGCTTCAGCTCCGTCTCTGTGCGTCTTGGCAACGCGCCCCCAGCAGGTCTGCGCCCTGTTACATGGGGCAGGGAGGAGCAAAAGCCTCTTCTTCAGGAAGTCCCAGAGAGTTCTCCGTGCCTCCATGGCCCTGATTGGATCATCTGCTCACACCCCAGCCAATCGCTGCGGCCAGGGGAATGCAATGCCCTGATTGGCTTAGGCCCCTGGAGTGGGAGTGACGTCACTGGCAGCACAGGGAGAGTCAGGTTGGGATGGTCCCCGGAGGGGTCTAGGTCTGGGCAGTAGAAGGAGATGCCACTAGAAGATTGTGTGAATATTTCCCCATATCATAAAAAACTTTTCATAAACTTCATTCTTAATGACTAAGCACTATCCAATCATATAGACATATCCTCATTTATTCAAACATTTTCCAACTGTAGGACAATTAATTATTAAGAAAATGTTGCAAGGCATTATTGCATGTTATTACAATCTATTTTATATTCTTAGATCATCAGAAGTGGAATATCTAGGTCAAAGTATATGTAAATGTTTACAAAGCTCTTGCTAAGCATTGCTAAGCTGCTTTCCAGAAAAGCTCTTTCTAGATTCACTTCCATTAGCTGAGCCTAAGGACACATGTCTCACCACCCCCTCACCACCAGTTTTTCTAATCTTTGGTATGTTAATGAACAACAGCAACAAAATGCCAGTTCGCATTGGTAGTTGGGCTGGACTATATTCCCCCCACGTTTTGATGAGCCACACCACAGGATCTGGACTTCAGCCTTTGAGGAGGTGCAGCAGTGGCTGGATCCCCCCTGTGCTGGTCTGGGCCCGTGCTCAGGAATCCTATTTGTTACTGAGCTGCGAGTCTAGGGAGAGGGCCAGGGGGCTCCATAGATGCCGGGTGTTCCACAGGAACATACTGCATGTAAGTGCTCAATAAGTAATCACTGTTACTGCTACTGGCAGTGCAATGCCTGATCTTTCTGTCACTGCTTCCCTTTGCCCCGCCTCTGGGACAGCTCTGCCCCTACCTCCTGCAGAGCCCCTGAGTGGGCTCTGCTCTCCCTCCGGAATGCTTTCTGCTCCTTCCTGCTGTCCTCCACCTGGGCTGGTCCTGACTGCCCTTCACCAGCAGCCTCTGTGCTCTGAGCAACACCACTCTGGTGCATTCATCTGACAACCACTCGAAGGGCCCCAGGACTGCTCCTCTGCTGTTCTCTCATGTCACATCCTCTGGCAATTTGACGTGCCCAGCAAGTCTGTCCTGCCTTCACAGCAGTCTGAGGCTCCTCCGGGTCAGGCCCCCTGGTCGCAGCTCTGCATACACCCTTGAGCACCTAGGAGTGCTCTGTGGGGTGTGCGGCTGCCCTGGTGGCTGCCAGCTTAGCCTTGTGCTCCCTGTCTTTTCTCAATGCCCAGATGGTTTGGCATTACTGTGCTGTGGTGATTTTTAACCAAAGCCTCTATAGTGTCATCCCTCCCAGGACTTGTGAATTGTAGAAATCAAATCATCACATGCAATTGCTATGGGAGAAGCACAATTTAATGAACAAGAGAGGAGGATTTGACTGATCCATTCATTTGAAGGATCCTTGAAGCTCATCGCTCCAAAGCAGTGACATTGACTTCAGCCTTCCTGCATGGAGGTGAGCATGAGTTTCTGTGACACGGCTGCCTCAGTGGGTCCCTTCCATAACAGGAGATGTCGCTGTGAGGACAGCAGTTCTCAAAGTATGGTACCTGAGCCAGCAGCAGCAGCAGCAGCAGCTGGGAGCTGGTTAGAAATACAAAGTCTCAGCCTGGATCGGAAACAACACTGGGGTGGGGCCCAGCCTGTGGCAAGTCTCCAGATGTTTCTGATGTACATTCAGGTTTGCACACTGGTTCCAACAAAAAAAGGGAAGTCATATGTGTCTTTCGAGAGATGAAGTATGAATAGATTGCCCAGCATGGTATTTGGCACATAGTAAATGCTAAGTAATTGAATAAACAAACATGTTCACTCTCCTGCTCACCCACCTACCCCCGACTCACACAAACGAGACTCCTGGGAGAGACTGGAGGAGCAAGGTTAGGACTACAGGCTGGGTAGAGGACCCAATCTTGCATGAACTCGCTATCTCAGGGAGTAGAAAGGAGAAGGGAATGGAAATCTCAGAAGCGTCAGTTTATCTATGAAGGATCTCGTGCTTCCAGGTTTTTGTAAAGGGAAATAGCCTTGAACTCTAACATCAATGCTTTGGTGCACCAGTCACAGCCAGAGTTGGCAGGCCGGTCTTCCCTTCTGGTCTGCAGCCCTCCTTGCCATGTGCTGCCACCAAACTCTCCTTGCAATGTCCTTATTCCACCAGCCAAGCCCAGCTCTTCCTCCCTGGCTGACCTCAAAGTCAGCCTTTCTGGAGTCGTGTCCATTCCTCTTCCTCTGGAGCCCCCATCTCACCCCCCCCACAGCCCCAGACATCTATAGGTTCCTCTGACACAGCTGTCTCCATCCTGGCCATGGAAGAAGCATCAGCTATAGGCTATGGCTCTGATGACATTTTATGAGTGACTTAGACATAAAGAGGTACCTATGGGGACACCTTAGGCAAGACACTTGGTAGTGCCAGAACTCAGTTTCCCCACTTCTCAAGTAGAAAGTCTGAATCAGAAGCTTCCCAGAGTTTTCTCCTAGCCTGAAAACTTCTAGCCCTCAGCTGTACTGCTGGCATTTGTCACATGAACTAACCTATAAGAGGCCCTGCCCTTCTAGAGGACGTACAAGTTCAGGGATGGGGG
>CM052446.1:4183170-4210744 GCA_028533085.1 Varecia variegata | reverse complement strand
AGGTTCCTCTGACACAGCTGTCTCCATCCTGGCCATGGAAGAAGCATCAGCTATAGGCTATGGCTCTGATGACATTTTATGAGTGACTTAGACATAAAGAGGTACCTATGGGGACACCTTAGGGAAGACACTTGGTAGTGCCAGAACTCAGTTTCCCCACTTCTCAAGTAGAAAGTCTGAATCAGAAGCTTCCCAGAGTTTTCTCCTAGCCTGAAAACTTCTAGCCCTCAGCTGTACTGCTGGCATTTGTCACATGAACTAACCTATAAGAGGCCCTGCCCTTCTAGAGGACGTACAAGTTCAGGGATGGGGGACAGCTGCAGGCCACCACCTGCTCCCTCCAGACTGACCCACACCCAGGTGAGTGACCTCAGCAACCTATGCACATCTAGGCTGTGTGCTGGAACCTTCTGGCAATGCGACAATGTAATGTTGATATTTTGGTTTTAAGGGGAGAAAAAAGTAATATATACATTTATTTTTAAGCCTCACTTTACTGAGAGAGCATTCAATGCCATAGGGACAAGCCTAATACGCTGGTAGTGCAATCACTAGCCAGGAAGTTCAGGGGCAGTGCTGTCCACATAGGCCTTGAATCAGGCATCCCTGGACACCAACCTGACTTTGCCTGTGGTCTTGGTAAGACATTAGTGGATGCATTACTAGTGGATGTGCTATTTACCCTTCCTGAGCCTGTTTTCCTGCAGCAAGAATTGGGCAGTAAGTTGTCAGGCTGCTGTGAGGGTAAAGGAGATGCCATAATTACATGGTGTTTTATAAATTGGAAGGATCACTGATGACACTAGCCCCTCCCATCATAGGATTGGGACATATGTTATCCATCTGACCTATCAGGTGGATGACATCAGGGCACGCTCACGCTCAGGAAAGACGGCCACGACTGAGTGCCAGCCATCCCAGTGCTGGCCCCCGCGTGCAGGCTCCTAGCCTGTCTCTCTGCCACTCCCCAGGAGGCCAGGAAAGAAGACTCAGAGGCATTTCAGGTATTTGGGGGATCCAGAAGATCTCCCAGAAATGGCAAATGCCAG
Organism: Varecia variegata; assembly: GCA_028533085.1. Classification (NCBI taxonomy): domain Eukaryota; kingdom Metazoa; phylum Chordata; class Mammalia; order Primates; family Lemuridae; genus Varecia; species Varecia variegata. The sequence goes on along the minus strand of CM052446.1, from coordinate 4,209,695 downwards.
AAGAATAAGACAGAACTATTACAAGATACCCCATCTTGGCCAAAAATGGAAAGGGAGCAGTTTGATGAGGAAAAAATTAGATGGGATGGGGGAATGAGGGGTCTATTGGGAAGAAAGAGAGCTGGAGTTTTCTCAAGCCCCAGTATTTTTACCCGTTTTGCTATTGATTTATATCCTGTCATGTTCCAAAAAGAATTAGCCATGGCAAAGCGAGCACTAAATGTGCAGGCCAGTCTGAGCCAGCTCAGCGTCTACAGCAGCTAAAAGAAGCATCTGGTCCCAGGTCAGATTCCTGCAGGAGTGAGAGAATAAGGCCACATGTGCGGGGACATCCATCCCTCACCTGATCTCTGTCAGGGGCCTGTGCCCAGCAGGCCGGGGTCCCCCGGGCAGCTGCTCCTGTGTCCCAGGACCACTTGGAGCCCCACAGAGACACTGAGCAGATGCTGATGCCCCACCCCACCCCCGAGGTATCCTCGGATCCCTCTTACCTCTGGCTCTGGGGCAGTTTCTCCAGTTTCAGTGGCTTGGCCTCCAGGCGCTGCCACTGCAGCCTTCTTCAGAGGCTGCCCATGCAGGGGTCAAGGGACTGGGAGTTCACATCTCCCCATGCGGGGGCAGCCAGAAGCCAAGAAGCCCCGAACAGCCGCTCCCTTGCCTGGAGCCCGGACTCCCTCTGCGGGGTACTGTGAGCTCCAGCACTCCCCACGGGGTCCCGACGAGTCTGGGATGCTGGGCTGCGGGCCCACGTCCCCTGGGAGCACTCACACATCCCTCGCACAGGATTCCTGGTCTCCGAGCCAGCCCAACACCTAAGACAGACACTGTGACTGCTTCTCTCCTTGGACACCCTGTTAGAAAGCCGCTTGTGCCTTTGCAGTCCCCTCTGAGTAAGACTTGGGCCATGTCATCCTCAGATCCTGCTGATGCGACTGTGATACACCTGCCTCACATCAGACCCAGATTCTCTTTCACAAATTCTGGTCAACCAGCTCAGGCACTAACTGTACGGGAATAAGGAAGTCATGGGGGGTCAGCTTTGGGGACTTTTCTACACAGGACAAGCAGATGCGGGAGACCCTGTAGATCATCCAGTCCCTCAGGAGAGACCCCTGACTGCTTATACTGAATTTCATCCTGCTCGAATTACCCCAAGTAAAAGACCTCTGACCAGGCAGCCACAGACAACCCTTCCAATGTCTCAGATACCATCAATGGATGGATGGCCCCTGCGGCCAGGGATGTAAGGGAACTCCAGGAGGCCACTGTGCCTGCCGGGGGCCCTGTCCAGTCTCACCAAATCCCCCAGGTTGGGGATTTGCAGGAAACAGTGGGTGGGGCAGGACCCTGGAAAGCCAGGAGCCTCTGGGTTCTTGGAGCTTGAGAAACACACAGAGAATATGCAGATGGCCAGGGGGAGGGGTCCTCCAAGGACCCTGAAGGTGACCCCAGAAGCTACCCAGGTGCTATACTTACAGATGGGGAGTGAGCGATATTTTGGAGTGGGTGACATTCAGTTTTTCAAGATACCACTGTACCTTTAATTTATTAGCTTTCCATAAAAACACATAACGTACACAATCTACAGTATAGAAAGTATAATTTACAAAAATATAAAATCTTGGTTACTTTTTAGTATTCCAACATATTACTGTATGTGTTATTTCAATATGCACGTCCAAACACCCACACTTACTCAGCATGATTACCTCTGTGGGGAGTCGTGGCAACTCCCTCCTTTTTTGTTGTTATTTTAAAATAAAATATATGTTAACAAAAAGAAACCAACATGGGTTACACGTGCATACTGTATGTATAAAGCTTTTGCAGTGGAGTTTGGAAGAAAACATCCATTTATACCATTATTATTTCAGGGTGACTATGTGGCCCAAAGTGTTTAAACTGAGCATTAAACAGAGGTTCTTCCCATGTGAAAGGGGCGCAGGCCCTGAGATTTGTACAGCCTTCTTCCTCGATTATGAGATGATGATCCCATCTGGCCAACAGTGGACATGTTCTGTTTTCAGGCCTTGAGGACAGTGGGTATTGTGGGTACGAACAACGGGCAACCTTCGGGCCAGGGATAATTCCCAGATTCCTGAAAGACCCCAGAATGATGCTCCAGTGGGCAGATCTTCCTGGGCCTCAGTGGCATTGCCTGTGCTCTCTCGAGCCCTGTGTGTGCAGCTGCAGCCCTCGTCGTGTCCTGGTTCCACAGGGCTATGAGAACACGGCTCTGCTGGGGTCGGGTGGAGGCTTCCTTCCACCCTGGAGCTGTCTTATCGGCAGGCACAGGTCTCCACGGACATGTTGGGATACACCTTCAGAACCACGTTCCGGTTCTCATCCAGGAAAAGGACCCCAAGGGAGTTCATCTTGTCAGGGACACAGCAAGGCTCTGGGATTCCAGGGACAATGCCCACAGCCCTGACAATACTCTGGATGGTGGCATGGTTGGATGGGCGGACGACCTGCAAGGCAGGAGAGGAACAGGGTCACCTCAGCGTTCTGCCCTTACCCACCCACCCGTGCTGTCCTTCCAGCCCCAGGCATGTTGCACCACCGCTGTTCCTTGACAAAGGCGCCAACCTAGAATAAAGGCGAGATCCAGGGCTGGGCACACGTTTCCTCTGCAATCAGCCACACGCTGAGCCGCAGGCTGAGGTCTGCAAGAGCCCCCAGGCCTTCCCGCCCTTCTGGCCTCCCTGAGGGATGTCACATTCCCTACATAGCACTGGCCACTTGGGGGCGCCTGAGTGCCACACATCCCCAAGGAGCACCAGGAACAGGGCAGAAACTGTGCAGAGACAGCAGAGGGAGGGACCCAGACAGAGCTGCCTGGAGTCTGAGGAGTCAGGAATTCTTCCCTTGTGATGGTATTCTTGTCACTGAAGGGGCCAGTATGATGGCTGGGAACCGACATTTCCCCCGTTCTACTTTACCTGCATCAGCCCACGGTGTCATATCACCAGCTTTATGGGGTGGATATTACCTGCATTTTATTGGTGAAGACACTGAGGCTTAAAATGACTAAGCAACTTAACCAAGACCCTCAGTCAGAAAGTGGCTTGGCTCAGAAACTGTGCCCACATCTGACAAGATGAACCGCTTCAGCTCATCGCCAGCCAAACAGAGAGAGTTCAGTGTAGTACAGTCGACGAGGAAGCCCTTGTGTGTTGGGAGGCAGGGAGGAGAGAAGGGCAGGGACACTTGCACTTGTGGGGTTCTAGCTGGTGTCCTAGGAGGTGGGGAGGCAGCCAGCAGGGCTGATAAGGTGAGTGCCAGGTCAGCCAGCTGCAAGCCTGCAGAGTCCCGGCACTGCATTGGCCCAGGCTGGGGGCCCCTCCCAGCAGACCCTGTCTCTGTCAGGCACCGCCCTTCCTCTCTCCTGCACAGACTCAGCTTTGCAGACAAGCCCCTTAACTCCAAAACAGGTCACTGCAGCTCCACGTCTGGGTCTGGACTTTCCCAGGGGACTGATTTATACATTCAAATTGGGTTTATGCACTGACTTCCTTTCTTGGAGGGGAAGGCATCACCTGGATTCAGCAGAGTAACTAAGCAGGAGGAAAACTGTGCCCTGGGTGCCGAGGGTCGACATATTGGGGAGCCAGCCCACCGCAGTGCAGGCCCCAGGGAGAGGCACGGATGTGGCACAGCCCTGCCTCGAGGGAAGGTGAGAACCTGATAGCCCCGGGCCAGCAAAATGGATAAAACGGTCCAGTGCTGTGTGCCTTGCAGGCTGCTGTGCACAGTGAGAGCCGGTTAGTTGCCCTGTGGGTTCCTGCCCTGAGCTGGAGGGAGGAGGAAGCCCGCACTGGGAAAGCCACCTAGACTAGCACCATGCTGGTCACAGACACCCAAGCCCTGGGGTCCAGGCCAGGAACAGAAATGACAGCCTTGGTCAGGATTCGGCTTCTGGGACCAGCCCTGTCCACAGGGGCAGCATCTATTCAACTCTGCCGAGTGGTTAGGCTGTGTGGGAATGCAAGTTTAAAGAGGAGGAGACAAAAAGCACAGCCAAACCCAACACCTCTGTGGGCTTTATCTACCCAAGGAGCCACTTGGCCCCTGTGCTCTGCAGGGGACAGATGGAAGGTGTTGTTATCCCCAGTTTACAGATGAGGAAACAAGTCTCACGGGCAGAGGGACTTGCCAACAGCAGCAGAGCTGGGAGTCCGACAACAGGCAGAGCACAGCGGTGCGACTCGCGCACAGCCACGCACACCCTACCTTGGGCATGGGGAACTCGCAGGCGCCCGCGCAGTAGTAGGCGTCGAAGGATTTGGGCGAGATGATCCACTCGTTCCAGCCGATGTCCGCGAAGTCCACCTTCAGGTACCTCCGGGAGCACACCCTCGGCTCGTCCCACTGCTTCCTCCGGGCTTTCTGCATCGTCTTCTCGTCGAAGTGCAGCATCTGCGAGGAAGCCATGAACACGTCCTGGCCCTTCCTCCTGCGGTCCTTCCGGCCCGGCCGGGGCTTCAGCGCCCGGAAGGGGCTGGGCCACAGCTCGTGCTTGTGGTAGTGCTGCGCGTGGGGCGCGCGCGCCGGCCTCTCGTCCAGCCCCGGCAGCTCGTTGTCCTGGAGCGGCCCGGTGGCCTGCGCGGCCCGGCGCACGCGGGGGTCTGCCGAGCTGTTGGGGGCTGCGCGCGGCTCGGGCTCTCCAGCCGGGAAGGGGTCGTATCTCTGCAGCGTCACCGCCACACTGTTGGGCTCTGAGATGGCCAGGTCGTTGGCGTAGACGAGGATGTAGGGCGCGTGGGGCCCGGGCCTGGGCACGCCCGGGTCCTTCTCCCCGGCGTCCAGCTGGGCGGAGAGGAGCAGCTCGCCGTCCCGACGGGCCGCCTTGACGATGGGGGAGATGTCCTTGGCCTGCCACAGGGCGCGCGGCGGCGGCGCCAGGGCCATGGCCCCGCGGAGCAGCCCCTGCGTGGCCGTGTTCTGCGACAGGCTGCGGAAGAGCAGGTGCTGGCGCGCCGGCGGCCCGGGGGGCAGCGGGCGGCACGAAGCGTTCTTGGCCCGCGGCTTGCACAGCCCCTCCCGAGCTCGGGGCCACCTCGGCGGCTCCGAGTAGAAGTGGAAGGTGGCCGTGAGGATCATTTCCGAGTCCTGCATGGAAGTCAGGTTGAAGAAATACACGGCCTTCTGGTCGACCACTTCTGCGAGGGAAGGACAGACCACAGCCCGTTAGGTTCTCCCCTGCACGGTCCCCCTGCACGCGGGGCCTCCCACCCGGCCCAGGAGAGGGGGCAACGCCCACTGCACAAGGGCTCCAGGCGCCTTCCGCCTTCGCTTTCCCCATCCGCTGCAATCCTCCTATTAAACCGATGAGGGCGCCCTTTGCAATCCTCGATGAACAGCTGAGGACTTGGGGTCAGAGAGGTTGGGAACTGCCAGTATCTCATTGCAAAAAAATGAAGGAGGAGGGAAAGGGGAAGGAGAGAAGAAAAGAAAAAGGAGCAGACGGTGGGCGCTCAGGCCTGCTGGACCCTAAAGCCCCTGTTTCCTCCTGCTGCACTCTACTGCCTCCCAATGAGCAAATGTCACTGACACCTCCCTAAGTGCTCAGGATGGTTTGGGTTGGGTCCAAGCCCCATGTCAAGGCAGCCTCTCCTGTATTTGAACAGCCCTCTATTTTATGCGATGAGTTTTTAAATGCAATCATTAAATGCACTTTACATCAAATGTGACTATTCTTCCAAATGAGGCAAAATGAGGCGACCCTCATCCCTTTTTTACTGCATTCTGAGCACCTTCTAAAGGAAACGGGGGTTCGAAGTACAGCCATTTGGGCATCTTTGCTCCTTGTCCTGCTCTTTGTTCTGTCCAAGGGCTTTAAGATTTTTTGAAAAAGAAAGAGCAATGTCAGGACTGGACAAGGTCACTGGACAAAATGTCCAAGGTGCAGGTTGCTCTCCAGAGGCCTGAACCACAGTAAGGAGCAGGTCACCTCAACCCTCACTTCTGTAGCTTGCTTCTGGCATGAGAATGCATCAGCCCCTGTTTCCCCAGAGTTGCTGACCACCCCTTCCTTGTTGCCTGGGTCCACTAGGTGATCTCTAAGGGCCCCAGGGCAGCACAGCCTCCTCTGCAGTGCCAGGAAGCTGCCCCAGCCCTGGCAGCAGCATGAGCTCTCTCCAAAATTGCCAAGTCCTCTCTAGGATTAGGAGGGGAGGAGGGTCTTTCCTGGTGCCTCCCTGGGATGCTGCACACTAGCAAGAGACCAGAGCCACTGGGGTCGGCTTTCTCCCTCCCTCTGCTGGGCAAAGCCCAGAGAGGAACAGCGGTCTCAAGCCCACAGGACTTATGGGGACACTAGGCTCTCTAAGGGGCATGGGTTGGGGTCATATCTCTCTGACACCAGTATTCACATGACCAGCTGCAATTTTTTTAACCCAGATCTTCAGTCTAATATTCTTTGTTTCTATTGGGAAGAAACATAATCCAATTGGGGATTTTCACTTACTGGTAAGGGACTATGAGAGGGAGGAAGGAAGAAAGAGAAGCATGTCTGTGCAGGGCCTGAGAAACAAATGCCAGTCAAGGCTTAGGTGACACTCTGAAGACATTACCTTACCTAATCCTGGCAACAAACCCACCAGTACAGTGTCACGGCCCCTCACGTGCCCCACACATAAGCAGCGCAGCACATTTAAACTTGGCTTCCCCAAGCACTGTGGCCTTGAGTGCAGGACCTTGAGTCCCACATTTTAACTAGCACCCCACGAGATTCTAGCCCTCAGGGAAGTTTGGGAAGCCCCAGCAGTTGACAGCTCACTCAGGTGGCCATGGCTGTATACCTGTAGCATCCAGGGTTGACCTGTGGGTAGGGTGAAAGTTCACCAACAATGCAACACTCACCCCCCAAGCTAGAAAACGCCCTAGCAACCAACCTCCCAGGCCTCAGTGGGACCACACCATGCTCTGAGCCTTGCTTTCCTCATCTACTTCACAGGGATAACAGACTCCATCTCACATGATTGTTTGGAGGATAAATAGTGTATGTAAAGTGCCAGGCACAAAGGAGGTGCCCCCAAATGTGCTTCCATGCCACGTGCATCTAAAGAACTGAGGCTAGCAGAGCAAACTCCTCCTGTACCAACTCAGGTGCCTTCCAAGCACCCATCCAAATATCTGAGCTGTGACCCAGCTAACATGACACACACGTTTTTCTTTTATCTAGTTCCAGGCTTGACTCCTCGCTTGTTCTGCTAACAGATTCTAAGTGGGGTGGAACCTTAGAGGACATGCAAAAGGAGGCCTACCTCACTGTAGCTCGAATGCCTCTGGCCAGAGGCGCTCACCCCTCCCGGGGCAGCCTGCCCTGGGAAGACCCTCCCTGCTGGGAACTGGGCAGGTGGAGATGGGTCACCCCCACCCCAGCATACAAGGAGCCAAAGCTGGCCTGTTTGGACGTGCCTGCACACACAGTGCAGGGGTTCCAGGCCGTGGCTGAGAGAAAAGGCGTCAATCTGAAGTCTCTCTGTGTAGAAGAGCCCAGGCCACAAAAGAGAAGCCGCATAGAGAAGTCCCTATTTCCCATGAAGTCTGCTGGTGCCCGGTGGCTGGTGTCTCATGAGGGAGCTTTCACCCCCCTCCTCTCTCCCTCCCTCCCTTTCTTCTCCTCTGTCTTCTTCCTCTTCCCCCTTTCTATTGCCCTCTTTTCCTTCCTTCCCTTTCTCGCTTTTCCCAACAAACATTTGCAAAACTCCTACTCAGGGCTAAGTGTCTGGCTGACCGGGGTCATGGCAAAGGGGGTGGAAGGTGCCCTGGTGGAGCTCTGCCCAGTGGGGAGGCAGCCTGGCACTGGTGCAGCGTCCCTCATGGCACAGTTTTACAGAGCACTGTCCAAGTGAGGCCCCCGGTATGTGGGGTGCATTCAACCATGGTTCACCCTTGGCTCAGAGCCCTCTACTGCCCCCAGATAAAACTCTACCCCTTGCCAAGGCCCTCCTTGGTCTGGCCTGCCCACCTCTCCAACTTCAGCTCCTACCCTCGCCCCGATGCCTCTGCTAGTCACACTGGCCTTTGTGTCCTTCCCCTGCGTGGCTTCTGTATTGAGGCTCGGCCTCACTGCTCTGTCTGCCTTCACAAGCTCCACCTCCAGGTACCACCAGGCCCTCCGTCAGGTCTCTGCACAAATGGGCCTCCAGCAACGGGTCGCGTGGCTGGAGGAGCAGCCCCAGCACTTGGCCCCTGCTGCCTTTGCCCTCACGGCACCTCCTGCCATCCTGGTGTAGATGGATGTGTTTATTGCTCATCTTCCCCCAGAGCACAAACCCCAAGAGGATGGGGCCGTGTTTTGTTCCCTGCTGCATCCCTAGACCCTAGCACAAGGCCTGGGTAACAGCTGGTGCTCAGAGATACCTGCTGAATGATGGGCTCTTGTTGTAAACCTACCCAAGCAGGGACAGGGGAAGAGTGGGGTCTGTTGCTTCAGTTAACACAAGGGGGTTCCTGGCCCTCTGCTCTGGCTTGGAATAACTGCATCCTTAAAAAGTCCAGAAAGCCTCATTCTTTGGAAAGAAATAGCTGGCAATGCAAATCCAACTGAAGACACTGGGTGGCCAGATCATTTGCCACTGACTTCCCCTGGAGCCTTGGTTTTTTCATTTTTAAATAGGAATAATATTGTTCCTCGGAACAGAACTACTTACAGTGTTCTGAGCACCAAGCGTACGTGCTTGACCCTGCGCTGAGTGTTCCTGGGTCACTCATTCTGTGGGTGAAGAGCCGGAGATTCAGAGAGGGTATATAACTTGTCTACAGTCACACAGCTGGCAAGGGGCACAGCCAGGTGTGTCTGACCCCAGCCCACACCCCTTGCCCCCCAGGTGCTCTGGATATGACCATGATCTGCCGCTGCCGAAGAGCGAATGGACAAAGATCACGTGCTGTGTACTGCAACACGCATGTCAAACCCAAGTCATCAGCGGGATGTTTTTGAGTTCTGACTCTCTAAGAAGGAAGAAACTGACTTAATTTAGGCAAGTTGATCTCTCTATGGATCTTGGGAATTCTCAGAACTGTGACCAGGACCACTTTGCTGCGCACTCAGCCTCCTTCCTAGGGCAGGGGAGGGGGCACTGGGGAGGGGCCTCCTGGCCCAGTGGTCCCTCCAGGCTCCCTGCTGGCAAACCCTCAGGCCAAGAGTAGCCCCTCACGCAGATGCAGAATGCAAGTCACCTGCAGGTTCGTCCCCTAATCCATTGCCCCTGAAACCACCATGGGGTTGCCCAGAGTGAGAGTGCTGAGTGAGGGCAGAGTGGAGATGAAGCACCACCAGAAGCCGCAGGAAGGAAGAGCATCACTGGCCAGCGATGCTGCGGAGAAAGGCAGGGGACGAGCAGGTGCTGAGCGTCTGTTTCCATGCAGGCTTCAGGGATGGGGTGTAACTCCTGTTTGCACCGCTTACTAGCTATAGGGCCTCGGGCAAGTCCTGGGACTGCTCTGTGCCTCAGTTTCCTCGCTTGTAAATTAGGCAGAGCAGTTGAAGGCACCTCCTCAGCTCAGAGCAGCTGGCCCGTGCAGGTGGCCTCAGGAGCTACAGCCACCCTCAGGACACCATAGCTTTACCCACCCCACAACTCTTTCTCAGTGGGAGGCCTGATACCCTCCAGCAGGAGCCTGAGAACTCCCTTCTCTCTTCCCCTCCTTCCCCTCCTGCTTCTAACCAATCTCCAGTCCCTGTTGGTTCTGCGTCCTGTGTGTGCACAACCACCCTGAACTCAGCGTCCCCACCCCCACCCCATTCCCGCCTTCAGGGCGTGGCCTCAACCACACAGTGGCCCCAGAATTCTGTCACCCTTACGTCACGCATGTGCCTCGGAAGCAAATAATGTATTAGAGGTGGAGGTTCTTTACCTTGACCTCTGCTATGGAAAGAGCCTCTGCAGATCAGCAGGAAAAAGACAAGGACCCCCATAGGAAGAAGCAGTTTCCACAGTTTCCAACAGGCATGAAACACAGTTCAGACAACCAGTAATGAAAACAGGTAATTTCAAATGGGAATACCTGCATGTTTCACCTGCATGTTGAAAATATGATCCCATCAGGGTAAAAACATTGGAAATACATATATGTCCCCGTCTCCTCTCTCTCCTCCCTTTCTCCCTCTCCCCTCCCTCCCTCTCCTCTCTCTCCCCCCTTTCTCCCTCTCCCCTCCCTCCCTCTCCTCTCTCTCCCGGACCCCTCCATGCTGGCATACTTTACATGGCCTAGGGCACACTCAGGATTCTCATGGCCGGCTCTTGATGGCCTGGCTGCCACCTACTTGTCCAGCTCCACCTCTTCCGTCTCTCTCCTCACAGTATTTCCTCATTTAAACCAAACTCCTCGCAGTCCCAGCACACAGTGCACGGCTTCACTTCTACACCTGGCTAAGCACCACCTGCCCTTGGAAGTGGGCTGGGCCTGGGCTGCTCTGCAAAGGCTTCCCTGGCCCCTCCTGCAAACCCGCCCCTGCCTTCCTCCCCCACCAACCACCACTGCCCTATTCTCCTGCTTACTTCCACCTGCCCTGCCAGCTCCGAAGCTTTTCTGGGAAGGGCCAATACTCTATGCATCTTTGTGTCCTCTGAGCTTATAGCACCTGCCACCAAACCAGGGGTTTAGGAAATATTGGGGAACTGAGGAACTTGACTTTTGGCATTCTTGACAGATGAGTATGGAGTACTACTCTCATTTTAGAGGTGAAGAAAACAAGCTTAGTGTATCACACTGGTAGGTGGGGGGGCTTAGATTTGAACACAGGTCATTCAGTGGGAGTGGGGGTGGTCCAACCTTAACCCTTAGGGCCAAGCTCAAAGGTGCTCTCCACTGATGCAGACTTAACAGGGGACAAAGTGCACTTCAAGGAGCAATGAGGGGAGGGAGGAAAGGGGTGGCTGGCGTAATTATAGTAAGAGCTAATAAATTGTTGACACTTACATGTGCCAGGAATGGTTTAAGCACTTGACATATCTCAGTTTCCATTTAAAAAAATCCTACAAGGAGGGCAACATTAATAGCCCCATTTTAGAAGTGAAAAAAATTGAGTCATGGACAAGTTTAGTCCCTTGCCCAGATCACAGAATTGGGATTTGGACCTTGCCAATCCAGCTCACAGCCACACTTGCCAGCTGAGCTACACTGCTTGGTGGCAGGCGAGTAACACGGTTACTGTGCCAAGGGTGGCAGCGATGCATGCATTTGTTGTTTGGGAAGAGGTGCCACCCCACTGAGGCAGCAGAGACCCACCATGGTGGAGCAGGCTGCTACTGGTGTGTTCCAGGACCACAGCTGAAGCCTCCCACATTGGTGGCTTCATCCATGAGCTGAGGGTCCATGCCCAAGCTCACACCTCCTCACAGATGGGCCAGTGGATCAGGAAGCAGGCACATCTGAGGGCTGGCAAGGGGCTGGGTATGAAACAGCTTAAATGAATCAAGTGGGGGGATGAAAAAACAATGTGCCTGGGCCCCCACTCTATGCCAGGCATGAAACCTACATTATCCCATTGAATGCTCACCTCCTCACTGTGCACACAAGGAAGCTGATGCTCAGAGAGGTAAAGTAGCTATGCCACAGCACCCAGCCAGCAGCTAGTGATGTTGGGATTCATGCCCAAGTTTGCCTCAGGGTTCCAAAGAAGAGAGATTTGTCAGACAGCTCCAGACTGTACCGGAATTCTGATTTCCCAGATTTGTCTGTTCCACACTCCCCCTGGGCTTAGTTCTGATGGAGATGGTGAGGGGTAGGGGTGGCAGTGAGAACAGCAATGGCCTGGCAGACAGGAGGTGCCAACCATTGCCACTGTGAATAATACCTCCCCACCTCAGTTTCCTTGTCTGTAAAATGGGAGTGCTGGATTGAGGTCCTGTCTCCAGGCCCTTTTGGGGACTAATGCCCTGTGCTCCACTATTACTTGTACTACCCATTCTGTGAAAATGCCCCTCCATGCCAGGCTGCAGCGCGTGGGTGGGCTCGAAGGGTGTGTTCTCCCCTCGCTACAGCAGTGACCTTCCTGGCCTTGCTTCCTCAATTGTGAGGATTCAAGTCTGAGTTAATGGGCAAGCAAGGTCAAGTTTAAACCCATATGAGAGCACAGAGTACTTAGCACCTGCTTTGTACTCCCGGGAGAATAACGTGCACCAACACCTAATCTGGCCAGTACTGGGTTCCAAGTTTACACATATTACTCATTTCACCTTCTTGCCACCCTGCAGGGGAGGAACTGGCATGCCTTGTCCATTTTATAGATGAATGCACTCAAGGCCACGTAGCTTTAGTGATTTACAGAAGGTCATATTAACGCCAGATGATTCTTAAGTGGCTTAATTTAATAACGTTGCTTCAGAAATGGACCCCAGGTGGTGTATAAAAGGCATTGGGGGATGGAGTTAGACCCGATTGGCCTAGAGTCCAGGGACACTGACCCAGGGAGTCTGCTCGGTGGAGGATAAGGGGACGGGCCTCTCTGTGGCAGATGCTCCCCAGGCCACAGTTATGGGAGGCTGAGATTCCCATTTCTGACTCTGAGGCTGCAGATGTTACCTCAAGTGACACAGCCAGGGAGCAGCAAGTGACAAATCTGACCCCAGGCTGTCTGGCCCCGAAGTTGGGTTTGTCCTCCTCCCCTCAGGAGGGAAGCCTGCATACTGAGGGTTTTTCTCCTGATGAATGGCCTCATCCCCCACAGGGCTGCAGGGGACCCCCACCCACCTTTTCTGGAACAGCATTCTGCTACCAGGAGTAGTCACTATGACAACCAGGGTCTTCCCACCACCCCTGCGGCCCTGGCTGCACCTCCTGTCTGTCTGCCCAGGGCCTGCAAAGCCTGCAAAGAAGGACAGGCTGCTGAGGCTGGAGCCTGGAAGGTTCTGAGGACAGGGCAGGGAGGGCCTCTGCTCAACTCCAGCCAAGGATCAGGAAAAGCGGGAAGGTGGGGCAAGGACAGGAGAGTGGTGGGGCGCTCTCATTGTCCATGCTTCTGGACTCTTCCTCAGAGCCCTGTGGTCTGAACGCTTCATGCCTATGCCTGCAAGTCCTCAGTCCCAGGCATCCACAGCCTTCTCGGTCCACTCTGTTCCCTGCCACAGAAACCACTAACTGCCCCCAGCTGGAGCTTCATGCTTCCTGCCTGGGCCCACTGCCTGGCACTGCCATCAGGGCAGCCTTATGTCCACCTGACCATACTGTCCTCGTCTGCCAAGTGCCATTACAATTGACCCCAGCCCATATGCCCTCACCACCCTGTGCTTAAGCCTTTTGGATGGGGTATTGGGTAGTCGGTGGCCAGCAAGTGTGGGAGCACCCCAGGGGCAGGAACACTGTGCCCACACTGGGCCACTTTGGTGTCCCCACTGGAGCTTCAGGGCCTGGCATAGAGAGCTGGGGGGATTGTTAGTGAAAGAATGAACGACGAGATGAATAGAAGGAAGAGGGAGAGCAGAGTTTCAGGGTGGGGAGGACGGGCAAGCGAGGAAGGGAGAGAACACGGAGAAGGGGTCCTCCGGGCACCTCTACTTACCCAGCCGGGCCCTGAAGCTGCGGACCGTGTTGCCGGCTCCCGGCCGCGCGCCCCGCCGGCTGTACTTCTCATACAGCCTGAGCATGTGGACAGCGACCATGTCCCTGGCGCCAGGGCCCAGCGTGGCGGCCGCGTCCCCCAGGGGTCTCTGGGGGTGCTTGTCCCCTGGGAGGCCGTCGGCGGCCGCGGATTGTGCGGACCAGGCAGGGGCTGTGTGGCTGCCACCCGCGTCCCGGAGCAGCAGCAGAAGCAGCGGCAGCAGCAGCAGTCGAGGCCCCGGTCCCGGGCTGGTCCGAGCGGGGCCACGAGCCATGGCGGGGCGAGGGCGGCGAAGGGCAGGAGCCCAGGAGGAGGAGGGAGAGCGCGGGCGCACCGGAGGCTGCGGGCCGACCCCGCGGCGGGAGGGCGCGCGGGGAGCCTGGAGAGCTGGGGCGCGGAGCGCTGGGGACCAGGCTCCGTGCGGGGCGACGGGCGGAGGGGGCGGGCAGCCGGCGCGCGGTCGGTCGGGCAGTCCGGGCCGGAGTCCCCGGCCAGCGGTCACGGCCGTCCGGAGCCGCGCAGAGCCGAGCCGAGCCCGAGCCGGCGCGCTGCCTCGGCGGACTCGCGCCGCGAAACTTTGCAGCCCACTGCGCGCCCGGCCCGCGGGCTCGAGGGGCGGGGCGGGGCGGGGCGGCCGGCGGCGCCCTCGGAGGTACCCGCTGCGCGCCGGACCACTCCGGGCTGCCGCCGACAGGGCCGTCCCTGGCCCGGCTGCGGTGTGCGTGCGCCCGAGTGTGGCGGCGTGCGCGCGCTGCGGTGTGCGCCCGCGAGTGTGGGGGGCGTGGGCGTGGGCGAGCGCGCTCCCCTAGCCCCTGCCTGGAGCCCGAGCCCCAGCCCCGCGGCTGGCTCCTGTGTGGCGCCGCAGCCTGGTTGGGCGCAAAGGGGCTGGGCGGCAGTTGGAAGGGGGCCTGCCTGCTGGTTGCCCCTGCAATGGCATGTGATGGCTATGTGGTTGCAAGATGACAGCTCCCCAGTGAGGACCTGAGAGGGGATGTGTGTGAGCCCGGTTGCCTCTGGGTCAGTGTGTGTACAAAATGCAAGCGTGCGGTGAACACGGACCTTCCCTGAGCAGGCTGTGAAAAGAAAGCCCTCACCCCAAAGCTCAGTCAACCCAAGGCAACTGGAACAAGATCCTGATTAAATTCAGAATTAGCTGATTAACTGACCCTTTATTTGGCAACAATGATTCCAGTTGTTGAAGAAACACATCAAAGGTCTTTATTAATCTTTGGACATGTAGCCTTCAGGATTGCAGAAAAAGGACATGCTTTCAATTTGCTTTTAAAAACATTTCCAAAGCATCAGAGCAGGCGGAGAGAAAGCAGTGGCTTTCCCAAGAAGAGTTCCCAGTGGAGTGAGGGTGTAGCGAGTCCCTGGCCACTGCCCCTCAGCTTAACCCTGGGGCAGAGGGTCCTGAACTTTGTCTTGACTCTAGTAGGGTTTCTTCCCTATGGATAGAATTCAGGCGCTCTGTAAACTTCATGGGGAAAATTACATTTTTATTTTCACTAACTCCTACTAAAACTTAGCATTTCCTAATATAAATGCAGGAAACCAGCCACAGTGCTGTTAGTGACTTTGTCAACAATGGACACCATCCACAGATATTTTCATATCACAAGAGAGTTGGTGCAGATTTTTCAAAGTATAATTTTTGCTCATCACTACTTTGAAATTATAGTGGTTGTTAGGTCCTGTTGCTAGTTGGTTAATGAATTAATAAAAAGGAACATATGTTACTGTGTTGCAAAGTTGTTTTTAAAAATATTTTTGATAACTGTATTTTAATGTAATTGGCTTCCTTTGTAACCCTGCATATTTTGTTTTATACATTTAAAAACATTCTTTTGAGAAGGGTTCCACAGGCTTTACCAGACTGAAAAAGGGGTCCCAGGTCCACCCAAAAAGTTTAAAAATCTTTGCAAGGGAAGGGAGGGACCTCTTCAAATCCATGCTCTTCCAGAAAGAGTCCCGAATACTGTCTATGCTACATTTCAAAGGACTATTTGCAAACTTGTGAACACGGTGTTCTCTTTACTTGGTAAGTTTGGGCTCTGTGAGCCAAAATAGTTACTTTTCTTGGAGGGCTCACAATGCAATAATTGAAAAATTGCTGGAAAAAGCCTCTGTTGATGTGTAAAACACAACCCATTTGTAATTTTTCAAAATCTTGCAGTGTCAAATTAGAGGCCATCCCATTAAAAGCCTCTGAACCTCAGGCCTGTAGCTTTTGGAAAACCAGAGAGAAGCATTTTATTTATTTTGAAAATTAGCTCTCATTGCATTCAACTTCCTATTAGTATAGATCCCATTTGTTCTGGTTTTCAGAACTGGTTTGCCTAAAGGTGAGATGATCAAGTTGCAGCCTGGCGTTGATGAGTCTCTCCTTAAAAGTGATCCGGACCATATTTTACTGCTCCCTCCCCCCACTTCCCTCCTTCTCCATGTGCCCCTTACTTCCCCTCTGCCCCCCTCTCCCCTTCTCCCCGAGAATGCCTCTGACCTGCACCGGCTGGGGGTAACCTCTGCTCATGGGTAGTTTTGTCTCTGCTGGGGCCATACACAATCGAGGCCTGTGAAAAGGAGGGTGAGTCCGCAGGAGGCCCACACAAGCTGGGCTATTCGGATCCGTGTCCATTAAAGCCTTCTGGCTCTCCTTAACTCATTCCCGCTCCATTCAAGCCAGCCTGAGGGTCAGGCTTTAGCCGGCACTAAAACCTGTAGGGTACAGATTCTCTGACATTGTTGGGAAGGAATTAAGGCATCAGCCAGGGACGGCTAATATTTCTTCCCTCATTTTATTGCCGAACAGCGGGACTGTAAAGTCTTGAACACGAGCACTGTGGCCCCCTTTCGTGTAGCCGGGATGATGGGATAAAAATGTGTTTGGTGAAGCAATTCAGATTACCACTGGGTCACATCCTTGCTGGCTCCCAGCACAGCCCTCAAAACTGCATCGCTAAGACAAGAAACAATCTCTGTGCAATTTCAGCTCATGCATAACAGTGTTTCTAGCGTGGAAATGAGGCTAATTGTGGAGTTTGCCAACGAGAATGTTTTGTTTTTAATAGCTCGGGCCGCAGCTCAAAATAAGGGTTGAGATGGCAGAGTGTGGGCACAAGTCCTTAGGTCTATGGTTCTTGACAGCTTCCTACACAATTGTCCTGGTCCTGGGAGTGTAGTACACTGTGATTACCAGGGTTGCAAGGTCTTCAACTTGCCAGTTTGGGTGGGGAGTGTCCTCTCCAGAGAGGTGAAAAGTGGTTCGGGGACCCTGTCAGTCTTCCAGGCCTCTTTGCCAGGCACTCGGGGGTAGCAGGGTTTCCTTCAGGAAGTCATGAGCAAGGAGTGAAAACCCTTAATAGTTATGAAGGTCTACACCCGAGTAAGGAAGAAAAGCAAATCCTGGGTTGTTCTGAAAAGCAAGCTCATTTGGTTTCATTAAGAACCTCTCCCCAAACAAACACCAAATGAAATGTTCCCAAGCAATTGCTTCATGATATTATTCAGTTAGTTTGTGGCAGAGCCAGTTTGTGACTCTAACTAGCTCTGTAACCCTGAGGCAGCCCCACCACCTCTCTGGAGTGCTGGGAGCCTCTTGTCTAAATGAGAAGGCTGACTCCACACCCCGCATCTGGGCCTGTGGCCTCATGTCAACCCATTCTTGGAAGTGAGAGGGTTTACAAACATCAAATGGGGAATCAAACGGGCTAAGTTCATGTCCCTGTGTTCACTACTACCTAGTTGTGAGACCTTAAGCAAGTGACTTGCCTTCTCTGGACCTCGGTTTCTTCAACTCTAAGATGGAGACAACAGCAGGCTATTATGAGGATTATTGTAAGGTTTCAATGTGAGATGGTACTAAATTGCACTGATCATTGTGACTGCTCTTTATTTATCGTGTGCTTGAAAGAGGTTGTAGCACATTTAAAGTGGACTCAGGCTCTGGGAGATTTGGTGAGAGATTCGAGCCTGGCTGTTCCTTGCTCTGCGGAGAAAATACATTTCTTAGCACGCAGCGCCAAGCGCTGAAAAGGAAAAGATCAGATAGGGCTTGCGTGTTTCCTTGGTGAGGAAGCCCCAGGCCTCTACCAAGGAACTATCATTGTCCATGTCTGTGGGTCCCTGTCCAAAGATTGGGAGGATGATTCACATCTAGATATTCAAAGCTCTTGGCCCTCAAAGACAAAAGAAATGCAAGTGAGTGCCTGTTCCCGTTTGGGGCATGAGCCGTGGGGCGCTAGAGACAAGAATCCCAGGGCCTCCCCAGGCCGCCGGGCCAGAGTGTAATAAATCTGTGAAATAACAAGCACAAAGGACTTTATAATCAATGACAGATTTTATTTTTGCTCTGGCAAAAACCATCCGTGGAGCTAACATTTTATAGGGAAATAACTACCCACTTTGTGACTCCTCCTCAGCCCACATTCTCTTTCTTAAAGTTGGGAAAAGCTCAGAGAATCAAAGTCAGCTCCTCTGAGAACTGTGGCAAGCGAAAGCATGACTTCCCCTGGGCGGGAACCCAACTCTCCCGTTACTTCCTAGGGTGGCGCGGGCCATTCATTTCTGTTTTGCTAAAATACCCGTGACATGTGAATAAACCAGGATTACAGAACATTGTCTCGGTCAGTAATCTGAGCCGGCATGGGCTCTGGTTTGATGAAATATGGTGCTCTCTGAGCAAACATGGGAATTGGTATTACTTCTCGTTAAAGCTGAACAGTGGGACTATTTAGAACTGACGCATGAATGCAGCACTGTGGGGAGTGACAATTTGAAGGGAGCCGATTTGGGGGAGGGGGGCAGTGGGGTGTGTGTGTGTGTTGGCCAAAGCCAGCCAGTTAAGAGGAGTCTGTGGAGAGGCAGCCAAAGGGACACTTTGGAGATTAGGACCCCTTCATGGCTGCACAGTCTCCTTACTTACAACCCCCAGATAATCTTGCCCAAAACTTGTGCCCTCCTTTTCAGGAGGGACAAAGCCTTATGTCCTTGTCCTGGCACTCAAGCCCTAGCCATCTGGCCTAATCTGTCTTGGTTGAGTCTTTCTTCAGCCTGTCTTCCTGCCAGTCCCCTCCTGCCCAAGAGTCCCGAGCAGCCCTCATTCCCTCGGTCCCCGTTCACCGTGTTTGCTTTCAGGTGCTGCAGTGGATGTGCCACCCTGGATGGCCCTGCCAGGACTCAGGCTCTCGTGCCCAGCTGCCAGGACTCTGCCGACCAAGGGCTCACAGCAGAAGCCCTCCCAGGGGTTGCTGCTGCTGGCTGACAGGAGCTGCCTCACCTGAAGTTATCTTGCTCCTGGGACAGTCAAATCCAACGACTTACTAGAGCACAGGAGCCTGGATGGCCTGTCTGGCTCCTCACTCCCCATGGACTCTGCTGAGCCCCTGTTGCAGCTGTGTCGTGGTCAGCTTCCCCCTCTGGCCAATCCTGTCCCCCTCACTCCCTTACAGGTGCGTTCCCACCACCCTCTCCCGGACACCTCCGCACTCACATTTCCAGCTCAGATTCTTTCTTGTGACACTTGCCCTGAGATAGCCAGTGCCAGGAGTGATCTGAGGAAGGGGGCTTGGAGAAGTGATCTGAGGCCTGAGTCATCTGCTGCCCATTGGCCATAAGGACACTATGGCTAGTGTAGTGGAGTCCCGACAGCCCCCGGCATGCTGCAGTGGTGAGCTGGAGGCATTTGTTTGCAAATATTAGAGAAATGCGGGAGAGGAATGATTCTAAAGACAGTGGGATTGGTGGGCTCTTGCTGAGTGCCATGGTTGCACTGGAAATAGATGATGAATGGTTGAGAGGGATTAATCACTAGTTTAAGGCAGAGTGTGAAAATTAGAGCACCTTCTTGGCAGCATATAAAGAAACCCTCATTTCTTGCAGCAGGTTCAGCTGAGGACCAGGCCCAGGACTTAAATATGAAGGTAGCAAAGCTCCAGACATGGTCGAATTCTTAACCCCAGAGAGTCTGTTATGTCAAAGTCAAGGCCCTGGTTGGGAAGGAGTGGGGCCCTGAGGCTTGGGATGGGGCACCTTGGTGTATGCACTCAAGAATCTTAAAACTCTGTACCTCTTTGAATGCTCTGGGCCTGAGGAAGTGGCTCCTACCCCTCTTGCTTGAAGATGACGCAGACATAACACTTGTCCTTCTCACCATCTACCCATAACCGTACCCTGGCTGCCGGATGAAAACTGAGGCTATGTCACCACCTAACCCAGTCAGGGCAGTGGGGGGCCCGCTATGGGGGAGTCACTGCAGCCTGGGGGATCTCTAGAGTCAACACATACCAGCAAGACATGGGAAAGTATGGTTGGGACAGATCCTGAAGGCGCTGGACCAAGGGGGCCTGGATGTAGAGTCGAATAAGGGAGAGTTTATCAATATGGGAGCACTTGCCCATGATGCAGGATTTACATCATGGCGAGGGCCACTGAGGCTGGGGATGATATGCTTTCAGGCTCGTTCTTGGATGCTTGGAAAAAGCAATGGCTTGTACTAAGTGCAATGTCAATGCCAACATTGCCACAGTAAATGGTAGAGGAATGGACCAAAGGCTCAGAGAAGTGGACATGCTAGGTTAGAAATGGTACCACCAGCCTTTATGTTCCGTGGAAGGGCTCAGAGAACTCCCCATTTACCAAAGAGATAAGGAACCCACTGGTGAGAGGGGCTCCAGCATCATGAAAGGCTCAGTGGTGGCTGTTGCCATAGGCTGGGGCTCAGGTCAGGGGATCTTACTGAACCGGATTCCTTGGCAGACATGGGGATAAAAACATCCCAGAATAATGGAGTACTTAACTGTCCAAAGTGGATGCAATTATAAAAATGAGAGGTGCAGTCAGTGTGTAGCCAGGAGTCCTAGCTCACGTAGCACTATGGAGGTGCTTCACCAAATGTGGAGTCCCTGGGGATGTGTTGATGTGCAGTCAACAAGCGTCTTGTTTCAATTTGTACAATGGGAAATAAATCAAAGATGGATAAATGAGGCTGAGGGCAGCAACCTCAATAAAAGTCACACTATCACCCCAATGAAAGTCATACTCCCTTGCCCAGTTTTTGGACCTGAGACAGTTTTTAGACCTGGAACATATTGAGTGAAGGAGAGGCTGGGTCCTTAGGAGGAAGCAGCCTGTAACACCACAGTGCAGGTAGATGGGAACGAGTCCCTGCCCTTACCCAAAGGGACCCATGGACATTTACTCAGGTACCACTGAACCTGGGGGAAGGGATCGTCCAGAGTCTTTAAGGATAGATGGACGCAGGGTCCAAGTTGACATCGATACCAAAGAACCAAAGCACCATGATAACTCCTGCATTAGAGTGGAGTTCTGTGGGGCTGAGGTGATCAGTGGATCCTGGTGTGGGCCCAGCTTACTGGCTCATGGACTCAACCATAGCCCTTTCCCCAAATTTCAAATGTGTAATTGGAATAAACATCCCTTGGTAGCTGCCAGAACTTTGCATTTGTTCTTTGGCCTGCAGGATAAGAGTTAGGGTAGTGGGGAAGGCAATTTGAAGCTTTCGGGGTAAGAGTTACCAAGTAGGGATGTCCAAGTGGAAGCATCTGAAACTATTCCCTCACTCCTTCCCTGGCCAGATTAATAAATCAAAATCAGTGTCCTGTCCCAAGGGGAATGGTAGAGATGAATGCCATCCTTAAAAATATAAAGGATACAGCTGGGATGGTGCCCAGGCTGTCCTCATTTAATTCACCAGTCTGGCCCCTACAGTGACCAGACAGACGCCAGAGAATGACAGTGGACGACTGCAAACTCACCAAGTGGTGTGCCACCAGCCCTAACTGCAGCATCTGGGCCACACGTGGGATCTTGGCTAAAGCAGACTGACATGGCCTTGGGTACCTGGTATGCCACCTTTGGCTTGGTGAGTGTGTTCTTTTTCATCCCATTCAAAGTCTTAGAAGCAGTTTTCATTCACATGCAGCAGGTACCAGTAAACAGTTACTGGTATGTGTGTGTGTATGTGTATATATACATATATATATTTCTTTCCCTGGGGCCATCTTAACTCTACCACCTCTGTCATGATAGATCAAGTGGACCTGGACCATCTAGATAGTCCACTGATCATCATGTTGGTTCTCTGTATTGATGACATCGTGTTAATCAGGCTGAATCAAGAAGAAGTTGGTAAGTACTTTGGAGCCCTTGGTTAGATGCATGTTCTCCAGAGGCTGGGAGATGAACCCTGTGCAGATTTCAGTTCTGTCACATCAGTGAAGCTATTAAGTGATGAGTGATGTGAGCATGTTGGAACATCCCCTCCAAGTAGAGGACACATTATGTCTTGCACTTGCCATCTCTAAGAAGAAAACACACTCCTGGTAGACCTTTTTAGATTTTTGGAGACTACACATTCCACCCTTGGGAGTGCTACTCTGACCCAGAGGGACACAGAAGGCTGCTGTGAGTGGGACCCAGAGCATGAAAGGACTCTATAGTGCATCCAGGCTGTGAGCAAGTATCCCCGCTGCTTAGGCTGGGTACCAAGCCCCTGTGGTATCACCAATGTCTGTGGAAGGAAGGCACCATGTGGAATTTATGGCAAGGCCCAGTAGGAACAAGTCCAAGCCATCTGCAGCAGAAAATCATATAATATGTGCTTTGCAAAGCAGCTCCTGGTACTGGGCTTCATTAGAGACAGAGGGCCTAACCGTGGGACATCAGGTGATCACGCGACCAGAACTGCCCCTCGTGAGCTGTGTTCTCATAGACCTCCACGTCATAAGCTTGGGCAGGCCCAGCAGCAATTCATCAAGGATGGAAGTGGTCTACCTGGGATGGGCATGAGCAGTGCTGGGGCTGCAATGAAGCTGCACAAGCAGGTGGCTCAGACCTCCATGCTGTCCACCACTGTGCACCTGTGGCCACATGAGGTTCCCTTAAGATCAGCTTATGGAGAAGGACAATGAATAGCTTGGTGCATGGCAGAGTAGGCTTGGTATGGGGTTGCAAACTGAATATGAACTTCTGCTTCCCCGTACCCCCACTTGGGTGAGCTTGTCGGCGGGGGTATACCTGTGCATCCACCTTGAAGAGAAAGAAAAGTGACCTGAGGTAAGAACAGAGATAGATTTGCGGGCAGTGGCAAATGCCTTGGTTAGTTGATGGGGGCCTGGGAGACAAAAGACTGAAATGTCAGGGATAAAGAGGCCAAGGCCAAGGCATGTAGAAGGACGTACAGGAGTGGGCAGGAAGTGTGTCACGTGTCATTGTCCACCAGAGAGCACCCCCCGTGGAAGAGGCACTAAGCAACCTAGGAGGCAGAGGGGCTCAGTCATTTGCCATCAGCAACCTCTGTCATCAGCCAGATCGGGTGCGTGCAGGGAGCAGCTGGGCAGGAATGGAAGCCGTGCATAGCCTAACGGTGTGAGTGCCAACCAACCAGGGCAAATCCAGCTCTGCCACTTCTCACGGTCCAGCCTCCCAGCAAGGGAGACCAATGCTGAGCCCCTGGGATAGTGCCATCCCTGGCTGAGCACAGGATGGGGCCATCTGGTGGATGGATGATTTAAGCCGAGTCTTTCCCCGTGGAAAGAGCAGAGACTCACCTTGACTGGAGTCTACACACATCCTGGGTATGGCCTGCTGTTCTTGCCTTCAGAGCCTCAGCCAGTGTTGGCTACGACACACCGTTTCAGGATCCTGTGTGACAGAGCATCGGACTGGGCACTCGCGTTACAGCACAGGAGACCCCGCAGTGGACACGGGCTGATGGGATCCACTGGTCCCGTCACATCCCAATGACAGGGCACTGGAAGGCACAGCAGAACTGCCATCGTGAGAGGATGCTCGGAGAGGGGAGGGTGCTGTCCTCCACAACACAGTACACACCTCAACCAATGGCCACTGTGTGATACTGTGTCCCAAGTCAGCAGAAACCGTGTGTCCGGGGACCAAGGTGCAGAAGCAGGAGTGGCATTGCTCACCCTCATGCTCAGGCCCCACCGGGGAGTCTGTGCTCCCTGAACGCTGTGCATCTGGAGGTCCTGGAGCCTGGAGAACAAATGCTCCCACCAGGACATGGGACAGGATTCCCTTTCCACGTTCAGTGACAGGTGCTGCCCAGTCACTCCCAGCTCCTGTGTCTAGAGACCAGCGGGGAAGGAGAGGAGTCCTATCCACACAGGTAACTGCCCCTGTGCTGCCACACACTGGGGTGGGGAGGCTGTGTTTAGCACCAAGTGGTCCACTGGGACGTCTCTTGGTACCGCCCTGCCTGGTTCTGATGACAAACAGGTGGAGGCAGGAGCCACAGCGTGAGAAGGGCATGAGGATCCCTGGGGCTGAGAGTCTGGGCCACCCTCGAGTCGGCTCCCAGAGCAGCAGAGGTGCTGGCGAGATGGAGAAGAATCTAGAACGGTGGTCAAGGAGGGAGATGATGGGTACCCATGGTTCTGAGCCTGGCTGCAGCAGCAGGGGCTGCATTCAGCCCTCTAAACTTCCTCTTGTAAGTTCTCCCAGGACAAGAGACTAGGCAGAATCCCGATACAGCTGTTCCCAGCAAGGGTGGAATTGTTGTATGAGACAGATGGGTCCAAGCTGCAGGGAGGGTGGGCTGCAGAGCACCACGGTGCTGCCCATCTCCCCTCAGGACTGGGCCTCAGTCCCCAGTGTTCAGGACTTGCCTGCTGAGGGCTCCCAGCTGAGTGCCCACAGGAATGGCTCTCAGCTGCCTGAAGGAGCCATCCTCCTCTTCCTCAGGGCGGCCTGCATTCCATGGCTGGTCCATGTGGTGGTCCAAAGGCTTGGGATTCCTGGTCGCAATTTGGGACAGCCCCGAGGGGCCATCCCAGCTCCAGAGCCACCTGTGGGAGCAGCCACAAGCCCCCATTGTGATCACATCACATTCGGCCTCCCCCTCTGTCCAGCCTGCCTCCCTCGCCCCTTCCCGGCGATGTTCTCAGGCGCCTGCCCCATAAACCTGCTGCACAAAATACTCCGTCTCGGTTCCGGCACCTGCTCTCAAGACAGCAATCCTCGGGCACCCACAGTGTCCCTGTGCTCCAGCACGACAACGGCTTACTTCTGAATTCTCTTTCAGCCTTGCTCAGAAAAGTATCATTTTTCTTCTGGTATTTCTTTATCATGTCTCTCATGCTTACCAGTTTTCCTGTTAACGAAGAAGAGCAGGCTGCAGGTTCATAAGAAATTCATGAGCCCATGTTTCTTCTATTTCTTTTTATGGTTGACTTCTATTTATAACAAGGAATGCTGATTTTCCATTTACACTTGAGATATAAAGGTTCTGTTTAAAATACATTTAAGTAAAACAGAGTGAGTTGGTTTAAAGAAAAAAAAGACTAAATGCCAGCTATGGCGGGTGACACGAAGGAAGTTACCGAAGGATGGTGACGTGGAAACACCTGCCCAGTGTCAAGGGGACTCCCACCCTGCCAGGACTGGCCCCAAGACGCCATTCCTCGTGAAGGCCCCGGGCCTTGCGTTGAGCAGAGACAGTTATTCCTTGCCATAAAACGTGTCCCTCTGAGTGGAATGATCATCTCCGGGTCTGATTCTGCAGCTGGCACCAGGGCCTGGCGTGCCGGGTCTCTCACTTGCTGTCGTGGCCCCAGCACCCGGCGGGGGCCAAGACACAGGTCGCTGTGGCAGGCGGGGTTCTCGCATGGCCTCCAGTGTCCTGCCCCTGGCATGCTCGCTCTGGGCAGTCCCACCTGAGTGGACTGAGACTTTGAATATAATGCCTGCCACTCCTGGGGTTAGCTTACATTATAGGGCAAAGGTGATGGGATTTTGCATATGTAGTGAAGGCCCCAAATCAGTCGATTTGGGGTTAATCTAATGGGAGATTACCCTGGGTGGGCCTGACCTAATCTGCGGAAAGCCCTTTAAAGAAGATCCGGGCCCTTCATGAAGACAGGGCTGTTCCCGCTGCCGTGTCCTGGAGAGGGCCCATGAGGAGGCCGCGTGGCAGGCAGGGAACCCCGGGACCCCTAGGAGCCAGGAGTGGCCCCGGCTGATAGCCTGCAGGAAAGCAGGGCCCTCAGTCCTACAACCAGAAAGGCCCGCAGCCTGGCCAACACCTGATGCAGCCTGTGGTCGCCGGATGGGGTGACCCAACTACACCACACCCAGACTCCGGGCCCCTGGCAGTTTCGAGATGACACATGTGTGTTGTTTTGAGCCGTTGAATTTGTGGAAGTATGTTACGCAGCATTAGGAAACTCACTCTGAGGCTGACAGATGTCGGCTGAGGGAGGCAACAAGCTGACCGCGAGTCCATGCGTCCCAGCTTCTGCTTGTCTGGGGATTCACAGGGCGTTTTCCACCAGGGGGATGTGTGGGAAGGGAAGGGTTGGCATCTGCAGCAGCCCTGGCATGGCCCCTCACCTGGCACAGTGACCCTCACCTGGCACAGGACCAGGCCGAGCATGGCCCTCAGTCACTGAGGGAGGGGACATGTCCGGGGACCCTCTGAGCCTGGCCTCCCCAGGCCACTGTCAGCCTGGCCACTGTGCCCACTCCATGCCCTGGAAGGCGTTCAATCTCACCTCTCTTTTCTGACTCTGCCTTCCCTGAGAGCTGAGTGGCAGCTAGAGTGTACCTGCCACTCCTCTCCCCACCTTCTGGCTCTGGGACAGAGCAGCCCTCCTCACTGCCCCAGCCAGCCCTTCCCCTTTGACCTCTCTGCCTTGGGAGCGCCCTGTGGCCCAGCCCCTCCACCCCAGTCTCCCCTCACCCCACCCTACACAGGCTGCCACCTGTCACCAGCAGTGCCGACCTCCCCTGCCACCTGCCGGTCCTGGCCCTGACTTCCCCACTCTGGGCCTGCTGTGGGGACACACAGGCCCTGGCTCCCGCTCCTGCCAGCGCCCCACCCGCTTCTCTCCACAGGCGTCGGGCCCTCTCCCCTGCCTCCAGCACTGCCTCTGCCCAGCCTCCCCGTCCTCGGCAGATGACCGGGCACGTACCTCCCGGGAACGCCCAGGCCACT
>CM052446.1:4171670-4183070 GCA_028533085.1 Varecia variegata | reverse complement strand
GAGGAGGAGGAGGAGGAGGAGGGGGGATGAAGATGAGAGGGGCGGGGAGGGAGGAGGGGGAGGGAGCACTGGTTATCTGGGTAATGCATATGGTGCACACGCACTCGTTATCCCGCAGTCCCCAGGGTGAGCAGTCCCGCTGAGGCTGAGCTCGGGTCTTTCTCAGGCTGTAGTCTGGGCCAGGTCATCCCGCACCTGCTTCAGAGCTCCGCCTGAGGCTGCTGGTGGGCTTCAGTTCTTCGCGGGCTGTTGGGCTGACAGCCTCAGTTTCCTGCTAGGTTCTGGGCTTGGGCTCGGGCTCTCTGCTCATTCCTGGACTTTTCTTTTGGGATGTCCCCCTCCTTCCCCCGCAATCCTGCATCTCCACCCAGAGCCAGCCTGGGTCACAGGCCGGCGTTCCCGGGGAATCCTGTGCTTTCCCCTCCACCCCTGCTCCCCTCCTGGGAGGGCGCTGGGGCTTCACCGGGTGCCCCCAGAGCTCATGCCTGACCTGCGCAGCTGGTCTCAGTACCTGCCCACACCCGCCCTGCACACGGACACGCTCTGGCCCAGGCCTTTGGCGTCACCTGCTGCTTGTCCCCATCCCGCTCCCACTGCCTTCAGGCCCCTCTTCGAGACCACGGGGAGATCTTCCTGACGGCCCCTCCTGTTTGTGAGACACCGCCAGTGCCCTTGCCCTTGGGGTGACGTCTGCCTCAGACCCTCACTCGTGACCCCCCTTTTAGGCACCTGCTGTTGCTTCTTATTTCCTGCCCTCGTGCTTCTTCCTCCTGGGCACAGGCCCACCCAGCCCTTCTCCCAGCCTGAAATGCCCTCCTCCCACCCGCAAGTCCCAGGGTCAACTTCCGTCTTGCCCAGAAGCCCCTGCCCAGCCCCCACAGCCCTTCCTCCCCGCTAGGAGCAGGGCCACCCCGGACAGCCCTGGGTAGAGGTGTCCCGTCCGTGCCTGATCCCACACTGGGCTCTGGGGGGACAGTGGCAGATGAGGGTCTGTGCCCAGGGTGTTAGAAGGATTTACTCCAGGAATGCAGGAGGGTGGGAGGGGACCCGGACACGCATGGGGGTGCTGCCCCTCGATGGCTGGCGGCCCCTCTGCCCCCCTTTCTCTGGCCTCCCTCCTGAACCCTGGTCATGAGGCAGGAGGGAAGAAAGGCTAATAGGCCCGAAATGCTCAGCTCTGAGCACAGCAGTGGTTTTCTCTGGTCCTGGAAGGATTTGCTACTCCTCCATGATTTACTCAGGCATCTTTGATTATAGAAACCAAAGTTAGGCTAGAACAACTGAGAATGAGGGACTGACTGGCTTGCAGAGCTGCCTAGGAGCAGAGGTGCAGACAGACTTCAGGAAAACTCAAAATAGGGACTTCAACACTGTCAACCTCCCTCCCACCCGCCCTCCTTCCCGCCGTCCCTCCCTCTTCAAAATGAAAACAGCTTTAACGTTAATTGCTTATGCACTAAATATTGTAATTGTTACAATTGGCTACTGTGAAAAATGAGAATGATGTGTAAGATAACCCTGTCAACATTCTGATTACCATCTAGACCCACAAGCAGTGTGGTTTTTCTGTGGCGGGCCACGCCATGAATGTCACATACTTTGTGGCTGTACAGTCTCCACTCCGCCTGTGAATGCAACCACATGCAAATGAAAGGGCATGCCTGTGTGCCAATAAAACTTTATATACAAAAACAGATGATGGACAGGATTTGGCCAACTCCTGCTATAGACATTTTTCTTTCTGCCTCAGGTGTCAGCATCATTCTCTCCCAGGACAGAATAGTGGAGGGGGTGGGGGTGGCAGGGCTGTGGGTCCAACATCTCTGGGCTCTCTCTGCCATAGTTACAGCCATGGAGGAAGGCAGCACTCCCTCCCGGCCCAGTTCGAGGATGCCAGTGCAGGCTGCTGATTGGCCTGGCACAAGGCAGATGCCCGACTCCGCATCAGTCTCAGAGGGAGGCCTGTGAGAGGGGTTATCTGGCTGGTTTTGGTGGTGGAGGGATGTGCTGTTTGGTGGAGGGTGTGCTGTCTGGGGCATGCAAAATGATCCGTGTCCAGTACATTCTATATCCTTTGAGCACAGCCCAGGCTTTTGTGAAATTAGTCTTGATTATTACTGTGGCATGATTAAAAATAAAAGACTTTTTTCACTTATTATGTGCCATCGTTTATTGTTTCCTACACGGGAGTTTAGGGCCCCCCACCCCGCCCCTTCCCACCTTCATACATGCACGCCAGGCTGCAGCTCGTGTCTCCTGACTGGTGCTCTTCAGTTCAGAGGGATTCACAACATCGGCCTCCTGGGACCTACTTGGTTCTTGCTGACATCTTCCCCCTTCCCCATGGCCCTCCTCCAAGTCCCACATCCTGCCTCAAATAGGTCAGACTCCGGGAGGCATTGGCAGGCTTGTGTCCGGTTGGAGCCCGTCTCGGCTAAAGCTGTGCCATGATCTTCGTGCTTCTGGCTCTGCTGGTGGAGCCCCCATCCCCTCCTGGGGACCCAGCCAGCCCAGTGCAGGCTCCGGCATCTGTCAGGGCCCAGCAAGCAGTGCTATGGGTTCAGGCTGGTGGCTGAGCCCCTTAACCTCAGGACCCCAGGTCCCTGTCATGACACAGCTCTGCCTCCTTCCCAGCTGCTGGGGCTGTGAGCCTGGCCAACCTCTGGGCCGCCCGCCTCGGACTGGCTGCATCCTGGAGCAGGTGCAAGGCCTTGGCAAGCTCCTTCTGTAGAATGCAGAGAACCATGAACTTGCTCACGGCTGGCTGTGGAGGGTATAATCATTGAGAAAGCAAGCACTGTTCTTGGCTCATTGGGGCTAGGTGACCAACCATCTTGATACACCCTGGACCTTCCTGGTTTTAGCCCTGAACAGCCCACATCCCAGGAAACCCTCAGTCCTGAGCAAAGGAACATTATAGGAAGTGCCACCGGGGCTGTCATCGCTGGGTTCTCCCTCTCTCACCATGGCCCTGCACAGGGACGGATGTCCTCACATACCTCCACTTCCAATCTAGAAACTTCCTCCTCCGCCTGCTGGGTCCAGGCCCCAGATACCAAGCCCACACCCTGCCCCCACCCATGGGTGCCAGCCTCAGCCTCAGCTCCTCCCTCTCGGGCCATCCCAGGAGAAGCAGGTCCTCTGGGCAGGTTGCGGCCATGCCCTGCTGCCCTCCGACCCAGGCCCTGGCTTCCCCGTGTCACGCTAAGGCTCACTTGTGTCCACAGCACCCCCAGCCCCGGCCGCCCCTGCTCCTGCCCCCATCCTGTACCTCGTGTACACATGTGATGACCCCTGTCTACCCAAGCTGCGTCCACAGCCCCCTCCCTCCTGCGGACACCAGGTGCTGCTCGTACCCACTGAGGCTCTTCCCTGGCATCAGCTATTTTCAGGGGAGAGTAAGTGGCTTGGTGGGCTGGCCACGGGAGCACAGGTAGAACAGACAGGAAAGGCTGGGCTGAGAAGGAAAGCAGATGGCCAGGCTGTAGGTGACACCTTCCACAGACATGGGGGCCCCAGGGAGGAAGATGGGCTGGGGAGAGCCTGGGCCTGGGGGCCTGCCGCCCAACCCCTGCTTCCTGGGAAAGACTCCGTCTGCAGACTTTCCACCCTGCACCCACGGTGCCTGCTTAGGGTTGCAATTGCAGCCTGTTACCCCAGGACACGAGCCCCTCAGCCTCTGCACTTCTGCTGCCAGGGCCAAGCTGACTGGTAGAGTCAAAGCTAATTCCCCACAGAGCCAACTAGACTCCTGGTGGATTCTTCTAGTGCCAGTTTGCCTAGGAATGCCCTGGAAAATTGATCAAATTAATTAATCCAATTAATCAAATGAACAATTTGCATGAGATAGTTGCAGCCCCCTAGGAGGCAGGTGGGGCTCTATTAGGACTTTCCCTGATTGTCTTCCTTGGCAGCGTTTGTGCGACCCAGTCCAGCACCCCAGCGTCTGTCCCATCTCCTGGTGAGTCCCATGAGATGAGAGCAGGTGCTGCTCGGTGTGCGCAGCTTTGTGGGGCTTCTTGTTTGCTCCTGCCCACTTTGGTGCATGGCACAGCTTGTGGTGTCTGTCCCTGCTTGTGGGGTGCCCTGTGTGAGTGGAGACCCCGTTGTGCTGTCTCAGCATCTCCACACCCAAGTCAGAACCATAGAGCAGAGAGACCAACTCACATAGGGCTGAAAAAAATGTGCTCATTTCTTACAAATGTATTGAAAACTCATTGAAGAATATATGGAAAATATAAAAAGCAGAGATAAAAAGAATTACCTATTTTTGGACCACCCAAATTCATCCTAACCAGGTGGTTCAACTCTCTTCCATCCTTTCTCTGGGAATGTTTTTGTTTTCATATACTTGATCATTCTGTATTCACAGATTTGGATTTTCCTTCTGTCACTAAACATTAGAACATAAGCATTTCTTTATATCACAACAAACTTTTCAAACACAAACTTTAATTGACTGTATATTGCATTGGTTACCTTTACCATCGTTCAGTTAACCAATTTCCCAATTTATTCACAGATTTGGATTTTCCTTCTGTCACTAAACATTAGAACATAAGCATTTCTTTATATCACAACAAACTTTTCAAAAACAAACTTTAATTGACTGTATATTGCATTGGTTACCTTTACCATGGTTCAGTTAACCAATTTCCCAATTTTTTCCTGTTATACGTAATACCAAAAGGGACATCTTTGTGCCATAAATACTTTTTTCCATATTTAAAATTATTTTGGCTTTGGCAAATAATTTGCTAACTAGTCCTAAATGACAGATTTCCAGAAATAAAATTATTTGATTAAAGAGTATGAATAGTTACAGAGCTTTTGCACATATTTTAACCTACTATCTAAAACGAGTGATATTACTAAGCTTACTTTTTTAATATATCAAGTTTTACATTTTTATAAAATCAAGCCTGATTCTTCCATTATCATTGACATTTCTAAACCTGGTCACATCTCCCTCCATAGGTTACACACCTAATTATCGTTTCTTCCTGCATTGCTTCATTTCGTTGCTATTACTGTATGTTGTTGCACCGCCTATTGGGTCTGAGTGTGATTTCTTTCAGCCACCACGTGAGGGGTGGGCTCAGACGGCCAGCTTATAACTTACCTGAACGTTAAGGATGAACTGGCCTCTTCGGCCACATCCCTCCTCCAAACCCATCAGCTTCTGCACGTTCTTCCTAGTGAGTGGGGGGCTTCCTTTTGGGGTACAGTAAGTGTGCAATGCTCCCTGGAGCCCTGCCGCGGGCTGCGCTGTGGACCGGCCCCCACACAGTGGCAGAGGAAGTCTCCTCCCCAGGCCACCCTGCTGTCTTCTCTGCAACCAGCAGCCTTCCTCGTTCCAGGGCTTCACAGGGTCTGTCCCAGCCCCAATCCTGGGCAGTCCCGGTCAGGGGGCATCAGTGGCATCAGTGAGAAGGGGAGCTCTGGTCTTGCCTGAAGCAGGTGCCGGAATGCTCCGTGGAGCAGCTCAGGGAGGCGCTGGCCCGGCCTTCCCCCACCTGGCTCACAGGTCTTTAAAGTCCTGTTCTGGACTCCCAGTGCACCTGGTAGGATTTGGACATTTTTCCCTTTTCAGCATCCATCTGAGAATGTTTCCTGAGGGCCTTGCATGAGCTGAGCACGGGGGCAGTAGTTCCGGGCATTTGGAAACAAAGAGCCGGGTGCCCAAGGCTGGAGGGAGTGTGGCTGCTTCCAGGGACCGAGAGTAAGGGCTGGCGCAGGTTGAGGATAGAGAGGGGGTGGGAGGCAGGGATGATGGCAGGGCTCTCAGTGGGAGACCCTAACTGGGCTTGCAGAAGGCTTCCCGGAGGTGGTGACTGATCTGAGAAGGAAGCAGCACAGGGAAGGGGGAAGGAGAGGCATTCCAGGCCAAGGGCTCGGAGATAGGAAGGCAGAGAGGGAACAGACATGGTATTTCCAGGAACGGCTCGTAGCTGGGTAAAGGAGAATGTAAGGAAACCCCTGCCTTTGTAGGCCTTCAAACCTTCACAGCCAGCAGGCCCCCTGAGTCGGGACCCCCGGGAGAAGGAGGAGGCAGTGGTGTCTGCCAGCTGCTGCAGCAGAGATGTGACTTTGCAGGACAGCTCAGAGCAACACAGGAACCATCCACGGCAGAGGCACAGGCCTGGGTCCCCGCTGCCACAGGGCCAGAGCAGGGCGATGCAGGAAGCAAAGCTTGGGGGCCGTCTTGCCATCATGCCCCTTCTTGAGCCCACCACCCTAGCCGGAGCGGGATTCAGGAGACAAGAGCTCTCTACTCTCACTGGGGAGGGGTCTGGCCTCCCACAGACCTGAAGGAGGTCCTCCAGGGGCTGGTTCACATGGGGGGGGGCAGGCAGGGAGAGTGGCTGTCCCCACCAGACAGCAAGGGGTGGAGGACGAGCCTGGCTCTGGCTGCGTGACCTTGCACGACCTTCAACTCCCAAGCACAGTGTCTGCCTGTAATACGCACCTCATGGTGCATCCGGAGGTTTAAACATCACTCCTTATATCACCCTCCCTGATGCCCGGTCTCTTCCTCCCCGGAGTGAGAGGGCAGCCAGAGGGTGCTCTTCCCGCTGGCCGCCCACAGCCTTGCTGAGACGCCTCTTTATGCCGAGGAGCCAGGCATCCGGGTCCCCATGCAGCTATGGTGCCACCATGTCCCGGACCCTTGCCGCCTCGGGGGCCTGTCAGCACCTCTCTGGAGCCTGCGGAGGCACCTGGCAGGCTGGCAGGCAGCTTTTATGTGCCTAGTTAGGGTTTTATGGTGCAGCCAGGCGGATCTGCGTCTGACAAGGCGTGCGTGTGGCTGTGGCATCTGTGCTCCTGGCTGGGCCTGCCTGAGAGCGGAGGCCTGGGGGCCACCCCAGGGACTATGCTCCGAGGCCCAGCCACAGAACAGGGGGACCAGGCCATCCCTGACTAAACCCTGCCTCTCCTGAGATGCGTTCCCATTTGTTCACGAAAGCACTGGGCTGAGCCAGGCCCAGGGGTGTAGGAAGTGGGGCACGGGGGTCCCTTGGCCTGGAGGTGGTCCTGGGGGTCCTCCAACCCCCTCCAGAATCAGCTCTAGGTCGTGGGAACTCGGCCCTGCCCCTCTCCTCCCCTCTGTGTAGCTTGTATTCTAGTGGGAGAGGTGACAGTAAACCTGCAGGTAGACAGAGTTACAAGGTGGTTTCTGGAGGGGTTGGATCTACAAGAGGCGGGAGGCAGGGCCCACGGGGACGGCGTGACAGTGGCAGGGGGTCAGGCCTGCCTGGGGAGGAAAGACCTGCTGAGAGGGTATGAAGCTTAGTCACCACCATTGAAGGGCAGGGGAGGGGACCACCTAGGAGTGAGCTTGGGGTGTCCACGGTGCAGGCTGCAGAACAGAGGGACGGAGAGGAGAGAAGAGGCGGCGAGGGGGCAGGGTCAGGCCAGGGATCCCTTGGCCTGGGTGAGGAGTCTGCATGAGACTTTGACCAGCAGAGGGGGCACTCTCGGGGCCTCACAGTGAGCCAGGTAATTGTCAGGTAGAGGTGGGGACACATTCCTGTGCATAAAGCCTGGAGGGACCAGCTCTGCCTGTGTGGTCATGGAGACGGTGTGCCTGGGACCATCCCCGTTCACGCCTAGTGACCTCTGTCTTCCTAGAAGCATCCTGATCTGTATGATCAGTTATACAGTCAGCTTCATTATGGACACACTCACAGAGCGGGTGATGCTGAGTTCTGCCTCCTGGAAGCCTAAGATGCTCACCAGGCAGGCAGCGGGGAAATGGCAGGTGCATGCGTGTGTTGAGAATGCAGGGAGCTCTGTAGGGACGGCTCCCAGGCTGCCAGTGGCAGGCACAGGAGGAGGACCAAGAGGGGGCTCGGAAGGGCCCCATGGAGCTGGGACTCAACCTTGCAGCCCTGGGTGTGGAGGGTCACAAGAGCGTCCAAGGTCTGGGAGTGGCATGGTCAAGCTTTCGTTTGGAGACAGCGCTGTGGGGGCTCAGGGCAGGGGCCAGGGCAGTGAGGGGCCAGGGCTGGGGGCAGGGGGAGGCCCTTAAGTGGGCCTCCACTTTCTCTCCCTCCCCGACCTGCAGCAGGATCATGGGAAGGGAGAGAAAGGATGGCTGTGGGGGCTGGCAAGGCAGGCTCAGGGGGGATGTAGGGGAAGAGGGGGCACCTGGGATGGGGCACAGGCCAGCATGGGGGCCAGGAGGAAGCTCTGTGAGGCTGTAGAGCCCAAGGTGAGGCCGGCAGAGCTTGTCTCCTGGAGAGTCAGAGGGTGGCAGGGATGGCTCGTGCTCCTCCCCAGTGTCTGCGCGCCCTCCCCGTGTTTCCCAGGCTTCCCTGCAGTCAGTGGCAGCCCCGTGACGCTTCCTTGCCAAAGGGGATGTGAACAGAAGTCGCATGTCACTTCTTGTCCAAGGCAGTTGGTAGGAGGTGAGGTCTCCACATTCCCCACCTCCAGAGCTCTCCACGGTGGCAGAAGAATGGAGTAGAAGCAACTAGCACCCTGAGTCCCCATTTGAAGAAGGCTTCCTGACCTACATAATAAGTCTGCAGGTCACGAGGTCACGTCCACTGCTCATGCAGATGGCGGCAGGGCAGGAGGAGGTGACACGTCGTGAGGGCAGGATCATCCAGAGAGAGGAGAAGGCTGGCTTGT
Organism: Varecia variegata; assembly: GCA_028533085.1. Classification (NCBI taxonomy): domain Eukaryota; kingdom Metazoa; phylum Chordata; class Mammalia; order Primates; family Lemuridae; genus Varecia; species Varecia variegata. The sequence goes on along the minus strand of CM052446.1, from coordinate 4,174,433 downwards.
GTCCCCAGTGCCTGCCCCAGGCTCACCAGCCAGTGAGTCCTCCTGCCCCCAGGAAGGCTGAGGAGGAGACAGGGCTAGGGCTGCTCTTTCCAGCGCATCTGGAAAGGAGGAAGTTCTTGCATGTTCATTGGATCTCCGAACCCTTTGTGGTTTTGCCCGTGGTCCACTGGGGCAAGGCTGTCCCGGAGAAGCCAGCATCCGTGGGACAGTCCAGCCCCTGCTGCCAGGAGGTCCCAGCTCCCCAGATCGCCACAGCCCATTTATGCATGCACCTGGGATCCCTGGTGGGCAATCTAGGTTCCCCCACAGAAGACTCCAAAACGGGTCAGAATGAGTCAGTACAACCCATTCCCAAGGCCCTAGCGAACCCCTGACCTTCCGTTGCAGTGCCAACTCTGTACCCATTGAATTTGGAAAACAGAAGCAAATCTGCAGCAATTGGGGCCGTTAACCCAGGGAAAGCGATGTTCCCAGATTCTCCTATTTCATGAAATCCACGTCCAGGTTACTGTTGTCAAAATCTAAAGCAGAGGCTCAGGGTTCCCTAGGGAAAGAGAATAAATTATATTTATTGGGTCTGTTCTGCAAAATTTCTTTCCTATTGTTTTGTCTTCTTTCCTAATGTATTTCTGTAGATTTTTGTCCTGGGATAGCCCACTTAAAAAGAGGTGTGAGTTTAGTGAGTTCTGGTCTTCTGGGGTGCATCCGTTGTCCACGTAAATCTTACCCAGCACCGTTCTCCTGAGTCAGATTGTCCCCCCAGAGGTAACTTCCATCTTAGCGACAGCAGCTAAGGCCTGGACTCCACGCATCACCATCCTACCTGGCTCTGCTCTGGGGATCTCGTCTCCTCTCTGCTGGTCCTTAAAGTCCCACTTTGACAACTTTCTTCCTGGGCATCTCCCTCACGGCACGGATCTCTGCCTGGCTTCGGGCATGTCCCCTAAGGAGTTCCACATCCCGTGGGTTCCCTTCCCTTCTGTGTGACCTACCTTTTTCTCTTCACTTTTTCATTTTGGAAGCTTTTAGGATCTTCTTGCCATTCCCTGTTTTCTGAATATTTGGGCTGATGTGCCCTTCGACGGGGCTTTTTCTATTCCTGCTGCTGGAGACTATTCAGAACACAGACCCTTCAGGCACGAGGAACGTCACTGCACTATTTTGTTCAAAACTTTCACTTTCCCTGCATTTTCTCTTCTTCCTCTTTCCAGAGCTGCTGTTAGTTTTCTTTTGGACTCCTGGATTGCTCCCTCTAGTTCCTCCCACTTCTCTCCTATTTCCCATCTCCTTGTGGTTTTTTGTTCTACTTTTTGGAGAATTTGTTAAACTTTAATTTCTAAACATTTTATTCAGTTGTTTTGAAAATTTTAGTTATTATGTATTTTTATTTCCAATAATTCTTTTTTAGTTATCTGTTTAATTCTTGTACCTTCCCGCTTTTATTTATTTATTTATTTTTTGGTATACACTGTTTTTTTTTTCTCCAGCCTCTCTGAGACTCCTAATGACAGCCTTTTGACAGTCTTCTTTTGCTTCCTGTGTCGCCGCTGTCTGATGTGACGTCATGCCGCGAGCTCCCCTCAAAGGCCCAGGGATCCTTAGCCATTCATTCACACTGAAGAGTTAGTCACTAGGAACCCCAGAGTGAAACAGAATAAACAAAACAAAAACTACAAGAACTCACAAGAAAGCTCAGTAATGTGGCTGGATACACAATCATTTCACAAAAGTCAGAAACTTCTATAGAAACGATATCTAACTAGAAAAGGTAGTAGAAAATCAGATACTATTCTCAGTAAAGGAGCCGGGAATTATACTAACATAGAATGGAAAAATCTTCGTATTCGTCAGGGTTCTCCAGAGAAACTGAATCAATAGGATATGTATACACACCCACATAGATGCGTGTGTGTGTATGCATATATGGGTATGACATTTGTTATAGGCACTTGCTCACATGGTTACAGAGGCCCAAAAGTCCCCTGATCTCCCAGCCGCAAGCTGGAGATGCAGGAGAGACAGTGGTGTAATTCGGGCTTGAGACCCAGGGGCTGATGGTGTAGCTCCTGGTCAGAGCCCAAAAGCCAAGAACCAGGAGCACAGATGTCTGAGGGCCTCCTCCCTCTGCCTTGTGTCCTACCCAGCCTCAGTGGATTGCACGGTGCCCACTCACACGGGGGAGGCTCATCTGCTTTCCTCACTCCACCAACTAGAATGCTGCTCTCCTCTGAAAGTACCCTCACAGACACAACCGGCGATATTAATAATGCAGTGCCAGCTAGCTGGGCATTTCTCAGCTCAGTCAAGTTGACACATAGAATTAACCATCACACTCTTCTTGTTGAAAATATAAAAGCCTCTATTAAAATGTCATAAAGTAAGAACTGATCACACATGGAAAGAGTAAACATTTTATTAATGTCAGTCCTCCCAAACTTAATCTATAAATCCAATGAAATTCCAATTAAAATTCTGGAAGGATTTTTTTAAATTAACTCAACAAAATGGCTATCAAATTATATGGAAGAGTAGAAATATAGGAATAACTAACACACATTGAAGAAGAAGAGCATCTGTAAAAACAGCTACTAGCATTGGGAGAAATAAGGTCAAGAGATCTATTGTACAACACGATCACTGTAGTTAATCACCATGTATTGTAGTCTTGAAAATTGCTGAGAATATATTTTAAGTGTTCTCACCACAAACATATGATAAATATGGGAAATAATGCATATATCATGCAGTTCAACTTAGTCATTC